>JAZGTH010000004.1:11377500-12577500 GCA_036877525.1 Chromobotia macracanthus | reverse complement strand
AGCGAAATAAAACAAAAACATATATTTAAACACAGTCATTGTCCTAAAAGAGACATATGTATAAGTTCTATAGCTATACCCATTAGCTGATGCTGCATTTAAAGTTTGTAGGGATGCTTATGCACCATTTAATATGCATTTCTAAATTGCCACTGAAATCATAAAATGTCCCTAAATACAACCAGGATTCAAAATAAAAAAGAATCCTAGTCATACTTATATTTGTGCGTGTTTTCTTACATCTTTTCACATATTCAGAAAATGCTCTGCTTGGGAGCCCTGAAAAGTGCACTGTGATAACAATAACTGCAACCCTTAAAGGAACAGTTCACCCAAACATTTTGTCCATCATTTACTCACCCTCATTTCAATCCAGACCAATATGCCTTTATGCTAGTATGTGTTTATAGAAAAGAAATGTACTGATACACAGATTTTTCAGTCTTCCTTCTAGCTGTTGAACTGAACAGCCACTGCCAAACTCACATCACCTTCAACATGACTGGACAGTAAAGGGGTCGGGGCTGCTGGCTACTGTAGCAGGAAGAAGTGTGGTGTAGTTTAAAGAGCTGATTCATCCCTGGACTTTATCTTCCACATCTATATTCTCATCCTTCACCTACCAAGATAACAGGGACAGAAGATTAGCTGAGAAACCATAAATTATAAACAACAAAAATAGTTGAAAGTGATAGCACCAGCTATGCTGAAGTTTCTGAACTGCAAATTCAAACTCAAACTCAAACTGAATTTCCCATGCGTTTACATTTAAGTTTATTAAGTAGCAGATGCTTTTGAACAGAGCATTGAACAGAGCATTAGGGATTAGTCAGGTGTCTGCTCATTCAAACAGGAAAGAACAGAGTAGGTGAATGTCTTGGAGAATAATCTGGTACCTCGTAGTGGGAGAACAATCAGACGCCGTCATTTACAGAGCGTAGTTGCAGGAGGGGACATATATCTGAATAAGTAAGTTGGGGTAGGGGAGTGAAGTTTTGGTGACTTTGGTTAACTGAAGACCAGATGCACTGCTGCATTCTGGATTATTTGCAGGGGTTTGGTTGCATTGGCTGTGAGGCCAGACAGAAGGGCATTGCAGTAGTCCAGACTTGATATAACGAGTACGAGGACTAGTAGCTGCGTTGTGTGCTCAGACAAGAAAGTCTGAATGTTAACATTTTCCTGATGTTGTAGAGCACACACTTACAATATTCTGGTGCCTAGACATGATGGGGGCCCCCAGGGGCCTCTGTACACTGACATAAGTGAAAAAGCCCACCCCATACCATTGTGTTCTGGTTTCCTGGTGTTCTAGGTGGTTGCATTTTGGAACAATTCAAAACAGCACTCCCCCAAGTCTTTATAAAAGTCTCAGCCCTATATACAGCTTAGATCCTTCTGATGATGAAAGTAACATCATTCTTCTCTTTAATAGGCCACATAAGGTATTGTTCATGTACGCACCACAAATAGTGCACAAACTAACTTTACAGTTGGTTGAATGTTCATAAGGGCTACATCTCTTTGCATTAATGGTCCTCCCTGGTTAAAAATTCTGACCTGCTCAACTCCCTCCACCTCAGGAACATAGAACTGCAGCATGTTTTGGATGCCACTCTTCAGTGTGATGATAGAGCTGGGACAGCTGGTGCAGGAACCCTGCAGCTTTAGCTTTACAATGCCATCCTCAAAACCCCGATAGAGAATGTCACCACCATCCTCCTGCACTGTGGGCCTGAGAGATAGGATTACAAATAAAGGAAAGGAAGTCAAAGACCCCTAAAGCAGCAGATGCAATATTAGCAACCTTAAAATCAAACTTTCACAAATCAACAAAGACTTGAGAATGCTATGCCATATAAAGGCAGGGTAGGCAATTTCAGAGAGGATAGAAAAAGTCAGCTAGCTTTGACAGCATAAAATCCCACCCTTCCTTCTGAGAGCTTTCCAAAGCAAAGCCTCCTCCGAAACACATGAACATAGTTTCATACATAGTTTGACAGGAAAGTAGAACATCCTATCATTGCATTGTGATTCACAACAATAATTTGTAAGGTTCCATTTTAGTTAGGATACTACCTTAGAACTACACAAGGGGCTTCTCTGAAACCAATGCACGCTGGGCACTTGCATTTAACTCCGTAAATAATAGTGCAGTATTTAAAGACCATTTTAAGTGGCACGTCCTGCTGCCAGTTGGTGGTGCTATACCTGTGACTCACAGTATCCACATCATTGTAATCAGCCCACAAACACTACCAAACACATTTGGTGTTGTTTGTGGGCTGATTACACAAAACATAATAATTCTAAGGCAAACAATAGGGCCTTTCACACTTTTAATTCTTAGGCCCCAATAATCCTAAAGACAAAGGACAAACAATAGGGCCCTTTGCAATTTTAGTGCTTGGGCCCCAAGTAGAGAGATTGGTGTTGTACCTTATGCGTGTATCCAGTAATTCTTTAATCATGGCAACGACTTCATCATCATCTTCTGATGGAGCTGCAGGAGAATAGCATGGTCAAGATGTTTAAATCTATTTTTTGATGATAAAAAAACAAAACAATTGAAAGAGTTTAATGTTAAACCTGTATCTGCACATGGAGCATCTGCCTCATTGACAACAGGAAGTCCAGAGGTAAAGAAGTCCATGATGGTGGCAAAAACATCTGGTTTAATCACCTTCCACTCTGTTTCTGCATCAGCCTTACCGACAAAAAGGCATAACATTTAAAAATAAATGAAGTTAAATTACAACAGCATTAAAAGGTACAGATTCTTTACCTTGGTAATGGTGATGAAATCAGGACCAAGGAAAACACTCTTGACTCCATCAATTCTAAATAACTGCCTGAGGAATGAAAACAGCAACACTCACAGTGGCAGGAGGCCCTTAAGGTTTTGCTATAAAGATGAAATAAAGTTTCTGGATTTAAAAATAAAACAGTTAAATAACTACATCATGATAATACCTGCCTATAATTTGTGAATTTAAGAACGAAACATTCAGAGAAGATTATTTTCATTGTTGCTTTACAGTAATCATCAATGGGAATAATGAAAATTACAAACTCTTGATTTTGTGATAAAAAATGACCAGGACATGTTTTTGTGAGGTTTTTTTTAAGTGTTTTGTTTAGAAGTAAATAAAAACACCACCTTGCCAAGGGAGAACAAAAAGCTTCTCTGGGTCCAGTAAAATCCATGGTCCCTGATTCCAGCACCATGCGACCAGGGAGAAACTTCAGACTATTTGGGTTTGGGGTGTCCTGGGTTTGAATAAACATGTTTCTGACTTGATGAAAGGAAAGATGAAAGAAACATTATGAGTCTACTGAATGCTTTAACACAGATGTAAATTGTATTGGTTTAAATACTTACTAAACATGATGGTTGTTTGTTGTGGCAATGCACCTCTGCTCACTCTGTTATGGGGGGATTTGCTGAGCCCATGATACCTACATGAATGACAGCAAATCATCAAATTAGTTCTAGGGATGCAATATAAATATTTTGGTAGATACCAGTAGCTAAAATACTCTGTTATGATAGATAACTGATATAATGGCCAATATTATAAAGATGTTATTTTGTCTGTTAAAAACAATGTGCAAGCAATAGCTTCAATCCAGACAATACGCTGAAATCATATACCCCAATCACTATACTGTACAGTAAAACAGACTGTACTGTAACCAAACACAGAAAATAATTACTTTGGTATTATCTGCTTGAAATAATGAGACTACCCAAATGAGATTGTGGCTAAATTTAAAACCACTAACACTGGCCGATAGTCATATGCCACTGATATACAGTACAAACAACAATTACATGACTTACGAAAAACTACTAGTGCCTTGGTAAAAGTCACTGCACTGTCAGCAAAAATTACAAAGATTCTGAAAGTTTTTCACACTGTTTTAGACAACATAGTAATTGATAATGGTTTCAGTAATATTACAAACTGTAGTATTTTTTCTAAGATATTCACTAAGTTCTTTGACCACTTACTGTCCTGTATCTGCGTCATGTAGACCTTGATGTGACACTGTAAAGTGTTACGAAATTAATAAAATCGCAACAGCGTCACACAGCAACACATTTGTCAAATAATATCGTATGCACTACTGGTATAGAAATGCAAGCAGCACTTTAAAGTGAAGACTTACGATCTTATTACAAGAGCCGCAGCATTTCTGCCAATTCCAACGCTCCTGTAAGTCGCCATGCTTGTGCAGGCTTTGACGTCACATCCAAACTCTAACGCGGGGCGGAAAATATGCATTGTAAAAATGGAATCGGGAAGGATTTTTTAATTAAATCTTTTCAAATAACAAACAGGCGTTCACATATATCACATTTTAAATACATTGACAAAAATAAGAAGCTGCATATTGTTAAAACAAGAAAAAACTAACAGAATAAATGAATAAAACATGAAAATAATACCTAAAACATGAAAAGCAAATTATATACAGATTCAATTGCATTTGATTTCAGGGGAAATTGATCCATATATGTTGCCAGTAATTTAGAGAGGCATTTCTCTTTTTAGTTGTTTAAATTATTAAAATAAAAAATGTAAATCTATTTTAAAATACCTCAAAATGGAATGCGGAAGTAACTTGTGTCATGGAGCGACCAATAGAGAATGTGAACTACAGTCACACCGCGTTTCATGTTGGGGCCGCCGCCATGTTAGGAAGATTGGCTTCTGTTGCTAATAGCTGCTTTCCATTTGTTTGTTTGTTTTTTCCTAAAAATCTATAAATCTATAAATTTTATAAATTTTCATGGTATCGTTTGCAGGAAACATGAAAGAAATGCTATTTAAATTGCACTGCATGATAATTTGTTGTTTTCAATATAGTTTTGTAGAATATCGTTCACCAAGTGTCTGGCTAACATGAAAATACTGTCACGCTGGCACTCGCTGCTGTTTCATATTAGGGCCCAAACATTTAATGTATATGCAAAACAATTCTAATGTTCATGCTGTCCCTAACATCAGAACTATTATCACTTGTAAATGTAGCTGAAATCAGATCTCTGGGTAACTTTAAAATATTCCTATAATGTGCAGCCACACCTCCCCTTTTGCCTTTTGGATAAGGTTCAAAGCATGAACAGTAATTCTGGGGGATAAACTCATTTACTGTAATGTAATCATCTTGTTTTAGCCATGTTTCTGTCAACCAAGGCACATCTAGGTTATGATTTGTATTTACACCATTAACAAAAATCAATGATTTGTATTTACATCATTAACAAAAATATTCTAAAAACCAAGCCTTATTAATTGCTCGTCTGCATTTTGTATGTATTATATTAGTTTAACATTTATTAAATTGCTATTGAATTTTTTACATGCTTTATTGTATTTACCAGTCTGGGGGACAGTCTCTCTATTATGATATTTAGGTGTTTCTGCGTGTTGTAAATAATGTGTCGTCTGTGACGTGTGACAGCTAGCAGATGGCTGGTTAAGCCAGTCTGTCTGATTCCTGACATGGCTCCTATTTAGTCAAGTATTAGTAGTAGTAGTAATAACAAGACTGTGCCACATTTCTAGAAGAGAAGCACCACCTTCTGGAGGGATGGAGGCTATCTTCTTTCAACAGGTCAGATCTACCCCAAAAACTTTTCCAATTATCTATGAAGCTTTTATTATTCTGCGAACACCACATAGATATCCAGCTGTTTAGTGATGATGCATCCAGCTGTTAAGTGCATCTGCTATGTATTTCATCACCACGAAGCAGGGAGGCACCTAGAGCATATTACAGTGTCCGACATCGTACTAGCAAATCCACACACTGTAACGGCCAAAACTGTATTTGCAGGCATTACATTATTGTGCTGTGTGCCCTTTAAGAGACTGATCATTTCACTTCACACTATAACTTATATGGTGATGACATGGAAGGACTAAGTGATTGTATAATGACAACCACCATAATGATAAGTTCGCTCTGCCTTCTTATTTTTGTCTTTTATTTGTAACGCCAAGAAAGAGTTTACCTCTCGTGTGAGAGCGCGTTGCTGTGTGCCAACCATTAAACGTGTTGGAGACCAACTCTTCGTTTTCCATCTCCTTTTAATGGATTTAACGCGTTATCCGGGTCAGAACGTTACAACCTCTTTAATATTATATTTAATCTTTAATACTATCTGCGACTGACGGAGATGAACATCATTTGTGACTAAGTGTATAATAATCTTACTAAATTTAGCCAGCACGTTTATTTTAATTTGTTTTGTAAGGAAAACAACAATGTATAATGTACTTCAGATGTTAAAAATAATTTTAAGTAAACGAATATCCAGACTGTTAACTCTGTGCAAACAAGTTATTTTAAGAGAGTTATATTTGGCAGACAGAACAGTTCTTGACCTACGTAGTAATATAGGTCAAGTAGTAATGAGGACCACCAAAACCAGTTCTGGAGGAGATCGTGGCCGTTATTCCAGGATGTCCGGAGCTGGGTGATTCACGGATCTGTGAGAGAAGGTGAGTTTCATGTTTTTGAACCAGGACGATAGGTAACAAGGAAGTCAAAATGAGTAAAGTAAAAAAAAAAAAAAGCAGCACCCATCTGGCTTGTCTAGGTTTCAGACATTTGGCAGATCAAAGATATTCTAGGTTCTTGTGATCGGTTAAGACAGTAAATGGATGGGTAGTTCCCTCTAGCCAATGTTGCTACTCCTCCAGGGCTAATTTAATGTCCAACAATTCATGATTTCCTATGTCATAATTACAGTCTGCAGGGGATAGTTTTCTGGAGTAAAAGGCACAGGGAAACAATGTGGAAGGAGAGCCGTGACGTTGGGAAAGTATAGCGCCGACAGTATAGCAGTGTTTGAAGCATCCACCTCCACTATGAAGGGTACATCAGGATCAAGATGACAGAGTAAAACCCAAAAAACTTTGTAGTTCTTTAACAGTCTGGGGACAAGGCTATTCTGACACTGCTCTGTGTTAGAATAGATCAAAATATCATCAATATATACAATCACCCACTTATCAAGCATCTCTAAATACATTGTTTATAAAAGACTGAAACACAGAGGGGCTGTTAGCAAGACCAAAGGGCATTACCAGATACTTGTATTGCCCACTGGTGGTGGAGAAAGCAGTTTTCCATTCATCACCTTCTCGGATGCGGACCAGATTATAAGCACTGCGTAGATCTAGTTAAGTGTAGAATTTTGCTTGACGTAGTTGTTCGAGAACTGGAACTAAGGGTAGCAGATAGCGAAACATAACTTATGTCATTTAGACCCTGGTAGTCAATACAAGTTGCGAAGCCCCTTTCTTGCTTAATGTCTCACATAGATCCGTATACTCAGGGGGTATGTTCAGTGCAAGTTTAGGTTCCTCTTCCGGTAACATCAGACAAGGTGACTGGCAAAATAATTTAGAGAGACATTTAACAAAACATGGTGAAGACCATCTGGTTATCTGACCCTATGTCTAGGAAATCACAGGATTATGCAAACGTAACCAGGAAAGACCCAATATCACAGCATTATTGGGTAGCGAAATGACATATAAGACTTTGCAGAGCATTAGAGTGAGGCTGGGGTTAAATACACAAGAGTTAATGGGGAACACGTGTGACAGGAAGTAATCAGTCCAAAGTATGGGCCACTATGGGAAATGTAGTCCAGATTTAGGTTAATACTCAGGTGACGGTTCCCTCTGGTGGGAGGAGGTGGAGCAGGATCCTCTTCTGTAACACCCACATAAAGAGCCAGAATGGTTTCAATAATAATACATTTACAAAACATAATTCATAAATGCACAGCACCATTCAGATTCGTAAATTCAAAATACTATTCATAAATACACAAGCACAAATATTTTCTCGAATAGGGTACTCACACAAAGTCATCTCACACACATAAATTCAAAATGTTTTCACAGATATGTGTATATCAAGTTCTTTGATATTAATTTTCCGTAAATATTTGTGAATGCTCTTACGTATATTTATGAATTATGTTTTGTAAATGTATTATTATGAATTTTCACTATCGTCGACATGGAAGAGTGGGCTCAAGTCAAACTAGGTGAAAACAAAGGAAGCAATTGCAATCCGAAAAATTAGAGAGAGAAGAAGCACGGGGCCAAAATGCAGAGTCGCCATCATGTCAACCTGGATGAATATACTGTAGGGGAGACTACTCGAAGAGTCTGTCATGTTTTTTGTTCTCTTCTGCCATTTTTTATAGAGCTTATCTATAAGTTCTTTACACAAGGGATACTTTAATCCCAAAAATTCTACAGGAGTTGTTGCCATAGTTTTTCAATACAGCAAACCTTAATTTTGAATTTCAAAGTGGAATTAACTTTGAACCTTAAACTTTGAACCTTAACTTTGGTTTCCACTTAAAAACGTTTACAAAATTATCGGTGTTAACAACAGTTTTTCCTTTATACAAAATTTTAAGTAATCAGTTCACCACAGATTCTCAGAGTGCTTACTTTTTATGTCCAAGTAATACCAAACAGCAATATCAGCCACTTTTCCTCAATTCTAAGTTTTAAACATCATCATCATTTTTATCATCAGTTTTACACATCATCATACATCATACATTTTTTAAACCAATCATTTAGATTAGAGTATTTAATTTTTATAAATAGATATACACTTAACTATAATAGACTTCAGTCGCAATAACCAATACCGATAAGAATTTTAAGTAATACTCAGCATTCATACCAGTCCCTTTATTAGAATGGGGCTCATGTACACATATATTTGTGTCCCTTTATTTGCAGGGCTTATACATTCATTCGTGTCCCTTTATTTACAGGGCACATACAATTATGCTGGGTCCCTTTATTTTATAGGGCTCATACACTCTTCTCAAGTGAGACAACAATTACGCTCCCTCTGTGAAACTGAGATTCACTGCTCACGAGATGAAGAGCTTGTTATTCACAGTCACACAGACCATTCCCAGCTCTTTCTCATAACAGCTCATATCTCATAACTCATATATCATAACTCATATCTCATAACTCATTGATACACTTCCTCAACACAATGAAAGGCAAACCCTTGCAGGATTTGATGCCTACCTCTTGTAGGACTTGACCTATAGGACTTACCAGTGCTTCTTTTTAACAATCTATTATCTAATCTAAACTCTACACTTATAGAAAAATTAAAATCTGTCTTCACTGTTCTCCTCAAGACCAAACCCAACAGAAAACACAGATCAATGCATGCATTTAGTACTTTTGGAATCAAAACCCTTTTTTTCTTTTTAAAACTTTTTACTTTTTACATTCTGAAATTTGGAGGTGCTTTTAAGAGTGTCCTTACCACCACGGCAACCTCTGGAGAACAACACAAACTAATAAAATAAGCAAAAACTGCTTACCTTAGGTGACCACCTGTTTGTGTTGCCCATCCAGCCAGCCCACCATGGTCCTCCACTCCTCTGCACCTTTCCAGTCCCATCTGGGTTGCCAATTTGTTGTGGTTTCTGCCACATCTTAGAAGGATCACTCAAAGACTTTTTCAAAGGTTTTGATGCCAAAAGGTAGACTTTATTATCAGAGACATAAAGCCAAGTTGGTCTACAGAACAACCGTTTGTGCCTGGTTGGGGAAGGGTCTTTATAGGAGTCTTCTCATGTCAAAATGATTTAATGAGGGGTTCCCGGAGTTACTATCTTCCTCCCTTGGACCCTGAACAATAACAAAAGGTGTGCTTGCACAGTTAAATGTAGAGTAGAGCTATAATGGTAAAATAGTTTGTACATGATTCCTTTATATTTTGGTTAATAAAATCTTCTTCAAAACTCAAATTAGACATGTCTCAACCCCTTCAGACTGAGAGAGCGCATCGCATGCTCGCGTCATGGCCACCTGAAAATGCTACGCCAAGAACAATTGTGGTGAACTTTCTCAGTTATAAAATGAAGGGGGATGTTTTGAGAACTGAGTGGAGGAGGAAGGGTTTCGTCTGGCAGGACAGGCGAGTGAACATTGATCATGATTATGCCCCTGACGTCATTAGAAAGCGCAAGGAATATACTGAAGCAAAGAAGCTGCTGACGTAGAAGAATCTGGTCATCTGGTCACAAGAGAGGAGTAGCAATATTAATATCAAAACAAATAAACTTTGAACATATATCTACTATCACAGACAAGGAGAGTAGATATGTTTTGATAACAGGTAATGTAGAGGGCTCCATGGTTACTCTGCTCAATGTATATGCTCCTCCAGGAGCAGATTGGTCCTTTTATAAACATATATTTGATTTAATGGCTACAAATTCACAGGGCATCACAATTTGTGGAGGAGACTTTAATATTAGGTTGAATCCTAGATTGGATTCATCTGGGAGTGGTTTAACTCAACCCAAGCCTGTATGTAAGAAAATTATGGGGTTATGAAAGAGCTGGGGGTTGTAGATGTGTGGAGAGATCTTAATCTGTCTAGTTGTACATACTCATTTTTCTTCCCCTCATTTGGTTTATTCTAGAATTGACTATTTCTTTGTTTTTAGTAAAGACAGAAACAGGGTCAGGTGCTGCGAGATACGAGCAATAGATCTCTCGAATCATAACCCTGTCTATTTGACTTTCAACTTGAATAGCAAAACAAGGACTGCACTTTGGAGATTAAACTCTAGCATTTTAAAGGCTCAAAGAACAGATGAAGACGGAAATTAATACGTACTTAAAAATAATGATAATGGTGAGGTATCACCACCTATGCTCTGGGATGCATGTAAAGCTGTGATGAGGGGTAAAATTATTGCGACCACTTCATTACTTAAAAAAATTAGGCAGGAGAAACTTAGTACATTACAACAACATCTAGAGAAGTTACAAAGACACCACATGCGAAATTTGGACACCAATGTGAAGAAAGAAATACAGAAAAAGTTTATATTCACTAAGCAGAAATACCATGAAGTGGGAGGCAAATCTTTCAAACTCTTGGCTTATAGATTGCGTAAACAACAGGCGGATAATTCAATCTACAAGATTCGCAATCCTATTACCAAAAAAACTGAAATAGCTTGGATAAAATTCTTAAAAATTTTGAGATATTCTACAAATTTCTGTACTCCCAGAGGCAAACAGATACAGAATCTCAAGGGATAGGGGTTCTTGATTCGTTGAATCTACCTACAGACCAGAGTCCAAATTTCGCATGTGGTGTCTTTGTAGCTTCTCTAGATGTTGTAATGTACTCTTTTGCCTGTCTGAAGATCCAAAAGGTGGCGCGACAGTAGCATGCAGCGGCCACTCCGGATACAAAATGGTGCTATTTTTGTCTTTAGCCCGACTTTTAAAGGCACATGGACATCGGTACTCTCGGTGTTCATGTATACCACCGCCAGACACTTACAAACTTACGAAATACCACTACAGCTACTCTGCAAAATGATCTGCTGTAGACGCTACGCAATCTTGGCTTGCTGTGAGGACCATGCCTCTAGCCCTCGGCGTCGCCTAATGCCAGTGGCTGGGGGAGGGGACGTCGCAAGCGGTATGTGAGAAAGCAGAAGCGTGGCAAGAGGGTGGGGGTCCGTGCTAGGCTAAAAACAAACCCTAGTCGGCCGGCTCTTCTGTCCATCCTTCTCTCCAATGTCTGCTCTCTGGACAATAAATTGGATTACATCCGACTCCAGCAAGCTATGCAGCGTGAGTTTAGAGACTGCTGTGTCTTTGTTTTCACAGAGATGTGGCTCAGCGAGAGAGTTCTGAACGCTGCCATTCAGCTAGATGGGCTAGCTTCGTTTCTTGCCGGCAGAAACACAGCTCTGTGCGGTAAGACTCTGTGGCTTGTGTGTTTACATCAACACGGAATGGTGCAAGAACTCGGTGCTAGTTTCTAATTACTGCTCATCGCTGGTGAAGTTTGTGACTGTTAGATGCAGAACATTTTATTTACCACGGGAATTCACCACTGTCTTCAAAATAGGAGTAAACATTCCCCCCAGTGCTAATGCTAAAGATGCACTTTGTGAACTGAACTGGTGCTATTAGTGAACTTCAGAACTCAAACCCTGACGAACTGTTTATTGTTGCCGGAGATTTTAACCATGCAAATCTCAAGTCAGTGCTCCCTAAATTCCATCAGCATGTGGACTTTGCAACGAGAGGGAAGAACGTGCTGGACCTTGTTTACACAAACATCCCTGGTGCGTATCGCGCAGAGCCCCCACCCCCCAGATACTCAGACCACATCTCTGTTATGCTAATCCCAGCATACAGACCACTAGTCAGACGCTCCAAACTGGTTCTGAAGCAGGTGAAAACCTGGCGAACAGGAACCATCTCCGCTCTTCAGGACTGTTTTGAACTCACTGACTGGCACATGTTCAGGGAAGCGGCAACTGATGCCGACTTTACCAACTTGGAAGAATACGCGACATCAGTGACCAGCTATATTAGCAAGAGCATTGATGATGTCAATCTCCAAGACCATCACCACATGCTCCAACCAGAAGCCATGAATGATTGCAGAGGTACATGTGCTATTGAGCACCCGAGATTCCGCCTTCAGAGCAGGTGACAAGACGGCCCTGAGAACAGTGAGGGCCAAACTATTCTCAGAATACCACTTCGAATACCACACATGCATAACTACTTCGAGGCCAACAGAGACACACGGCACATGTGGCAGGGCATCCAGGCCATCACCAACTACAGGACAACATCACCTGCCTGTGACAGTGATGCCTCCCTCCCAGATGCGCTGAACAACTTCTATGCTCAGTTTGAAGCACAGAATGACGTGACGACGAGGAAGACCACCCCTCCTCCCACTGACCAGGTGCTGTGTCTAACCACGACTGATGTGAGGAAGACTCTATGCAGAGTTAACCTGCGGAAGGCTGCTGGTCCAGACAACATTCCTGGCAGGGTGCTCAAAGGATGTGCCGACTAGCTGGCAGATGTTTTCACAGACATCTTCAACACATCCCTGAGCAGCACCGTTGTTCCAACGTGCTTTAAGATCACCACCATCATTCCCATCCCAAAGCAGTCACAAGTGTCCTGCCTCAACGACTACCGTCCTGTTGCACTTACACCCATCATCATGAAGTGCTTCAAGAGGCTTGTCTTGAGGCACATCAAGACACTTCTGCCTCCCTCACTGGACCCCCTGCAATTCGCCTACCGCCCCAATGCCATCAATACCACCCTCCATCTGGCCCTCACCCACCTGGACAATAAGGACTTCTGTTCATAGACTTCAGCATTCAACACAATCATCCCTCAGCACCTGATTGGAAAACTAAACCTGCTGGGCCTGAACACCTCCCTCTGTAACTGAATCCTGGACTTCTTGACTGGGAGACCTCAGTCAGTCCGAATCGGGAACGGCACCTCCAGCACCACCACACTGAGCACTGGGGCCCCACAGTGCTGTGTGCTCAGTCCATTGCTGTTCACTCTGCTGACTCAACTGTGTAGCAATGCACAGCTCGAATCACATCATCAAGTTCGCAGATGACACAACAGTGGTGGGTCTTATCAGCAAGAACGATGAGTCAGCATACAGAGAGGAGGTGCAGTGGGTAATGAACTGGTGCAGAGCCAACAACCTGTCTCTGAACGTGGATAAAACTAAAGAGATGGTTGTTGACGTCAGAAGAGCACAGAATGACCACTCTCCACTAAACATCAGCGGCTCCTCTGTGGAGATCGTCAAGAGCAGCAGGTTTCAACCTCACCTGGTCGCTCAACACCAGTTCCATAACTAAGAAAACCCAGCAGCGCCTGTACTTTCTGAGAAGACGCACATCTCCCACTCCCCCATCCTCACCACGTTCTACAGAGGGACTATCGAGAGCATCCTGTGCAGCTGCATCACTGCCTGGTTTGGGAATTGCACCACCTTGGACCACAAGACCCTGCAGCGGATAGTGAGAACATCTGAGAAGATCATCAGGGTCTCTCTTCCCTCCATCACAGACATCTACACCTCACGCTGCATCCGCAAAGCCACCAGCATTGTGGATGACCCCTCTCACACACTCTTTACCCTCCTGCCATCTGGTAAACAGTACCGAAGCATTCGGGCCCTCATGACCAGGCTATGCAATAGTTTCTTCCCCCATGCTATCAGGCTCCTCAATACATAGAACTGGAGCTGAAGAAACACACATACCCATTTTATCCTACACCCTGTAACTCTCTGGCATGTTAAATACTATTTGCTGCTGCTAAATACTTTTGGCTGCTAAATACTTAAACTGTACATAGTCGTTTTTAACACTTATGTTAATACATATCTTTATTTCACCAGGATCACTCTGGAACAGAACTGTGTGCTGGTTGGCACTGCACTTGGACATACTACGTCCATTGTCTGCCCCAGAAGTCATTGTACTGTCTTGTGCTGTCTGCACATGTTTGCACTTGTGCCTTTTATGTATAAATTATGTATAAATCATGTAGCCTTGTAGTTCTGTGTTGTTTTGTGTTTGTGTAGCACCTAGATCCTGGAGAAACGTTGTTTCGTTTCACTATGTACTTGTATATGGCTGGAATGACAATAAACTTCACTTGACTTGACTTGACTTGAATAAGAGACTGCTAACGGAAATAACTGTTGAGGAATTGGACATTGCTATTTCGAAGTTAAACGTAAATAAGTCTCCAGGCCCCGATGGCTTCCTCTCCGAGTGGTATAAAGCCCTTAGGGAATCATTGACCCCTATGTTACTTGCTAACTTCAACTGCATATTAAAAGGTGGGGTAATCCCTCCTTCATGGAGGGAAGCAATTATTTCATTTTTTTCAGAAGGAAGGTAGAGATCAGACTGAGAGTGGAAATTTCAGACCTATCAGAGTTTTAAATGATGATTATAAACTATTCACATCCATTCTGGTTAGAAGGTTAGATAAAATTATCCTAGAACTTATCCATCTAGATCAGACTGGGTTTGTTAGGCAAAGACAAACTCAAGATAATATTAGTATATTGCGCTCTATACATATTAAGTCACATAACTAAAAATAATGTTGAAGTTTAGGATTAGTAGGATTAGATGCTGAAAAAGCATTTGACTCTGTTAGGTGGAAGTATCTTTTAATGGTTATGAATCGATTTGGATTTCATAAATCCATTATCAAAGTTATTCAAGCATTATATGATAACCCATTAGCAAGAATGAAGGTGAACAGCGATCTTTCCAACCAGTTTACTGGAGTGAGGAACACGCCAGGGTTGTCCAATTAGTGCTATTTTATTTGCCCTATTTATAGAGCCCCTTAATCAGTGGATTCGACAAAATAACAAAATTATAGGTATGAAAATAGGGACAGGAGTGCATAAGCTGGCCTTTGCAGACATTCTAGTTTACTTAAAGCAGCCAACTCAGTCATTTCCAGAATTGATGTCACTTCTTGAGACAAATGCATCCTTTTTAGGTTATAAGGTGAATATACAGAAAACCCAGGTTCTTACTTATTATAAGCCAATCAAGCTAATTACAAGCCACTTGGATTCATTATCAGGAATTTTTATCTCAACTGGGAATCGGTGTCAATGAAATATCTGGGAGTAATCTTACCAAAAGATATATTAAAACGATATCAAGTTAATTTTGCCCCTCTAATTTTAAAGATTAAAGGAGAGATATCAAGATGGAATTTATCCCCTTTCTAAGCATGAGCTCAAGGGTTGAATCAATCAAGATGAACATTTTACTGAGACTACTATATTTATTTTAGTCTCTGCCAGTAAACATACCAATACAGCAGTTCTTATAATGGGATAAATTATTCTCAAGATATATTTGGAATGAGAGAAAACCCAGAATTAAAACCCTTCAGCTATCAAAGGGGAAGGGGGGAATGGCACTGCCTTATTTGTGTGATTATTATTATGATGCCCAGATTAAACCTTTAGTGTATTTATGTAATTCGGCATATCACTCTAGATGGAAGGAAATAGAAAGTGTTATGTCTCAAGATGTCCCGGTTCAGGCCGCATTGGGAGATGGACTCATAAATATACTATTAATTATCTCAAAGGGATACAGCAAGTTAAGCTGATAGACACATTATATATAAATTCAACTTTTCAATTCAATTCATTTCAACTTTCAACTACAATGGAAAACTACACATTCCATGTTCTGGAGAGAGTTTGCGTGGAAGGGTGTTGTTAGGTTTTTTCCACACCTGCACAGATTAAACAAGAGTTATACAGATCCAAATGTTGGCAAAGTGTTGACAAGGCAAATCATTTCCACATTTTCTGGAGTTGCCTTTCTATTAATCATTATTGGTAAAATACATAAATGTCTAGAAATTATTTTTAAGATTCAAATTCCCTTCAGTTTTGAGGTGATGTACCTGGGTTTGATTAACAGTGATTTTTCAAACAAATATCTGTTCAGAATCCTAACAATAGCAAGTAAGAAAACAATTACAAGAAAGTGGCTATAACCAAATTTGCCGACCCTTGGATATACTGGATAAACTGGGTGGATATAGTACATGATATTTTTTCAATGGAAAAGCTAACCTATGCTCTAAGATTTAAGTCACAGTTATTCTCAGTACTATGGAGAGATTGGATTGAGTATATATATCCCCAATATGATCAGATTTTGTTTAATAGAATAAAGACGGTCACTGTTAAGTGAGCAGACATTAAGAAGTGGGTTAATAATGTCTGGAGGTGGGATTGTTTTGATGTTGGTGGGGGTTCTTTATTTATATATGTTTTCTGTTCTGTTTTGTACTTTAGTATTCATTTTATAAAGGGAATGTGTAGGATTTATATTTTTTATTTAAGTCAAATGCATGAATGTATGTGCATGCATGCATGTATATAATAACAATGTAATCACTACTGTAATTTCTGAGATTTTGTAAATATAATATATTGATCTGTCTATACTTCCATGTAGTGAATGGACAAATTAATAAAAATAAAATATAAAAAAAGAAATGTATATTAAGACTAATTAGGCATGCTAGGAGATGGCATTTAAAAAGATATAAGGGGTATAAGGGATTTGCAATAGTACCATGTAATCCACACAACACAAAGTAAAATGCATACATACAATAGAAATACCTGAAAATAACACAATGAAAGAGAATGTGAGACAATCTGAGAGAAAGGAGTAGCAAAATAGAAGAGTCCTTTGTACTGTAATTATATCATATAGCTAGAAGCAATATTAACAATTTACAAAACTAAGTTAGGAGCTAAGTTAAGATGAGTTAAGCTAAGTTAGATGTCAGCAGTCTCCCAGTAAGCAAGCCAACACGGTGACAGTGGCAAGGAACCAAAACTCCAATGGTGTATAGCTGGAGAAAAAACCTTGGGAGAAATCAGACTCAACAAGGAGGGCCAGTTCTCCTCTGGCAGGTTAAAGCTGCAGTTTGTAACTTTCTTGGATACGGATGGAGAGTCGATTATAATGATTTATAGATATTTATTGTTAGGAAACTGTGGGGTCTAATTACATCTGACAATATGTCAGGCACAGAGAAATGTTACCAACAGAAATAGCGTAATGTTTACAAGCGTAAAAAACAGAAGCAGAACGTTACTAAGTGCAGCTATAACAGCACACTGCTGTGACTATGCAGATAAATTGCTATGGACAGATAAATTGCTCGTCTCTGGAATCTTTGGAGCGATAAAAAGTGGTTAATTTTATGTCCCTACGCGTAAATATGTTTACTATAATGTCTGTATTTTATTTTTGTTAAATTTAGTAATTAAGTAATTAATTTAGTAATTAATTATTTTATATTATGCTTGCATTAATTTTTTGCGATAAAAATGTTTCTAATCAACACCAGCGCGATAGCGGATTGGCGTCCTGTTGCCACGTCTAAACTGACTCCGTTGCAATGTTCAGTTGGCAGGTAACGCACAAGACGTCGTATTCAGCCAATCAGCGTTCTCAATATTAAAGCGCAGCCTGTCATTTGACCAATAAACAGCTTGTGGGCGGTATTTACGTGACAGTCATCAGAACACGGAACTAAACAGCACTTGGCAGCAGTAACGGAGATATGTGTGGTAAGGCAACAAAAAAACCCTGTAGTTTTATTCCACATTTACACTGCGAATATACGTAACACTACGATTACACGGGACATAATAAAGGCGCGTGGACTTAGTGAGATAGAAAAGTCGTTGGAGGTAAAATGCACTAGCATGTATCGTTGGACTGTGGCTGTGTCTTAAAACCCAGTGAGGTACCTCCCTAGACAGCATCAGATCGAGGGTTCTAACGCATCTGTGATGCCCAAAATGTTTAGGTAATTGTGTCTTTAATTTCGTAATACGTGAGGTCCTGCTGTAAGTGTTCTGTACGAGTTGGGTATTTCTTTCTCTTGGGCATTTAACCATCTAAATTATGCATCGCTTATCATTTGTCATACGTGAATTTAGTTTTGCAGTTAAAGCACATTGTGTAATGTTGTTAGATTAAAAAGTAAACGCCTGGGTAATTATTTAAACGGCATCCCATCATAGATTCCTTTACTTTATATACAAATGGCCAAACCTTTTTTCCAGATTGACTCCTAAAGCCGAAGAAGGAAAGAAAGAAAAAAGAGAGAAAAAAAGGAAACTCCAGGTTATAGTTACAGATAAATTGTCTGTGATTTAAAAATTATTAAGAGGCTCAAATGTCCACAGTTGCAGAGCCAGTCAAGGGCCAGCAATTACTGGCACAGGAAACAAAAAAGGTACTCAAAAAAGGTACTTGTATTATTTGAAGTATTATTTGAAGTATTTAAAGTTTAATTTATTTTAAGCGCATAAGGAAAACTGTTTTTAAAGCCCTTGACAATACTGTCATACACAATTACATTAGTTGAATTCTACAATTACTGTGGTTTAAAGCAAGACCATTCTCACAGAAACTCTCTCGTTATAAACAACTGATTAGCTACTGATTACTGATGAGAATCACGACTTGCAGGAATTATGATTGCGGTCCTCCTAGAGCCGTATCTCAGAAATTGCTTTGTGTTAAAAATGCAATTTTATAAGGCATGGCCCCTGAATGTCCATCGTTATTGGTAGAAGTAAGGAGAGAGAGAGAGAAAGAAAGTGAGAGAAAAATATCTGATCCACTGGAATCTTTATGTGTCTTTGTTTGACCTTCCCTCAAGACAAGATATTAAAGGGCTTGCAGACATTACCTTGATGAAGGGCAGGGATTATTTTTTATGACAAGCACAAAGTGGTTTACAGACTAAATATTAAAAGAGAGTCATTTCCCTACATAGAAATGGTTCTCAATTGTTTGTCTTGCTGTTCACATTATTTGCTGAGGTGAGTTTTGGCCTGACATTGATTTTGTTCTGACTATGCATATGGATGGCTTCCTTTCTATCAATGCATTTTAATTTTCATAATGGAATCCTCCTAATGCTGTTTAATATCACTTCCTTGTTTGTGGTACGTGTGTTGGCTTCTCTACTGTGTACCTACAACTTCACTGGAAGTGTATTATTGAGATGCAATTCAGAGTAATATTTACCTGGCTTGTGACTGACAGTTATGCCTCAATGCCCTTCTGTCTGTATGGAGGTGTCAGACCGGTTGCCTGGGCTTTCCCAAACCATCACATTCTAAAAACCACTCTAGAGTCTACAAATCATTTATCTGGCTTCCACTTCATGAGAGTGTGTTTGGGGCTGTATTAGGGCCCAAGCACTTAAAGGGCCCTGTTGTTTTCCTTAGAATTATTAGGGCCCAAGCACTCAAGGTTTTCGGGCCTTTGGGTCCCTTAACATGCTCAGAAAGTTCTGAAATTTGGCACACAATTTGGCAACAGGAATTTGACCATTTTGAATTTTTAAATACTCCTAGGAATTTAATGCAATTGTCAAACTTGGTGAGCATCATCAAGACCTTGAAGATTCCATATTTGATTTCCACATTTATCTTGAACTGTGTTTTCCATGTTGAGGCAGTAAAATTATGGCGAAAAATGGGAAACAGAAAGTCTTTAATATGCATGCATTAAGCGATTGACGTCAAACTTGGCAAATGTTATTGTGGTGGGCTGATGACATTTGATATGGCTATTGTGCGTTTTGGTCATAGAACCACCAACTGGCAACAGTGTCCTTAAAACAAACTTTAAAATAGTCAACCTAAATTGAGCCAAGTCACTACAATCTTGGTCAGAATAATGTAGAGACATGGCATGGATCATGTAAAGTTCTGAAAGATTTGTGATATGTTAAGTATTGTTGCCATGGTATTGTGTCAAACGTTAAAACCACATTCAGGAGTACAGCTTTTAAAATTACATTTATTAGCTCTGCCCAACAGAAAGTCTGCCTTTTCCTATGGTGGATTTATATGTGATTTTTTTTTTTTTTTTTTGTCAATTCCAGGCTCTAAATTTTAAAATTCTTCTCCTAGGGGATTTATAGGTTTGTCACCAAACTTGGCAAATATTATGCCAAGACATTGAAGGTGCTAAATCGTGACTAGATTGTTAATATCTTGAACAGTGTTGCCCCTGCTAGGCAATACATTTATGGAAAAAGAAAAAGGTGGAAAAAAAGAAACGTCTCATCTTCTGCGTGCATTGAGTAATATTGTTCAAACTTGAGCTGTATGTTTGGTGCCAGGGCCTGATGATATAGAGGTGGCTATTGTGAGTCACATTCATAGTGCCACAAACTGGCAGAAGGAAATGTGTCGCTTACAACAGAGTTTAAAGGAGTCCTCTTAAATTTAAAGTTGTTTCAAGTTTGGTTTGAAAAACAAAGAAATATTGACAATGCAAAATTGTGGCAATCAATTATTGGCATTAAATGGAACAGGAAGTGTCTTATATCTTCTGCATGCATTTACATGGCTATTGAGTCACAGTTACACAGCAGGAAGTCACAGTTCTGGCAGCAGGAAGTGCCACTTACAAGGGGCTTTTAATGCTCCACTATTATTTACCGAGTTAAATACACGTGCCCACTGTGCATTGTTTTCAGAGAATCTCCTTGTGGCGATGGTGCCATAGTGCTTGGGCCCGTCATTGCTGATTTCAGCAATAATGTGTTCTTTGCTTTATAAATGTTTAAGTTCCATAATACAGTAAAAACACCATATATTATTTGCAGTTACATTTGTTCAGACATTAGTTAGCACGTTGTTTTAGTTAACAAATATTGCATTACATTTTAATTAGATTGTATATCTGAGATATAATTCATACATTTACAAAGATGCAACAGAAATTTTGAGTTCTACCATTTGTCTGCTGCTAAAAATGTTGACAGAGAACAATCGCAAAATCTTTCCATTAAGGGGTTGTGGGCAGTCTCATAACTTGAAAATTTTAAAATAGTGCTTGGCCATCTGGAAACTTTGGCGTACTGTTTCAACATAGTTACTGTGATTTGGAATGCACTTTCTGTTCTTTTTGGGTATGCCATGCAGATAGGAATGCATTCTTTAAATTGTCTGTCTTTACATAGAAACAGAAGGTAAAGTTTCTGCAACACTTTCAACCACAATTGAAACACCCTTTCTCTTTCTTTCTGAAGGAATATTTGCTTATCTGAACTATCATGTGCCTCGTACTAGGCGCGAGATCCTGGAGGTCCTCATCAAAGGTCTGCGGCGTCTGGAGTATCGAGGCTATGACTCTGCAGGTCAGGATCTTATAGCACTTAACCTGATTTCACATGCACATGAATATGCTCCCCTTAAACAGAACCTGCTGGTCTTGAGAATAGCTATGTTTTGTTCTCTTGCTGGACTGCAGGTGTGGGAATTGATGGGGGAAACAGTAGAGAATGGGAAACAAATGCTAAGACCATCCATCTGATCAAACAGACAGGAAAAGTGAAAGCCCTCGATGAGGAAATCCATAGTAAGTCACGACTGTAATTTTACATGTCAAGGCCTGAAACAAAAGTGTGTGAACACAAATTCTTCTAGATACAGAAGCTTGAATTATTTGGTTATTCTGTTTGGTTATATAAGGTACCCTTTGAAAAGGTAGACTTTACACTCATACTATGTGTATACGACTTTTCAACAGGGCAACAGGATGTTGATCTTGATGTTGACTTTGATGTGCATCTTGGAATTGCTCACACCCGCTGGGCCACTCATGGTGTTCCCAGCCCTGTCAACAGCCACCCGCAAAGATCAGACAAGAACAACGGTCCGTTACTAACAGTCTGTTTAAGAATAAATAGTTCAGCGAATTTTCCTATTCGTGAAAGAATTGTGCAGTTGTTTTAAGGTACACTGATAAGTATATATAATTTGTCTTTAGAACTGAACACAGCACAAATTTTAGGCCAGTATTTAGTGAGACATGTTGTTGGACTTCTTACTATTGGTAACTTTTGGTGTAGTTAGTCAGTTTCACTTTGAAATGGTGATCACAAACAACTGTTAATATTCCTATCAAAGTTATCCGCATAGAAGAGCAGTAATGAAGCAAAACAGCATTCCACTCCGAATGCTTTCATTCATAGTTCAACATAGTTTTCAATTTTATGTTTAAACCACAGATGTCAGTAGAGAGACTTGAATTCCATTGTGCCTTTTAATGTGATTTGCAAACCTTTATGTTTCTTACAGAATTTATTGTTATCCATAATGGGATCATTACTAACTACAAAGACCTGAAGAAGTTTCTGGCAAGTAAACCACGTTGACATGTACCTGTCCATGTATTTATCCATACTGTCAGTATTGTGAACATTTCTGGGCGTATTTGTACAGGAGAGTAAAGGTTATGAGTTTGAGTCAGAGACGGACACCGAGACCATTGCCAAGCTGGTGAAGTACCTGTACGATAACCGGGAGAGTGGTGATGTCACCTTCGCCACCCTTGTGGAGCAAGTCACCCAGCAACTGGTAAAAAGCTCTTCTGTCATCTTTATAAAATCTTGACTAATAAGAATATGGTAATAAATATCTCTTCTACATTAGGAAGGAGCTTTTGCCCTGGTATTCAAAAGTTTGCACTATTCAGGAGAGGCAGTAGCCAGCAGGTAATTTAGATTGAAATAATCAACTGTAGAACCAAAAGAATCAACCAAACAGGTTTTTGAATAAAAGCCTTAATTTAACCATCCAGATCTGATTGTTCCTGTGTCTCCATCTAGGAGAGGAGGTCCATTACTGATCGGTGTCAGAAGTGACCACAAGCTGTCCACAGATCACATTCCCATCCTGTATCGCTCTTGTGAGTTGACACACAGGCTGTTTTTCTTAACCCAAACTGGGCCTCATAATGAGGCCAGAACTGGGCCTCATTCCTACTGGGTAGGAATACGTATAAATTTCAGCTGGTTTCACAACAGGTGTGTACACACAATAGTGCCTTTTCTCCAGTGTTGATGAATACAAAGTAAAAAGGAGCCAGCATGCCAGCAGCAAGTAATCTGCATCATGTCTCTCCCAGATGATCTCTATAGTATAAGGGCTTTCTCTCTGTTGTTCTTTAATGTCGCGCACTTACCTGAGGGGGCACACATGCATTACACACACGTGCAGTTTATACGTGTTACACGTGCAGTTAGTATTTGCTTATAATGATATTTCAGTGAATTCAACTTTCAATGAATTTGTAAAATGTAATTATTTGTTGTTATTTTTTTAAATAGCTGGTAAAGACAAAAAGAGTTGTAACACTCTGCCCAGGATGGATCAGGACACATGTCTTTTTCCTGTGGATGAAAAAGCTGTGGAATATTACTTTGCCTCTGATGCCAGGTCTGTACCTTTTTGTTACTTCCCATGCATACACAATTATTGGTCTTTCTCTGCCACACATCTTTGTAACTTCACGTAGGAAGAATAAGCCATTTAAATTGAAAAAATAAGTTCTGTTATTATTGTATTTGCTGATACCAATATGTTTGGAAATATATTGCGCATCTCTAAACAATTGTTTTATCTGTTAAGCGTGTTCGTATTCAATACTGTCACTCAATCACATTTTTTTAAATAATAAATATTTAAGTGTATTGTACAGAATACTGGTTTAACTGCTTTTAAATGATTGTGATAATTTCGTAAATGTCACGGTAGTGCTGTTATTGAACACACAAATCGGGTCATCTTCCTGGAGGATGATGATATTGCAGCAGTGAGTGATGGACGTCTCTCCATCCATCGGATCAAGCGCACAGCAGGAGACCACCCAGCTCGAGCCATACAGACCCTTCAAATGGAGCTGCAGCAGATCATGAGGGGTAAGGGTTGCCCTGGAGACCATTCTAGATTTATTTAGCAGTATAGAATACCTGACCCGAATTAAATAGACTTTAAAAGTGGAAATTAATGGCAATAATGTGGTCTAGCATTTGCCATGGTGCTTATGTGGAGTTTGCAAGTTTGGGTCCATTTTGCCTTGTTTCTCGATCTTGTTTCTGTTTACCCCACTGCTTTTTTACTACTGTACATACCTTTCCTTTAGAGAAGTGACGTGCCAGGCCAGGTGTGGTAACCCATACTTGGACTTTGGCCTCTGCATTTATCCCAAGTTGGCATTGAGAATCGAACCTAGAGAATCGAAGTTTGACTCTCCCACCATTAGTCCACAAGAGTGTGAAAAGCTGCAGCAATACATGTATGAGAAAAATAATGCCATTTTTTAAAATTAAATCATGAAAGTGTAAATGTATTCTTGCAGACTCCAAAAATAAAATTATGATCTTGTTAATGAGCTTAAAATGGGCTTCTTAATGAAAGTGACAAAATAATGTGGTGAGAAATAAAATCAGTGAGTTAGGATTTATTATTTGACATAGGAGATAGATATAGATATTAGATACTTTATTAAAACCCTGTGGAAAAATTTGTAAAACACCACATTAAAGCCACTAAGAGGTTAGTACTGCCCAGTATCAGTAACATGACTTTGTATTTAATGCAGTTCTGTATTAAGCTCTATCTACTAAAGTAAACAGCCATTAGGTATTCAGATGTATTTAGTACATGTTGATAAATTATCAATGCATAAAACCATCATCTTTAGAGTTTGGCTAAAGATTAACCATAGATTATTTGAATTTGTTAGATTATTACTAATTTTTTCCAAAAAGATATCTGTGATATAAGTTGTGTAGTTTTAATATTCAAAAATTAACAGATGTCTAATTTGGCGCTATTGTCATATGTCAAATATCATATATAGTCACTTTCTGGTTACAGTACGTGCACTTACAATACAGTGTTCTTACAAAATGCTAGTAACTACTTGAACTTAATATGGGCTAGGTTTAGATCCAGAGTTGGTAGCTTGTAATTACAGTTACACAGCAAGTACATGCACAGTTATAGAAAAGGGCTGTAAAATAAAGCCCTACCCCTTTCTCCTAAATTCAGATTGACATTCTGAAGTATAGAAGTATTATTCTTATTCTCCTCACCTAAAGGACAACCCCTGTTTTCCTCTTGACCACTGGAGGGTAGTAAAACACTTGAAAGTATAGATGCAAGTATAATGTTTTGTATCTCAGTTTTTCTCCCAGCTTCTCCTTCTGCTCCTCCTCCATTGTATTTGTTCATTTCCCTGCATCTCTCCACCTCCCAGCATTTCACTGGACCTATTGGGAAAAAGCCCAGTACTCATGACCTAAAATTGGGGTATAGCAGTCATCAAGCAGCAGTTTCATGTGAAAGCATTCTTTTCAACTCTGTGCTTCTTTTCGCTTGTGTGAGAAATCAAGCACTTTCTAATTGAGCAGAAAATTACATTCTTTGGTTTTGCTGGCATTAACGGCTGAAATCTCTTAATCCAGATTCAATAACAGATGTTTCTGGTCAACTGTTTTTGAGCCTGGCTCTAGCATTTACTCCAAAATGCCCTTAAAGTCAAGGACAGCCCTCAGAAATATGTTACATATTTAGATATTTGCTCTGAGTAAATTGGCACATCTTAAGAACATTCATCACCACAGAAGAATGTTGTGACTTTATGATGTTTATCAACTACATTCATGCTAGAACAGAATATTCTTTTGTATACTCTTAGTTTTAAAAGTGAAATGTTTTTTTTCAACACCTTATCCCAGTTTATTTGCAGGTCATTCATGAGTTGAAGTTTAATTTAAAAACTTGGAGTGATGTGCTTTTAAAACATTGCTTTATGTGTTTTATTTAGCGGCTCAAAATATTAACATCTGGTTCAATTAATGTTTAATTAATTAATGTTTAGTTTAGGGTGGATCAACCTGTATATATATATATATATTACTTTTTTTATATATATTTTACTATTTTACTACTCTAAATTGTTACTTTTAATTTTAAGGACCAGAATACCGTAAACAACCATCAGGAACACCCTGCTACTGTCCTCAATGCTAGTGTGATGTTTGACCTGGGACACCTGGTTTATTATGAGCGGATTGTTTCTTACTGTTATAGCTTTAAAACACTACTTTGTCTTTGCCTCTTTCTTTTAAAAACAGGTAACTTCAGTTCCTTCATGCAGAAAGAAATTTTTGAGCAGCCAGAATCTGTTGTCAACACTATGAGGGGGAGAGTGAATTTTGAGAACAACACAGGTGAGCCCATTTGTTCATTAATTAGTAAATTGTTATTAATGTATCTATTATTAGTAGGCAATAGTCATGTGTTCTGGAAAATTTGGAAGTTGTCTTATGAAAGAAATTGTTAAAGACAGCGTGTTTATGTACTGTACAAATTTACCAGCAGTTGAGTCTACAATGAAGGGGTTTTATGCATAAATGTGTTAGCTTTGAAAGTATCAGTCAAATGCATCATGTGCAATGAGTCAGATTTCAGGAGTTGTTAAACCTGATCATGTACTCTGTACTTTAAAAAGAAACTGTAGTTCACCCAAAATTGAAAATTCTGCCATTATTTACTTGCATCATTCCAACCACATTATTTTTTTCTAAAAAAACCCCTCACTTAAGTGGTCCATACTGCTCTTGCACTATATTCCAAATCATCTGAAGCTTTGTGAGAAACAGACTTTTTCTTTAAGGGTTTTTTCCCTTCATATTATGTTTGTGTATATGTATGCAGTGACCTTAGGAGGACTAAAAGATCACATTAAAGAGATCCAGAGGTGTCGCAGACTCATCATGATTGCTTGTGGGACCAGTTACCATGCTGGAGTAGCAGTATGTACATCTATAAAGCAAAAACAGATACTGATATAAATGCGCTACCTAAAAAGTAATTGTAGTTTGAACACCATTATCAGACAGTGGTCAGCCTGAAATCAGTACTAATCATGCACCTTTAAAGGATATGTCCACCCCAAAATGAAAATTTTCTGATGATTTACTGAATTTCTGAAGATATTTATTTTTCTTTCCTCAGCTGAAAAGAAATTAAGGTTCTTGAGGAAAACTGGACCTTCAAAACAATGAACTCTGTTAAATTGCATTAGATGGAAAAAAAAAATCCTGGAATATTTTACTCAAGAAAACTGTGGGGGGAAGACAGGAATTATTGCATTGGGAACAAACATGCAATCAGTTTATGCTTGTTCTGTTTTCTCCTTAGACTCGTCAGGTTTTGGAAGAACTAACTGAACTTCCTGTCATGGTGGAACTGGCCAGTGATTTCCTGGATCGAAACACACCTGTGTTCCGAGATGATGTGTGCTTTTTCATTAGCCAGTCAGGTCGGCTTAAATGTCTTTATGTGAATCTGTCTACATGTATATTATGTTTATGAGATGGGAAAGACATCTGAGCACTTGTGTTCAGGCGAGACAGCAGACAGCCTGATGGCACTGCGCTACTGTAAGGAGAGAGGTGCTCTTACGGTGGGCATCACTAACACTGTGGGCAGCTCTATCTCAAGAGAAACAGACTGTGGTGTTCACATCAATGCTGGGCCAGAAATTGGAGTGGCTAGCACCAAGGTGGGTTCTGTTTTCTAGTTTGACTTCTTTAACTGTCAGTATTTTTTTCATATCTGAACACTGTGTCAGTCGTTCAATTCAATAAATTTAAAGGATGTTAGGCAGTTGTAAAAAAATTTGTGGGCCAATGAAGGAAGGTAATTCTCTACTCATACTTACTCATACTAAGTTACTTTAACTTAAGTCTTCATGAAATCAACATTTAGTGACAGCCTTAGTTTCACCTTATAAAATTAAGGAATCAGCACAGCTCCCTTAAGCCTCAAACATGTTGATTTCATGTTAACTGAAGAGGAACACCAAGTGCATTTTCAGAGATCGAAATAAAATATATTTGTTAAATTGCATCTAACAGTATGCGTTACTTTAATGTTAAAATGTATGCAAAGCAGTCAAAGCAGTTTAGCTTAAATGTAACACCAGTTTCCCCTTTTTTATATAATGTTTTCCTATTTCTTTTCATTGGAACATTGTCAATAATCTATGCTAATAATAGGTGGCAATAAGTGGCCTATTTAGGGAGCAAACTTCTGTGTAACGGAATTAAAATGCCCTGTCACTTTACAGCTGCAACATTAGAGGAGAACGCTGTCAGTGATCGCTAGTGATTCATTTATATATTCCTATCAGTGGTATAAACGTAAAAGTCCTCAGGGACTTTTTTCCCCCTAGGGATATCCTCACTTAAGTGTTTTTATGCAACCGGGCCCAGGCAATTTTTATCCGACTTCCAGCAATCCAATCAATTCCTGAAGGATGAAACAAGTCCCATCTTACTTTTTTAAATTCCAGAAACCATTTCATATGTAAATGTTGAAATTGTTGTGTTCTTTAAAAGACTGTAAACTCAAAAGCTGTTTATTAAGAAAAATTAAATCCACAAATAACTTTCCCCTGATAGTACCATAACATTTTCTGTTTCCCTGTCCTCCTGCCTGGACAGGGGAAATAGCTGTTTGGTAGTAATTGTGTTGAGTTATTACAACCGAAGGGAAGTCTTACTGTTTACATGTTTTATTCAGAACAGTTCCATTTGATATAATTGGTGATATAATTGCTCAAGCCTCGGGCTACAGAGTAAAGTAAATAGGGTGAGGACATCTTCCAAAATCCCGCACTGGTATTTAAAGTTACACTTTATTCAGCTCTTTGAAGCAATTGAGGAGGCCATTTTCAGAGAGTGTAAACTATGTTACAGAGTCCCTCAGGATGTTTTCCAAGTTTTAAATCAAACACAGAGCCCAATAGTTGTGGATTATGCCCTCATTAGATCCCCGAAGTGGCTTGTATCCATTAGTTTTCTTCTTCCGTGCTTGAAGTCTATGGCAACTGTAAAAAGTTGTGAAATTTGGCACACAGAGGACAGGATTAAATTGTTACAGGAACAATTTTTTCCACTGATTCCTTCATTGGCATGAGCTGATTCCAATGACGTATGACACAATTTTCCATCATGGCAAGTTTTTTCGCCATTTCAAATTTTTTGGAATACCTATTTTTTTAAATTGACTTAGGGTGTTTGTCTGATTTGCACAAAATTTGGTACATGGCATCTAGAGATTATGCCATAAAGTTGACATTTTTTTGATACACCCAACCGTTCTGGTATACTGCGTCAACAAATTTCACATGAGCAATTGTGTATCATTACAAAACGTGGTATGGTTCATCGTTTCCATATTTTAAGGTGACCTGCAATATTTGGGGGGCAAATAGATATAACAAAATTAATGAAAATCCTTATTATATAAGGATTATATAATAAAATGCCCAAAATAACATGCAACTACTTTCTTTAGATTCTTTAGGTCATGCCGAGTTCTGCAATAACAAATTTCTCCTAGTCCATGCTAATTCCTGTCTGCCTTATTGAATTATATTGAGAACCTTCTTTTTAGAACTCCTCGTACAATGTTTATCCAATATGCATGAATCTTGGTATATAGGATCTAGAGACACTTAAGTTATAAACAAAAGTTATAGAAATTATGTGAATTGCTCAAGTTGTCCTCGTACCGTGTCAACAAATTTGATGGCAAGCAAATAAAGTGGACTTTGCAAAGCTTTTGTGTATTGACTTTGAAGGTTTTATTGTCACAACATCCTGACTGCCTCATAAAACGTTAGTGACCACCAAAGTTATAAAATGAAGGTCAAAAGTTATAAATCATTTTATGATGTTGTAATGAGTTTTCCTAACTGGATTCCTAAAATTCCTAAATAGATTGTTAATTAGGTCAGTTTAGTCACCACTAAACTGAGATTGACCACATTTTTTTCATATACGCATTTCTGTTCCTACAATTCATCTGTGCAAGTTATTTTAAAGAAATAAAGTACGCAATAACTTCCTCTGTCTGTAAAATGACTTTTTGTCAAATTATATTATCTATATTATCATATAGCTAAATTCCTAGTTAACCATTGTTTTAGGCTACATTTTTAGGTAATGCAGCATTTTTAAAATCTTCCCTACAGTTTCAAATCTTGCAGGAGCTGACAGTAATTTAATGCCATTCAGCATTGCTGTAATCTCATTCAAAAATTCTTTACTTTCAGAGCTGTAACACGGATAGTTAGGTTGCGATCTTAAGGATCTCTGTCAAAGTTTTCCTGCAAGTGAGGGCCACTGGTATTTCAGTAAGGGAGCAGTTGGCTGCAAGTAGGTTTGGTGTGGAACTCCCACTTTGACAGTTCCCAATGGATAAAGTCCTGCTCTACTTTATTCTCATTGAAATATGTGGGTAAATATGGGTGGTAAGGTGATTTAAAGCTCGGGCTGAAGAACCTTGCAGGTTCAATCTCTTAAAGAAGTAAGGCATGAGACATCACTATTGTTCCATTGGGCAAGGCACTTAAACCCAGGTTTTTCCTGTGGGATCTTGGGTCTCTATTGTAATTTCATGGGGAAAGTCCTGGAAAACAAATTCTATGTCCCTTTCATTAAGTTTCACTGCATAAAACAGGTTGCAATTGGAATTTAATCTTGTGCAGCACTGTGAAATTATGGTCTTTATTTCTTGCAGTGTATTGTCATCATAATGATTTCTTAGGAGTCCTAAGTGAATATGCATTAAATAATGCTTTCCTCATTTTCTGAGCCTTCTCAGCTGGAATTCGCATTACACAAGAATGACGCTGACTTTTTGTCCATCATTAAGTTTTTCAGTGCAGTTCAATTTTATTTGTATAGTGCTTTTTACAATGTTGCATTGTTTCAAAGCAGCTTTATATACAATGAAAATAAGACAGAAAACAGAAAAAAGATAAAATGTACAATACAGAATACATGGTTTTATTGCAAATGTAGTTCATTATAAGATGTGTATTAGTAAAACTAATTAGGCACACTAAGATTGCAATTGGTTTATGAATATAAAGTTACTTAAACTGATAATACATACAACACATTTGGACTATTTGAATAAATGCATGTGCATCAGAATGCCAAGGCTCATACCTATTGCAGTGTAATGTATCCAGACAACTTACTAAAACAGTATGTACTTCTGAGACTATGCAACATTTAGTTAATTAACATGACAGATGACATATCTGCAAGATCTGCCATACCAGCTTACGTGGAGAAAGAAGATAAACTATTATAGAACAAGAGTATAAGAGATTTGCAATATTACTATAAAATATCTGAACATTACATAATGAAAGGGAATGGGAGAAAAGAAATAATGAAATAGTGGAGTCTTTAGGACTGTAGTTAGATCTAAGCCAAGATAAGTGTCAGCAGTCTCCAACAGGGCAAGGAATCAGAGTGGCAAGAAACCAAAACTCCAATGATGTATAGAAAGAGAAAGAAACCTTGGGAGAAACCAGGCTCAACCAAGAGGGCCAGTTCTCCTTCGACCTGTTAAAGCTGCAATTTGTAACTTCTTTGGTTAAAAGCATGAGCTTAAAATAATTTAGAATTTTATATTTATTTAAAAACTGTCGGTCTGATTTTGTGACAAATGTTAGGCTCTGAGGAATGTTACAAATAGACATAGCAACAGAAGCATAATGTTGCTAATGACAGCTATAACATCACACTGCTGTGACTATGCAGGGAACGTTACCATTGCTTTTGGTGACTCAAGTTAATCAATCTTAAATTGGCATAAGAATAATCATCAAGCTGAACTGGAAATGGGACGTGTCAGGCCAGGTAAAATACTGTATCTTACTCGGTCTGTCTAAAAGGTCATCCCATCCTATCTCCCCACCATCTGGTCTGAATAAAGTCTGGATCCTGCTGACTACAGGACCTTGGGGAAATGACAGACAGACTTATCTGTTCTTATGGGAAGTGGTCCTGGTTTACCTAATTAATGCAGCCTAACAATCCCCTAAGGGATTTGAGTGATAAATCTATAGGACTATGTGTGGGCTAGATTAAAGAGATGGGTGTTTAGATTTAAACTGACCTAAACTGATCTGCCTCCTGGACAACACTGGAAAGACTGGATCTATGTTTGATTTTTAAATTCTGGGTATTATCCACTGGCCAGAAATTTTAGGTCACAGTAAACATGAAGGACTATACTGACAAAGGATGTCATTCAGTTACTGAAGAGCTAAACCATTCAGGGCCTTAGAGGTTCAAATTGTGTTTTTTACTGGGCGACAGTGGCAAGGAACGAAAACTCTAATGGTGTATAGCTGAAGAAAAAACCTTGGGAGAAACCGGCTCAACCGGGAGGGCCAGTTCTACTCTGGCATGTTAAAGCTGCAATTTGTAACTTTCTTGGATACAGACGGAGAGTTGATTATAATGATTTATAGAAATTTATTGATAAGAAACTGTCGGGTCTAATTACATCTGACAATATGTCGGGCACTGAGAAATGTTACCAACAGAAATAGCGTGATACAAGTGTAATGTGTAATGTTGAAAACAGAAGCATAATGTTATTAATTGCAGCTATAACAGCACACTGCTGTGACTATGCAGGGAATAATGTATTGAACTATGCTGGAGGTAGGTGTATAATAGTAAGTTTACTAAAGAAGTCCATCAAATCCCGATGATTTGTCTCAGAGGTCGTACTCTCCTGTCCTCCATCATCTGGGCTCAAAGTTTGGATCAGGTCTGTGACCACCTTTACTGAAATAAAAGTATTACAAATAAGACACATAAATTTTACAGTTTTGTATTGTAAAATCATGCCTGTGAAGGTTGGTAAGGGAAAAACAATTTCATTTTGACAGGGTCACGAGTCTTGTTTATGGGTGGATAACCTTAAAACAGCAATTTGTAACTATTTGTGGTAAAAAATTAATGGAAACCAGTTATTGAGCAAGTACATAACAGATTAGTGTTCAAAACGGTCTCCTTACCCACCTCACCTTACCCAAATTTTCAACAATAAGTTTATTAAATGATTTATAATTTAAGCTGCCAGGTATGACTTTGCGGAGAGTGTCAGTTTGACTCATGGTTACATAATGTCTGTAAACAGAACGAAGATGATCCAGCTACTGAATTCAGTAAGTGTTGGAATGACGGAGCATTTTAATTTTAGACCAATAGGTGGCGATTTTGATGAAGCAGTCAGGATGTGGTTACAATGACACGTGCCAAATTTCATGTTCATATACCAAAGCAGAGTTTGCTTTGACAATGCTTTTTGGCATTCAAAATTATTGAGGCGTCATTCGACAACCATTTGTGCTATTAAAAAAGATTTTCATAACTTATTTGTCAGGAGTGTCCCTAGATAATGCACACAAAATTATGTGCAAATCAGATGTACTACCTAGGAGGAGTTTGAAAAAGTAGGTTTTCTATATAATTCAAAATGGCCAACATGGCAATGTTGGAGCAGTACTTGGCAAGAGTCAAGGAATCTTATAGACAGTAGACACGTGATAGTCAGGTAAATTAGTTAATGGTTATTAGTGGTTTCATTAATTTTGCTATATCATTTGACCACTAGGGGGGCTCAAACTGGTACTACTGCAGGTACTCTCAGAGCATGGTCCCAGCTGACCATAACAGGTTTCATAATGATACCTAATTGCATTTGTAAGATATTGTATTTTATGACAAAATTCAAAATGGTCGATGCCCAAAATGGCCGACAAAAGAACATTGGCTGACAAAAGAACATTGGCTATTGTTTGATTTGGTATGCCTCAAGGAATCTATGGACACCATCCTTATGTTTTTAGGAAAAGCACTGATAAAAATTTGCATGTACCCTCAGGTCATGCCTGTGATCATTCCAGGTGTCATGGTAATATCCAAAAGCATTGCGAAGATACAGCCTCACAACCATTTTCGCATGTTTTTTGACAAATTGTTAGAGATCGGTTTAATCAAAAAGCTTTGGATAACTTTTGGTGTAGAGTGTATCTAGATTCTACATGTGCCCTGTGTGCTAAATTTCATAACTTTTTGCCATACTGTTCTATGGGCTGCCTAGACTTAAGAGCAGACGAAGAATAAGAAGATGACAGTAGTAGTAGTAGTAGTAGTAGTAGTAGTAGTAGTAGTAGTAGTAGTAGTAGTAGTAGTAGTAGTAGTAGTAGTAGTAGTAGTAGTAGTAGTAGTAGTAGTATACGAATAAGAACACTAACGGATACAGTAGGGCCTAAATATCATCACATTAGATTAATATCAAGCCACTTTATCAAATATCACTTTTTAAAGCCATTTCTAAATTACTTTTAACCAACTCACATTTTAGTGGACGTATGAAGTCAGTTCTCTGAGTTCACACAGTTGTTCTAACAGAGTAATCACAGGTGACTTTCAGCATATTAACTGCCAAACAGCCGAAAGTGTCCAAATACCTTTTGTCTTCATTTTGAATGGGTCTTTATCAAATAAAACCTGTCAGTTTTTTTTTATTAATGTATAAATTGTATTAAAAATGTCAATAATAACCACTTGGTTCAATATTTTTAGTAATGTGTTGATTTTTTTTCCGTTTCATTTTTTCATTATTGTCAAATAATAAAGTTATACATGTTTACGTGTGGCTGTGAGGCCACTGTGGGTCACCTAAAGGATTTTGGACAGAGTAGAAGAGAGAGAGAGCAATGGCTATTAATAACAATAAACTGTGTTGAGCTCATGCTCATGCAACACTGTGGGTTTGTTTTGTTTGTGGCAGGCGTATACAAGTCAGTTTGTGGCTCTCATCATGTTTGCCCTGTTGATGTGTGATGACAGAATTTCCGTGCAGCCACGGAGGAGAGAAATCATACATGGTCTCAAAGTGTTGCCAGGTAAAAATACTTCAGCTTCATGACGTTTTAGTATTTCTTGGGACTAAAACCAATCTTGACCAATATTTTAAATCTATATACTTGTTTTGTCTTGAAATGTTGTAGAAAAGGTGTTTATGGATGGATTTGAATAAAAATAAGGCATCATTTACAGTCAGTGTATTGTCTCTTGAAAAGTTGACTATCGTACTTATTACACAGCTACTTAGTATTTAGACCCCCTTCACTTTTTTCAGTTTTGTTATGTTGCAGCCAGATACTTCAATCATTTAAATTAATTTATTCACTTTTTTCTTCACAAAGGAACTTTTTCTCAATCTACACTCAGTACCCTATAATGACAAAGTAAAAACAGAATTTAAGAAATGTCTGTAAATTTATTAAAAAAAGAACAAAATATCACTTATCACTATGTATCGTTGCAACAACACTTGAAACTTCTTGGTTGCGTATATATAACCCTCGTTCCCTGAAAGAGGGAATGAAGACATTACATCAACGTATTGACGTATGGGGTCTCGCTTGAGCCAATGAACATTGGCCCGAGAGGAAAGAGCCAATGAGCATTTTGGCAAAGGATTTGCATGCCGAGACGCAGACAAAGAGCTGATCTACCCCTGGGTAGACAGGCAACTGAATCGCATAGCTGTCCTCACCCAGAGGGCAAGGTCAGTCACCATGCGCAGCTCCTGCATCACCTTGGCTCAGAACTACCCTCATGAAGCTGCTTAAGTGCCTTGGCCTGGTGAACCTGCAAGATGGCCATGGCATGCAGGGCAGAGGCTGCCTGTGCCGCATGCTGTAAGCTTTGGGTTCAGCTTCAGGCAGAAAAGTCCAAAGGCACAGCTGCCTGGGCAAGCACAGCCATCAGCTCTGACTCAGCAGGAATCACCCAGCCCAAAGGGGTCCCCAGGGGGAACGGCACTGTCACCCAGAAGCTCTGATGCCGACACTGCAGAAGACTGGGAGGTCCACAGGGACTCCCCCACTCGATGGGACGTCTCCACCATCACTCTGAGATCTCCCAAAGTGCTAACCAACACTGTCGCCCAACTCTGTGTAGCCAGAGCAACTGAATGGGTAGCAGCAGAGGGGGCTCGATCATCCTTTGACCAAATGCTCATTGAGTCTTTCCTCTCGGGCCAATGTTCATTGGTGCATTTTTCTACTACTCGAAGGTGATAGAGCTCTCAAATGAGACCCCATACGTCAGTACGCTGATGTAACGTTGAACGTGACTGACTGAAAGAGAATGTAGCTTAGGTGCCTCCCATTTCTCTTAATCGCTGCTGGGATGTTTCTACACCTTGGTTGGAGTCTACCTGGGTTAAATTGATTGCATGATTTGGAAAGGCACACATCTCTCTTAAGGCCTTACAGCTGACAATGCATATCAGCACAAAAACCAAGCCATGAGGTCAAAGAAACTGCCTGCAAGTCCATTATTTGTAAGAAACAATAAGTCCTAAGAGTGTCTGGAAAACGAGCTTACGGTTACCGGGAACATATGTCACATGTCATTTATGCATCAGATAGTTTCTTGCACAGACCCATACTTTCATAAAACCTTAATATATCAACAGGAGCAACTGCATTTGGGTCTCACCCAAACACGTTCTGGAACAATCCACTGCATTGCTCAACCAAACATTTTCAGTAATTTCTGTACAATCTTTGCATGTACGCATAATATGAAAAGCTTCTTATTTTGACTCTTAGCTCTCTCTCTTTTTTTCTCTCTTTTGCTAGATCTGATTAAAGAGGTGCTGAGTTTGGATGAGGAGATTCAAAAACTGGCCACTGAGCTGTACCAACAGAAGAGTGTTCTCATCATGGGTCGTGGCTACCACTATGCCACATGCCTGGAAGGAGCTTTGGTTAGACCACATATTTATTTTACATCCCTCTTTTATCTATCAGCAGTAATCAGGTCTTTGTGATGGAAAAATCTTCACTGAGAGTCTTTCCATCTGCCAAATCTCATTTTTGATCATGCTTTACATTATATTTGACATCAGATGTTAATGTTTATGGCTCATCTTGTAATTTGACTGTGTCGGCTGAGGGAAATTGTGCAGCAAACAGTGGTACTGAGGATAAGGGAAAATGTCGTAAGCCTCGGTCAACAAACCTATACAGCTTTAATTATGGCAGAACTAACTATCCCCTAATTGCTGTGTTATATCTAAATTTACAGAGGTCTGCAGTGATGTTTTCAGTCCAGTCAATGTAGCTGATGAAGCTCTTGTCTGTGTCTTTAAGAAAATTAAGGAGATTACATACATGCACTCAGAGGGAATTCTGGCTGGAGAGCTGAAGCATGGGCCACTGGCTTTGGTGGACAAACTTATGCCTGTCATTATGATCATCATGAGAGATCACACATACACAAAGTGCCAGAATGCCCTGCAGCAGGTGGTGGCCAGACAGGTAACTGACAGCTACTGTCCCCTGCACTGTTCTTAGTGTCTTGTAGCTCTCAGTGCTCTGTTCCATCTCACGTAATTTAGTTTAGGGTTGAGGTCTTATGTTTGTCAGGATTTGTTTTACAGTTATGATCAGATGACTGTACATTATTGCTTATATGTAAGGGGTAATGTACAGCCAGCCGGTTGTTGAAATCACTATGGTTACTAAACAGATAAGATATGAATCTGAGTTTAGGATGTTTCTGTTTTCCTTGTGTTTAAAATCATGTGGTTCCTTTTCGAGGGAACTCAACGCTGCATCGTATGACAATAAACATACAGTGAGCTGATGTCTAAAGCACATGTGCAACTAGTCCAATCCTTATTGGTGTTGATGATGATGTGATGGTGGAATGCAGAAGCTACAAAGGGAGAGCCAGCACACAGCATGAAAAGCTTTTGTTCTTCAGCGAGCATCTCGTGTGGTCCTTCCTAGTTTATTATTGATATGGAGGGCCTGCATTTTAGGAAGTGTGTGCCTCCTTGCCCTCGAATTATCATGGGTAAAGACACAAACAACCTTTGTGCTATTTGTTTGGGAACGAAGCACACATGGTCAGCTCTCAAGGGGGCTTGCTGTGTGCATTGCAGGTGCCTTCCATTAAGGACACTTCGCTCCCACCTGGCCGTGTTTGAGGATGGCAGCCAGGCTCAAGCTCCCAGTGGGTGGGGGGCCTGCGGTTGCCGAAGCAGCCCAGTGACTTTACTTGCGGGGATCACAAATGGCTTTGGCTCTTTCTCTTCTCTCATCCACTAGCTCCAGTGCTCAAGCTCAGAATACAAAAGCCTGCTCCGTGGGTGGACATCCTCAGCATTGCTGTGGAGGACCTGGGGGACTCTCCAGTCTAAAAGGAGTTACAAATTAAAAATGTACTGGCCAGCAGAGAAGGGGGACGCATGAAAGAAGAGCAAGCTGAACAGGTGTTTCCTCCAGTATAGAACACAGCCTCCACATTTTTTCTAGAAGTGTCTAAGGTGTTAAGGTCCTGGAATAAGCCATTCTCCATTAGGATATCTAGCCCCATGGTCCACAACTACACACCTATTGTGGGGCTTATGCAGAATGGCTATGGTACGATGCCCATCATCAGCATTGTCAACAAGAGATTTCAGCAGATGAAATAGCAATCTGCAGCCTTTCAGAGGTTCATCCCACGTCAAAATAGGTCCTGGGAGGCTGATGCCAGGATGCAGCCCCAACCATTTACACCCAGCTTCCTGTACCGGCAACAGCTGAAGGAGAGTGTTGTGACTCCCCTTGGTTAGCAGTTCTCTAAACTGAAGCCTTCAAAGGAGAAAATGGATTTGTGGAACATCAATCGTTCCAAGAAGGCTTCAGGAAAAAAGCCCTGAGCCCTGGGTCAGGCCTCTGAGGTCACCCCTCTCAGCAAGGAGCTAGCTGCATCTGATCCTCTGTGGGACCCCAGAAAATCAATTAATTAACCCCACTGTTCTTGGTGTTTCGATGGCCATAAGCCAAAGCTGTCGTCACAAGGTGTTTGTCATTCCTAGAGAGGGCTGTAGAAAATTTGGTTCGACTGAGTCCTTCCGTGAACTCATTTTAGGACACCAAATCCACTCTTAAGGTTTTATAGGTCAGCCTTAAAAAGCTAATTACCCTGATGGATTTCCTGGCAGCCTGGCAGGAAATCGAAGTAGGAGAGACCACCCCTAACTTTTTCCATGAGAAACTATATTCACTGAAATGGAAAGTTTTCACCTTATGGTGTACAGACCATCAGGTGAACCTAGTCAACTACCCAGTCACATAAGTGACTCCAAGATCTGTCCTCAGCCAGTCTTTCCCTATCAGTTATCAAGGTGAATGTGGTGATACATCTCTGGGGAAACACCATTTGGTGTCTCATTCCCTCCATGAAACTATGATGATGATGACCTGTATCCCAGGTCAGGGTCCCACCCTTTGGACCTAGTTATGGTACTGGAGGGCCTCTCCCTGGTACCCTTTGAGCCCCTACAATCAGCATCTCATATATATTACTCTGAAAATAGTATTTATGTTAGTGATCACCTCGCTTGAAAGAGCAGTAGATTTGAAGGCCCTGTCAGTTGCCTCCTGCTGCTTGGAGTTTGCCCTTGGCAGGGTGTAAGTAATCCTTCACCCAAGCACTGGGGTATTTGCCCAAGATACCAATCAATGTGGCTTGATCTGCAGTGCTACAGGCCTTTCATCCACCTGCTCATATGTCTGTGTAACAGGAGAAGCTACATTTGCTTTGCCCTGTGATCAGCTGTTGGTATGCTTTGGTCCCCTTAGGAACGGTTGCTTGGCTTCCAAACAATCTATAAGCAGATGGATTGTGGAAGAAGTCTCTGTGCCCTGCGAGGCATGCAGTCTACCTTTGCCTTTCCACGTCAGAACACATTCCACAAGGGTATAACTTTCTCCAAAGCCTTGCTTTCTGAGGTATCCGTAGAGGATGTTTGTGATACGGTGGGGTGGTCTTCCCTACATAATACTATTATATATCTCCTAGTCACCCCGAGGTCCCAAGTGCCCTAAGCTGTGCCTGTGCAGCTTCACACCAGTACAGGCATTTGTCAGTATGGTGTAGTGGCGTTGTCAGCATGGCTCAGCGGGCATAGTGGGTATAACAGCATTGAGTTCCCTTGAAAGAGAACATCTCAGGTTATAACTTCTTTTTCCTAAAAAGGGAATAAGATGCTGCGTCCCTTTGCCATATCTTCTGCATGCCTGAGTCTCTCAAAATTCTTCTCTCACTGGACTAGTTGCACACATGCTTCAGGCAGCATTATGATGAAAACGTTCCCTCCGAAGTGTCATCATACAATGCAGTGTCCCATTCCCTTCTCAGGCAACAGAGGTTACACTCATAACCTGAGACGCGTGTGTTGTAGGGGCGTCCAATTGTGATCTGTGATAAGGAGGACTATGAGACCATAAAAAACTCCAGTCGTACCATCAAAGTGCCGCACTGTGTGGACTGTCTGCAGGGAATCCTCAGTGTCATCCCTCTCCAGTTGCTCTCTTTCCACCTTGCCGTGCTCCGTGGATATGATGTGAGTCCAGCTCGTTCTTTAATCAGACTCTGTTTCATTCTCTTTATGATTCCTTCATGTCTGTGACACATTTCTTCCCAGAGCATTTATATAATAGCTGGTAACACTGACCACATCTACTGTATCTAGTAGATGCACAACGTTTTTGAAAGACTGGTTGACTTAAAAATAAAAATGATGTCATTTTGTGTTTACAACTAATTTATAGCCATGCATTACTAGAAAATAATAAATATTACCTTAGAATGTCTGTCAGTCTATCATTATCAAGTAACCGTGTCATGGTATAAATGAGAACATTTCTTTGACAATCTGTTTATTGACTTCCTAGTAAATGTTTTTTTATTCTCTCCTGCTCAACACAGGTTGATTGCCCAAGAAACCTGGCCAAATCAGTGACTGTAGAATAAACATTGCCTGATCGATGTCCTATTAAAAACATGAAGAAAATGTAACACTTTTTTTTTAAACATGCCAGATTTCATTTTATGAAAGAATCTGTAATGTACCTCCTGTATTATTGTATCTCCTCTTAAAGCAAATCTGGAAGCATCATGTTGTTAACTGGATTTTGTTTTTGTTTGTGGTGGCGTGGTATGGGTTGGCAATATAAGAGCCACCCTTTATAGTTAAACTAAATATCATGGTGTGGGCTATGGCAAAGTTTGTGTTTGTCATGTGGTGATTTATTATTTGTTTGTTTTCTCACAATTCATTTGGCCGAAAATGACTAGCAAATAGTTTTCATATCAAATGCAAGTATGCATTTGTGTAGAAAAGTTGATGTTCAAAGTTGATAATTAGAAATCAATCAGAGATGGCTTAGTTTTTAAACCAGGTATCCATTAGTCGCTTACCCAAAAAAAATAAAAACCCCATTATTCCACAGTCTTGTGGTATTTGGCACTGAAACAAAACTGTGAACCAGTGCTTAGTGGACGTTTGCACACTTTCTTGTTTACTCTATTTGCTGTTATTTAAGGGGATGGTCATATTACAGATTTTTTTTTTCTGGATTATTCAGAATTTCATATCCACATGGATTGAAATTGTCATTACTTTGAGACATTAACGACATTTTATACTCCCATCTTTTTATGAAATACTTATTTTAGGTCATGTAAAGTACATATTTATAATGTTTCATCAGGGTTTCCATCATTGTGGCAATGTAAATGAAACCATATCAGAATAGATTGAAAAATGGCAAGGGGCCAGTGGGTTAAATTACTGCAACTCCTGTTGTTTAAAAACAGATTATGTACATGAAGGTTTAAATAAGTAAATGCATGATCTGTTTGCTAGTATGATCTTTGTGACTAATCTTTTAGTTTTACTATGCATTTTACCAAAACTGATGAACAGAAATTTCATTTTGCACATTCAAGACATACTGTCAGTCAACCATTAGAAAATAAAATGTTTTGTTTACATGGTTTCATGAAGAAAAAGGTTTGCATACTGATTTTTTTAAAGTGATACCTTTTGGGTCCCACAAAAATTTGTAGTCTATACACTACATCTAGACAGTGAATCAATGTACTGGCAACGTAAAATACTAGTCTAGTTAGTTACTGTATAAATATGTCATGTACGCAATCAACTTTGTATTTTTGTTAAGATATTAATCCAATGATACATTCACAAAATTTTTGGATTCTACTTTTGTTTTTTTTTGGATTTCATTGTTTTTGCTGGATATCTGAGGCCTTGTTATAAAAGAGATCTTCAGTTTAGAGTTTTCCTGCCAATGGTCAGAAAGGTGAAGTTACATAGCACCTGCCCCATGCAACGCCTTCTTCATTTTTGATTGTTTCTATGGGACCATTTTGTTGTCTTTGTTATTATTAGGTATAGGGGGGTTACTTTGTAGCTTCCTATATGTTTTTTCTTGATCCTAATGTTTGACATTGTGATTTTCTTTTTCATTAAATTTCATTATGCCATTATGTTGTTTATTAATCAATATAAATACAGACATCTTATCAGAATCTGCACTTGAAAAGAATGAAGCTTAAACAAAAATACCTATTATTATTATTGGCATTTAACCATAGTTTTGACTAATAAATTGTTTGTAAATGTATAACTGACACATGGAAAATTTTCTAAACTTTCAAAGGCAACAATATTACCAAACTGAGTCTGTTTTTATGCCATGGGGAATGTCTTTGATGTGACCAGTGTCTGAATCTCATGTCTAATCATGCCCAGGCAGTGCCTGATGCTCATCAGGTCCATCTGCGAGTATATTAGGGCATCTGCAGGGCACCTGTCATCAGCTTTTTTTGTCTTCAGGAGCTGTCTTCAGGTGTCAAAGCACAACTTTACCCAGCTCCAAAGAACTTCAGAGAGTCTGTGTCTGACACCTGAGGACACGCAAGAAATATATTGTTTGCCTTGGTAAATAACGTGCACTCAGTTCATGAGGGAGTTAAATGTACACAATGCGAGGGCTTTCTATTAAAGAAACTGCTCTCTTCTGGCTGTCTGCCTGGGTGAACTGGATTAGGGTACGTGGAGGCTTGTCTTTTTCAGGTTTGCAGGAGTATTTCTTGTTCCATTGCTAAAGGTGAGATCCACCAAGTCAGAGAAGCTTTTGTTGGCGTCACCTGATCTGTGGGATATCATCCTACTGCTTGCAAGTCAAGATACGCAGGATGTGGCTTGGGAGGTGAGACCATGGAAGAGCTTTCCAAGCCTGTCTGCCCTTCAAATGGGGACTTTGTTTCGCGAGCGTGAAAAACCAGGGATCACACATGGTCTGCTGAATGAGTGATTCCTGGTTGGTCATGCTGTGCTGCATGCGATGGCTGTATTACAGGCATACCAAGCTGACCTGCTCAAGGACTTGGATGAGGGAAAGGGGCTCTCCCCTATGTGTTTTGTATTTTGTGTGTTGCAGGTGACTACTGGAGGGGGCAGAATGCAGGAGCAGCGCAGTGCAGGAAAAGGTGAAAGCATGGCAAGGACAGGCGGGCTAAGGTTTACACAAAAGTAAGGAAGTAGCCCCTTCTCATAACTTCCTTATTTTCCTGTCCTGTAGTGTTGCATAAACGCTTAAATAGGCCCTGAATATTGGACCAGGGAAGACTATGGCGGTCTACTCTAACGATTCAGCAAGGGTTTATCAGATCATTGTTACATTCACATGAGCAATAAGGGCTGTCATTAAACTAACAGACCCAGGTTCAAGCCCCACCTTGAACACTTTTAATACAGCCATCCCGGGTCCACGCAGATCAGGGAAAGACTATTTTTGGTTCAAACTCCTCTCAAGGATTGTTTTGGTGTCCTCGTTGTAATTGGAGTTTCTTGAATATTCATGAGATCATTGGATGAACCATTTCTTTGAATTCCTTTACTCCCCTCAGGGTAGAGTTTGCTTGCCAGTATGTTATTCCGCACTACTCATTGTATATTTGGAGTTTAGGTTTTGGTCTGTGACTGTAGTTCCAGGTGATTGGAGCTGGCATTTAATGGTTACACTTGGAAGGTGGGTCCTAGAGGTCAAGGGCTAAATCCTATACTTCCTATACTATAGGCCTTCTTCTCCCCTGAAGCTCTCATGGCCATGAGAGGTGGAGTCTCCTGTGGTGTGATGGTCAGCCTGTCACTACTGAAAATGGAAGACACTGGTTCGAATCCCCCCTCTGCTACTCCCCTTGGATTTTTGATCTTCTGAGATGTGTGCGGATTAGCACCCATATTGTGAGATATATTGAATGCAAGTTATGTTCTTGGTTGTACAATTTTCCTTTAAAGTCATTATGAAATTGTTTAATGTTATTTTTCTAATATTGTTAAGAACGTTTAATTGCTTATTTGTGCGTTACATTGAAAAAAAGTGTTTTGTGCATTTTGAAAATTAGTTATGTTTGTTTGGCATATCTGCATCATGACGTCATTGCACATCGTGATAGGTGACTCAGGTGATGCGCTTCATTAATGTTAAATACAGAGTCGAGGAAGCCATTACTGCAGCGCTTGTCTTTAATCTTCGCTATTATACTTCTTTACTATGGAGGACCATATCTGCAAAAATTAAAAATAAATAAATGTATAAATGTATAAATAATTAAATGTTATAATGAAAATAAAGAAATAAATGACTCGATAAACAAATATAATTCATTTTTAACTATTTTAAATCATAACCTATCATTTAATTATATCATTTTTATTAATTATTTTCATTATTTATTATTTCCTTCACATTTATTTAATCGTTCATTTATTTTTGTATTTATTTATTAACGCATGCATTTATTTCCAAATGTTTTTATTTTTACATTAATATATTTTTACTTTTCTGTGTGCAATATGGAAATAAGAGGGGCAGTCTTTGCGTAGTTTTGGTACCTCATTGGTTGAGAGCTCACGTACAGAAGCGTCAACTAATCGATAGACATCAATGTTTGGGGAGAAATGGGCCGTCAAGCAACAATTTCTCCAAATTGTTACGGGATGTGGCAGATCAGCTGGAGAGTTGTTATTTTTTACCGATGTGTGTTATTTATCATTATTTTGTAGAGATCCTGATTTTCCAAAAATCAAAACACAAAGTTATAGCTATACTTATGTGATTGTCTCACACAGCATCAGCACCCAGTCTGGAACCATCAACATCAGCGTCGTCGGATTCTAGGTGGATGACTACTAGACAACCAGTGGATGGTGGGTTTTTTAGTCTAAAGACTATTTCTTTTGTAAATCGGGTGGTCTGGGTTTGGTTTCCAAGCAGCGGCTTTCTGTTAAGAATGGAACAGTGCAGCATCGTGTGTCCCAATAGAACAGGGGTAGGCAACATCAGTCGTGGAGTGCTTAGCTCCAACCCTGATAAAACCTCACATACCTGTAGTTTTCAGGTGACTGTTCAGACCTTGATTAGCTTGTTCAGGTGTGCTTGATTAGAGTTGGAACTAAACTCTGTTTATTACTCTGTTTATTTTTGCAGGTTTGGTCCTTTACTTTCCAGGTATCTGTAGAACAAAATGCACTAAACACTTCCCGGTTGAGCATAAATTCTGTTCAGTGTGATGATAATGGGTTATATGTGTTAAAAGCAGTTTGTCTGTCTCTTAATAGAGTGTCACGAGTTTAGTGTGTCATTATTGTGAAAAAGAAATGACAAATTTCTTTTCTTGATGATGTAATATACTGAACGCTTGTTATATGCATATTGCTTTTCTTATTCATTAATGTTAAATACAGAGTCGAGGAAGCCATGACTGCAGCGCTCGTCTTTAATCTTCGCTATTATACTTCTTTTCAGGAGTACTACAATTGCTGTGGTGGGTCCTTTGCATCTGGCTTATGATCCACTACTGCCAAGCCTTTATGCAGCTAGCTCATGGCATGTTTCACTGGTATGTTGACATTAGCCTAGGAGATTGGTTAAGTCCTATGCTGAACAACTTTCTGTGTGGTAATCTTGCGTTTGGGCAGTGGCCCGAGAGAGGTCTTTTTGTCAGCAGTAGTGTGCGAGTTGGGTGTTATTGTGTTATGCTTATGGTAATTCTACTTCAACACAAACTATGTGGAAGCTGCTCCCCTTGGCATGGTACAGTTAGTATTGTATGATGTAGATAAAGCAGTGACATGAGCCAATTAGATTGGTGTGATTAGACATGAGATTTAGACACTGGTCAAACTAAAAGTGTTCTTCATAGCATCAAACCAGACCCAGTGTCTTAAGAGGCTGAGAGACTTTTTCTGTAGCTTTAAATTCACTCCAAAACTTACATTACAAAAAAATCTTAAAAATATTTTGCTGTCTTTCTCCTTTTTCAAAGTTTGTTTATATTTTACACACAAAATCAGTTGAATCAATGCTAATTTGTTAAACAGAAACATGTTCAGCGGCTTGTATGAAGCAACTAAACCTAATCTCTGGTTAAGGCTCAAAAATGTATTTTGGTATTGTATATAGGATTCATATGATAACCAAAAACAGTTAAATAAAAATGTTAAATCCTTCTAAACTCTGCTTTTGTTTTTTGTTTTTTTACTTTTTAATGGGCAGATGTATTGCCTAGACAGAGGAATGCAAGGTATGAGCTGTAGAAGAGAGGTGACAGATTTAAACAGATCAAGAATAACAAAGGTAAAAATGGGTCAACCAGCTGATTATTACAGCTCATTAACTGGTTTAATTCTCCCATTCCACTACAGCTCTAACAATCTTTGGTATTTGGCCCCAAGTTAGGCTTGATGAGGCCTTTATTTACAGGATAATGGACCAAATCTAGTGGTCAACCAAAATGTATGCGCTAGCATTCACCAATAACCTTTCATTGGCTATTGACAACCCATGTTGGTCAACACCTTTGCAATGCAAAATCACGTCATGCACCGAAGATAACAGCAATTCTTTGGGGTATGTTGAAGGTGGACATCAGATACAGTGCAAAAGTGTGCCACCTACCTAGACAGCATGTTAAAGTATAGGCATTCTTCTGGTCCTGACTTAGAGCCTGCTTAGAGCCACCAAAATGGTAAACACACCCCTGATTATAATTACCACTTTTTTTTGGTTTATCATGGCACAGTTAGACAGAGACATTAAATCTCCAACACTGCTAAACTTTTAAACTTCATGTTTCCCTTACCTTGTTTGTTGTTTGTATCTGAAATGAAAGTTTTTGAAAATCAAAACACACACCCTGCTGTGTTATTCAGAATGTGAAAAACTTGGGTTGTAATGCTTATAAACAGTTAACAGTAAAGGAGTGCTAGGCCAGGGGTCCGTTCTTTGTACGTCACCTACATCCAAGATCAAATGACAATATGAGAATGATAATAATGACACCCATTATCATCTGGCTAATGCTGTTCTTCCAGCACTTGTGGATGTGATTACATGTGTGAAACATGGAGATCTAGCACTCTACTAAAACTGTCAAAACAATTTCTTCCTTCCTCAGAGGCCAAAATAGTCCCCAGAGTTTTGATGCTTTGTGCTGTATGCTCTTCAAAAATATTTTTCTTCAAGAGCAGAGAAAGACTCAAAAGGATGTTCTTGGCAGAAGGGATGGATTGGAACGGCTTGCGTCATGGCTGTTGATGGGTAGATTATTTTATTGGCTAAAGCAAAAAAGTGGGTCACAGACTATTTTGCAAAACACAGACTTCACCAAATGGTGTATAGTTGAATTTGGATTTCACAACAAAATGTACGATCAGGATCTCTCTGTGTGGTTGCATTAATTTTTTCTTTAGCAATAACTATTTGCCTTTTGGATGCAGTGTCTGCCAAGAACGTAAATGTAAATGTTATAGCAGCCTCTTTGCCCTTTTGAGTAATAATTCATTCAATTCTGCAGAGAAAAGATAAAACTGCAAACAATTTTTATGTAAAAATATGAAAACATGATTTCATTTTTAGTCAACAAATTTGGTATATTAAAACATGTTTCAATAAATACAGTTACAATAATACAGAGAACAGTTAAGCTGTGGTGGCGTTTTTCCATGTTTTCCATTTTATCATTACTAACCCTGTAGTAACTTTAGCTCATGATGTGTCTTTCAAAGCATTCATTTGTAACCCTTTGTAATAATGTTCCAAAATTCTACCTAAAATCTGAGTACCTCAGTTATCAAAAGCATGTTTGTAATGAGTGCTGGATTTAATCATAGTCACAATCCAGATCAAACAGTTTTAAATAGGGTTTGGTTGCACCTGATGTAAATGGAATGCAGTTGTATGTTCAATTCCTGTTCAGCTCATCTACATGTTGTGTCCTTTCATGCAAATGTAATAATACTTCCTATTATACCCCCATGGTTCTAAATAATGCAACATATCTTCATCCTCCCCTCCAATCTTTTGTCAATGTAATAAAGTGCCAAACTTGTTGGTAATTATAATGTGGGACAAGCAAACTGTGGTTCTAACAATATACCAGCCTATGTTTCAACTTCTCATTATACTCATTATTAAAAGAATTAGTAGTTTTCTGTGTTTTTTCCTGAGCTCATGGCTGGTGTTAACAATTGTGGACTGGCTAGGCAGCAGTGTGAGGTAACCCTCAAATCTCTCTCAGTAAATAATAGTGCTAATATAAATGATCAGTATCAGACTCAAAGACATAGAGTTAGAAGGAAAAAGTTGAATCAATACCAGCTGGACAAAATGTCACTTTAAATCTTAATAGATCTTAACAGAAAACAGACTACATAAGTCTCATGGGTGCCACTGCACTGCTGGAGAAAAGGTCACATATACTAATCTTCATCTATTTCTCCAGCACACTTTCATTTGCTTATCTTTGACTGCACTTGAAACATTTCATGCCAAACATTGCTGGGGTAGCGTTTACCAATGAATTAAAACTGCCTTTTGACTTCTTTTGAAATCAGACACATTTATAGTCTCTGCTGGCTCTCTGTGCATGTGTTGACAGAGAGGCTGTCTGGAATCAGTTGAACTAAACTGTGTCTGTGCAGAAGAGATCAACAACAACACAGACAAATACTTTTCTTTCAAGAAACAAATGATGACTATATTTGATGTTTTAAATTGATGGATTTTGTGTCAACCGGTTTATCTAGCTATATATATATATATAAAACCACACTCAATGGCAGTCACAATCCTTTAACATTTGTAAATTTCAATCCAGCGTTGAATGTTACAAGGTTGAATTTCTAAAAGGCCATGGCTAGCAAATATTAATAGACTGTAATGTTACTGTATTTGTTTTGTAGTAAAAAATGTAACTATTTTGTCAGAAATATTACAACATTTATTTAAAAGAGGGAAATGTCCCATAATCAGAAAGCACACTCTTCCTGAACAAACTATGAAACAAACAAAATAGTTTTATTTTTTATGGTTTACACACATCTATCTAATAATGTGAATATGTTCAGTATCCTGTTAATTATATCAATAACTCACGGGCACACAACTGATTATTCCAAACTCTGCTATATAATAGAACATTTCTCTCTGAACAAGCCTTATGATTAAAAATCATGCCAGATTCATTGCGTATGGATGGGTGGTACTCAAAGGTTCTACTCGCACATTACTCAATGCATGCGAACAGGAGAAAAACAACTTTTGAGTTTTTCAAAACAAAAGAACAAACACAAAAAAGTAAAAATGTTGTAGTCTAAGTCCAAGAAAGACTAATGTAATTCTTTGTAATGTCTGATGTAAACAGGTTCTCTAATGTAAATCACCCATAAAAATATGATCAAAACAGGGCTCAGAAGTCATATAAACAGCACTGGCATCAGCATGGGACTGACTGCAATCATTTAGATGCAAGAATTTAGCAATGATTGTGAATACTGCTGTGATATATTATGACAGTAATACATACAACATGTATTTTATGGACCAAAACAAACACATACATTAAATGTATGTGGTTGTACATTTCCTTTTTTGGCCACCACACAAAACTGCTTGTAATCTGCTGTGGAAATTTATTGACGGTCAAATGCAGAGGTTTTCCTGGGAAATCATATTTGTGTCATCTTCCATGTGTCATCTTCATCCTTTCTTTTTTTCTCAAAAACACAGTCATGCCATGATACAATAAAAACTCAACAATAAAACAAGAAAATGTATATCTATATCAATATCATTTATATCAAAAGAAAACTATACACAAGCTTACATGGATTTTTACATGCAGCATGTGTAAAGGTATAATGGTTTGTACTAAATATTTTAGTAAACCACCGATACACCTTTACAAATGTGAGATGTGCAAAGTAAGGTGATGTTGCTTAGGTTTGGCACATTTCAGATACATTGTTTTCTGATGTTTTTAAGTCAATCCCCCCAAGTTTTTTTTAGTTTGGCTAGTCTCACATATATTTTTTTATTAAAAAGAGCAAGAAATAGCAACATAACACTAAAAAAAGCCACTAAAATCACTATTGCACAAAAAACAATTACCTGAACAACCAACAGCATTGTTCCTTCTTATGGCAAGATACTGGTTGAATTTGGCTGAATTTTACTGCAGTTTCTTAAATGCAAACTGAAGGCTTTCATTTCAAAACATTGTTACAATACATAGCTGTTTTGCACACGTGCATCATTAATTGAATCAAATTCAATCAAGAATGGTTCTGACACATTGTTTACTTTTGACAAGCCATATAAGGATTTAATCTGACTTGTTTTAAAAATGTTCCTTGATTGTCCACAAAAGCTCCTGAAAGGTGATTATTTTGTTTCAGCTGTCATCTATTATTTAATTCTCATGATGGTCTCATGTGTATGCAATTATGAAACATCCATGAACCCATTATTAAAACTTATGCTCTCAAAGCACAATTTAGTTCACAGACAAGCATGGTTAAAAATGGTGCCCACTGAGAAACAGAGCTTTGTCAGAGTTTTGCACATGGACCTACAACATTGCATTGCCTGATGTGGCATGTGATTCACCTTTGCTCCCTGAAGTTTTAGGCTTGCATGGTGACTTGTATTCTTTTTCATTGTTGATGTAAGAAAGCATATGCCCTTGATGCCACAGGTGGGTCTTTATATCAAGTTTTATTGCATTAGTCCACACAGCAAAGGAATCCTGTTTTTGGAAAAGAGAAGGATATGGAAAACATTTCCTGTTTACCTCCTTCTTCAGGCCCCTAAAAACGTCTAACCTTTCATCACATTACAGACAAGGCCGTGGAGGTGGGCGGTCTGGAGGTGGAGCTCTACAAGGAGGTGGAGCCTGAGGATGTGGAGGCAGGGAGGATGCACAGGATGGTGAAAGAGAGGGTGAAGACGTGGGCAGAGAAAAAAAAAGGGTGGAAGGAGACGAAGCCCAGACAGGGGGTGGAGAATAGGATGGAGGAGGAGTAATTGGTGGGGGTGGAGTATTGCCATGAGGAGGAGGGGCTGAAGGTAGTGGAGAAAAACTAGAGGGCAGGCAGGCTGGTGGACTGCGTGGAGGTGGGGGAAGCTGTCCCTGAGGGGGGGGTGGGTTGAAGTTTTGAGGGGGAGTGTAGATGGGTGAAGAGTGGTGGTTGTAGTTTGGATAATGTGCAGGAGAACTGGACCTGATGCGAGTGAAGTTCATACAGCGACCCTGAGTGACAGAAAGAAAGAAAGACAAGACAATTGTAAAATTTAAAACAGATTTTAATTTTTTGAGGACAATGTAAGTACTGAAAAACTGACACGGTGCTAGAGAGTTGTTGTGTTGCTCAAGTGTTTTGAGTGTTTTTCAGTACAGTATGTAGCTAGGGTGTTCTGGGTGGTTGTTAGCCTGTTGCTTACTGGCCCAAGTCAAAAGAGCCCACAATGAAGTCAGTGTGATATTATGGCACTAGTTAAATTACTTCTGCCAGGCAACAAATATAAGGTCAGGGCCTTAAAATACTGACTAAACTGCTCTTCTTTTGGCCCTGAAAGCATTATAGCTCTTTGTTATGGGTGTGTCATAACATCCTGAAGAGAAGCATGTCAGCCAACCAGGCTGTAGCAAAGATTATAGATATTAACAAGATGCCACACTTCTATTACTATAAACTGGGGAAAGTGGTCAGTATGGCCACACTAGAAAAGATAGTTATACAGAAAGAGCCAATCGTCAATCACTGAACCCTAACAATTCTTTGGGGGGAGGGGCTCTGTACAGAGTGTTACGAGATGGTTGCCAGCCTGCATATGCAGTAGTTGGAGTGATAATAAATAATTTTGTGAATTTGCTTAACAAACAGAATTGCACAGTCATGGTACAATTGATGTTATGTTTAATAGTTGGATGGAAATATATTTTTATTGTAACCTTTTATTGTAGCCAGCGATTTTAGAGATATCTGTCTTCCCCCATTCAAATAAATAGAACTTGGTCTTATATCTTGGACATAAAATAAAATAGCTGCCTGGAGATGTTGCAAATATAGTCACCCAGTAAGATTTTCCTTAAAGGGTCTTTGGATGAAGTCAGGTTTTTGGGCCAAATGAGCAGAACTTCTGTCAGAGCTTAAAATATAACCAGGTCCAATTAAGACAGACATCAAAATGTCTGGTTGTGCAGGTGGTCAGGCAGTAGACATGAAAGAAAGTCATGATGGACTTTCCTGTCAATAATTAACATGACACACACACACAACCTCACACTAAGTGTCTAAGTGTACAGTATCATTACTGGACATAGACTGTAGTGGGGGAAGTTGGTGTGCTGATCTAAAAGGTTCCTGTAGCTGCAGGAGCTTTAAAGCCAGACAAGTTTTAATGATTCACAGGAAACAAATTATTTTTGGTTGTTTACGAGAAACATGTAGAGAAAATTAGAATGCTCTCTGTCCTAATTTCCTGTTAACTAATGAAGAATTCTCCCACAAAACACACACACAGCCACACTTGCATAGCCAGACAAGAAGAGACCACCTGACCTGATGTAAAATGACCAACCACAGTTTCTTTTGTTTACATGCACTTTAAGGACAGGCAAGTCTGAAATGGATAATACCAAAATAACAGACTGGCAAAGAAAAAAGAAAAAAAATTAGAAAAAAACAAACTAGTAAAAATGTGTATACACTTTTTGATAAGAATGTCTAATTTCTACATTTCTGCAAACATTGTTAAATCCACCAATCAGCTCTTTCTCACAAGTGCTCATAATATCAACTCTGCACCAATGTAAAAAATCTTAAAAATATGTCTTAAATGTTTTTTATATTTAGCATATAATTATTCAGTACTGTGATCTTTATGCAATCTTTTACTCTATATTTTAATGTAAACTTTTTTTGCTTTTTATTTTTTGCTTGTTCTGAATTTGGATGTCGGTTTCAAAGAAATAATCTAATGTACCCAAAAATATTGTTATACTATGTTTGTGTCATTTAACAGCTAAAAATTTTCTTTACTGTTCTTTTTGGGAACTTTTTATTTACATTTTTTATCTTTTTACAGAACATCCCCAACATTTTTACTGTTCTTCCGAAGAGAAAATGTCACCTACACCTTGGATGGCCTGAGGATGAGTAAATTAACAGAAGATTTTCTTTTTAGGGCAAACTATCCCTTTAATGGCAATATCTAGACTGTCTTTGTCTATGCTTTGTGTAACTCCATCAGTGTGAGGCTGGTTTTAATATCCTCTTAAGCTGCAGAATGGTGCTGTATTGATCTTTTTATTTCCACTTTTTAACACTTAGTCATATTATATAAGTGATTTATCAGATTGCTGTGTTGGACTGAAAATGGATAAAGAATAATTAGAACAAGATCTTTAATAAACATCTTTATAATGCACTGAACTGAAACAAAGAAAATTAATACAATGTTTCATTATTTTTTCACAACCATTGCAGATAATGATGGTTTTGACTACTATCACACAATAAAGATCACAAGGCTAAAACAACTTACTGTAGGGTTAGGTTAGGATTAGGGTTTGATTTAAAGTTAGTTGCATGTAATTATGCATAATTTACTGTTACCACAATAGTAAGTACCTACTACTATAGTAAGTACATGTGTAACAGGCCCTGTAAAATAAAGCAATAACTTTCTTGTTCCTAAACTACATACTATACAATTTTTGTCAATATGTCAATATTTTTATTTTTATTTTATATTTTAAAAGTTCAGGTGATGCATGTGAGTCACATTTTAAAGCTTAGTTAAACTTCAACAGTACCTTATCACCTGGTTGTGGTCGCATGATGGATACTCTGTCATAGCCTTTCTTTAGCAGTACCCATAATGCATCCAGTTTTCCCTGTGAATCAAAACACACACACATTAGTTAAGCTAGTGAAATTAGATGATGTCCCACTTTCAAGCTTAATTTGCAGAGATAACTTTATCCATTAATAGATGGATTTCACTATAGAGGCAAATACCAAAAGAGTATTTGTTTCACCCAATATGTTAAATTATCTTAGATTATTTTGAACTATTTCCCTGAGACACTAAAATAAACTGAACAGGTTATATTTGGATCCCTTTGAGCACGAGAGAAATTTGTCTAAATTTGTCGCCTCTAAATATAAAACCCAGCCATTATCCCCATTATCAAGTAAAATTACTACAAATCAAAGATTAGAGTAAAATTCACCCTGAAATTATATTCAACAGCATTTCTATGTTTGTGACTCAGTCTCGTTCCAGCCTTCTAATAAAACCAACTGACCCTCATTGCACAAGTTACTCTCTATGTAAGGGAAAAAGGAAAGGTTGAAGGAAAAAAATTTCCATTTAAATTCCATTACACATTCTACTAACTGTGAGTAACTTTGTAACTATATGTAGACTAAGTCTTATTAGAGTTATAGTAGTATGTTAGGTTATGCTTAGGGTTAGTAAAGTAAGATGTTGTGTACATGTAAAGTTACTTATAGTCAGTAGAATGTCACTGGCCCTCCAGGAAAAAGGTTCCCCACCCCTGCTTGAATGACTGGTAGTTGAAAAGTAGTTGCAATATACTTACATTTGTATAAAGCATTACCATTTCATTGAAATGGTAGAGAATAAGGGCATGTCAAATAATCTGTCTTTATTGACATCTGCCTAATTTAACTAGCATGACACATGACACATGAATTTACACCAATATATTGCCCTACATAGGTAAAACACAGTAACTACACCAACAGTGAAAACTGAGTTCAATGGCTGTAAAGCTTCATGTTTTAGCTTCATACCTTTAACCTTAAGTTAATTAGGGTCCAAGCACTGAAAGTGCAAAGTTTCTAATATCTATAGCTTGCATTGAGCGGTTTACATCTAACTTGGGGAATATGTTTGGAGTGGTGGGCTGATGACATTAATTTTGTGACTCATAACATGGCCCAAGGTCTTTTTGATAATAACCATGACTGTTGTGAGTTATGGTCATATTAAAACAAACTTTAAAAGAATCCAGTTTCAGTAGACAAGTCACTTGGTCAGAAAGACATCTTGGTCAGAATAATGTAGAGACATAGCTGATATAAAGCTCTAATAGGACAACTCCAGGCTCAGAATTTTTAAATACTCCTCCTAAGGGATTTATGGGATTGTCACCAAACTTAAGCAATAAATTAATGGCAATAAATAGAAACAGGAATTGGCTTATATCTACTGCATAAATTGAGTGATTTTGTTGAAACTAGATTTGTATGTTTGGTCCTAGAAAACGGATGACATACATGTGGCTATAGTGAGTCACAGTCATAGCACCACTAACTGACAGAAAGAAGTGTGTCACTTAAAATAGAATTTACAACAGTCCTTTAAAATTTACCCAAGTCACTTTGAGAGACTCTGAGCAAGGCTAAGGTGCAAGATCAGTAGTTCAAACACAAGGACAGAGTGCTCCACCACCATGGGTGACTGGGCCTTCAGGTCAGCTGGGAAAAGAGCAAGCTCAAGTTCTGTGCAAGGTCATTAAGGAACAACACCAGGTGCTTATGTTGGCCACCGCACTGGCCCAGCAGACCTGGTTTTCAGAGATAATGCTCCTGATGGTGGCTCCTCCTTGGTGTATTCCCCAGAGCCAGGACCTTCTCACTCAGGGCATGCTCTTGAACCTGAGGCCAGGTCCCTGGAATCTTCATGTCTGGGTCTTTGATGGGACATGAAGGATGGGACTGCCTGTAGCTTTGACCTGTGTATTCTCATTTCACATAGAGACCCTGGTCAGGTTACATGCCCAAGGTTCCCACCACTCTCCTTCTGGACCATGTGGTGAACTTGCAAATGCTCCCCTTGAGGAAGGAAGACCTGTTCTGTGTCCAGTGTATGTGTTACATTTAAACTTGGACTAGAAAGAGAGCTCCAGAAGCTTTGAACAGCTTTTTGTCTGCTTTGCAGGTCAGTAGAAGGGGACAGCCATCTCAAAATAGAGGTTAGCCCACTGGATTGTGGAGGCCATTACCTTGGCCTACTAATCACCAGATTTCCTATGCCCACTGGGGATCAGGGTGCACTCCATGAGGGGAGTTGCATCTTGGTGAGCATTGGCAAGGTTTTACAACATTAATTCCCAGTAGGTTTTCATATGTGTACTACCTTCTAGGTATGTCTATTTGTTGTATCTACCACATGACACCTACCACTGGTAGGATGTACTCTCCGTAGTGTTCCACCTTTCTTAAGAAGGGGCAAAATGTCCCTGCTATTATGCTTAGCAATTAGCCTACGGGTGGAAGGGAGGCACCTTACACCTGAAGCTGGAAGATTATGACAAAGAAGAGTGCTCTCTACAAGGCAAGCAGCAGTTTACCCAGACAAAAGGAAATGTCTCCATTATGTATTTTACCCTTGTTTCCTGGTGAAAGAAATGAGACATTACATCTCTCTTGCCACAGGGTTGAACTGATCCACTGTGAGAGTCAGGACACCACTTCCAGCTCCTTTTTAATATAAAGATCAGAGGTGATTGGGGCTCCCAAGAGCGAACCCCTAGTGTCATCACTGACACTCCATCAGGGAACAAGGGTTACATATTCAATTCAGTTTTATTTATATAGTGCTTTTTACAACATTACATTGCTTCAAAGCAGCTTTACATATAATAATAAAAAACAATTATAATAAAGAACAGAAACATATGCAACAAGACCTTTCTGTATTTTCCAATTCTTAAGATCCTGTGCATATGTCCTGTTCTCACAAAATGCATTATTAGTCTTGTACAAGTTGTTCTTCTTACCGTAATAGGTGAGTACCATTTACGAGGACCTGATGGTTTCCGCATGCCATTATTTAAGATCCGAGAACGAGGAGACTCAAACTCTTGTTCAGGCATCTTTACTCTTGCATTTTTTGCCTTTTCCAGTTTAGCACCTTCCTCAGTTGAACCTTTCTCACCCCAGCGAACCTAAAGTGAGGATTGGGGGAATAAACCATAAACATTTAATTCAGTTAGTTTAACTAGTCTAACAACACTAGTAAAAATGCTTTCTGAATTATTTTCTACATTTCTATTTTTTCTGTTACAAGTGATATTATTAGTATAATAACAGTAAAAAAATGTATTAAAAAATTATATGAATTTCAGAATAGCATTATGGACAGTATATAAGTAGTGACATAGAAATAGTACAGCAGTTTACAGTTTAAGTATTAAATGAAAAAAGATTTTCAGACCTTGGACCTCAATTTAGATTTGCTTTATTATTGGAAAAACTGCAGATAATAAAGAATATGTAAGCATATTTTACCCCAATAAAGATATTTGTCAACTGTTATTTTCAGAGACAATTTAAAAGCTAAGTTGTTTTCAATGACTGTAAAGTCTGGTCCTGCTGTGATTGTAAACTCTGTATTGTAAAACAGCCCAAGGCTGATTGTTTTGATGTTAGCTGATTTAATGTGATTTAGCTGATTACCCATCCTGGCAAAGATCAAAAATTTGAGATCAACATCAGAAAAGGTATATAATGTCAACTGTGTCCAAAAAATTAATTGAAAACATGAGACTCTCTCTAAAGAAGGATTTGGGGTTTCTTTTAAACCTTATTTTCTAAGCCATGTGATAAATAGCTACTAAAAAATTATGAGTGCTATGGAAGAGTGCTAGGTGCTTTGTCTTTAATATTAAGTGCGACTTAATAAATGATGTGAAAGAACAAATTATTTAAGTTTGGTGCTGTTAACATGTTGCCTTGTTTGCATATTATTTAAATTGTTTAGTCAAGCCGTCTTTAATCCCATCTGTGAATGCATTTGAAACACACTTTTCCCTTCTGTATATCCTATTTATTTTTGTGTCCTTTCTAATCACTTTTGTCACATTGTTGCCTTCAATTATGAAATGGGTTTTTGTGGTGTCTTGTCTGGTGAACAACAGCAGTTTTATTTAAAGTAGCAACTGTCAATTGGAAATTTAGTGACACAATTCGTTGCATTTATGACACTTAACCCCAGTTTCCTCTAGGGACAAAGTCCTCTTTGTCTGGATAAAAGGTATCTGTTAAGTGACTCAGCATAATCTAATATAGTGACTGATGTTATTTCTCTAGTGAGTGATAAAACTGTTGCTTACCTCCATTCTTTTAATACCCCCAGCTCCTCTTCCACCATAGTAGGAAGCATCAACGGTGGGCCACTTCTTCTTTGGGGCTCCATCCTCTTCATCATCCTTATAAAGTAAACAACAGATAAGACAACTAAAGTGTGACTGAAATATAGACCTGGGAGGTGGTAATCCACAAACAAGTTGTGAGGAGCAATAAATACAACAAGATAAATATTTCTGAATAGTTACAATTTTAAAACAAACTGGATTTAAATCCTACAGAAAAGATGCTTTCTATATCTTTTGTTGTTAACATGAAAGGCTGTGCATTTAACATGTACTGTAATTACAAACTTTACAGCAAATGCTAGCCAAAAACATACCAGCTAACAATAACTTTGAGAGAACTTTAGAGAATGTTAGCCACTGTTCTGAAAATGTTCCTTGTTAGCTGGGATGCCTAAAAAATTATAAGAAACTTATCAAGGTCAAAGAAAACAATGCCCACATGTATTAAAGTTTTGGCATTTGCTTGAGTTGATTAATGTAAAATTAGGGTCTACTAGCAAAACCAATTGATGACCACTGATATATACATGTTGTTGAATCAACATTATTGTGAATATTCTTTTGGGTTTTGTTACCACAACATATTTTGAGGGTCCTGCTCAAACAGCACAACATTTTCCTAAATGAGGTTTGACTCACTCTTTTAAAACATATTTTTTTCATTTATTGGCTCTCAGTAAGGCAAGAGACATGCTTATGCCCTCCCTTTCTCTTCCTGATCCAATAAAATTAGTACAGATTGGCTCAACCAGGTTATGACTTTATTTTTCAAGCTATGAGTAAGTTTAAGCCTCTCCAATCAATTCTCTTTATGGAATTCAAACCTCTTGCAATATTTTATCAAACTATCCATATTAAATTATAATGGTTAAAAATTTAGCCTGTTTATATGTAATACATTTATGGTTTTATTGTGAATGATTCAAAATTCTACTAATTACTAAGGCCCTGGAAGACAAGACTGTAAACCTGTCTCATTACAATCCTTGACATTCACTGTGATCTCAAAATTCTGATAATACCCAGAATTTCAAAACCAAGCCCAAGTGGTAGATCCTTTTCGTACTTAGCACCCAAACTCTGGAACAGTCTTCCTAATGTTGTCCGGGAGGCAGATACACTCAGTCATGTCAGTTTACATCCAGATTAAAGGCCCATTTCTGTATTCTGTTCTACATATCCTATAGTCCTATGGTTTCATGAAATCCCATAAGGTTGTTAGGCTGTATTAATTAGGTAAACCGAAACTGGGGACATTTCCCATAAGAACAGATGTGCTGGCTCTACTCTACGTTTCTCAGTTTTTCCTTTCCCCCAGGGTCCTGTAGGCAGGTGGGGAAACAGACTCCTGAGACAAGCTGACCCAGCTCCAGATTGACCTGACACTTCCAGTTCTAGTTCAGCTAGATGCGCGTCCTCATTCCAATTTAAGATGATTACAGCCATAACCTGGATTACCCAAAAACAATGGGAATGTGATGTACTTCTTTATTAATCTTCCCATTATCTATTTACCTACCCACGTTTTTTCCCCATCTATACCTCATTGGAGTTTGTGTTCCTTATCACTGTCACCCTGTTGGCTTGCTTACTGAAAGACTGCTGATATTTATCTTGTCTTAGTGTTTTGTAAATTGTTAATATTGCTTTTAATATAATGGTCTAACTACAGACTTAAAAACTTTACTATTTCACTATTTGTTTTCACCCATTGAATGAATAGCAGTAAAAAAAACCTTTGGTGCAAGAGACACTTCCATGTCCATTTAACATGTTTTTAAAACTTTTATTATCATAATACTCAGACTCAGTACTTCATTTGTTGTCTTGCAATAATCTTACTGAATTTAATTAGTCATCATTATTCATTTGTATAATAATTAAATGTAATATTTAGGTTGGTATAATACAATATAGCTATATAACTATTAGGGGCAAAGCCAAGAAGGGACTGTACCCCCATTGGAATTGTTAGTATTCTTCTTCTTTCTCTTCCCTGGTGTGAGTATATGGCAGCCCGCTGAACTATACATAGGAAAATAATGAAATTTGGCTTACTTGTGGTAGTTCTTAATCTGACTAACCTTTGGGTCTCTAGGATCAACTCTAAACCAGAAATTACCTACACAAAAATTAACTCTCCAACTCTACAATTCAAAAATTCACTTTTCAAATGGCTATAACTATAAAATAAACTAAATATATCTGATTCCTTTCATCATGATCATCAATTCCTTATCTTACATTAAGACTCCAGCCATTACAATAGCGTTAATTCTAATTCTAATTCAATAGCGTTAATGAGCATAAACATGAGTGAAATTTTGAATTTTGTTGGTGGCGCTAGAGGGTTTGAGTTAGAGACTCCAAACTGGTTATGGTTAAGATTTTGTAATTATATATATATGTTTATATATATATATGTTTTTTCCATATGATTAAATGGAAAACATTTAATCAAATTATATATATATATATAATCCATATATATATATATATATATATATATATATATATATATATATATATATATATATATATATATATATATATATATATATATATATATATATATATATATATATATATATATATATATATATATATAGTTGGAATTAGATTAAATGTTTTCCAGAAGAAAGGAAAACACTTACCGTACTATCTTCAACTACTGGTGGTGGAGGTTCATGGATGATCTAAAAAAGAGGGGGAGAAGGGGAGAGAGGGAGAGAAAAGAGTGGATAAACATAAGCCCACTTATGCTTGCACGTCAGACCACATGCTCTCTAAAGTTAAAAACCTTGTTTTCTTCTTACACTAGCATGTCAAAAGACCCAAGAAATGTTTTCAGTGTGTGCCAGAAAATCAGGTTACACAAAAACACATGACTAAAGAATTACACCCCCATCCCATTTTCAGTGTGTTTACATACTAGTTAAGATGACCTACAAATCTGGAGACCAGATCCTTTAAGCTAAATGGTAGGATGGCATAAAGTGTGAAAAAAGAAATCTGTAGAAAGAGAGTCTGTGTTCATCCACAGGCAAAGCAATTGTGAAAGACCACATGTTGTCTTTTGTTGATTTGTTTTTGTTCTGAAATTGTCTTTGGAATTCTGGGAACTATATGAAAAACATATCAAGGACAGAGACATTAAATGTGTAGTAATCATGCTTTTTTATTTTTTCTGCATTTGGCCTTATGAAACAATTGATTTATTGAGTTTGTCTTTCAATTTTTTGTTTTGTGGTGCTAGCATTTGCTAAGCTAGTGTAAGCTACTGTGGTGCATTACTGTTACGATTGCTTCTGTTGGAGGTAAGCATTTGAACTTCTAAAATGTGGTGCTTTCCCATATTGTTTGTAGTAGATGAAAGAAGGCACCCAAGCCATATTTATGGAGCAGAAATGATAGAAAACATGGGGTGGGCTCTTTGACTTGGGCCACTAGGCAACTACTTAATGCAGGTAGCAACACCCTAGAATAGTGGAGGCAATCTGCACAGTATACACTATAGCTATACCAGGGGTGTCCAGTCCTGCTCTTAGAGGGCCAGTGTTCTGCATAGTTTAGCTCCAACCCCTAATTAAACACACCTGAACCAGCAAATCATGGTCTTACTAAGGAGACTAGAAACCTCCAGGCAGGTGTGTTGAGGCAAGTTGGAGCTAAACTCTTCTGGACAGTGGCCCTCCTGGACTGAGTTTTAACAGACCTGAGCTATATAGTATATATGTATATAGTACATTTCAGCTATGTTACAGCAATGTTACTTGTTTGACCAAACTGCATAGTAATTAGTCTAAAAGCCTTATGTTAATACAAAGCCAAGCTATTTAAACATAGCAATAAGCTCATGCTAATAAAGTCATGATGGCCAACATCTGGTGTCTATGGAAACTGAAAAGTGGGTTTATTGCCCAATCTTGCCTGCTTTGAACTTCACTACAGTTCTGTATGCCCTTCTAACATATGACTAATTTGCTTTCTTTCCATGTTCCTTTTTTTCAGAGAAACCCCGGACACATCCAACAACACAGGTATTCTTTAGTCCAATATGACAGCTTAAGTTATTAAATTTCCAGTTGAAATGACGAGAAAATCCAGGCTTTGGTCTCAAGTACTAAGCAAACATGTCCTAAATTTTTATTCTCTGTAATCTGTAGCATAATTCTTTCCCTGCTTAAATAATATCTGCATAGGCAAGTTAAGCAGGGCAAACATCTTAAACAAGCCATCATTAACAAGCATAAGGCATGCCTTGGGGATCTTTGTTGTGGTTTTGGCTGGTCACTCATCAAAGCTACACTGCTCAAGTCAGTATACCTGCAACAATAACCAGCAACAACCCTCCTGAATTTGCCAGAATCTTTTGACTTTGAGGAACTTCAAAAGGAGAGTTCAAAAGTTATCATAGACTTGTCTAAAAACTTCCAGGTGCCTTTGACCATGGGGCAAAGGAAAAGGGACATGGGGCAAGACATGGACAGGTGCCCATGATCCTGGAGAACTATGTGACCAGGGAAGAGCAGGTGTGATCATGGGCCAGGGAGGCGCTGGACGTGGCATGGGCCAGGGAGGCACTGGATGTGGCTTGGGCCAGGGAGGTGCTGTATGTGGCGTGGGCTGCCGACATGGCAGACATGGTGGAGCCCGGGGTGAGAGGGCTCTGGAGTGTAGGCCATGACGTGAGAAGACTCTGGTTGCCATGGCTATGCGTAAAATGCTTCTTAAATAATCCATCAGTGGACAGTCACAGTCCAATGGGACCAACGCAATAGGGGGTTAAATCCCAGCCAATACTAGCTTCTCAGGCACCACCACCCCCTATAACTTAACTGTATAATCTAAGATAGAGCTTGATTCCTAGCAAAGTGAGCAAAATCAATCTGCTATATCCATTTTGTAGGTTGGTTACTCTGTAACGTACTTGAAAAGTTGATGAGGCTGGATATATGTGCAGATGTAGGTGATTTAATGAATTCAAACATGAACATAATCCATAGCACAGAACATGACAAGAACAAAGCATGAAAAAGTATGTAACATTAACAATAAGCAATTAGCTGACACTAGAAACACTGAGGTATATATACACAGACTAATGTGTACACAATGTAGTACTCAATACAGACTAACACTTGTATACAACCAGGGCAGGGTAACAAAAACAAAACTACAATAACCAAGAACATGCACTACAAATCAACTTCAAATAAAAGACATTTTTAAAGACATAAATAAACAAGGCACACAACAAATACAATACATGACATTGTCCAACATTCCACACGTTCGTGGACATATTCCAGGTACTTGTTGCTTTTTCTTTATTTATGTGGATATACTACTTGTCCTTCTTGTGCAAAATTGTGCAAAGTGCGCAAATTAAAAGAAACCTACTGCATGCAGATTGTCTGATTTTGTGTGTAAAGCCATACGTTTAATTAAAATTTAAAAATTTGAAAAAAAAAGCTAATTTGCTGAGCCTATCCAAGTGAACTGAAAGCTATTGTTCATAAATGGCATCTAAAATATAAGTACAATATGAAACATAAAATGGGCATTGTAGCTTCAGTTGTATTTAATGTAAAATAGTATTCTAACTATGCCAATGTGTCAAATTAATAAGTGTGTTTTAGATAATATTATTTGGTTTAAACAATAACCTTTTTTGGAAGTAACGTTTGGACCAATAGAAATCTTAAAGGCTTGTCAGATATAAATTCCTAAATGAAAACCTTCATATGACTCTTATGTTCCAGCTGCTGGGGTGCAATTTAATCCCACTGTAAGCATATTATATGCCAAATGTGTAATTCTGATATATGGGGAAGATCTTCCCCATAATAGTTCCTCTTAATAGTTTTTAAAGTTGGAAGACTTTAATTTATCATTATAATAGATATCATGTATACATCGTTTATATCTTAAATAACAAGAAACAACAAGTCATATTCTTTATCAATCAACATACATTTTTGCAAAACTTTAACTACATTCCCAGGTACAAATCACTGTTTATAGGTGATATCCCCAATACATTGTTTTTAAGAAGGTGAGAAAGCCTTTTACATTATGAACATTATATATATTCTTTCTTGTAAATTCTTTCTCTACAACTTGTAGATCCAACAACATGTTCTCACACTTAAACCTACCCCCACCTGAGGTTTACTTTGAAACAAACAAACAAAAACCCATCAAAGACAAAGAAAGCTGTCTGGGTTTGAAATTACATTAGGTGATTAAATTATGGCCATTAATTTGTCTAAATGTAAAACGAAAGCCTAAAGGTCATAAAGTTGTCCTTTTAGCACCACTAGTGGTCACCTTCTGGAACTTGTAGCAATGCATTTCAGATTTCATGGAAATAAACTGTAATGTAAAGTCACATTTTTCCAATTAGACCAGGTTATACATTTTTTGTGGAATTCTGCAGATTCTGTGCAGACCTGTGTATAAGTAACAGGCATAACATTGTAGCAGTACTTTTATTAGTTCATAAAACTGAATACACTAGTACAGATGTCACAGATATCCATGAGAAAGACTCACCACAGTACAGCAGAGAGGCCAGAACCACCAGAGGAGGGCTAGAATCAGCAGTAACAATACAATCAGTAGCGCTATGGCCAAGATTGTACCATCAGACTACAGTAAAGACAGAGAAACATTATTCTGAGCAAGACCACTTTTGTTATGACATCAGCGCTCAGATCACAGTGAAATGCAGAAACATTACTTATTAATTAAATGAAACAGAACCATGTCACTCACTCAATCTCTAAATCAGACAATGGTTCATTGAAAGCGAAAGCTAGTTTTGAAAACAAATTAAAAATTCATACAAAAGATCTGAAGTGGTCCCATAGTTAGATCTCAGAACCCACTGGCCTGTGAGGGACTTTTGGATTTGTTTTACATTTGTATTATGCACTTTTAAAGAATTACAACTGACACCACTTTAAAAGCATTAGGAATTCCAGCAATCTATGTAATAAATATATACATTTTCATTGTTTATGCAAATTCCCAGCCCACAGCCATAGTTAGACCCTGTTGATTCTTTTGCTTTTTCAATTTTTCAATAGGAAATTAGGCTGTATTTTTCAAAAACAGTAGCAGCACTGACTGTTAGCATGAACATTAGTTTCATAGTTCTGCGTAGTTCTGCTCCAAGCATTATTTCTAGTGTTGGTAGTGTTAGACTATTACATTTCCTATAGCTTCACTGGTAGAGGCTAGCAATTCCAAAGTCATTGGTTTAATTTCCAAGGAAATGCACATACTGATAAAATAATTGCAAATACATAAATAAAATACATTATTTGATAATTATAGACTTAAAATATATTGTCCTCTTAACGTTGCATTCCGTAACCCTCTATCACCATCTCTGTTCAAAACATAAAATTGCACCTTGCTTGGAGTTATTTTCTTAACGGGATGACAAGCTTAAATTCTAAAAAACTGTTGTAAGAAAAAGCTGTAAGTGTTCCACCATTCAAAACCCACACACACACGATTTAGCATATGGATTCTTTTCTTTCTGTTTACAGATGTGACAATCACAAGTCAAACTGATATTTCCTGCAAAATTGGTTGCAATTTTGAAACACAGTTTCAAAAGAGCTTGTGATATTATTTGTCATACATATAAATTATTTACAATAATACTTACACAGCTTACAGTGGTGATGGTCACAGAACTGGATATAAAACTCAGACCTTCATTCATGCTAACGTAAAGGGAGGCTGCCCTAAAACATACATAATAAAAATCATTATTGAAGTACAAGCATTATTGAGTACAGCCAGAATATTTTTTTGATCAACAGGTGCATATATTTATCTGGGAGACCTACGTTCCTTCTTCCTGAAGAACAGGAGCTGGACATAATAGGTACGTGTCCTCCACTATCAGTGGCTTAACCACTACAAAAAACATGGGGAAAATTATAAATTACAGTTCAAACCCTAAATCTGACAAGATTAAAAAGAATGCTATATGACTGAAAACCTTATGGTGAAAAGATGATCCTTGTATGAGAATTTAGTTGACCTGGAAACATCTGCAGTAGAGGCCTGACTGATCTAATTCTTCTTTGGAAAACTAATCCACTATTTTCATCATCCTGGATTTGAATGTTCACACTTTGATTTGACATGTACTGCTTCTGTGTTTGATGTACAATAGAAGCTAGTGTCCAGGGTTGGTACCTGGAAGGTTGCTTAATTTAAGTACATAAGGAAATATTTTGTTTCCTATAAAGTAAAAATCTTGAGTAATAAATAAAGAACTGCTGTTGATACCAAGCTGCTTCTGAACTTTTTTTTAAGAGGGTCATGGAGTGTTTTAGGCCAAGCCCAAGGGATAAATGTAAATTATTTGAGGCCTCTGTTTAAGCAAGGAAATGCAAGTCAAGTAGCAGCTAGTCTCAGTTTACTTACGGTCTGTTGTATATTGCACACAAACTGGTAAGTCCTTTATAATGAACTATTCCATGAAAACAAGAAGCTTGATTTTTTTGTGAGGTGTTTGTTTTTGTTGAAGTTTGTGAGATGGAATCAAATCTTTACAAAAATGTACATTTTGGATCATGCATTATACTGATAATCGTTATTCTGGCAATAATTAATACTAGGTTGTGTCATTATTTTGTCACATTAAACAACAGAATTATTGCAATTAGAGATACAATATTCTATGTTACTACCAGTCAATTTTGCAATTTTGCCTTATCACAGAGCCATTTGCTGCATGCAGTTCATGCAAGCGTTAGCTAGCTGCTAAATTCATTTCTATAAAATGCATTGCTATTATATAATGATAGCAAGAGAAAATAAGTGAATATAAATATTAGGTATATATGTAAAAACAGATGTGGCAGATTCAGGCTAAAATAGATTCACAATTAAAATAGTTTAAATAAAAAACTATCACAAATCTCTATAGCACAACAGGTTGTAGTCAAAATTATATCAAACACACTTTAAAATACTATACAATACTATCAGAGTACTGCAACTACTCATGACAAACTTATGATAATATCTAAAAGTCTTCTTTTCTGATATTCTGCAATCTCAGGGGGTCTGAATAATGTAGAGCCCAACTACCTTGTCAAGAGAACAAAGAGCCTGTGCATGATGGTAATTATCATGATTTGCAGGATATCCCCTCATGTGTTTGCATGCTCAAGACTAAATAAACAGCAGGCCTGTGCAATGACCGGGTACATGTTCAATGGGTCTGCAATAGGGCTTGAGGATGGGAAAGCGTGACTGGTTTACTGAGAGTTGTTCAAAAAAGACTGAGTTTCCATAATTCAGCTCATTAGCCGGATGTTTTGGTCTTTATCGGACACAGACAATTAGCATGCCTTGTTTGAATTAACCTGCTTTAATCAAGACAAAGTTAGAAGATATAAAGTGCCTATTACTTATAAAATAGTAAAATATAAAGCCTATACTGTAAAATAGGATTGATATTATAACCAATACCAAAATAAACAAAATTATTATTGTTTAGAGTGGGTATACTCTCCAAGCTTATGAGCCTTATAACACTACTGTATATAAAATACCATTATTTACTATTATGAATTCTTCTAAAGGAAAGGTGCCTGACAATTAAAGGCAGATTTTATTCAAAATAATTTTGCATCTTTTTACTGATCTGCTTCATTGTTTAATTTGTTAGAGGTATGATGGGACACATACAATCCTTGGCACTTGATCCCTGCTAATCCCGTGAAGAAAACAGTAAACAGTAACCCTAAGCAAACAGTAAGGAATGAAAACATTCCTTTAAAATGTAAATGTTTTAGTTGCACATTCACACTCAAAATCTTTCAATCTACCATGACCAACTTGAGATGACTTTTGTTCAGTAGCATGCTGGATTATCATGCTAAAAACAGCCAGATCTTTAACTTTTGGCCATGAAGGACAAGGTCAGCAACTAAGCTCAAATGCTACAGCAATGATTTATTGGTATGGTAACTGACCCGAAGTGTGCCAAGAAAACATTCTCTACACCATTACATCATCATCACCACCCAGATCCACGAATTTATGTTGCTGGTCCCATCTCTGTGCCCAGCAGAAATCAATACTCATCAGACCAGCATTTTTTTTATTCCTGTGTTTAATTTTCCAGTTTTGGTGAACCTGTGCTCACTTCAGCCTTAGTTTTCTGTTCCTGCCTAATAGGAATGAACCTCGAGATGGTTTGATGTGTTGAGATTGTGACATGCTGTTTACCACAACTGCACAGAGTGGTTATCTGAGTTACCAAAGCAATTAAGTCAGTTTCTGGCCATGCTATGCTGATCTCTCACATCAAAACAGCATTTCCATCTACAGAACGCAGCTCATTAGTTGTTTTTTGTTTTTGGCATCATTGAATAAACCCTAGGGTCTGTTGTGCATAAAATTTTATTTTACTTTTGTATGAGAAAGAACTTTGGAGCTGTGTTAGGTGGCCACATAATGTAAAATCTGAGTGCAGAGGCAAAAATCCTGGAGAATCACTAAACTAGAATACTTCTGCTTGCACACTACTCTAACATTGGGTATGACTCATCCGCCAGGCTCTGCCACACTATATTGTGTAACAAAGGATATGGATCCTGTTAACACATCAGATATACAGTTAAAAATACAAGGGATATAACCGACATTTGCCTGAGGGGCTTTAACAACTTCCCTAGACTTGTGTGGCACTTTTTCTTTTCTATATCTTCATTGTGCAGGAATCCATGCTTTACAACTCTTAATGTACCTTTTAAAACTACTAGCCAAATAACAAATGGGACTGGCATTTGGTTTGGCATGGCTGACCATGGAAAGTAGACCTCTGGAAAAAATGATAGCTAATCATAAGAGTTTACAGATTCTGACTCAAATCATGCCAACCACATGGTGATTGCACAAGAAAGAAATTAAAATGTCTTATATAAGATTGTTGGCATTAATTATAACAATAACCATAATTTCAATAGTCCAATACAAAAAATTAAATATTAAGCAGTTCAGCTGGTTCATTTTCTCACATATATTAAGTTGTGGTGCATGTATGGAAATAATTTACAGAGAACTTTAATGAAATCTTATTTAATATTGCAGAATTACCAACTAATAAAACTGTGCTTATACTTACTTCTGGTAAGGGTGTCATTAATTCTGAAGCTGCAAAGGACCTTGTTCACATTTCTAGAATGAAGAAATCCATTTCCTCTCACAACAACTTGGAACGCCTCTATAAAACAGAAGAAATGTTAAATAATGTTGTGAATTTTGAATGTCAGTTACATTAAAACAAATCAGAAGTCATTGAAAATTAATAGTGTGGCTTGTGATTTGGACAAGAAAGCATCATGAGGAAAGCATGATGAAATAACATCATCACTGGTTTGCTCTTCACAGATTGGGCAATTTCTGTATTCTTTAGAAATACATTTTCATGAGTGATTTCTATATAGTGCTGACAAAACATTTGTGATGTCTAGGGTTACCGTTATTCACATATTACCCTAATTATTCCACTTAGATGTGATCTTTTGAAAAAGCTTTTGTATTGTGTTATTGTGGCCATTGTCAATTTTTATGATCAACATATGCTGAATGGTTAAAGTATGTACTGTAATAGACCTTGCCTGGAGCTGAGCTGTGAATCAAAGGGTTGATCCAGAGTCAAACATTCATAATATTTTACTCACCTCCAGCACAGATACTGGATGGTTCTGCAGCGAGGATCTCAATGCATGATTTTTTCAAGATCTGAAGACACAAAGCAGATATTTAGATAATGGCAATGTTGGAACACTTTAAATTGGCTGGATGACATAGTAAATTACTATGTAATACACTGTACACCCAATATTATACATTATTCTCAAATAATTTAAAGTATTGTAAAACCTAATTTTTTTTTTATAAAAAAGTATACTTGTTCATGCAATTCTTTGTAGGCTATGTGCTTTTTTCTTACATATATATGTAGATATATACAATATAATAACCCAAAGATCACAATATAGTAAAAGTTCATGTTACGCTGACATTTTTTTTTCAGATTAAAAAAAAATCCACTTAGTAAATTAAAATTCAATGGAATGAAGTAAGAAACAACATCTTAACACAACAATCTTCCTGGTGTTTTGAAATTCTCTCACTCCTTTTGTTGTTCTGTAAACAGCCTTTATCAGTCATACCCACACCTATGTTGTGAGGTTGTTTTGATCTACGTATCTTCTTCTGTCATCTATGGAAGTACGCTTTCAGATCTCAAGAACCCTGCTGATTTACAACACTCAGCCTTCTCCTGAGTCTCAGCCAAGAGCTTTCAGAATGCACCTAACTGGTAACAGATGGACTCCACCTGGATGGTCTCCAGTTTTAGCCAAAAAACACTCAAGCTCTGCATTGATGAAGCCAGTCTTCACCCAAAGACCTTTACTTTTTCTTCAGCTTCAAAGTTAAAAAAAACATTACCTTCATTGCAAAAAGAAAGAAGACTTTGATCATGTTTGGGCAGACACCGGTGGACTATTGCATCAAAGTAATTGAAGCAGGGCATTGCAGGTCTTATAATTCTGATACTGGAGTGAATCCAAAGTATTCAGAGTGGGCTGAATGAATATTCTTGTTATTCTTCAGTCTTGCATTTTTCTTGTCTTCTCCCCTTTTCCAGAGAATTCTAACCAAACTCTGGTAATACCAGTCAGACCAATTTCTACTTAAGCCAGGCTACATGTTTCTTGGGCTGATTTTACCCTGATTTTCCACTCCCAAGAATCTTAGAATAAATTGGGTCCAGGACCTTGATTGGGTCTGATGTTTTTACAGATTATCTGGTAATGTGAGGTGTTTACAGATTGTGCTGCCTTTGTGCTAGTGATTTTTGGGTAGTATTTTGATTTTCTGTCATGATTATAAAAAAATGTCACCACTGTAGGTCATTCCTGCTACATCGAGAATAGTCACAGTAACTCACATCATTGTTCAAGAAGAAAATAAGATAATACACCAATAATCATTAGCCATTTCTACGTGTTAAAATGCTTAGCAAATCAGGTTAAGGAGGTGATGAGAAGACCCCTGATAGCAAATATATTAAAGTCGTCACTGATTAAACCCACTGCTTTTGACTTAATAAAATAATCACATTGCTGAGTGTTTTTAAAAGTTTTGAATTTTTTTTGGTTTGATAATTAACATTAGTTAATGTTAAAAAGATATATATAAAAAACAACGTTGATGTCTGACTGCTAAATGTGACCTACAATCTCTGATTCCTCTCTGTGGCCATGAGAAAGTGAATATTTACAAAATGACACAATAAGACAACAGTTACATTTAAATTTTTTTCCAGCAAAGAAATGGATCAACTTCTGTCAGCTTGTTGAACACATATTTTCATTTAGGTATTTCCACTATAAGATGGATGAAGCAGCGAGTGAACGTAGGTTCAAATTATCTATAGTCAATGAGAGACGGAGGTGAATGACTGACCTTATGAAATAATGATAATTAAACAAGCTGATTTTAGATGGGGAGATGGAGCATGAGGTTGTTGAAGAATGGTAACAACAAAACTACCAGTTTTACCTTTTGGATATGTTTTACGTGAAAACATATCCATACCATTCTGTTAAAGGAGAGATTTATGTACCAGGTTGGTACAGAAAGACCTTATCACACTAGCCAGTAAATGTAAATAAATAGCAAATGTATTAAAGCAAACATAATAATGTTTGCTTTAATACAAACATTATTATGTTTATATATATATATATATATATATATATATATATATATATATATATATATATATATATATATATAAAATGCGTCAAAAAAACTCTGTTTTGTGTACAATAATCTGTATGTATGTTGTAGTGTGTGCTGTGCCATGATTTTAAAATGTTATAGTGTGGGCATGTTTAAGATATTAGAGAAGAAAACAAATATGTCAAGATTCTCCTCTGTGTATGATTTCATAATCAGTCAGAATCTTAAAAATCCTGTAGTCTGAGCCCAGCTTTAGTATTGTTTAAATTAAGCAAGACAATAATATGCATAAATTAATGATTATGAACTATGACTTTCCTATAGTAATAGCATAAACTCTCACCGAATCAATGACACCTTGTAGAGCTTCAAAACCATCATTCACTGGAAAGACGTGATCTTTGCTGTCAGCGATTTTGGCCAGCTAGAAAAAAAACATTTGATAAACTAGAAAAGACAAACAATGTACAGGAAAACAACTAGGTCATGATTTGAAACTTGCTTGTTAAAGCTATGCTTTACCACAGTATAGTATTGTGGCAGTCCCTTGATCCATTTGTAATATGAAATGGTAACATTATAGTACTGATACATACAGTGGTACTGAAAGACTACCAAATTCATGTATCATGGTATTTACCTAAAGGCACCTAAAAGAATAGCATGAAATTACTATGTTACATGTCAAAACATGGCATTACCATAATACTTGATGAGTGTTTGGACTACAACATATATCTGAAAGTATAAATTTGTTTGTGAAAGTTTATATTTCCCCAAGAATCGTTTATAGAAGTCTTTGTTACACTGTAGCCATATGTGCCAAGATTTATTACATTGTACCACCAAATACATACACACCTGAGTCTCATTGAAGTCCTTCACCCCTACACAGTAAACAGAAGCACCCAGGCTTCGAGAGCGATTGGCCTTCACACACATGTACAAGATAAGAAACATTGTAGATACCTGCAATCAGTCAGTGCATATACTTGCCTTTAAATTGTAAATTACTAAGAGTAAAAATATTCTGAGGCAGAATTACATTTTATACCAGATTTTGGTAGTGGGGTACCAAAAACTCCAGCCCACATGTAAAGTAGAAAATAAAATATCTTATATAATATTTTTGACCTCCTGAGGTCAAATCAGTATTTTCTTAACATTAGGCACCTAAGGCTTTTTTCAATGATCGAGTGTTATTTTGAAATTTTAATAAGGTCCTATTTTGTATAGTCTTTGTGGAAAGTGGCAACTTTTCTTTTCTATATTAGCATATTCAAAATAACTTTTAGGGTCAGATTCCTTTTTACCTTTTTATCTTAAGGTTTAACCATTTATCTGTTATTCATTTGTTTAAATAAAGATATGGTTCATATTGATTAAAAATCTGTATGTTATTGACACCAGCTGTGTTACAGCATGATTAGGTAAAGAAAAATGTGTGATCTCATTGGCAGCATAAGGATGACCTTGTTTCTTCTCCCAAACTTTGTCTACTCCTTGTTTGTTTAATTTAAATTTCTCTTTTCATTTCTTCCCTTGTTACCTCTCTTTCAGCGTAATAGAAGAGATCTTCATGTAGTTCTCCATCTGTGAGGGCTATGATGACACTGGCTGTTCTGTATCCTTTACAGAGAAACAATGTTTCTGTCAGAAAATTTTAGGCCAGATTTTCATGTTACATGTTGAAACTAACTAGCAGGTCATCTGGCCATAATTTGATAATCCTATAAACATATTTAAACATAAAACACTGCTAAAAAATCTAGACCAGCTAAATTGTTTGAAGTATGTTTTGGCTCTTCATCCACCATGGCTACATTGGTCTGCCTTCAACAATAACTTAACTAGCTTACGGAAAGTAATGTCAAGCACACACTTTAAGATTAAAGCTTGTTGTTCCCTTTTCAGTTAGCCACATTCAATCTTGTTTGCATGCTCTCCACTAATAATTTTTTCATAGGCAATCCCTCTGGGGGATTGATGCATCGTTTGCACCCCTAGGCACTTTAAAATGTCTGTCCACCCATGTGTTTGTGGATACGGTTGTTTCTTGGCCCCCACTAAAAGCCACATGCCTGGGAGAGGAGTGCAGAGAGTGTCAAGCTGCTGCTGGATGATGGCATGGACCCGTCTCATGGCAGACCCATTGTGTCATTCGATGTGCTTCCAGAGGACCAGATGTTGATCGCTGCATCAGCCTAACTTCTCTGAGGAAGATGACTCTGTTTCAGCCCATCACAATGTACTGGATGGTAAGTCCCTGGGCATGCATAACCTGGTCATCAGGTTTTTCAGAGGCACTAGGATGTTGAATTCTCCTCGGCTGCACCTCATACCCTGTTGGGACATCTCTGTAGTCCTGGCTTGGATGCAAACTGCTCCCTTTGAGCCGTTTCAGTGAGTAGCAAGTTCTTGTCTCAAAAGACAGTGCTCATGACTGTGCTGTTCCATCAAGACGGTCAGGGACCAGCAGGCATTTTAAGCTCACAAATTGTGCCTAGAGGTTGTGCCTTAGAGTCAGTTTCCTCTCATGCATTGGGTACCAATAGGTAGGATGCTGGGCCACTGGCTTGGTGTTCACTTGTGGTGCCATTCCTTTTGACCAAGAGGATCCGTGCCCCTCTCATGCTCCCCAGGCGAGTTCCCTCAGCAGGTGAACCCTGGATGAGTACCTCCAGCACCTTCTGACAGTTAGATTCAGGGAGGAATCTGACACTTGTGTTAGCATACCTTCTGGTCAACCCCTGTAATGGTCAGATGCCCCATATGTAGTGATGTGTATTTTTCCAGGATGCGACTTATGTCGATAAATCCCTGTCTTATCCTTAGCAGACTATTCTAGACTGTTCTAGACTATTAAGTTTGTAGTACATCCTCACTTTTCAGGTAGGACCTCCCAGTGAGAGATTTAAATATGTAGAACTGCTCATGGGTCAGTCCATATTAGTATTTCGACATGTCACCTCCTGTAGGGTAGGATGTAGTGTCCACAACATTCTTTTTTCTTTGGATTAGGTATGCTTTCCCGATGTTACCTCCTTGCATAGTTATGGGTAAGAGGAGATCCGGAAGAAGCAAAAGCAACTCCTTTCCTAAAGAACTCTTCTCTTCTAAAGGAACAGTAGCTGCGCCTATTTGCCTCCTATTTAATCTTAAATATGATGTTGCTTTATTCACTGTTGCAATTTATGTACAATTTATGTACTTTTAATTTAAGTCCTGTAAATTTTTTAATTTATATAACAGATAAAATAGAATAACATCTTTTTACCGGCATTACATCACATTTGTGATCAACTGTTTTAAAGATATTACCAGTTATACCTTACACCAATAATATCAGGGCAACCAGCAGCAGAAATGTCAACTAGCAACCAGAAGTTCTGAGATCTGATGACCTCCTATGAAATAACATTGTCTGTATGAACAGGGCATATGACATGCTGGACTAGTTGTAAACACTACAATCTACATTTTAAACTTGAAATCTGGCTGCAGCAATAAGCAATAGCCAATGAAATTGCAAAGGTTTTCCTATAGGGAGAAAAGACTTGCTACCCATGTCTCATCCATACATTCAGAGATTTTTTCTTGATAAAATGGCTGTAAGGTCTTTGTCCATGTTGTTTGTTGAACTCAAATATCAACTCACTCAGAATTTTGAGATTGTTGCTTCAGTCAACAATGAAAATACTCTGATGGACCTGATCTGCAATTAGTTGTGTGACATGCACACAATAATGCTTACAATGCAACAAAACAACAACAAAAAACAAGTCACTTAAATAAAAGGTCTTTATAAATGTGCAGGATGACAAGACTCTGCCTTGTAGTGCATGCTTGACCGCTTTCTTAACTAATTAAGACCACTTTGGAATTTATCCAGACTGATCTAATCTGTTTAAATTTTAACATCAAAGTAGATTTTTTTAACCTACCCTCAGAGTTACCATAGTAAATTTGTTCGCTTGCCTAGTAGAAACACAAAAAACAAAGAAAAACATTTAAAACCTTTTAAAACTGTTTTAAGAGCTCAAAATATTAATATAGATACAGATAAAAAAATTGTAAGATATATAAATAAAACATTTAATGATTGGGTATTTAATGACACAGAAAAATATAAAACTGTTAAAGTCATTAAAAATGTATTTTCAAGTTTCATTTGTCCAAATTGTAAATACAATCTGAATTATCTGAATTAGACTTTTTTTTTTAAAGTTTTAGCCACATCATTAGTGTTAATGTGGGTAGGCTGAGCCAACATGGCTCCCATTGGCTTACTCACCCTCTGAATGCCTTCATGCATAAAAGTGTCTCCACCTGGTCGCACTTTCTGGAGCTCCTCCAGACCTTTTCTAATAAGGTCCCTGACGAACCCCATATAAGTAGAGAGAGAAAACTATTGAGAAGTACATCTTAACCAAAAACATCTTTAATATGACTACAACTGTGCAGTTCTTTTCAGCAAACCCAGCCCATATTAAAGACACATTGTAAACAGTATAAAAATAGAATCAAACTGTGGCAACACAGAAAAGAATTCTACAGAACAAGCAGGAGAATATTTAATGGAAAAATGTGGACTTGCTGTTATAAAAAATATAATGTTTTAGACAACCAATCTAACAAAAAGACCTTCTCAAAGCTGTTCACCTACTAAGGTTCCGGGCTTAACTTACTGCAGTCAACTGTCCATCATTTCAACAGTGAGGTTTGTATTTTTTTCATAAATTACTTTTCTGGCAGTAAATAACACCTAACAGGGGATGTTCTCTGAACTAATGTTCTCTGAAAGTTCTCTCAAAGTAATCAAAAACGTTCCTGCAAAACATTAGTAGAACATTTTTTACCATTATATATCATATATATCAAAATGTTACTATTAGGTTATTGGTGGAATGTTTTATAATAAAACATTCCACCAATAAAAATAAATTAATGTTTCAGAATAAAAAAATGTTTGAATAACATCCTTATTTTCAAGCAATAACATTAATGCAACATCTAAACAAATAGACATTTTAAATGTTCCAAGAACTTTATTTTTTGTTTACGTTATTAACATTATTAACAATAAGGTAAATGTTCTTGCAACCTGAAATTGTTAGCTGGGATAATATTTAAGAAATGTCTCAGGTTATGTATGTAACCTGGTTCCCTAAAATAGGGAACGACACACTGCGTCAACTTGACACTATGGGGAATGCACTTCAGGCGTGCCTGAGTCTGAACATGTGTAAAATCAGGCCTATTTATAGGCAGGTCAAGGTCATGTGACACAGCATTGCGCGTCATAATGCCTTTAAACGGCACCTGCAAAACACATCATCAGGAAGGAAGACCATGCAGGCAAGACCGAAGTGTGGCAAAGCAACGCAGCGTCTTGTTCCCTATCTCAGGGAAATGGGTTACATATGTAACCTGAGATGTTCCCTTTCGAGGGAACTTGATGCTGCATCAGCTTGACACTATGGGGAAGTAATACCTACTACGCCACAGTGAGGGAAGGCCTGCCACAATGCTGTGAAACATTGGCACAAAAACATCAGAAGCAGACTTAGACTTGTCAATCCAGGAGGACCTAAGTGCCTGGAGTTGAATTCAAGTCTAAGATCTTGTGCGGAGAGGACCAGCTTGTCGCAGCACAAACATCACTTAGAGATGCTCCCCCAGACAGAGCTTTAGATGATGCTACACCCCTGGTACAATGGGCTCTTTATGCCCAAAGGTGACTAAGTCACAGGCCTGAGTCACACATGCTATTACCAGGCAAGGGTAATAGCATGTGTGACCCAGTGAGATAAGCACTGTTTAGTGATTGCATTCTTGGTTGCAGCCACAAAAAACAGACTATGAACCGAGAGGTCCTACGACACTGGCCTGAGTGGTGGACATAGGTCCTCAAAGCTCTAACTGGACACAGTAAGTGAAGCCTTTCCTGATCCGGTGACTCAAACAGCAGAGAACAGAAGGCTTGAAGTACCAGCGGGTGACCAGCCACATGGGCACCTTAGGGATGTGGTCTGGTCTATGGTGCAAAATGGCTTAAACAAAGCCAGAGGCATATCCAAACAGGCAGGGTCTACTGATGGAGTCTGCAGATCCCTTTCCCTTTTGAGCGATGTAAGAGCTAAAAGTGGAGCCACCTTAAGAGTCAGGAACTTATCTGACTATAAAGCTGACTCTAGTGGTACAGATGGAGTCGAAGATAAACCCCTAAGACAATAGTAAGGTCCCAAGAAGGGACCCGCATGTGACAGAAAGGCCTCAGCCAACTGGCAGCACGCAGAAAATAAGACACCAAAGGATGTCTCCCAATACAGGCTCCATTGACAGGTTAGTGGCCAGTAGATACAGCGGGCATGTAAACCTTGAGGCTAGCTGGGGCCAACCCTGCAGAGAAGCGCTTTTGGAGAAGCTCCAGCACTGATACGCTGGAGATTTCCTAGCAGATGAAGCTCTGGAACTCAGAATGGTCTCTACAACCTCGGTTGAGAGATCAGAACGTAAGAGCTGGCTCCCCTCAGGGACCAGACCCATAGTTTCTAAATCTTGGCTGTGGGTAAAAGATCAACTCCCAAACCTGAGACAGAAGGTCCCTCTGGACTGGGAGCTCCCAAGGGATGTCCAGGAGAATCATTATGTCTGAGAACCAGACTTGGGTCAACCAGAATGGTGCTATCAGAAGTAGACAAACTTGGTCCTGGCGAACGCTGGCTAGGACTTCCGGCAGCAAGACTATCAGGGAAATGCATACACCACACACCATGCACCATGGCATCCAGCCCCAGAGGAGCTGGATAAGTGAGGCTGAACCAGAGGGGACAGTGTGTCAACAGGGGGCGCGAACACAGCCCTCCCTGGTGATATACGAGACCACAGTGGTCACAGTGGCCACAGAGAGCGAGGCGGGAGTGGAGCATCCTCAGTGAAAGCAATTCACACTGACGGCAGTCAGCTAGCGTGCTCCGCTCCCAAACAAACTACACATGTATTGTGTCACCTGCTGTGATACAGCGTGGGCAGACTGACACACACTTTATAAATTGGGCAGACTGGTACACACTTTATAAATTATTTTTTTGGAAGTCACATATATATACATATATATATTACACGTGTTCAGACTGGGGCATGCCTGAAGCGCATTCCTCATAGCGTCAAGCTGACACAGCGTCTCGTTCCCTCAAAAGAGAACTATTATTTTGAGCATTTTAAAATTACATTTCAGTTCTGTTTGGTTGAAGGCAAGCTGATCAGCAAAACAATCATAAATTGTTTTGTGGTTACTGGCATCTGTACATGCCAGGTATCTGTTAATTTAGGATAGCAGGAGGGCAAACATCCACCACCTCTCAGGACACATGGTAAAGGTTTACTCAGACATTATTGGCATAGACCTTTCCCAAAACTGACATTTCATTCAAGTTGTGAGGCACATGTTAAAGTCTTGGAGAGGCTCTTTTAGGGACTGTAGATGATCATGAAGGCAAATGCTCACTGCAGATGTTTTGTTATAATAATCTTCTTTAAGGGTCACTAACTATCACAATCAATTCTCACAGATTCTGCCCTCAATGCTGGCTAACAAACTTTTGTATATCTACTGCAATTTGTGCCATAAACTTTTGTTGTCAAACCTGTTGTCAAACCACTTCCTCAAAATTTAATATGAATTACAGCCAATGGGGATAGTGCCCTGGGACTCCTTATTTTCAGAGGCCCCCAGCTGAGAGGCCTTCAGAGGCTTCACACCTGGAAATAAGCCACTGTAGATGTAGGACTGTTTCAGACAGACAAATATTTTGAATATTTTGATGTGCCAGTGTACGATCATATACTCACCCTAAAGTTGTTCCAAACCTGTATACATTTATTGTTCTTCTGAACACAAATGAAAACCCTTTTAAATTTTTATTGTGTTTAGCAGAAAATATTAAACAGGTTTGGAACAACCTGAAGGTGAATAAATTAAGGCACATTTTATTGAACTATCCCTTAAACACCTTATTTATTGAACTAGTCTTAGTACATTAGTACTTAGTACTTAGTACTTAGTACAGCTGTTTTGCAGTGTATTGTGCATATTGTGTAAAGTTTTGTTAATTGCAACATTTCTGCAATTGCAATGTTGTTATCCGTTATATAATGTCTTATAGAGCCTGGTGCCCAGGTCACCGCTGGATCATAATTCATCTTTATAAAAATAGAAAACAGGACATAGCCAATGAGCTATATCATACTGTATTTATCTTGGGAACACTAAAAATAATAAAGATAACAATTATAATCACTAACCGGTCTTCAGTAAGCCGCATCAAAATCTTGCCCTGATCAGAGAATACAATGAAGGACATCCGCAGCTGAGGGCTAGATCCAATAACAAACATATATATTAGCCTGACATGAATAAGTAATTCTTTAAACAAAATATCCCAAATGCAAATCTCAGCAATATTTGAGATTTAAACACAGAAATAGTGTGTTACTGTTTATAAAATGACCCCAAAGGTAAATTTTGATATAAAATTCTAAAAATATTCACCACACTTACAGTAGAATAATTATAGACTCTCACATTTGTGTGTGAAAACCATGAGTGAGACTGTGTTTGATACCTTATAAACTTATGGGCCAGATGTTCCACAAAGTTATATATTTCATTCCAGTGATGCTGCACACTTCCAGATCTGCATACGGAAACAGACATATAATAGATACTTACAGTCAGACATCAAGGGGGCAATAAAGATTCACAGGCTGGGAGAAGCCAAATATTTACAGCTGAGAGTTTTTTTCTTAAAGAAGCAGTTCAAAAACAACATTTGAAACATTTTAATCCTGCATAGAGGGAAACTGATCAAGTATCCAGCATCTCCCCAGAACAGCTGTCTGAATGAGTATAATGCCAGCTGTAAATATTTTAGTGACAGTTTAGGCCAAAAAGTCAATCTGTCTGTCTGCCTATTGTGGAAATGCATTTTAGCACATGAGAGTAATGCACAGAGTATTTACTATTTAAATATTACAGTTTAAAGGAAACAAATTCATGATTCACTGAATCATCGCGATGTCACTCAGATGTTTGCAGAAGCCCCCAATACATTTATAGGTAAATACTGTTTTTATATAGATTGCATAAATATTGTGTTATGTATAGTTCCAGGCAGAACAGCATTCACCTCAAAGTTTTATTCCCAAAGTGATTTACAAATGCTTTCTGGTAGATCTGTTAGTCCACTCTCCTATTCTAAATGGCCTGATGTTTTTCTATTTATATTTTATAACTAGTAATCTGTTATATGACATAATATTCTGTGATACCTCCATATGATCTTTTTTCTGACTGATGGTAGAAGTTTTTACTTTGAAGCAAATTACTGGATTGACACAACCAGCCATGATATCATTATCCCATTATGGTGACTAATGGTTTCTAGTGGTTTTCAGTAATCAATACCTGATGAAGGCATTCTGGTCTAGTTGTAACTCTGCCAGATGTAATTTCAGTGTAATATACAGTGTGTAGTATATGCTCAAAATCAAATTACACCCAGATGATCATGTTATTGTATGATAATATTGTAAAAGCCATTCCCTGTTAATATAGAACCTTCAAATCCATCTCAAACTTCTAGTAGATTTCTCAAATGTTAACTTAATATTGGTTATTATATCTAAGTTGCAGAAGAACATAACTATTTTACAAGTTGGTAATTTTGTATGAATTCATAATGTGATTTGTCTAAAACATAATAACAAGCATAAAGGTCCACTTCTAACCCCACCCCTAAACCTAACCGTCACTGGGGCAAAAGCAGGTTGTTAAAAAACATGAATAAAATTGTACAAATTCATCTGAATTACATTTCAATGCACTAAAATGTAAAATAGTTCCAAATTGCCCTGAGATTGTGTTGTAAAATCAGTATTGAAGCTGCACTCCGTAACTTTTGCCTCTCTATCACTATCTCTGTTTAAAAAATAAAAGTGCAGGTAACTTTATGTAATTTTTCTAAATCGCATGGTCAAACTGACACATCCCACGAAATCCAACCCTATAGCTCAAATTATAAATCATTATTATACACATTGACCTACAGCAGCAGTCACCAGTAATTCTGATTATAAAGATAAAAACATAAGATTATCAATTCAGATTCCTGCTGCTGGTAAATGGAATTGACTACATCAGGAAATTAATAGGTCATTGCCCTACATTTTGTGTATTGCTTTAATATTGTAATCTCATTAGTTTGTCTGAAGAGAGCCAGGCTTGACCTTTCTTAAAATAGATGTCACTTGGTTTAATATTTTAGTAATGCAAATGTTAAATCATACATTTAAAGTGTGCCTTAAGTGTCTAAATACTTTTTAAAGGCCACAGAAACTGAGACAACTGAAAATTCTACACCAACTCATACAGACTTCAGAGTTATTCATTCCAATGAAATAATAGAGGGTAGTGTGGCGCAAATATTTGCAATGCTGCACGCAGTGTCTGTCCTCCCTTCTCCTCTCCCATTTTTTGTGTCTCTTCATTTCTTTCTTCCTTTATTCATATTTTTCAATTGTTAGTGAAATCCAGGGCTCTCAACAGATATAGTTGCAAGAGCAGGGAAAGGGTTTGGAACATCTGGAGCTAATGTTTAAATGGTTTAACAAGAGGCAAATAGTATGTGTGTGTGTGTGTGAAAAAGGGATTTATTTATACAGCTACAACTCCTAATGAACTAGTGTTCTACATCTGCTCAAAACTAACTATTCATTTTCACAAACTTATAAGGTATCTTCACTTAACCTCCTTAAGGTTTAGATATTTCTTGGGAATGGATGAGAAGCATAAACTCCACCCCCAACCACATCTCATTGCTATTGCAGAACTGGAACAGTTCAGCGAGGGCATTTCACTTAGTTTGTCTTAAAATGATTCAGTTAGCTAAGCATCTATTAACATAAATTGTTGAATTGTGTTTCACATTACATTTAAACTTTGCTCAAAAATGGTGTGGTTTTCAGAGCCAGTTGATTAACAAGTCAAATATAATTTCAAAGGCTATACTGACATGCATCTAGTATTACATGAGAGGTTGATTATAAACTGTAGCAGAGATATTTAAGCCATCACTGTACAATTAAACGGGGTAAATGCAGTGTCTATATATGTTTATATCAAAATGATTTCTCATCTGTTTACTAATGAACATGAAATATTGATGAGTTTGAGTTTATTACCTTACTTTTAGGTTATAATAAATTGGTTAAAACAATAGTCTGTATAACAACTGCTCAGGCACAAATGGTTGAAGGTCCAAATGCAGCTTAATCCACAGATCCAAAAAATGGCCAGGGGTCAAAACACAGTGAAATTAGTCCAAACCAAACAACCAAGTATAAATCACAAAACTATAGGGCAAAAAGGGAAAAAAGCAGATTAAACATGAACACAGGAAGGGAAACAACAGAACAGTAAGAATTGCAGTATAACCATAAACAGACTTCACAAAGAATGAATGAAATACCTGAGGCTTATATAGGGTGTGTTAATAAAAAATGGGAAATAGCTGAAAGCAATTAGGTATGAGACCAGACAAAGAGTTATGTAAATGCAGTCCATGAAAAGTAGCAATGGTTTGAGGGGTGCACCAGATGGTGATCACAAAAACTATTCAGCCTAACAACAAGAACAACAATGCAACAATCTTACAATATTATATTTTTATTAATACAAGGTAATTTTACTGATTGTTCTAATTTTTGATTTTATAGATTTTTATATAGTTGTCTAACATTTTGCTTCAATTTAACATGCCTCTCTGTTTTAAGTATCTAACCATTCTGAGTCACCTGTTAGCTATTCTAATTTAAATGACTGCTTAGATTAAAGCAGGGATTAACCCTAACCTTATAGCAAGCACATAATGTTAATTAATATTACTCAGTACTTAAATGTATAATTATACTGTAACAAGAACACCTTAAAATAAAGTGTAAAGTATTCTGGGGAACGATAAATGTGGCCAATAGTCCACAACAAATTCTATTGTTCCATTAGCCAGAAATCTGAACTTTGAAGAAGTGCATGTTTTATAGTATATATAAGTATATATTATTAGCATGTTATTGCATATCTATAACCCAAACATATTAAAATAAGCCAAAAAACAACAGTCACAACTGCCTGCAACAACAAGTTTTCCTGGTCAATACTGTTTTTAATTAAATTGTTAGTTTCATAATGTGGTTTCTCAACATCATTTGTTTTTACTTGTTGCACTCTGCAAAAGAGCTTGAATGAGGAGAAACAGCAAATGGTTTTTACAGACCCTCCTGATCAGAGGGGCCAAATTATTAAACCCGCAGCTATAAAGTAAAGCCACAGAGATAGACCATAAGTTCAATCAAACTCTGACTTTCCCACAACTCAGACTTAAGTGATCTGGCATTCCTGATTGATCTATGTTGACAAATTTTGTCCATATTAAAAATCACACAAAGTTTATGGCTGGCACTGGTCCATGATAACTTTTGTTTGCTATGGGCTAGAACTAGATGGTGGGTGAAAAAAACTGGGAGGCAAATAATTAAACAGGTTCTATGTATCTTTACAATCCTTAAAAACCACATACAGTCTGATTTAACTTCACAAAAATTGACCATAGTTTAAGTACAAATTAAACAAAAACAAATAAAAAATATACCTGCAAGCAGCGATGATGGGCCCAAGCACTACATTACCATCACCACCTGGTGCTTCTCAGAAAACAATGCATAGCTGTCACATGCATTTAATTCAGAAAATAAATGAGGATTATTTTAAAGTCTTGCAATGCAAATGCGACTTTCTACCGCCGGTTGATGGTGCTATAACTGTGACTCACAATATTCACATCATTATGATCAGCCCACAACACCAAACATATTTCCAAAGTTTGATGTAAATCACTCAATTCATGCAGAAGATATAAGACACTTCCTGTTCAATTATAGCCATAAATCAATATAAAGCCAGTTCAGCATCTTTAATTTTTCTTCTTTTTCAGACGAAGGCTGAAGTGACCTAGGTAAATTTAGGCGGTCCCTCTTAAACTTTGTTTTAAGTGACACAATTCTTTCTACCAGTTGGTGGCGCTATAACTGTGACCCACAATAGCCACCTCTATGTCATCAGTCCCTAGGACTAAACATACAGCTCAAATTTAAATGAAATCAATTCAATTTACACAGCAGATATTAGCCACTTCCTGTTTCTGTTTTTGTCATTCATTTATTGCCTTGCCATGGCAACACCATTCTAGATAACAAATATTCCTTCATCAATTCAAGAATTAAAGTATTTTGTTTACTTCCAATATCAGAAGTTCAAGCAAAGAATAGTGCAAAGGGGTTCAAAATTAATGTATCAGTTCATGTAAACACTGTCACTGTATAACTGTCACTGTTAGAATCAGTCCAACAGTAACAATTACATTCAAAGCTGAACTGTCATGATGATGGATATACATGTACTGGAAAACACAGCTGTGTTATTGTTTTTGTTTTACTTAAAAACACATTTGTCAAACATGAACATAATATTAACGGTTTTCCAAAACATAGCCAAAGTGCAGACTGGCAGAACCGAACAGATGGAAACTGACACACATCCAGTGTATGTTCAACACACCAGGTGTATGTCCATGTGTGCATTTGTGCATGTTAAAACATAACAGCACAGACAAACATATATGTTAAAATGAATTAAAAAGAAAGTGTGATTGGTTTTCACCATCCAGATATGTTAGCATCTATCTGTGTTAAAATTGTGGCAAGCCTGTTAGTTGCCAACCATCAAGCAAGAGTAAGACCACATCAGTTTGTAGTCTTAATGCCTTACCTTTTTTATTAAACTGTTTCTGTGCGACTAATCTGGCAAATGACCTCTTTAAACCAGCTGTTTATTATATCATTTGTGTTCAGTTCATTGGCTCAGTGCTGCATATTTGTAAACCATCCTCAAGGGGTAGCACTTTCTCCTAGCCAAAATGTCCGCATTGACCCCAAACATGCCATTTTCCTACCTTGTGCATTATTGTTAGAGCAAAAAGAAGATTTTAATTGTTGGTTCTGTGTTTTCCTGAGTTTTCTAATAAGTGAGTTTATACTGTTCTCTGCGTCATGCTTTTTGATCTTCTGTGTCAAGCATCTTGGATCTTGGACCCAACCCATGACATACTGTTGAAGGCAACTTTCTGCATTTAACAATACTAACTATATATATATTGTAATATACTTAATGTTATACTTATAGCCATGCATTGGTAAGAAAGAGAGGTATGGAAAAGTCACTCACTTATCTAGTACAAAGTAAAGGTCAAAACCCCCATAGCAGGAGGAAGCTGCAGTCTTTCTTGCCGGCATAAGACCTGTATTTCCATTCGCAGTGTCCACCAGTTTGACACAAAGCAGAACTACTATCCCCCACAGTCTGCACATATTGTGGTTGAATCAATCAAGCAAAAACCAGAACTAAAGAATAACAATCTTAAAAGAGACAATGGAAGAAAAAATAACCTTCCACAGCCTCCCAAAGAATCACTGAAAATTCAAAATCCTGAATGCAGTGGTCCTGTGAAGTTAGTTTGGAAAAGTAATTTTCAGAAAACTAAATAAGCATTTCTTCCTGTGTCCTGCTGTTGTTGTAACAGCAGAGTGAATATTTTAGGAAAAAAGAAAATGTCTTTGACTAGTCTAAATATGTTTCTGGGACCAAAATGCACACATGTAAATGTGCACATGCACTCAAAAGCCTGACACACTTCTCCTCACTGCCCCAGTTGCTGCTAGATTAGCAGAGTCAGTGTGGTTGTGTATTTGCTTGAGAATGTATGTGTGTGATTGTGTCTTTGGCAGTGCAAAATGCTTGTCTCTCTCAGCCTCTTGCTTCCAAACTTTCCATCCGAAGAATAAACTCAAGACAGTAATGCAAGTTGTTATGCCATCTAGTGGTTAAAATGTTCATAATGTTTATATTTGCTGTATCACATTTACAGGACCATATTAATCAACAAAATCCAGCAGTAAGGAGATGGTCTAAACTGGATTACTTCACAGAAATGCCAAGATTTGGATTTGGTTAGCTTTGGGTACCAGCTACCAAACATTGATTCAGGTTTATTTATTTAATAAAAGATGTATAATACACAATATAACAATTGTGTAACAATTGTATAACAATCATGGTTTTGTTGACTCTTCACTATTTAAATTAAATTGTATATTTCTATAATAAAAAATGTGTTTTTTTCAGAATGCTTTTCAGATTAATTTTACGATTTTACTGTAAATGAAGGCTGTTACAAAGGTGCCCTTACATTTTATGTTCATTTCTATAGCCAATATATTTGTTAACAATGTTTAGCAGTTATTTGTTAATTGGTCATCATGTCATGTGATTGTAAATCCTATGCAGAATGCAGTTAATTCAGTACATCATGTCCATTTTGTTGTTTTGTAAATCAATAACCACTTTAGTTCTTAATTGGTGGCAATTATTTACTATTGCCAGCGTACAGCATTGTACTTTTTCAAACACTTTATTTGTGCATGTTGTGTAATCAGACTCCACTATGCATTTGTCAGGAAAATTGATGAGTCTCCACTCTACAGAAGGAAACAAAATACAAAATCAATCAATATGAATTGTGCCAGTTTAATCTATCAGTTGTTATAAATATTACACAATCACACATCTGTCATGCTGTTCAGAGACAATAATTACAATGAGTCAAATCAGGTCATTTGTGAGTTTGAGACTTGTCTTTCTGACCCATTCATTAAAAGCCTTATGATATTAGTAAAAGCCTTATGGTTACAAATCGAATCAGTTTTTTTGTAACAGAGTATATAATTTAAAAGTAAAGCTACTTGTATTTACACTGTTAACATTTACTGTTTAAACGTGCAACAACCCCACTGGGGGAGAGGCCAGAAATGTTTTTGTTAATATAATATGCAGTAAACATTAACTTAGCTAGATGATGATTAAGGAATTTGTATAGTGAACAAATCACTATACTATTGGTTCCTCTCCTCCAGGAATATATATATATATATATACCTCTATTGAGATATTGTAACATCATAGATTGTAGTTTTTAATAAGATGGAGTAAGTTTGTGGTCTAAAACTCAAATTACAAAAACATTGCTTACTAAAAACTTTTTAAAAAATAACCAGTTATTATCACAAATAGATTGTAATAATTAGTGTTAGTGGTTTCAAATGGTTTATGTGTTATACAATTTATGTGCTTAGTGAATGTGGAAAGGAAGCTAAAGGAGAACACAGCTACTCTCTCGTCATCTGGAAAGCATGGAGGCCCATATGGAAAAGAGATCATCTGACAGGATCAAACGCTCAGAAAGCAAACTTAACATCAGGATATGCACTATGAAAAGTTCCAAGGAGTTTAAGGAGGAGCTAGGGCAAATGAAGATAGAGTAGTAACCCCATAACTGAGAGGACATCTGTATACCCTGCTGAAGTATTGACATTACATCACCAAATATCATAGCTAGCTAACACACTAGGTTGTTGGTGTGTAACTTAATAAAATCATGACACCCATTTCCACACATTTGAATAGACTTATCTGAACATAAATTGTACAGACAAGCAAATCCTACTTTCATTCAACTTGTGTTAACACAAATTTAGGGCAAAAGTTTAGAAATAAATATCTTTGTTTTCACCTCATTTACTGAATGGTACTGGAAGGAAGCATGAGAAAAAAGTTGTTTACTGTACGGGTAGTTAAATAATTACTCATTCAGTAGTGTTAATTGGTAACCTCAATTATGAGTGAAACTCATACATGCATACTAACACCTATGAATCCAATCATCCAATCAGAACAACAAACACTAATAAGTCTTCTTAACTTTAATTTTGCCCAAAAACACATAATTTCATTATTTTCTTTCATTATCCAGTTCCGTGCAAAGCAGGAACAGGAAATCAAAAGCAATTTGCCCCATTAGCACTACATTAATCATTTATGTAATCCCAACTCAAACAGATTTAGTTGGCTGAACACAATGACATTAAGTTGTGACAAAATTGTCAAAAATTGTGTTGTATAAACTAATAAAGCAAATTATACAAGTGGACAGGAAGCAAAATAATTTTTTTGACTGTATGAACCTCCCCCCCATTTAATCAAAATTATATTTTAGTTGACTGCTTATATTTGATTTGCTCACATCTCCTACATTAGGTAAATACAAATACTCACTGAGCTTTTTGTACATGCATATGTGCTAAACACCTACAGGTTAAGACTGTCTTCTACCCTAGCAGCTTTGACATATCACTTTTCTGTCTATTTTCCCTCCAGCTCACTCATCTTAAATTGCATAACATTTCTCTATAGCACTTTCAATATTCAACACAAAAGTCTAATGTAACCTCAAAAAACAAAACCGGCAAACAGAAGCTCATAAATCATTGTAACCCATTGCCACAAAATGTACACAATTTTGTTTTTCAAATTCTCTTTTGATGTTCTGTGGCAGATTAAGGGTGGTGATGATTATAGATGAGACATCCAGCACACACTTCCTGCCAGTGTCAAAATGTCTGTTCCTTTAAGTCTGTGGAGGTGATCTGTTCCATTTCTTTTGTCAGGGTTCCAGAAGGTTCATGATGCCATTGCATCTCCAAAACACATTGGTGACACCAAAGCAAAACTGAATAAAGAAGAGCTGCAGAGACAGATCCAAAGAAACACTGAAGGAACATTAAACAACAAGATTAAGCTGTATCTCATCATAGCTGTTCAAAGAATTTAAAGGTTCAGAAGAAAGAAATTACTAGGACCTGCAGGATTGTTGGGCCAGGACTCAATTCAATAACAATACAAATATGGCAAAGTTCAAACGTATTTTCAAAGCATAAATACACTATACATAAAATCCTTAGTTTTTATTGTCTTGTCATTTCTCTATCCTTATATATTTCAGAGGCTTTTGCAGTTGCCTATAGTCAGTCCTTGAAAACGTGTCAATTGTTTGGCAATGGCAGTAGCATTAAAACAGAAAGGCCAAAGATAACCCAATGTAGACGAAAATGCTATGCTTTTAAATTTATGGATCTGCCCATTAACAAACAATCTGAAGTCTCATTACTGTATTTCCACATTTGCAATCTGTAATGATCACTGTTGTGTATGATCACCAAAGTGCTTTTGAGTTTGACAACAATTTCAGTGTGACATAGATTTAGTACATTGTAGTCAAGAAAAAACTCAATTCATTTGAATAGTCATTTGTAGAAGGCACAAAAAAATATACATAATTAATTTTGTATCAGTGATAATGTGATTCAATTGATAATGAGCTTCCTGTCCAATCCTTAAATGACCATTACCTGCTAGTCAATCACATAGATCAAGTATTTCTTACATTCATCCACATGCCTAACATTCAGTAAAGATGTTTTACTTTGGTGTCATTGGTGACAAAGACTCAAAAGATTGGTAAGCACATTGACAATGAATTCATAAATGTACTATAGATAGAACGAGTAAGAGAATGCCGTAGTTAGCTGTTGTCTCAGCTGGATGGGTAAAGTCGTCTATGGAAATCCACCAGCCTGTAGTCTTGTGCTGCTGTAGCCTCCACCAGCAGGGTCTACACAGAAGAAGACCAAAAACACAAAAGAAATATTGTACATTCTTACAAAAAAAGCAAGACCTCATAATTCATCTCATGTATCTGAAATTCTTTAAACCAGTTTGATATTCAGATAATGCTGATATTTTAGTTTTGACCAGTCTTTGTGGCTGTAGATTATAAACTATAAATGTAATTAAATAAATCTATACTGTAATTATTAAATAAATGTATAATAAAATACTACACTAGATTTAACCAGTATTCTAAACACTTATTACAACAGAATTTACTATGATTTTTAAACCTGTATAAATTATGTTTTGTAGATAGAAGTAGAATGAGTGAATGTGTCGGCTCACATCTATCAGCTCCAGGTCGTCTTTGCTGTGCAGATGGCGCAGAAGATACCATCGTGCCACTGATACTACAGTACTAAAACTTCCTGAGGGTGAATCATACACAATCCTCTCCAGTAAACGTCGAGTTTCCCTACAACAGATCAAACCAAAAAAAGTCTTATCTTGACAATAAAAAAGGCAAACTGTAATACAAACATGTAGACTGCCCATTTCAAATATTAGGACAACAATAAATGTGAATAGCTGTGACCAAAGCTGTGACCTTTTCTCACTCTACCTTCCTCTTTATACACAGAGAGAAACTGGCACATATAGTACCATTGTGGTCTGTGTGAAGCTTTACCTGGCACCCATCTTGACAGAGAACTGCAGTAAGGCCTGGAAAAGCAGAGCTACTGGAGAGCTGCCCATCTTTAAGATTTCAGTGCTGGCTTCCAACACCAGGTCCTTCCACTCAGAAATACACACACCAGCCTGCAGACAGAAATAAGCACATAGTTTGGTTGGTTTACTATATTAGTCAACACATCTTATATTCTATTTTGTTCACACCAGCCTAATATCTTCTATCCCTAAACCTAACCCCCATACAAACCTGTTGACATATTCAAAACAAAATATGATTTGGCTGATTTATACAGTAAGTCTTTTTGACTTTTGGAAAACAGGTACACACACAGAGCCACTTACAGTTAGGTCTTTTTACTTAATATTTACTGCAACTAGCATTAAGGTGTAGTAATAAACTAGTGGTATTACAAACATCACAAACAAAAAAACAATGTGTATTACAAATAACAAATGAGAATAATATCAATGAGAATAATAACAAAAAGCAATGTGTATTTTATAACATTACTAACCGAGCATTAGTAAATGTTATAAAACAAGGACTTCAGGATTATTTATGTTAGTTGACAGATTTCAGAGAAGTTTATGACTGGAATGGAAGTCTATTGTCACAAAGTGCACAATTCAATTTAACAGGCCAAACTGGAGTCAGCTTAAAAGAAGGCAATCAGCTGACAGAAGAGAGACAGTTAAAAGCAGGTAGATTTTTTTTAATCTTTTTAAAACATGTTAATGTAATAAATATAATTTCATCATAAGAAATCAATTTCATCAATTTTTTTTCTACATTGATCTTAGTTACAAATGTGTGGTCCTAAACAACAGATTTGTTTTTCCTTGATCTCATTAATTTATGAAACATCTCTAGTGTGTTATGAACAATGCTAGCATTTAACATTTAAGTTAATACAGAGTAGAAAATAGATTTTTTTTTGTAAACAGGATAAATATCTGACTTCAATGGAATGTGTTCCATATCAAAAACTGATATTATTCTCATATCCTTGCGTTTATCTTCCCACAGGGAGCACTGCAACAATATTCCCCTCTCTTATGTCTTACAATAAATATTTGCTTAAATGTGTTTACTTTGAATGTCTTTATTTTGGAGTGAACAATTCCCTTAAGGTAAATTAGTACCTGTTGCTTCCCGAGTTCCACTATTGTCAAGCCAAGCCTTCTTTATATCTACATTTATGTGTCTCAAATACTCTGTGCATGTTTCTCCCAACATCCCTGTAATGGATTAAACTGGTCCTCACCATACATGGGATAAGCGCCAACAGGGCCAGTCTAAGCAGACTGTTGATCTTCCCGCTGTAGTCACCTAGCTGAGAGGCCAACTGCAGACTCTGTCTGTAAGCCACAGAGGCCTGAGTCAGCAGACCCTGTGAGCAGTACACCTCTGCCAGCCACTGAGACAGACAAAGAACAATTTCTGATATTTCAGATTTCAAGGTTTCTAAAAAGTACACACATTTTATTGTAGTATAATAACAAGCTGATAGACATAACATTTTCTCTGTTAAATAGTGAGTGTACATACATGCCAGGCAGACACAGAAGTATGGTTAGCCATGACAGCAGCACTGAGCTGCTCCAGTACTGCAGGAGGAATATAGTCACCAGTCGCAGACAGCATGAGACGCTCACACTGAGCCTGCCTTAACATAAGAAACACCACAGGATGCTCTGGAGATACACTCAAAACCTGGGGGAAGGCAAAAAATGGTTAAAGGGTTATTTCCACAAACATTGATTATTTGTACCCCATCAGAACAACTGGAATATACAGCAATATGAAATTATTTTATGAAGATTTTGTATTCTTTTGAAGCACAGCTGTGGAAAGAGGGAGAAGAGGCCAAGTGTGTGTATGAGTCTTTGAGTGTACCTGAGAGCAGAGAGCTTCTGCCTGGTCATATTGGCCACTCTGTTTGAATCCAGTCACAGCCTGCTGCAGCACCCAGCCTTCCAGAGCCTGAGCCAACAGCCCATCATCCTCCTGAAAGCCCTTCACTGAGAGCACACACAATAATCAGTACACTTATTCAAGTGTGCATATACTGTAAAGGTACGCACATGTTAAAAGACATGCACTTGCAAAGCTAGAGCTTTATACTGTAAAGTTAAAGAATATATGACAAAACAAAACACAACTGACCTTTCTCAGATACTAGAGTCATCAGTGCCCTCTCAAGGTTCTCTCTTTGAGGGGTGGAGCCTGTGAGTAATGATGCTGTATTCTCTGCATGACAGGCAGCCATTAACCCCGCCCACCCAGCAGGATCCTCTGTTTGTCATACAGAGAGAAAGACGACACATATACTACATAAAAAACAATATCTAAGCCTACAACACATAAAATAATCAATTACAGCTGTAATCACACTGACACCCTGTGTCCAAAACCTTATGGACATTTAAGTGGAATAAGAAGTATTAAATTAGCACATATAGTAAAAAAAAAGGCAGTTACACTGTTTAATAGTCTATACAAAAATATTTGACCACAGAATGCTGCAGCTGACCAATCAAATACAAGTCGACAGCAATCTTACACTAGCAAGCCTCATCAAGTCAAAAGCTTATTACAATGTTGACAACATCTAGTTACTCTCAGTGTGCTGAATATGAGAGATTATTATTAGCTCTTTGAGACATCTAAAATCTGATTATCTCAGTCCAAGAACACAATCAGGTTCTTTTATGTTAGTACAAGTCTCACTTCTAAAAAGCTACTCTGATAAAGAAACTGACTTTTTAGTAGATGATTTTTATCCTGAAGCACTCTAGCTGAGAAAAACGTTTCCATGCAGTATTCTGAATTTGTTTCACTACTGCATGTGAACTCCTGTAGTTTTCAATTTTCTTTTTTTAATTATGTTTTTTAGTAGGGGAGTTAAACTGAAAAACCATGGCTGAGTGAGTCCAACCCTGTAATCTTCTTGCTTGCAGCCGAAATAATTCACTACTTGGCACGACACAAACACTTCTTAAATATTTAGTTCACCTGGACACAGCAGCACAGCTTTCTGAATTGTTTTCAGAGCATTCCGTCTACTGTCCCTGCCAGAATGGCGGCCTGATGCCAACTGATTCACTCCACTGTATAGCAATGCCCTCTACAGATGGAAAACAATAAGAGATAAGTGTATAATCTTGATTTTTGAATTCCGTCACGTCATCACAAAGATCACAAATGTTAAGCTACCTTTCCAAGTGTCAGGCTGGCATGACATGCCACACTGCCAGCTACAGCACCTCCCTAATGGGCAAATGACAAATATTATGAACACAATCATATATCACACATCCCAACAGAAATCAGTATGGAGAATATAAAAATATTAATTTAAATTCTTAATGACCACTAGGCAATAGCATATCTGTATTTTAAGCTATTTGATGTCACTGTACAAGTAGTATTTGGTTATGCATAAGCTGTTTAGACAAAAAGAAACCTTTCATTTACACACCCTCATGTCTGTCCAAACCTCTATGCTGTTATTTTTTGTGTCAAACAAAAAGGTAACATTTCTTCATCAGTCTTCCATACAATAACAGTTAAGGATTTAGTCTAAAGTCTAAAAAGAACAGCAACAAAAGAAAACCATTGTAAAAGTAAAAAGTCTATACTATGATCATATTCTATTATTTTATGGTGTTTTCGGCTCTGTTGAAGCTGGCCAGCTGTGGTCATAATGAACTGTCTTTATAAAGAGCAAGAGCTGCATAAACATGCTTGTGTATTCCACAGAAAAAAATAACAGCATATAAAATACCTGAAGGTTAGTAAATAATGACTATTTCTTTTAGGTAAAGTTCTTTTACAATATCTTAAGAACACTCACATCTGCTTTGTTGGGACAATACTGAGGGACCAGTCTGGAGAGAAGAGCCCAGAGAGATGGATTTTCTGGGTTCCTATCATAGAAGTGGTCAACATAATTGATCATTAAAGAAAAAGAGGTGATGTCAGAAGAAAGAAAAGTTCATCTAAGCACTATATTTTGATACCTCATCTGGCCTTTGAGTTAATTAACCAAATGCAATACTTAATGGTTAATGAGATCTAAAGGTCTTCTCTTCAATAGCATTTGATCATTTTCAGATCTGTGTACAATGCAAAATTAAAGAGGACAGGGCACTGAAAATGTAAAGGTCACAAGCCTATTGGTCAAATAAAGAGGAGCACACTTAAATCAAGAACAAAAACTAATTGGGTCAGCACAAACATTTGATAGTGATAGCAACCTAGCTTTGACAGCCCAAGATTCCACCCTCCCTTCAGAGCACTTTTTAAACACCTCCTCAACAAATGAATGCATACATAGTTTGACAGATAGGTAGCACAACCTATCATTACAGTCGGACCAAATGCAATGTCTGGATGAACATTTTATGGTCCTGTACCTTCCACAGAAGGTATACATTTTTAAAAATATATTTAGACTACTTAGTAATTGCTATCAGGATGTGAAGAGATTTCAGCTAGCATAACAAAAACGTTTCTGGAAAATCATCGACCCTGCCTTTAAGAAATGAGAGCTGGATAGCTGCAACAGAATTGTTGTAAAAGAACAAGTTGAAATATGTTAATTACTGTGATAATGACCCAATTGTAGGCTTTCAGGTATTTGTTCATTTAGATCTAAATGGCAACATATTGGCCAGGAAGTTTATAGTACAATTGACAGAGAAAACTGAAGTGTCTGTTTGGCACAAAAGTTCAGATTCACACTTAAGTAATAAAATGTATCACTTTATTATCTCTTTATTCTGACACTTTATTAGTCTCTTTATGTTGCACTTGGTTAGGAGACAGTGTAATTCTAGATATTATATTATGCATAAACAATACCTGTGTATAGCCCTAGCAGCCTCCTTGTGTACTCCACTATAGTTGCCCTGCAGGGCCAGCAGGGTGCAGGTGAGCAGACAGCGATCCACCACAGCGCCATCTATAGGTTCTTCCAGCTTTAATAACTCTGTGAGAGTAGCACTTGCCAGGGTCACATCCCCATGAACCAAACCCAGAGCACACAGACACTGTAGGCTCTCTGGGACTGGTACTTTTAGCACTGAGCTACATAAACAGACATATAGAGATGGCTTTATGTGGAGAACCCTAAAGCAGAGAATGTGCTGCTTTATGATATCTGTGCATTTGATAGCTGTTGGCTCACCACTTAAAGAGCAGAGTTTTGGCATGATCCAAGTTGCCCAACCTGTGCTGTATCAAAGCTAGTGCAGTGAGTATATATGCCTTTTCCTTCTCACTAGAAGCAACTGCAAGGGCTTTCTCATAGGCTGCAAATGTACACACAAACACACATCCATAAATGTACAAGCATACCCACCAAAATACAATCAAAATTGCAAGTCTTTAGTTGAAGACATTGTAAGTAGTCTTTGAATTAGAGATACTGCTGGAAAGACCCATTCAGCAAGCGTGAAATTGTAATGACTCACCCTGAATGCTCTCTGGTAGGCGGCCAGTTCTAAAGCAGGCAAGACCTAACCCAATGAGATCATGCAGCTCTACTGGTGGTGTGGAGGAATAAATACACACTGCTTCTTCATACTGCCCATCATCACTGAGGAACATTATAAAATCAACACAAGAATGCTGAAAGCAACAGTCCATTACTTCATATTGTAAACTCTAATTACATTGTCATAGCTTAAATGATTGACAACTTTGTTCTACTAAGTGATTGTTACCTGAGGGCACGTCCAAGACCCCTCAGAGTAAAGCTGAGTTTTTCTGTGTACAGGGATGCCTGAAGCAGCTCTACAGCTCTGCAGAGAACAACATATAGTAGCGTTCAAGTGCACAGTGTATTATTACAAATTTAAACCTAAAAATTACGATTTTGAGAAAAAAAACCCAAAGATATACTAAATTAATAAAGGACTAAAGATATTTCATTATTTCTAAGCCACTGATCAAATGTAAGCAAATTTGTAATATCAACCAAGTTCACTCCCGTTCTCAAACCTACTTTTTCACTCATTCTCATTCTTCCTTTTAAACTGTCAATTTTCACCTATACATGAACTAATGTTTGACTCTAGTCTAAATGAAAAAATAGAAAGCATAAAATATTATTATTTATATTATTATTTCATAATTTAGATTATCTATAGTATAGCTAGAGTAATTATCTCACTAGCTCAACAGAATATAAATAACAGATTAATATTTGAATGCATCTACAACAGGACTTTAATGGGCCATAAACTGAAAACACATTCTCATTCCAGACAACTTGCACACCAAATGAATAAAAGGCTCTTAAACCTCTGATAAGCCTTAGTTGCCTGTTTCTTCAGCTGCAGGTGTGTGCTCAGATATCCAAGCATGATGAAGGCGTCAGGGTCTGTCTGAATCCTCTCTGGAAAAACAGGGTAAAACAGGGGAGTACAATAAGCTTCATAACCTCACTCCATCTTTAAATAATCTATTACTGTTAGATGGACCATTTCCTCAATCTTTGTGGAAAAACATTTTTTAAACATATAATGCACTTTCACCTGCATTACTGGTGAAATACATATGGTTACCATTCTTTTAATATATTATTCAACATGATGTGTGTGTTCTCATACCAGTGTATTTACTCAGAGCCACCTGGGCAGCTGAAACAGCGTTCATCTGGACTATGTTGTAAAGGTAGAGCTCAGAGTCTCTGTTGCTCTTGTCCAGCAGTGTGGAACAAACCCAGTATGCATAAGCCTTCACACCCTCAGTCTAACACCAAATTATACATGTTATCACAGGGTATATGCAAAAAATTAAATTTGCTGTTCAGTAAGACATACATACATGAGTGCTCAGTTCTGTGGTATGTCTGAAAAGGTCCATAGTGTCGTAACTTCCAACTGTTTCAGCAATTACAGCCTGTAAAATGAGATTTTAGATATTACACCTACTGTATACAGTAGTGGGCGTGGTTTTGGATATTACAATCTCTTGGTTTGATCTATTTTGTATACCTGACCAATCCAACAGTTCACATAGAGGGGCTCTAGAGACTGAGCAATCCTGAAAGCTTCATGAGAGAGCTACATTAAAATGCAGAAATCAACAATTAAACTGGTTGATGAGGAAATGGCTCCAAAACACTGAGATCAAAATTGTATACCCTTACATTACCTGAATATTTCCCCTTTTCAGATATAAAGCACCAAGATTGGTCCATGCAACCACATTCTGAAAAATTGTCAAGAGGCACACATTAAATACATCAACCTAAACCTTAAAGAAACATGTTCATGATTCTTTCAGCACTTACATTTGACTCAGCTTTTACAGATTTGATAAAGCTGTGCTGTGCAAGAGCAAAGTTATCTATTCCTAAAATATAAAAGTAGAAATTATTATTAGAAACTTTCATAAACCACATCCTTATTATTATTGTAATAAACATTACAACAATCCATCAGTTATTTAAACTACCACTTTTAGACATTAACAGATATGCATGTGTACATTTTACAACATACAACATACAAATGCAAAAAAAAACAGTATAGTAAGAAAAATCTGCAGATTATAGGCTGTGTATCTACCCTTTGTCATGGCAATTACTCCAAGTGCGTTCCAGTATGTGTGACTGGTGCTGTCCAGCATAACTGCCTTCTTCAAACACTGCCAGAACAGAGTCAAACAAAACAGCAGATCAGCAATTCTATTAAAATTTTTGGGGGTCATGTGACTTTTTTATCTTATTTTGTTCCCTGAGGTTTGTTAATTTTTTTGGGCAAAAACATTCAACAATTAATTTTTCCACCCTGTTTTTAGTCCTGTGAATAAAAAAAGTCAGATTTGAATGTTTCACTTTAAGAACCTTCAGGTGTAATCATCATTGTGTATGATTGGCTAACGTCTTGGCCAATGAACAGCACAGCCAGGACCCGTAATGCATTTTACTAACAAGGCTTTCTGATCCACTCCAAAGCATTCTCTTCAGCCTTGAGAATACTCTTCAGTATTCTCTTAATTCCAAACAAAGAGGCTTTGGGCAGAGCCAACTGTACAATGATGTAAAAGTAGGTTTTGCTATCTTGCTCTGGGGCAGGTAATATAAAAAAATGAATCTACTTTGTGACATCACAAATCCAGCCATTTCGTTTTTGTTTTCTTCTGGAGAAAGATTACATAAATGTTTTTGTTATTAATAAGGAGGATGTTTTAAGCTATAAAACTTGCAGTATGTACTGAAGATACTAAGACCTCTTATTTGTAAAAAGTTAAAGGGAAATTTGACTCCTCATTGTCATGACCCCTTTGAGACAATGTTAAGAGATGCTGATCCCAGAGGTCATGTCATGTACCTGCATGGCTTTCTCCAGCATGGTCTGAGAGTCCTCCTCAGGATGAGAGCCGAGTAGTTTGGACTGGTAGTAATAGTTTAGACCAAGGTCACACCATAGACTAGGTGCCTCTGGCATTAGTTTTAAAGCACACCCAAAGCACCTATGAAAGTAAAGTTTGCAAATTCACTGCAATTTTGAAAGAATCTTTAAAGGCATAGAGATTCTAATGTCACATTAATGTCACATTAATGTCTTCAGTGGATGATTTCTGACCAAACAGATTACACAAGTGGAGATAACCAGAACAGGTTGCCCACAATGCACAAGACATGCAAAATCTCAGAAAACAGCAAAGAACTTTTAAAACTTTAAATTACTACAGAATAAATAAATAGGCTGCATAGGTCCCTTTCATTACATTAACATAGGTTAAGCAGGCAACATTTGGTATGGGGAACACATATAACAAACTCCTAATTTTCTGTTTATTAATACTTTGTAAGGGAGTTGTAGCATTTAAGTCTAGGTATGGGGAACGATTAAGGAATGTAAATTATAGAGTTATGCAGAAAATAGCATTAATATGTGCTTTATAAGTACTAATAAACAGCCAGCACTGCAAGCTAATAAGCAAAGTTGTTAAAAGTGAGAATTGGTCCCATATTAAAGTGTTACCATTAAGCATGTAAACTAAATGTACAGTATGTATCATTCACCTTTCCCCTACAGTGAGAAGCTGTCTCTGATTCAGTCTGGAGCTTTGTACAGGTGGATGCATTGCACACAGAGCCCCAGGCACCAACACACTGGCCCGGTTTCGGAACACAGTTCTACAGGTGGTACAGGCATCACCAAGTAACTTCCACAGACAGGACAAGTCTGGCCGCTGCTGGACCGCTCTGAAACAATTTACATAACATGAAAGACCAAACTCATACTGCTTGGTAGGACTACTTTCTAAATAATTTCACAGCTTGGCTAACTTAATTGTTTTTACAGTTTGTAGTGTGAAATGTAAAATTGTATATAAACAGCCAGCACTGACTCTGTTCTCAATGTTTAGACAAAAGAGGGCTGCCCTGATAAAATAAGCCCAATTTAGCTATTCACATTTTTAACTTTAAGGATTTTTTGCTCCTTGCCACAGTTGTCTATGTTATGATGATCATTTTGCATACTCATTTTGTACATTCATGTGTTTAATCAATGTGCTGTTTTATGTAATTTTCCTATTTGTCTCCTGTTTCCTCTGTGCTTTGTAACAATGCACAAAGAAATAAAATTGAAAAATAGAACTTGAATTCTCCCCCCATAGACACCATGACAGTTAGACACACCACTATAAAATGTCACAAAAATACATTTATTCACCATTGGGCATGTCAAAGAAACAGCTTACCTAAAGAGATAATGGATGGCATCTTGTATCAGGTCTACTGCTCTGCCATCTACATAGTCCTCCAGTGCATTTTTAGCTAAGGCTAACAAGCATTCACCCAGTCCTAAGAATAAAAACATGATGTAACAGATGTTTAACCATACACACTGAAATACTAGCAATGGCAAGGTCATGGGTTTGAGGTCCAAGGAAAGCATATACTGATAAATGTAAACCATAAATGTAGTTGCTTTGGATAAAAGCATTTTACATATGCAAAAATCAAATAAACACATTTTTTTCTAATAAACAGAGAGGGTAACACAAAGCAGAATACACATACCTTTAAGGGCTGGTACATAGTCCTCCTGCTTTAAGATCTGCTTGTACTCTGCAGTGGCCTCTTTAAACCGACCCAGGATCTGTTTGATGGCAGCAGTCTGGTAGAGGCTGTAGATGGAGGTGGGCTGCAGGAGATGTGCTTTACCAAAGGCTTTCAGAGCAGCTGTGAAACTCCTGCGATTCAGGTAAGCTTCTCCTAAACACTCCCAGCACACCCAGTCCTGAGGATCAGCCCTTAATGCTGCCTGCAGACTAAAACCACAGCAGAATCATGTGTACCTCTTAAATTTAAGTTTCACAACTTGATTGTATTTGTATTAAATAAGGACTTGAAAAATATCTGCTGAGCACAGCAATTAGGGAGATTTAAAGTAAGAGACAGTCATTTAGTTTTTACAAAACCCCAATGCGAAGCAAATGGGTTCTGTATAACACTGAAGTGATTTATTTTATGATATTTGAATCTCCAAATGTACAGAGGTTACAGAGCAATATCAGACTGCTGCATGTCATAACACATCATATTGGAGTATTCCAAAGAGCCGAGTAACACGGTTTTACTACTTACATAGCTGAAATTGTTTTTTTTAAAACTTACTCTGCAATAGCCTGTTGATGCTGGCCAACCTTCAGTTGGTAGAGCCCTCTTCTCATCCAGGCCCATTTAGCAGAGCCAGGAGTGGACTTCTCTGTCACTGACTGCAGAACAGCCAGAGCCACTTCCTAACAGGAAATATAATAAGTCAATGCACTCACTGAACTGAAACTCTGACATTACAGCAACTACAAGGTGAACAGCAGAACACATCCTTTAAGGGACTAGCCTTGATTGACTAGACTTTTTTGCTTACCATGTCTCCCTGCTCCATACTGAGGTCCACAGTAGCAGCTCCAGCCTCTGCATCAGAGGTATCCAATTCAAATGCTCTCTTATAGCAGCCTCTGGCCCTGCTCTGATCTTTTGCCACCTCTCTGTAGTAATGACCAAGAAAACGGAACACAGAGCCAAGATATGGGTCCAGTTTAGCAGCCTGAAAACAACAGAAAACAATAAGAATTTATTCTGTGATAATTATCAGGTCATGAAGAAAGAATTTCTTTCTTAATGAAGAAAGAAATACCAGAAATGATCAGAAAAAAATGATCAGCCAACTACAGGCGAGAGCTGTATCCTATGGGTCTATAAACAGTGTAACAATTAGCACTATAATTTTCACCTTCAGTAAATGTGTGTGGACTTTACTACGGTCCCTCTGAGTCTCCTCTCCCATGTTCCAATACAGACGCCCCAGCAGAAAGTACATCTCCCCATTATCTGGGCTCCGGGATAAAGCCTCCAGAAAGCTTTACATAAGCGAGATTAACAAAAGAGCATCAGTCTTGACTGAGGGTTTATGTAAGTGTGCGATATTGTACCTATGTGTGTGGGTGTACTGGTTTGACCTACATTATGAATACTCAGTGTCCTCATAATATAGTATTCAAGTTATTATATCGCTACCCCTGCATTATGACAAGATCACAGCTGTCAAATGGCTAAATAAACATACTAAATTGTTTCTTATTAAAAATGCTAAAAGTTTTCTGTGAGGGTTATGTTATCAGAGGATGGAAAATATCATGAGCTCTGTGTAAAAACCATTACACCTATGTAAAGTCCTCATAATGATAGCTGCACCAGTGTGTGTGTGTCAGGGTGTTCAAACCTCTCCTCAGCCTGGCTGTGTTCATCTCTTGCAACATGAGTCAGCCCCTTTAGAGTAAGACCCTCCACAGAGCCTGGGTGAGAACTCAGCAGCTCCAAAGCAATCTGTAGGTAATATTTTATTCAATCATTATCTGGTCTAAGAAGGTTTCCAAAAAAAATATTGCCACGAAAACTAAAGTAATTTAAATCAGACCATAATGAGGGAAAAGTTTTCACCTGAAATGCTTCTTCAGTTTGATCTTTTTGCAGAAGAGCTCTTCCTTTTAAAGCTAAAAGCACTGGGTCATTATTAGCATCTAAAATCTAAAATGAGACCAACCAAATTTTTATAGACCAACATTACATAAATCAAAGTATCAAACTATACATATACAAAATATAAAAATATCCTAAAAACCAAACACTATATGGACTATATCAATCTATACAGTATAATAAGTGTTTGTAATAAACTGTACCTGTGCAAGTATCTGCAGTGCTTCATCAGCATCCTGCTCTTTTCCAGTCCTCACCAGAGCCTCTAGTCTTAACCTCTGCAGCTTGTGTGTACACTCAAAGTTCCCCACACTTGACTTCAGCCCTGGATAAACAAGGTATTTCAAATTTAGTCCCTTCCGGACTGCTAGTGATGTTTTTTGAATAGTTGCCCTGTCAGGACTCATTGTATTTAATACATGGTCTCATTCTGTTGAGACATGGATGTGTTTAATAGATGCAAAAGTGCTGCTATAAACTGGCAAATGATACCCTGCCTATTTAGGTTTTCTGTTATACACTAATGTACTGTGGTACCTTGACTGGAAGATGTGATACTGTTAGAGTATCTATGCATTTTTAGTTCAGCCAGAGCCAAGTTATATAAACCAATGATGGAAGAACGCATCCGTTTCAATCCTGCAAGCAAAAACACAATGAATGCAATAGCATTACCATTTGTTTAACTGAACATTGAGTGTTCCTGTAGCTCAACTTGTAGAGCATTACATTAGCAGTGCAAAAGTTTGTGGGTTCAATCCCCAGGGAACATACATACTTATTAAATGTATACCTTTAATGCACTGTAAGTTGCTTTGGATAAAAGCGCATGCCAAATGCAGAGAGGTAATGTAAATGTACATTTGACGTGTACAAGGCCTCAGCCAGAGTAACAAACACATTCACCTGACCTGACTTCTTGTTTATTTAGTTTAAAAAAGTTGCATGATGAATACTGATAAAACATACTCAAAACACTAAAAATGAGTGCAGTACTGGTATACATGTACTCACCTAGATTTATACTTCTGATGGCATCCTCATATTTCTTATCCTTCAGAGCTTTAATGCCAAGGCCAAAGTGAGCAAGTGAGTTGTGTTGGTCTAATTCTAAAAGACGGCTGAAGCAACCGACAGCTTTTTCACTGCAGTCACCTACAGCACCAATGAATCATAATCACAAATCTAAAGTTACTTACCTGTTTTGTGTGTAAGGTGGATTATTTGTATACTTAATTAAATTAGAAAATAAACATGTAAATGAGAAAATTAATTAGGTTTTAAATTAATTATTAGGTTTTCATCTCTGAGGACCACACTGGATATGAAAATAAACTGACCTGTTTTGATGTAGTGCTCACTGAGGGCCTCTAGAGGGTAGGGGTAGGTTGGATAGAGAGACAGTGTGCTATCACAAATATCTTTTAGCTTGTCCACCTCATGAGGAAGCTGAAGGATACAAATTTGCTTATAACTGTTTATAATTTCTGTGCATTACTATAATGGTGGTGTACACAGTTTTAAAAATAAGAATGCCTTTATGCCAACCTTAGAAAGACATTTAATATAATTCTCGTTGAGGTTCCTGTGGGCATCACTAGGTACATCTACGGTAAGATGCAAAGCTCTTTCAAATGCTGTTATCAGCTGTTGTGGAAAGACATACAAAATGTAAACTATGTGAAAAAAAGTTTATTTTTTAAATAAATAAGTTTGAGCATTTAGTTAAAGACAAACACCCAGTTCAGCATAATGTACATGGGAACTCCTTTAGCTACTACTATTCTAAAAGCATCACAACTGTCTACCAGGCTGACTACTTTTAGGAAACCAAAGATAGATTTGTATGATGTTTTTGGGTTGCTTTGTTGCATGATTCTCATATTTGTTTTTCTGTTACTTCATAGCTAGGAAGACTTCACAACTATTCTACATTGTAGAAGCTTGCCATAAAATACTTGCATGTCTATACATTTAACTATCCACAATGGTCTGCATTAAACTGGGGGCATTTCAAAGGAGGATGTCAGAAAATTTAAATAAAACATTTGAGATGTCTCAGAAAAATGCTATTGAGTCATAAGAAAAAATGTTAAGTTTAAAATTTATGCTAAAACACAGACTCCTGTGGGCTTTACTGTGCTAAGAATTTACAAAGTATTGATAAATGTGACAGACGTGCTGCTGAGTCTGATTGTCCTGATCCTCCACAGTGGCCTCTAGCAGTCTGATCATCTCATTCCACAGCCCTAGCAGCTCTAAATTCCGCACCCCCTCCTCCCCCTCCTTCACCTGTATCAACGTCTGCCAGACTCTGGCTACCTGAGGATGGAAGAGCAATTGTTTCAAACATATAAATTCACTGCATATCAGATTTTAGGCATTTCAGAACATTATAATTCAATAATTTGTCTTTGATTATAATAAGTGTGACCTGAAAACACAATCTGTTTTCTAATATAAATATTACACACCTGTAAATAATCCTTCTCTGACTGATAGATTTCCGCTAGTTTCTTGCTCACTTCAAAACACTTTGCTTTGTCTGATCTGGAAACACAGAGAAAGCCAAAGATAAAGAAGAACTGTCTATCAGCATGTTCTATTATATAGCAAATCACTGCTACTTCTTGCCTCTTTACTTACGTTTCATATAGTATAATAAGTTTCTGATAAACCTTTGGCAGCTCAGCTTTGAAATCTGCTTGGTCACTTTTTTCATATAGATTTGCTAGACCCTAGGAAGAAAATCCATAATCATTTTAAATACTAATTATTTTATTTTACAATATTAGCATAATCAAACACACTTATCTGAGCTAAATATATAAAATAGTCTAGAGTCTATATCACCAGAATATATGCTATATTACAAATGCATCCTTCATGAAAGTACATAAATATATTATACCTGCCATGCCAGCAGTTGTTCTGGCTCTAATTCAGTTGCTTTCCTGTAGGCTGTCTGGGCCTGATCAGGCTGCTGCAGCTCTGTGGCCGCCACTCCAATGAACACCCAGGCATTGTAGTTATTCTTCTCAAGCTTGAGAACACACTGGAGTAAAGAAAACACTTTAAAGTTTAACTTGTCCACCCATGCAGAAATGTTCTGATAACAAACCACTAGCTGAAATGTGTGAGACACAAATCGCTCCGTATGTAAACAAGGATGCAGAAAGCTTTATTTTCTCTTCTGACAGTTAAACATAAACACTTACCTTACAATGTTTCAAAGCTTCTTTAAACTCTTTATTTTTGATGGCTTCTCTGGCACTTTTCAGCTCAGCTTTAACCTCTTTGCTGGACATGTTCTAATGTAAATAGACATAAGATAAATATAGCCAAATGTCAAAACAACGACAACAAAAAGATGTTTGCATAAATAAGAGATTCAAAGAGATGCATTAATTAAGTCCTTTAAAAAATAAAAATAAAAAACAACAACACACAAATATTTTATATTATCGGCCCCATTAATTTATAAGGACAAATCATTATTTTTCTTGAATTAAAAATATCAGAACGCTTACAGCAAAACTGGTTTCATTCGGCGATTGACAACAGCGCATGCGCGTTGCCTCCATATACGTCATTAAACAGCGACGAACATTGTTATTAGCATATACGTCTATGATTGTTAGTATCCTAAAAGTACAGATTGAAGTTATTCATCTTTATATATTTAGTGAATATGGAAATAAAATTGGTATAAAATATGAACGAGAATGTAGTAATAATTAGTTCATTTTCTCAGGGTACTTCCTCTTCGACCTCAACCAACCTTGCTTAAGTCTGGATGCGGATCACAAGCCAATAACCAATCATTGAAGGCAAAATTTGTTCACGGACCAATCACTGAACCCAAAAATGCATCAGGTCATATTTTTTCCATGTGTTCACCATGTGGATAATAGCAACGCGTTGAACGGACAGAAACTGTTAATGAACGCGTTTGTTGTTAAACGTCTGTAAAAGCGTGGAGTATTTTCATCATTAAAATGAAGAAGAGGGGAGAGGAATCTGAGTTAATTGAAGCTCAAGATCACGAGGTTTGGTGTCGCTTAGTTTTTATTATAGTCCTTATATTTATTATAGTCCTTAAAGTTTGAGTAGTATTACCAAAGTACAACAGTTTTGTAAATTATTTTACAGCAAACACATGTTTTACTTTTATTTGAATTTACTTTAAATTAACTACAGTTAGGTAAATAGTATGGAATTTCCCCGAGATATGGGGAATATGGGATTCAAATGCGGCTCCATGAGTAAACTGTTAGATTGTACACATTTTCAGTCATCAAAAATCATTTCAGAAATGTAGTGCAAGGGCTGCTTTATTGAAGTGTCGGTGGCGCTATAGAGCCATTTTGTCACACTTTATTCTAAAGCCCATATCAGATGTAAATTTTCACCACTTCTGACACATATGCAAACTTTTAAGTTTTCAGGCATGTTTAGGCTCTCAAAATGTAATTCTTTAAAGAGATAAAAACAAAGAGCTGTTCCAATAGGGTGTACACAGTAATGGTGCTTGAGCCGTAATAAACAGCACTCCTTTATTGAAATTTCCCTCAAACTCTTACAAAGATAGAATCTTGAGAATAAACTATTTAGAGCAAGGTAGTGTGCCTCAACTCCCCAAAAGACACTGAAATGGTTATGTTCAATGCAGCTATTTTGATAGAAGGAAATTCTAGTTTCAATATTTGTTCTTTAGACATTCCTTTGTAAAGCAAATGAAGTACCAGATTTTTCAGTAATCCACATCTGATTTCTCATGCCTGAAAATGTGTAATCAGACCTAAATCTTTAATCAGATGGAGAATGCCCCAGATTTCTCTCAAAATGAAAAGGAGAGTGTGATGGACTCTAAGGGTCCCAAACGGAAAGCAAGGAGCAAACTATCAGATGATAGACTCATACACCCGCCCAAGATGTCTAAAGAAGAGCTATACAAAGCCCCCACAGTGGAAGAGCTTAACCAGCTCAAGGAAGCAGAAAATCTCTTCCACTGCAGTTTATTGAAAATGCAGGTATGGTGACCTAATCTGTCATGTTTGTTTTATTTATTATTGTACATTATTTAAGCTTTTTGTTTTAAATGTCTCCTGTCCACAGTCGTAAGCAGCTGCCTGCTGCATGTTAACTACATATAATTCAGCAATGCATGGTCATAAGTGTATTACCATAAGTGTAACAATGTTTCTGTAGTTTAATTGGTAGAGCATTGCGTTAGCAGCGCAAAGGTTGTGGGTTCAATTCCAGGGAAACACATACTGATTATATGTATAGCTTGACTGTTCTGTGAGTTGCTTTGGATAAAAGTGTCTGCCAAATGCATAAATGTAAACAATATATTATGATTTGTTGGACTTTCAGATGGAGGAACTTCTGAAGGAAGTGGCACTAAGTGAGCGCAGGAAGAAGCTTGTGGATTCTTTTGTGCAGCAGGTCACAGATCTCTTGCAGTCTGTACCTAAAACAGAAGTTGTAGAGGTTAGTGAAGCATTGCAACAGTTGACACTGACGTGAACCATAATTAGTTTGTAATCAATACTGAGGTAGCTGAAAACAGTTTTCTTGTGTGCTTCTATTTCTCTTGCACTAGTTGGAAGATGTTTCATGGTTATCAGGTGTTGAAGTCCCATTCCTCCTTATGCCAAAAGTATCAAAAGGCAAATTTCACATGGAGCCTCCTGCCTCAGTCGACCTGGTGGGCAGTTATCCACTGGGCACATGCATCAAACCCAGGGTGTCAGTGGATTTGGCTGTCACCATTCCAGTTGTACGTTATTGATTGCACTCATATGTATGCAACAGATTAATATATAATTTGGGGTGTACACACACTAGAAAAATGTACTATACAAGTAGTAATAGAAGGTGTTTGTTGTCATAATGATGAGTAGCTGTTCTGTGCTCTGGCACGGTTAGTGAACCTAAATGCACACTAAATACAAACCACCTCTTTAAGTAGGCCTGGAGAGAGCATGGTTTGGAGTGATTACACTGGTCAAACAAACCAGACTTTGGGGGTCAAACGTGCTTGGGTGTGGTTCAGAGTGCCTAGTGTGAGTACACCCTTAGTAATGCTATTTCATATATAGAAGTTGACAGCAGATGTTTTAATATTGACAAATGTTTGACAATCCTGACATAGTTTGAATGTGACTCATACGTTTTATTTAGCCTAAGGCTGCATGAATGTTGTTTTTGTGATTTAACCATCTGTGTATCTCTCTACTAATAAAAACTAGTTTTCAGTGAAGTATTCTATTTTATTTTCCTTTTGTAGACTATTTTACACAGGATGGATGCTGTTAACCAAAGGTACCCTCGCAAGAAAGCGCTGTATCTGGCTGGCCTGGCACAGCACCTCTTGTCCTCAAAGATAGTGGGTTCAGTGCGTTACTCTTGTCTCCATGGCAACCGCCTTCGCCCACTTCTACTGATCAAACCCCCAGGTATGATTGGTCTAATAGCAGCTTGAGGCACTGATTACTTCCTAAGTTTGTACTACATTTAGAAAACCTAACAAAAGACAACTGATATTTTAGCCACAGAGGTACTTCCCATTTAGCAGAGTTCTTTTAAATTGCTGCATAGAGTACAGCAATAAGCAATGAAGTAAATTAAGTGTGTGACCTTCAGGTAAAGACAGCAGCAGTGCCACATTGCGGATTCATGCTGTCCCCCCTCCAAACTTCTTCAAACCCAGTCGCCTCCAACCTCAAAAGAACAATGTCAGGACTGAATGGTTCACGGGTCTTGCGACTAAACAACAAGGTAATGGAGATGAGATGATTGCTTTCTTTAAAACAGGCCCATGTCGTAACTAATTTCTGTTGTTTTATTATGCAGAATTTAGTGAGCCAGCTACTCCTCATTACAACAGCACAATTCTTGGAGATCACCTGCCCCTCTCACACCTCCAGTTCCTCTTGGCCATCAGCGAACAGTGTCCTGCTTTTGGAGATGGTGTGGCCCTCCTCAAAGTTTGGCTAAGACAGAGAGAACTGGACCAGGTAAACAGGAACTCATTTTTTGTGGGTGCAGATTCTTAATTCTAAATACAAACAATTAACCTTTGACAAAATATAGGAACTGTTTGTTGAGAAACTTAAAAGTTTGAAACATTCAATAATGCGCCTCTAAAGTGAAGAGGTGTTCTAGCCTTGTCTGATGAGGATAAAAGAAATAAACAAGATCACAAATACTTAATTTTATAATTTTTCATCCATTTGTTACCTAACAGGGTGCAGGATGTTTCTGTGGCTTCCATGCCTCTATGTTAATGGCTTATCTTCTGTCTACGCACAAAGTCAGCAAGAGCATGAATGCCTATCAGCTGTTCAGGAATGCACTGCACTTCTTGGGTAAGAGGGTCATATCACATTTTATATACGAGCACGGAGGGTCATCATAACATGCTATTATGGAGCTTATTGATAGATTAGTCATGCATTTTTTTTTTGTGTTTTATATTTTCAGCTTCCACAGATCTGACTGAGAACAGTATCACCTTGGCTACAAATCCAGACACACAATCAGTGAGTACAACTTAATCATGCTATTACAAATGACTTAATTGGCTTGCTTGCATCATTTTTTCTGTTTGTCCTCTGCTTTAGCCCTCATTGCCTGAATTCCATGCAGCATTCTCAGTGGTTTTTGTGGACCCTTCTGGACACCTCAATATATGTGCAGACATGACAGCTTTTACATACAAACGGGTAAGAAATGTTTTAGGATTTAATTGCCTCTGTGCCTTGTCAATGTGATATTCACTTAAGTAGTTTATTAGCATCATTTAATGTAAATGTTTCTGTGGATTTGTCAGATCCAACATGAGGCATCACTTTCGCTCAAGATCTGGGATGGTCCAACAGTAGACTGCTTCCAGGCTTTGCTTATGACATCCAAAGCCATGATCAGAACATATGATAATATCTACCAGTGCGTATTTGTTAACAGAAACATGCTATTTTATAGACCCCTTTTCTGCAATCAGTCTTTATATTTTTTTTTGCTTTACTTAGTAATTAGTTCTTTCTCTGTCTTTGTCTTTCTCCCACCCTTTGTCTGTCACAGACTAGGTGAGCTGGTGAAGATGCAGGCCTCTTGTAAAAAACTTTCGTTGCTCAATGAGCTCATGGACCACAGTGGGAACTATGTCCTTGCCGCACTCCCTTTTATTTTGTCCCTTTTGCAAAGAGGGCTTGGCGAAAGGATACACCTTCTGGCACATTCACTCCCTCAAGACCCAGAGGTACATTTATCGGCAATAACATTTCTTAAATACTTGGTATAAAGACTTAAAAGATGTAGTGTGGGACACAGAAGTAAAAACGACAAGACGTGTGTGTGTGTGTGTGTGTGTGTGTGTGTGTGTGTGTGTGTGTGTGTGTGTGTGTGTGTGTGTGTGTGTGTGTGTGTGTGTGTGTGTGTGTGTGTGTGTGTGTGTGTGTGTGTGTGTGTGTGTGTGTGTGTGTGTGTGTGTGTTGACATTTGATGTTTGTCATTGATTTTTGCAGTGGTCTGTGGACAGTGAGCCTCCTAAGCACAAGGACCAACCACCATTGAGCATTGGCCTGCTGCTAAAATTTGAACATGCTTTCTCTGTTCTAGAGAGAGGACCACCAGCAGATAATCCCAAGGTAGTCTAGCCCACATATGCACGGATGTTTTTCATAATTTTGCAGACATGTCCAAAAACAATCTCTATTGTTGGTGTTATTAGGCAGCAGAGTTCAGGCAGTTGTGGGGTTCTCGGTCAGAGTTGAGACGATTCCAGGATGGAGCCATCACTGAAGCCGTGCTGTGGTCTGGAAGCTCCACCAGTCAGAGGAGACTCATCTTACTCGAGATCATCACCCATTTGCTACAGCTGTAAGTATCTGTTCCATCCATTACTAAAACTTGTTTTCAAATGAAAGACATGTTAAATATTGGGAAAATGCACTTACTAATTTACTATACCTGATCTTACTTTACTACTATTTCAAAAAAGGACTGTGGCGGTACAGTGGTATCAGATTGTAATACTACGTTATTTAAAGAATGTCCACCCAGAACTGATTTTTTTTGCCCATAAATTACTCACCCTCAAGGCATCCTAGAAGAATATGATTGATACCTTTCAGCCGAGTTTTATTAAACAATATCCTGGCTCCTCCCTGCTTTAAAATGGATGTTGCTCATTATTTTAAAGCTCCAAAAAGGTGTACCATTACACAAAATAATTGTACCATAGCATTTAAATGCTACTTCAAAGAATGTAATGGTAATGTTACAGTGCATGTCCCAAAACCATGTACTGTAAATTACAAATACCATAGACATTTTTCTGTAGAATTTTTATTCTATGTTATGGTAACTTTGTTGTAAAATTTCTTGGTAGCCATTTCCATTAATTTATTTTTCTTGCAATTTTTTTCTTGATGTAGTCATGCAGATATCCCAGAATCATGTGTCAGATTTGTTGGACAGATGGATGACGTCATCAGGGTTGACAAAGAGGTACTTTGTAGAAAAATGCATTACTTGTTAATTCTGTAAAAAATTACAAAACTGGCACATGGCTTTCTGCAAGTGCACAAATTCACAGTGTGTTTGTATCAGAAATGCACTACAGGAGAGGAGGAAAGTCTAAAGGTGGTTCAGGCCTTTGATGATCTGAGCAGGAAGCTCTGGCAGTTGGAAGGTCTACCACTATCTATCACCTCAGTCCAAGGATCCCACCAAGCCTTGAGATGCACACAGGTCAGCCAGCACCCTAGCTTTTTAAACTTCTTACTATTGTGTACTGAAAACTTAAATTCTGGTCTGATTTCTTGTTCTTAGTTGTTCTTGATTACCTCTTGTGCAGGTTTTCCCCCCAGTCCCTGTAAAGGTGAATTATTCATTTTTTGACCAAGAGAAGAACTCTCTTGGATTAGTGCCAAAAGCTGACAAACCCTGCCCTTACTATATCACCCCTATTAAAGGTACAGTGTTTAAAACTTTATGAACAGTCATTACAGGCTTTATTGACTTCTTAATACATTTATACTGTCCACAGGAGTGTTTAGCATTTTTTTTTTTAAATCATGTCTCATTGTATTTATTAAATGGCAGCAGTGATTAAAACACCAATCAATAACCGGTGTATTTATTAATTATTAGAAAACTTATTTGGTTTTTAAAAAAAACTAAGTTTTTTTTTTATTGGAAGTGTAGGCTTTTGGAGGTTGCCAAGCAACTTATTGTTTGCCACGGTAAAGTATGCATGGTCAAAAAGTTTGCAAGTCAAAAGTTTATAATTTCACTACGGCTTTAGAAGTTTGAAGTTGGGACTGTCCATTTTATTTTCGTGTTCGAAGCTTAACTCCACAGACATGGGTATGAATTACTAATTTTAAATAATGCTTTTGTCTTTTAAACCTTTTTATCTCTAGTCATTGTTCATATGGAGGGAAGTGGAAAATGGCCCAATGACTGTTTGGCAATCTGTCACATTAAAGCAGCCTTTCACATCTGCTTGGGAGAGCTGCTTAATAAGCACCACAAATACCGATGTCATGCCACACCCACCTACCTGGATGTGTGGAAGGTAGTGCGTGCGTGCGTGCTTTTGGTCTTTCAGCCAACATTTAGCATACTTTGCTGCATTTTTCATGATTTTCTATATGTGTGTTTAGGATGGGCTGGCCTTCCGGATCCAGGTGGCCTATCACAGGGAACCACAGATCCTGAGGCAAATTCTAACCCCAGAGGGAATGCTGATATATAGGGACAACCCTGAGGCCCTGACCCTGGAACTGGAAACACAACAGAAACCTTTCTTAACCGGCACCTTGCATGGGTAATACACAAATGTGCATTGTGCTCAACCATTTGGTTCATTGCAATGCAACTGTTTAGTTCTGTTACAAATTCACAGCAATTTATATTGTGTTTAAGTGATCAGTTTGGGAAAAAAAAGAGAAATAAGTCTGAGATCGTACTTCCTGTATTTCAGGCTGCAGCAGCAGCATGCATGTTTTGGTGTAGTGTGTCGTCTGTCCAAACGCTGGTTGGCATCTCAGTTCCTGTTGGAGGACATCAGAGAAGAAGCAGCTGACCTTCTGGTGGCTTCTCTCTTTCTACATTCAGCTTCCTTCACTCCACCATGGTAATGTGTCTCCCTCTCTCGTGCCCTCTCTTATTTTCGATGCCTATTTTTATTGTAGTTTTATTGTATTGTAGCATATTACTGATTACTGTTGTTTTCATTAAGATTTTTTTTTTTGGGCCCAAGCACTGAAAGTGCAAAGGGCCATATTTTTCTCTAAGGATTATAATAGTTTTTATTATTATTATTATTATTATTAACAGATTTACTTAAAACAGACTTTATAATAGTCCTCAATTATTATTGGAGTTAACAATATGTGACAGCCATGCATTGTTTACCGAGAAGCACCAGGTGGCAATGGCACCATAGTGTTTTGACCAGTCATTGCTGCTTGCAGCTATATTTTTATTTTGGAGTACTAATTTTCAAGCTTACTCCATGTTAATTATTAAAAACAATAATAATTAACAATGGCTGGATATATACAGTACTTATACAATAGGGAACTATTGTACTATAATCGAGTACTATTGTACCATGTATCCAGTCATTGTTAATTATTATACAATTATTGTTAAGCATGCTGCAGTGCAAGTCTATAAATGCTGTTCTGTTTCTAGCTCTCCTCAGGTGGGGTTCCTTCGCTTCCTCCATGTGCTTTCCACTTTTGACTGGAAAAACAATCCACTGATAGTAAACATCAATGAGAAACTCACAGGTGGGCTTTATAATGGGTATTTAATTTACCTGTTCAGAAATAAATATCCATTGAATAGTTGTGTTATCTGTTAGTGATATCTTCTCATGCAAGAATGGCATTTAATTGTTTTAAAGTTTGCATACTGTAAACTAATGTCCTAATGCCCATAAGTTATAACTGCTTTATAAAAACAATAAGGCACTTATTGGCTATGCTATATTGTGGATGTAGTCACAGGTAAAAGGCATAGCTTTATTCACAATATAGCACACCCGCTCGTATTGCTGTAAATCTGTAACTTTTTGGTTTAAAAATACACAAAAATCAGTTATTAAGCTCAGCAGGTACGTAATAGATCAGTATTTAAAACTGTCTCCTTACCTTACCCCGATTCACAACGGTATGTTTATAATTATGATTTATAATTTGAGCTGTCTGGTCGGATTTTGTGGGTAATGTGTGTTTGGCTTCAACATGCATAAAACTTGCAATTATATGTTTTAAACAGAGATGGTGATAGAGGCAAAAGTTACAGATTACAGCTTCAATTGTTACTTACCGAATGATTTTGTTTCAGCTGCTGATTACACAGAGATAAAGAATTACTTTGTGGCTTCTAGAGAATCTCTTCCCACCATGTTCATTGCCACACCCAATGATAAGAAAATGTCTGTGTGGACTAAAGAAGCCCCTTCAGTTCAGGTTTGTAAATTTAATTGAATTTTATTTCCATGTTTTTCCCAATATGTATTATATTGGTATGATATAAATATTAGAACAATGTATGTCAAGGGTATTATTTTTATATTGCAAATTGTATAAATAATTGTCAGTAAGGTTGTAGTTAAACATTTGCTTTCACAGAAATATTATAAAAATGTATGCATCATAATAGATGTCAGTAGTTCCTCAAACCAGAGGCGACTGTGGCAAGGAACCAAAATTCCAAGAGGTGTAGTAGTGGAGAGAAAAACTTGGGAAAATTGGACTCAACTGGATGTCTAGTGCTCCTCTGGCTTTACAGAGTAAACATAATAAATAAATTGTGACACATTTGTCAGATATGGTAACCCATACCTGAAATGTGACCTCTGCATTTAACCCATCACTGGTGAGGAGTGAACACACACACACCCGGAGCAGTGGGCAGCACACTACTGTGCCTGGGGAGCCCTTCTCAAGGGCACTTCAGTTGCTACCTGTCAGCGCTGGAATTGAACCAGCAACTTTCTGATCACAAGCCCGACTCACCAGTAGGCCGCAACTGCCCCCCCATGTAACATATATACATGTGTTGATAATAATGTATAACATTAATAGTTTTACCCAAACTGTAAAATTAAGTAGGTGTCTATATGGTCGATCTCATGTTATCATCTGTGCTGTTTATTGGTGCTTCCTACAGTTGTAGTGTAGCTGTTGATGTAGAGCTATTATTTGTGACTTTAGTTGTAAAATGACAATTTTAGCGCTCATTGTGCTGTAACATGCAGATGAGGCAAGGTTTCCTGACCAGACCAATGTAGGGTCTTTTCAGTCTCTGGTGCCCCCAGGATACTGCTACAGTTCATCAGATCATCAGACTTCCAACACTAGCTTGTTGTCATAGGCTATGGCCTGAGGGCACATGGTCACAAACTAATGCAGCTAGTGCAGAAGTCATTTACATACTGTAATATTTAAAAGCAACACTATATGGCAAATGTATGTGTTTGATTCCAGTTGGCCTAACTAATGTTGTGTAAACATGTTTAGACATTTGAGTTCATAATATTGAGAAAAGCGTTTGATTTTAGAAGAAAACCCCTCTTTAAATCACTTTGTATGTGGTTTAATATGCTTGTTTGCATGTACATAACTGGTGCTATCTCCTCCACAGATGCTCCAGCGTGCTGTCATGTTGGCTGCAGAGAGTCTACATGTTTTAGAGGCACAGTTTGTTGATTCCAACCTTAAACAAGACATCCGGGTGAGTTTGTGTTAATTATGAATTATTATTTGAAATGCACATCTTGCAAAACACCATGTTATCTTTTTTTTTTTTAACTTTCTGTTTCTTGTCTTTTTTTAAGGTCGCATTTCGACCTCCTCTGGACAATTACGATGTTCTGATCCACCTTGTTCCTAAGCAGGTGCATTTGTTAGCTAAGGCAGTGGACCCTCCTCCTGCCACCTTCCAGCAGGGTGTTTTTAAAGGTTTAGCCACCACAGAGAGAGCTTTGCCAGTCATTGACTATGATCCAGTCAGACTGTATCTGTCTGAACTAAGGGTTTGTGTTTGTTTTTTTTACTTTATTTGTTTTAATTTTTTTTTACTTTAACCTTTTCCATTTTACCCCTGCATCAACACAAGTTCTCAGTAAATTAAACCAGCTCAGTTGAAAATTTTTTTTTTCTTTTTAGGATGCATTTGGAGATCTAGCTTTGTTTTTCTATGACCCTTTTGGTGGAACTGTAATCACTGTGCTGTGGAAGCCAAAAGCCTTTGAACCTCAACCCTTCAAGGTTTTATATATTTTTGTAGTTAATTTGCTATGGGTCTGAGTAAAATAATTAATTACAATTATGATTTAAGGCATTTCCTGACTCGTAATTTTCTCTCTGTCTTTAGACATCTTTAATGAATGCCCGTCGTGTGGAGGTGATTAACGACATGGCCTCCACTGTGCCAAACGTTGAGACCATCTTGCAAGATTTCCGCATCATTGGAAAGGGTCTTGTCAAAAAAGTAGAGTTAAGAACAGAAAAATGGGTTGTCTAAGAGCTGGTAAATATCTGCAGGATATTTTAAAAAGTTTATTTGGATATTCTGTGGGCTTAGGTTTATTTGTAATTATTCTTGTGCTTTGTCTCAGTGTCATATCTGCCTTTGAACTTTTTTTAAACTGTATTGTTATAAAAACAACAGTTTGAACCCTTTTGTCTATTGAGTATAAGTGTCTGTTTTAATGTCTGAGACTGTAGAAACCACAAGATTGTCAGTGATTTTTACAAAGCCTGTCATAAAAATGTCCTAATCATTGTTCAGTTGTAAGTTGAAAAGGAAGAAAATAAAATTAAACCTAGGACTATTATACATCATGACAATTTACATTTGTTTAATCAACAGGATATCATGCCAAAAATGTTAGATCAATGACTAAACACCAAAAAACATAAATCCAATAATAACAATGGCAACAATGTTCAGCCTAACAGGATCTATCGATTTTAAAGAGCCAGGGTTAAGAATTAGCTCACTAGTTTTCACACTAGGTCTTAGTAAATCTAAATTTGTTGTTCAAAGACAGCTGACTCTTTTGTAAGTTAGCAGTTCTACTCAGCCACAAGGCAGATAGAGATAAAGGGGAAAAATGGTAAGTAGGAGATTCATTTTATTCCATCTTTGCGTGTTGCATATATATAGTAGAATAGTAGTTGCATTCTCTGTGCTTTGACTTTAACAACTGATTCAAAAGGTGTTATACCAAGCAAAGAAAATTTGAGGAAAATGTCCGCTTTATAACTGTCTATATTACCATGAAGACAATATATCACCCAACATAAGATTAAACAACCGCAATAGAAACTAGATGAACTACAAGAAAATCTGAGTGGTGCTTGCCATGGCAAAACTCGGGAATATTTAAATGATGTCAACATGTTTAAATATGATGCTAGCATGAGAGATATACTAACATATAGCTTATTCATGATGTTATGAGGTTGTTGACAGCCCAAAGTCAAATAAGACAACCCACATGGGTCTACAATGTTCTAATGCTGAGATATGGTTTATAGTTGCTAGGGTGTAGCTAGACAGTTAACAGTGTTAAATCAATAGATGGATGTGTGTGAATCAAAAGAGCCAACTCTGTGGTGTTTTGGTGTTGAGATATAGCTATTCTTGGTTGCTAGGATGCTTCTAAATGATTTCCCAAGTTTGATGTAAATTACTTAATGCATGCAGAAGACACTTCCTGTTCCATTTAGTGCTATAAATAGTTGGCAACACTATTAAAAATATCAACAATCTGTTCACAATTTAGCATCTTTTAAACACTGTTGTGACATACTAGCTACTGTAGCCATCAGGATCACCTCTGTCAAAGGACTACAGAAGCGTGTTCTTTTTATTTTTTAAATATTTGTTTTGGCATTTGTCCTTTATTGTGATGGGGTAGTATAGAGGTGACATGAAGGGAAGAGGAAAATTAGATTGATAAGAAAACTGGGATTGCAAAGATTCAAACTTGGGGTGTCCGAAGCTGCAAGCTGAGATAAAGGGCCCAAGCACTATGGTGCCATCACCACCTGGTGCTTCTCAGAAAACAATGCATACTTGTTGCATACATTTAATTCCAAAAATAACTAAGGACTATTTTGAAGTCTAAGACTTTTGCAAGTGACACTTCCTGCTGCCAGTTGGTGGTGCTATAACTGACTTACATTAGCCACATCATTGTGAAGGCCAACAACACCAAACAACATTTTACCTTGATATTAAATTATGTATTTAGTGGACATTAAACAATAGCATGATGAAGTCCAATATAACATTCTTGTACCTAGTGAGTACATGCAGTTTACAACCATGCAATTTAAGTAATGATTGTCTTTATATTTTCAGTAAATGGAAATTATTTCTCTACAGCCCCATACACACACGAAATAGTGTTGTCTTCTGTATAAAATCTTTAATTTGCTGTAATCATACTCTACAGGGCAGTCGTCATTATATATAAACACAGAACCCATCCTATGACACAAACAAATGCTATTTTAGTAGAATCCAAGACAATTCTGTATTTATTAGATGGAAAAAGCATAGAACTTTTAGGTGTTAAATAATAGGTGTTAAAAGAATATTCCAGGTTCTGTATAACACACACTAGTGACACTAGTATCTATCTTCAGCCAGTCACTGTAATGCTCCTTTATGTACCAAATGCACTTGTTCCTTTGGCTCACTAGGGTATTGTGATCCTAAAGTAAAGCTGTTTCAGTTGCTATCTGACAATGCTGAAATCGAACCAGCAACCTTCTGATTACAAGCCTAACTTGATTACAAGCCTCTGATTACTCACTAAACAGTAGGGCACAACTGCCCTCAACAAAATATGTTAAATATTGAATTAAAGATAATCATTGATAATCATAATCATCATGTTTCAGGTATTTTTATTGTATATATGTTATGTATGCATTTTACTTTGTGTTGTGTGTATTTCATGGTACTTTTGCAAATCCCTTATACCCCTGTCCCATAAGATATTATCTTTTTAAATGCCATCTCCATGTTAGCTGGAACGGCATATCTTGCTTAATGATTTTTTTTTAAACCTAGTATGCCTAATTATATCTCACAAATTATTTGCAATAATACCATGTATTTTAGTTTCTTGTTGAACATGTCTGACATTTGTTCTGTTATTTATTATAATTCTTTTAATTATATGTAAAGCTGCTTTGAAACAATGTAACATTGTAAAATGCGCTATATAAATAAAATTGAATTGAATTGAATTAACATCTAAAAGGCTGTACATGATCCTTAAGACTATGGGCTCAGCTGTTTCTGGAAATCTATTTCACATGACCTCTAGAGGCCTGTTAGCCACTAGACGACACTGTGACCCATTGTTTCCTGTTCTGGTGAGTTTATTAATTTGTTTGCTTGGTATGATAAAGGTTTCAAAGGTTTCAAAAACATCATGTAAGTTTTAGAACTCAAAACTTTATTGTTAGTCAATAAACAGCTTATATTGAAGGCAGGTTGAAAATGACAAGTTGTAGAATATGCCTCTTCATTACATAATACTGTGACTAAACACCACCTGTGAAGAAGATCAACACCTTCTTCTACATCACTGCCTCTTTAGCCCTGCCCACCGATTTGGCCAAAAAAAAGGTCTACAAAGAACTTGTTAATTTGTTCACTGCATTTTACCACAGATTTGTTTACAAACAAGGCAGTTTGATGCAGGATTTTCAGAAAGACTGAAAATAAAGGACAATTCTGTGCCAATTATATTGGGTCTAACAGTAATGTTGTACCACACAAGTGTGAGTGGCACAAATGTATTTGTCTATTAGTACAGGTAGTTTGATAAATACTTACTATTTATGCATTTTTAACATAAATCACAGCAGTGTTAGCCAGTCATACCAGTGCGCATTTACATCTGAGTCTACAATCCTCCACACTGCAAACAGTGTTTTCTGATGAAGGGGGTCAAAACAAGATAAAGAAAATAGTCTATAGTCTAAATAACTTCTTAAGCATAGCATATTTGCAGAAAAATATATGTGATGAAAAGAAAAAAGGATCTTTCTGAACCATTGTTATTGCATTATTATCTTCTAATAATATGTAAACTGATATGTATACACTATATGATACGTAACTGATATAATTCATTACAATATGAAGCACATCACAATAAAAGCAACACAATACAATACAAGCAATCAATACAATTAATCCCAAAAGTGTAATAAAATCAGATATCTGCACATATTACTAAAGACGTATTACTCTTTTCATATTGGGAATGCTTTTTCTAAAAACAATGAAGACAACAATCAATTTAAGCATTAAAGACAGTCGGCGCTAATACAATATTTATAAAAGCGGCGATTGTTTATGTGGAGTTTATTTTGTCTTATCATGTGGATCTGAATCCTTTAGTATTTTTAGGACATGGTAACAAAATATGATAACAACAAACAAATTCAACCATCTTACCCCAATGTGAAGTTCAGTCCGGGTTTCTCTCAGTACCTAATCAGCTCCAGACGACCCCGTAGAGATCCAGTCCAGATTTTCAGTTTATCCGCTGTTTCGCGGCAGGAAAACAAAAGGACAGTCGGCTGTAACACAGTATTTATAATAGTGGAGATTATTTGTGTGGAGTTCATTTTGTCTTAGCGTGTCTTTTAATCCTTTACAATTTTTTTAAGTTCAGAAGAGACCGCAGTGGCATTAAAGGCGCCTGACATTTGACAGTGAGTACTGCGTAACGAATTAGCATGAGAGCTACGAGCATGCTAGACCATATCACAAAACTAATCACTCCTTTAATAGATAGATTTCACATTAGAAGATCACATTAGTGAAACTATGCAGGAACGTGAGAGATTTTTAGATCTTATTGTGATTTCAAAGGTAAAATATAACAAAGTGGCATCAAAAAGATATCTTACATGGGCCCTGAAACAGCCACTGACTCATTGGAGCCGCGCGCCACTCCCCAGGTCAACGCGAGCTCTGCGCGTGGGTCAAACTGTACAACAATTTAAACAGTTCCGCATTATTAAACCGTGTGTAGTTTCCAGGAAAAAAAATAATGGGACAATATTATGTCTTTCATCTACAGAAATATTAATACTGATATTGCTTCTTGTGGAAGGTTGTATGAACCACCATTGTCATGTATATTTTATTATGACGGTGGTCATCATAAAATAATTATGTAAGAGGTTATAACAAGGGAAGTAAAAAGAAATCAACTTAGTAACACCCTTATGGCGATGCTTGCTTGCCACAATTACCCTTTTGCTTCATTGGTGGTCTTGATAGTAATTATTTACATTAATATAAAGTGTGATTATTAAGACTAAAGTTTCTGGTTTAATTTCAGGTAAGTATGACCCAGACACTGGAAGTAGAGGTTACCTTCCTTTCTGTTACAATGTTTAATGTGACATTCAGATGTGCCTGTGATACCCAGAAATGCAGCTCACAGGTTTTGAAAACCACTGATTGTGTGATGATGTGTGTCTCATGTTTTTAAAACTTTTTAAGTGAGTTACATAATGATGAATCTGACCCTCACATTAGTTAAATTATTGTTTTTTGGGACTGGCTTAATACTGAGGAACTGTTGAATTGTAGGGTTCATGTTTGTGGTACAAGCGTCTCCTCTTTGTGTGGGGCTAGAAGATCATGCTTCGTCCTGATGGAGAGCGAGATTTCCAATCGTCGGCTAGAAGGATGGGAACATCCCTGCTTTTCCAGCTGTCAGTTCATGAGCGAGAGTTGGATCTCGTGTTCCTTGACCACAGCTATGCCAAACCCTGGAGCGCCCACCCAGATGCCAGCAATGCACGGCCCACTCGCATGCTGTTCGTCACCCCTCGACGGCAACCAGAGCCCTCAATGTGAGTGATGAAATCTGCCACATTGTCAGCAGTATGTCATTGGTATTTAACATGCATCCTCTGTGGTTATAATCTCTGATCCTGGCACTATATGCATCACTTAATATGTCAGCCTGTTGATGCATTTGAATCAAGCTCCTGTTTTGGGTTTGTGTGTGTATAAATTCATATATATAAATAATGTGACATTTATTGCTTTGTTTAAAACAAAGTGTAAACAAGGCCATAATAGCTCAGCCTAGTCTTCAAAAGATCACTTGACCGTAACAATGGTCAAGTGATTAACAATAGCGTCAGCTTTAATTTAAGTCAGTTACTTATATGGAGACTGCATCCAGTTCAATTTGCCATATGAGAATAATGTTGGAGCTGCTTTGTTACTTTTTACAGCGATTCAGACATTTCCATTGATGTGGAAACGGTCACACCCACTCCAGTGCCTCTCTACGACAATCAGAAAGCACACAGTGTGATGAACGAGTGTGAGCGCCACGTTCTGTTTGCCCGGACGGTTGCTGATGGACCACTTCCTCCAGAGGATTGGGAGGAACACATAAACAAGTAAGAAAACACTGCCATAGGTTACGTAGCTGCAAGATCACAAACGTTTGAATGAGAATATTTACTTTTCTATAGACTTTTTCTGTAGTATAAAGTTGAGTTTTGTTACACATTCCACATTTTTACATCACTAAGAACAAGGGTGAAGGTAAGAAGGTCTGTAAGAAAAAGAAGGTTTTGTTATTGCATGGTTACTGTTGCTCTGTTGATGAGACCACTGTCTCCGAATCTGTTTTAGGGCTGGCTGGTCATTGGCTCAGAACAAGCTCTTCAATAAAGTGTTAAAGTCTCTACAGGCAGAGAGACTGGGCAGATTGGCCAATGATGGTGTGAGTCTTCAAAATAGGTTTAAAACTTGTAAACACTGGTTTACAGTTTTTCAGAATGACAAATCCACTAGAGTTTGGACGAATATGAAGGAGTCCTGTTCTATATCCAAAGTCAAAACAATATACAAATGTAAATTTTGTCATTATTAACAGATGAGTAAATTTGCCTTTGATCTTTGTATATTATAGATTAGAAACAGAATTGTAATTGGAAACAGACTATTCCAAACAGGACTATGTATCACAAGTTCAGTGTATTCGAGGGAAAACTTGTAGGGTCTGTAAAAATTGTGTTCTCTCTCCATGTCAGGCCTGTAATGAGCCAGTCTTACGGAGGATAGCTGTGGATAAATGTGCTCGTAAGGTACGTCACGCTCTAGCCAGTGTCAGCTGGGATGTAAAGCTGACTCAGTGGCTTCATAGCACAATGGTGGAATCTCTAAGTCTTTCAATGCTGGCCGCTTACCTTGATGTCCTACAGACGCTCAAAAGCAAGGTGAGTGAATGTATGCTCATTCTGTCATGGTGTTTGTATGTGACATGGTGACATGTACAGCACTGCATCTTCCTACAGAATGAGGCTTTTGCTTAAGCACCAATTGCTGTTTTAGTTGGAGTCATTTTAATAACAGTCATTCCGTTATTTTTTGGTAATACTTTACAAAAAGATTAAATTTACTAACATTAATTAAAGGGACAGATTGAAAATCATTGATCAGTGATACCACTCAGCATGTTTATTATTGAGAGAACAGTTGACATTTTGAGCAAAGTTCATGCCATATATGTGTAAACTGTGTTAAGGATGTAGGAGAGTTCATATCAGGGCAGTAGATTTTGAGTGTTTCTCCACAATATCCCAGAGAAACTCTTTCTGTCTTGTCACTGCTCTGCATTATGCATGATAGAAGATAGAAACAGAGAATTCAGAAACATTTGTCACGGTTGTCAGTCAGCATTGTTTGTTCTCTTCAATTGAACAGTATACTTTATGCATTAAAAATGTTATTGAACCATATTAATAAATTTTAATTAACCATATTTAATTAATTAACCATTTTTAATTAATAAAATGCCAATTCTTTAATTCATTTGCAACTGTAACCTTTCAAAGCTTTATGTAATAGTTTATTTGTCTTAATAGACAAATAAACAGACTGTGCAAAAGATGCACAGTGTTCCTGTGCATCTCAAATCACATGCTTGCGCACTATAGTCATTTTGTAGTAGAAATATGAGTTTGAATAGTCTGTTTACAATGAAAATTCCAACATGAAGAAGTATCTATATTTCCTCCTTTAGGTTCCGTCACTGATTGACAGGATGTTGCTGTCGTCTTCAGTGAAGACAGGAGCAGCTGGGGCTGAGGCTCTTTCTCTGCTCCTCAAGCGCCCGTGGGACCCTGCTGTGGGTGTGCTGTCACACAACAAACCTGTGCGGATCTTTTTTTATTCTGTCCATTCATTGTTCTCTGTGAGAATGATAGTAAGACCTGTTGCATGTGCAATACTAAGGGATAGTTGGTATATTCTCAATAGGTTTGAAACATTTCAACAGGAAATACCAAGTATATTCCAGCTGTGCGTTATGACCATTGCCTGAAAATCTGTATCTGCATGATTCATGTTTTCAGAGTAAACTTCCTGGTTCCCCTCTGATCCTAATAGCTCCATCAGGTCCGACTAACCCTGCCTTCTCTAACTCTCGGCGTATGAGATTTTGGCAAACTCAGCTCTCCTGTCTTGGAAAGGTATGCAAGCTAATAAGCAAGTGCAGCTGTCAGTCACTTTGATATAGTGTCTCCTGTATTATTTCTGATATATGGTTAGGTTTTGTTCAGCATAACACTAATTATAAATACAAAGTGGCTGTACTTTTAACCCCAAAAACCAAACATTTCTAAAACTTCTGCACTTTGTTCTTGTTTGTTTGGTGATTCAGGTCATTCCTATTAATGTTCATGTGGGCAGTGGAGCCAACATCGGCATTGCGCAGTGTTTAGAGCACATGATCGGCACAGTCAGAGGAAAGGTTATTGAGGTACAACCCAACACACTAATAAAACAAATAAAACTAAATAAATGACTTGCCAATGTGTTTTGCATGTTAACTTTATCAGTAATGATACTGTTCAATAATGAACTGCAATAGCAATTTTTCCAATTTTGTTCTTGAAAGTTTCACTACAGCTTCTAAAATTAAACAGCCATGTTTTACTGTCACAGTAACATTTGTTTGCTGTGTTGACCTAGAACTTAAACTACGCACTATAACTTAATACACTAAGTATTAAAATCATTTAGGTTTTGCAAACCATTGTAGTGTGCACATTTGCTATATTTTAATAATTTTAATTTACTTATTCTATTCTATTTATTCTATAATATAAATTATAATAAAAATATTCTGTTGAAGTATTCACTATTGACGTTTGATATCTTTGTGTTTTTAATACAGTTTAAATAATTGAATAGTAGCGTAAGGTGTTTCCATCAGCTCATTAATTTGTTTGTATAATCTAGCTTCACAGTCACTTTCCACACAAACCAATCATCCTGGTGGGCTGGAATGTGGGCGCATTGATCGCTTGTCATGTAAGTGCTTGTAAATGGTCTTATTCTTATGTCTGCTATTTCTGTGATATGCTGATGAATTCACTGTCTGCATTGTTTTTGCATCCAGGTGTCCCTCATGGAATACATGACAGCTGTTGTGTGCTTGGGTTTCCCTCTTCAGACTGTCAATGGGCCACGAGGGGTAAGTGCAAAGACAGCCCAAAGTTAAAGGCCCCTTATACTTGGCCATCAAACCTATGCTGTAAGCCCCGTGCAGTGGATTGTGCAGCTGTTTGTGTTCATATCTCTGCGATGGTGGGTCTGTGTCATTCTACAAGTACTCAGTTAAACACTAGATGGCATTGTCTAACGGCATTTTATCATCCTGGGGAATATGGCTGGGTATTGCCAGTTACTTGTATGACTGACTTGTATGACTGAATATGATACGCATCTCACTATATATGCCACATTTCAATACATATCGATATCATCAACTAGATTATGATTAAAATTCCACCAAAGCATAAAAGAAACCTATTTTTGTCAGCAAAAGACAGAAGAGGAGAATCAGCATATCTGTTTGACAGAATCAATTGAAGTTTTAATCAAAGTTCAGTTTCAGTCTTCACAGAAATGCCTTTTGTTTCCAGGAGGGTTTTTGTTAAACAAAGTGGACCAATGATAGCTGTTGTGGTTTGTGTAGATGTGATCTAAAGTTACATTTTTAAAGAGGTGTACATCAGGCTATGGTGTAAACTGCACTGTGAACACTAGGTTATGTACAATGTAACATAGCTAGGGCTAGGGGTAAGTTAGGGGTGATGTAATGTTTGTTATTGCAAAATAAACCCCCACAGGGCGATCAGGACCCCAGCTACTTGCCACATAAATACATAATTGGGCATGAAATAATGATTTAAAATTAAGTAATTTAAAAAAAAAATAAAAGCCATCATGAGAAAGGAGCCAGCAGAGTGATATAGTAAATGTGAGTAGTTACAGATCAAAATGATTCGCAGTACCCAGAATTAAAGTATATCCAGTGGGGCTGTGTAATAAGCATGTTAACATGTTGCTTGCAAGCTGATTTTTTTTAATTTGTTTGGCAGGATGTTGATGATCCGCTGTTGGACATGAAGACTCCAGTGCTGTTTGTGGTGGGTCAGAATGCACTGCAGTGCAGCCCTGAAAACATGGAAGAGTTCAGGGAGAAGATTCGAGCAGATAACAGCATGGTGGTTGTTGGAGGAGCTGATGACAACCTGAGGTTTGTGTGTTTCTATATTTACATATTTAGGTACATAAATGTGGTGGTTTAATGCCCCATGGAGTCTGTGCTTGAGAGCATTTGGTTTTGTTTATAGGATCAACTCCACTAAGATGAAAACAGAGTGCTTGACCCAGACCATGGTGGATCGCTGCATACAGGTCAGTATTTCTTTAAAGCTTTTCCTGAAGTAACTTTGATGAAAGTGTGGATGTTGTTATGATGAAGAGGTAGCTGGGAATACAAATTTATTTTAGAGCACTGCAGAGTGTTGGTATAAATACGTAGCCAAATGATAATCATGTTATTAGACAAACATGTTAATGCATTTAGATACTGTTTGGTTCAGGTCCTGATTTCATTGTCTCGTGGCTTTGTTTGCTCTAAACATTTACCCCTTGTTTTCAGGATGAGATTGTGGATTTTCTGACAGGAGTTTTAACCCGGACTGAGAGTCATGGTCATGGCTCAGGTGAAACGCGTGACCTAGATACAGAGAAGAAGAAAAAACCTCGGCGTGAACTTCCCTTTGACCTTGAGAGGTCACAACCCTCTCTACCCACTGTAAGGGTACCTATCTCCCCATCTGGATCAGAGGTGAGAATAATTTCAGAGATTGGGCCATATTACAAAACTTTTCTGTCAAATATTTAATTCAAATTCAAATCATTTCCCAATTGAAAGGGTAACTAAACGGTTAAGATTCCAGGCGTTGGGTTTTTCTGGCCCCTGGATTCTTAAACTCTTGTGTTTAGTTTTTTTCCTCTATACAAGTAGTTTAGTTCAGTGTATATAAGGCTGAATAGTTTTCCTCCAAATGGATTCCTCCTGAATGGTTTCCTCCAAAATATGGACACAGGTGGCTTTTGTAGGCAGGGCAAGCCATAGATCATTTGATTCCAGAAGTAATCAAGACACCAGTTAGGGTGGCAGTTCCAATTTGTTTTATCTTTTTAAACAATATTTCCTGAATATGTCTTATTTCCAGGATATGTCTAGTGTCTGCAGTAGTCCCACAGCAAGTCCCAAACCTAAGATGGCTGGCTTGTCTCCAGCCCAGAAATCCAGTCTGATTACTGCCACACAGCTACTGAAGACGCACATGCAGCGCTCAGGAACTGTGCTAACACACAAGCAAGCACAAGGTGTGTACCTATTCATGTACATTTAGTCATACAACTTTAAGGGGGGCATACACAAAGCGTGAAATCCTTTCTATTAGTAGTGCTGCTTGATAAGTGAATGCTCTTTCTTGATGTAAAAAGTTTTGAAAAAAGGCTTAATATGCTGTTCTGCTATGGATTTGAATGACATTGTTCATAAAACAAAAGAAATCCCCAAATTCCTGTTGTGCCATATCTAGGGATCAAAATATTATTGAACACAAAATTCACCTGCAGTGTTAGAGAGAAGTGAGTTCCGTGTTCTGCTGAATCCCTGAATTTTTAGGAGCTACTTTACTCATTCAGTGTTTGTGTATAGTGTTTTTTGCAAGGTGTATTATTTTAAAGCAGTTTAACAAAGAACAGTGCCTTTAAAACCCTCCAGTAAACCAGCCATGGACCTGTGTCATACTGTACATTACATGTTGCAATCGTGTTGATTTATTATAGTTGTTTTAGAATATACTTGCAAAACTATTCTTAACTAGTTAAACTTTGTTAGTTAAACTTTGTCAGTGGCCATTTCAATACTCACCATAGATGTGCTAAATATGGGCATTTTAAAGTTGTGAAAATGCATTTAAGATATCAACAGATTAAGTGCTGATAGAGAGAACCTTGTTTCTAAAACAGTAATTTATCTTCTGAGGTACAACAGATATAGAATATATTAAATACAGAAAATATGTATGAAGTATGAATATATGCATAAATGTGACAATTCCACTATAAGGTGGTGATCATGGAGTCTGATTTAGGCCTTTCTTATGAAAGGTGTTACTGTATTATTAGCAAGCGGTCATTGCTCCAGTGCTGTGCACTTCATTGATTTTAAATGTGACTGACCATTTTGTCTCAACTCGCTTAAAGTGCAGTAAACTTCAGAAAACTATCAGCAGCTTTTGTACATGAAGATCCTTGCACACATGCACAAAAAGAGATTGATTCACTCACGCTGATTATGAAATTACAAACTGAAAAAGTATTTATTTGATTTAAATTGTGTGGATTTATTTACAATGTCAAGTCAAGTGAAGTTTATTGTAATGTCAACTAGGGCTGGGCGATTTAGCAAAATAATAAAATCTCTTCTTTTTAATAGAAAAATATAATTTTAATAGAAAAACATTTTTTTTTTAAATTAACATTTCATTTTAATAGAAAAACGTTCTCTTTATTAGTAACTTTGAAAAACCATCTGGTTAAGAAAAGTATTTTTGTATTGCAAGGTTATGAATAAAAAGATACAAAACATATAGAAAATTAAACATATAGAAAACATATAGAAATTACCACATCTTAACCAATGTAAACATTTTGTTATCTCTGTCCTGCAAATTCAAAATTTCTGAAAGTAACAGCAGAAGGGTTAGAGCTGTGAACTTTGCAGACCATTATGGAAACATGATAAACATGTAGTAGTTTTTCCTGACAGGTTTCTTGAAAGGAAGACCAGTCTGTCTACTGTTTCAGACTACATTTCTACACAGAGCGTGCCCACACATGAGTGGTTAATCAGGTGCGCCATCTTGTGGTCGGGAAATATTTACTCTTAATTATTCTACCATTGCTGTATTGACAATGTATCTAATTGGATGAGTGCGCTAATAGTTTTATTAAAAATTGCAACACCTTGATTAAAACAAAATAAAATTGTGTAAAAACGTTAATTAATCTAAAAAAAATGGAAAAATCTCTCTGCCTTAATTCCAAACATATATAATGCATAGTGAAACGAAACAACGTTTCTCTATGATCAAGGTGCTACATAAACACAGAACAACACAAAACTACAAGTCTACATAATTTATACATAATGTGTACAAGTGCAAACGTGCAGACAGTACAATGACTACTGGGACAGACAATGGACATAGTATGTCCCAGTGCAGCGCCGACCAATACACAGTTTTGTTTTAAAGTGACCCTAGTGATAATAAAATGTAAGTGTAAACATAAGACTATGTACAGTATTTAGCAGCATAGACATGCAGAAAAAATTGCAGGAAATTGTAGGGTGGAGGATGCACAGTTGTGTGTGTAAATATGTATGTGTGTGTTCCTTTTGTATGTGTGTCCGAAACAGTCCAGTTTCTGCATATTGAGGAGTCTGATAGCATGGGGGAACAAACTATTGCACAGCCTGGTCGTGAGGGCCCGAATGCTTTGATAATGTTTACCAGATGGCAGGAGGGTAAAGAATGTGTTAGAGGGGTGTGTGGGGTCATCCACAATGCTGGTGGCCTTGCAGATGCAGCGTGAGGTGTAAATGTCTGTGATGGAGGGAAGAGAGACCCTGACAATCTTCTCAGCTGTCCTCACAATCCGCTGAAGGGTCTTGCTGTCTGAGATGGTCCAATTCCCAAACCAGGCAGTGATGCAGCTGCACAGGATGCTCTCGATAGTTCCTTTGAAGAATGTGGTGAGGATGGGAGATGTGCTTTCCTCAGTCTTCTCAGAAAGTGAAGGCGCTGCTGGGCTTCCTTAGTTATGGAACCGGTGTTGAGCGACCAGGTGAGGTTCTCCGCCAGGTGAAATCCAAGAAACTTGGTGCTCTTGACGATCTCCACGGAGGAGCCGCCGATGTTCAGTGGAGAGTGGTCATTCTGTTTTCTTCTGAAGTCATCAACCATCTCTTTAGTTTTGTCCATGTTCAGAGACAGGTTATTGGCACTGCACCAGTCCATTAGCCGCTGCACCTCCTCTCTGTATGCTGACTCGTCGTTCTTGCTGATGAGACCCACCACAGTCATGTCATCGGCGAACTTGATGATTTGATTCAAGCTGTGCATTGCTACACAGTTGTGAGTCAGCAATGAACTTCACAGAGTGAACAGCAATGGACTGAGCACACAGTTCTGTGGGGCCCCAGTGCTCAGTGTGATGATGTTGGAGGTGCTGCTCCCGATCCGGACTGACTGAGGTCTCCCAGTCAGGAAGTCCAGGATCCAGTTGCAGAGGGAGGTGTTCAGGCGCAGCAGGTTCAGCTTTCCAGTCAGGTGATGAGGAATGATTGTGTTGAACACTGAACTGAAGTCTATGAACAGCATTCAAACATGTGTCTTTATTGTCCAGGAGGGTGAGGGCCAGATGGAGGGTGGTAGTGATGTTGTCATCTGTTAAGCAGTTGGGGTGGTAAGCGAATTGCAAGGGGTCCAGTGAGGGGGGCAGCAGGGTCTTGATGTGCCTCATTAAGAGCCTCTTGAAGCACTTCATGATGATGGGTATAAGTGCAACAGGACGGTGGAGACTTCTTCGGCACAGGAATGATGGTGGTGGCCTTGAAGCACGTCAGAACAACTGTGTTGCTCAAAGAGGTGTTGAAGATGTCCTTGAAAACATCTGCCAGCTGGTCTGCACATCCTCTGAGCACCCTTCCAGGAATGTTGTCTGGATCAGCAGCATTTCGCGGGTTGACTCTGTGTGGAGTCTTCCTTACATCGGTCTTGGTTAGACACAGCACCTGATCATTGGGGGGAGGGGGGGTCTTGAGCGTCGTTCGGTTGTCAAACGTGTGTGTGCGCTTTGCCTCTCTGATAGCCCGGGACAGTTTGGCCCTATCTGTTCTTAGGGCTGCCTTGTCTAAGAAGAGTGGAGATGGCTCCTGCTGACCAGGTTTTCACCTGCTTCAGAACCGGTTTGGAGTGTCTGACTGGTGTTCTGTATGCTGGGATTAGCATAACAGAGTTGTGGTCTGAGTATGGTCTGAGGTGGGGGTGGGGCTCTGCAAGGTACATGCCAGGGATGTTTGTATAAACAAGGTCCAGCACGTTCTTCCCTCCTGTTGCAAAGTCCACATGCTGATGGAATTTAGGGAGCACTGACTTGAGATTTGCATGGTTGAAATCTCTGGCAACAATAAACAGTCTGTCAGGGTTTGAGTTCTGTAGCTCGCTAATAGCCCCATACAGTTCACAGAGCGTGTCTTTAGCATAGGCACTGGGGGAATGTATACTCTGATTATGAAGACGGTGATAAATTCCCGTGGTAAATAAAATGGTCTGTATCTAACAGTCACAAACTCCACCAGCGATGAGCAGTAACTAGAAACTAGCACCGAGTTCTTGCACCATTTTGTGTTGATGTAAACACAAGCCACCGCCGCAAGTGCACAGAGCTGTTTCTGTCGACATGAAATAAAGCTAGCTCTTCTAGCTGAATGGCAGTGTCCGTAACTCGCTGAGCCACGTCTCTGAAGCAGCAGTCTCTAAACTCACACCGAGTCAGATGTAAACCAATTTATTTTCCATTTTGGAGAGCAGAATGGACGGAAGAGCTGGCCAGCTAGGGTTTTTTTTTTTAGCCTAGCACGGACCCCCGTCCTCTTGCCATGCTTCTTTCTCACGTATCGCTTGCAACGTTCCCTCCCCCGGCCACTGGCATAAGTCGATGCCACGGGCTGGTGGCCTGGTCCTCGCAGCAAGAGATCGCGTAGCTTCCCCAGCTGATCATCGTGCAGAGAAGATGTAGTGTTGTTTTTAAAGTTTATGAGTGTTTGGCAGTGGTATGCACGAACACAGAGAGCTCTGATGTCCATGTGCTGTTAAAAATCAGGTTAAAAGACAAAAACAGGCCATGGTTTATAGTATTTAGGAAAAATATAACTATTATTAGTTGTTAAAGGTGTACTAACTACTTACTATCAAATGTCAAGAATGAAAACAAGGTAAGGTGATGGGCAGGGGCGCCCGGTACTCCATGAGAGTAGCGCATTTGGTGTATTGTTTTTCAGTTTGGTTTTAAATATTGTTACACCCCATTTTTTAAGTGAATGTTAAAAGTGGATGTATTAGGTCTTATAGTGACAGTAACATTATAAACGTGTAGTCTGCGTCAGTAATGTTAGAGAAAATAATTTTCTGCTGGTCTTTTTTTTTTTAAAAACGTCTTTAGAAGTTGTCAGTAAATATCAGTGCTGAGTGATATCAAACATTAAACGGTGATAAATTGTTTAGCTGTATCGCCCAGCCCTAGTTCCTACCATAACAGACCAGCATGCGACCATAAATCATTCATTCAAAAACATCATGCGAATTGCACTGTTACAATGGTGCATCCTTCCCAAAATATTCAGCATGATAATGCCGCATTTATTAGGATCAACTAAGCACTCACTGTCACAATTATAAACGTGATCTCTTTCTTCTACCGCAAGGGAGTAGGATGTCATTAGAGCTTTATTTCCAGGAGGACTGGTAAAGAATGTAACAAGCACATCACCCAAAAATTCTGTAAAATTCAACTAGTCAGATGAAGACTTCGAACCGTTTCCAACAGAACAAAAGAAATTTGTTCTGTTGAAACTTGTGTGTCTTCTGTGTACGCCCCCTAACATCAGCACAGGGTCTTGTTTGAGCCTCATGGGAATTTTAACACTTAGCTGTTCTCCTGTGGCTTGTGCATGTTCAATGATAAGGGCTGTGCTTAAAGGCACTTTTGACCAGTCATTGTTTATTGAGTCAACACACACTGTTGTTACAAAACTTAATGACTTTCTTCTGTGGAACGAAATCTTATTGCCCCAGTCACCTGTCATTGTCTCTTTTCCCATTAAATGTCAGTCCCTAGTTGCAGTCTCAGACATGCTCGTGCTAACATGACCGCTGGTTGAACGTCTGAGGCACACAAAATTGGAAATACTTTGGTGATTTTGAATTGTCATCTGATTGGTTGAAATCCTGTATTGCAGGAGACTTGCCATGTTTTTACGATCAGCCTGAAAAATATGACCCTCAATTTATCAATCCCCTGTTCCATGGAAAAAAGTCTTATAGAAAGACATTTTCACTGGGTGAAAAAATGTTTTACTGTTGAACTGACAGTAACCTCTTTGTAATGTACAGTCACATCCTCCATACATGAATCCCATCCAGCAGTAATGTTGTGTGTGATTCCTCTCTTCTCTTTCTCCTCTCCTTTCCTTCTTCACTCTCCATCTTTGTTTTCCGTTTGCTACAGCTCAGTTTGCTGCTTTTATGAAACATAATATGCTGGTGAGGAAAAGCATTCCTCCTGGCAGCCCTTCATGTCTTTTTGGTGAGTATCTTTCCTTCTGTTTTCTTCTATCTTTTTTTCCTACACTTTCATCTTCGTCTATTTCTGCTTGAGGTTTCATCTTGGTTGTCTCTAAATGTTTCACTGGCTTGTGTCTGAAGGAAGTAACATTAGATGAAATAAGCACTGTTCAAATATTTGTACTTTTCCTTTGAGATGGCACCTCAAATAGGCAGAGTGCATAATCAGGCATTGACAGATTTGCCTAAATTCTTAAACCCATTCATTATTAGGGTTATCTTAAATGGTGTTGCCATGGCAAGGCAATTGGTTTAAAGCCATACATGAAGTGTTTTATATCTTCTGTGTGCATTGAGTGATTTACATTACAGTAATGTGGATTTTGTGAGTCATAATGCCACCAACTGGCAGCAGCAAATGTGTCACTTACAAAACACTTAGAAAAGACTTTAAATAGTCCACAGTTTAATGAATGAAATGCATGTGACAGCTATGCATTGTTTTGTGAGAAACACCAGGTGGTGATGGCACTGTAGTGCTTGGGCCTGTCATCGTTGCTTGCAGCTATGTTTATTATTATTATTAGTTATTGTGTTACTTTTCCTAGCAGGGCAGGGGCATTTTTTAGCCTATTGCCACTTCAATACATTTAAGGCCGATTACACTTGATTGTTGGTTCAACACTTTGGCTCCCAGCTTGGTTTAGAATCACAGCATGTTTGAATTATCAATGAGTTTTGTTTACATTTGCCATTTACTTTGTCGGTTACATAACATGCAGTTTTTTAAAAGCTAGTCAAGTGTAAAGGTGCAAATGCATTGCAAAAGATGCACAGAAAGGCAAAGATAGTCACTTGCCAAAGTCTGCAGAGACAAGTGACAATGTGAAAAGCATTACAATGATAGACATATTTGTCATCAATATCAGTTAAAATCTGCTAGTACAGATGGTTTTCCAATTGTATGTCATTTGTTCAGTATGCTAGTCTGTCTGAGGCAATTACTTGGAAAGCAGGCCTAGAGGCAATTACTTGGAATGCACCAATCAAAAATGGCTTTCATACCAATCAAACAAACTAAATTCATCAACTATGTCCATTAAAAGATTTACTTTAAAAAAAACACAGCAAGCATCTTATTTCAAACTCTCAATGTCATCTAAAATTTCACTTTCTAAACACTGGAGTTAGCTCCAGATGTTTGGAGATTGTTTGCCACTGACCATTCAGCATTGTGTTTCAGTGCCGGTACCCAGTGACCAGATGGAGGGTTTGGACCGGGATGACCTCAGGCTTCATCTAAAGAGGAGACAGATTACTAGTCCTACACCCACCAAAGCCTCTAAACGAGCAAAGATCAAAGTCACAATCGTCTCCCAAGGAGATGTGGCAGTGGGCACGGCAGGCACCACAGCTCAGGAAGGTAATGCCTTTACTAACCACTAGGTAAAGGTAAAGTCTTACTAACCACTGATTAAATTATGTGGAGACATTTTGTGGTCAGTTGTCATCATTTTGCTAAAGCAGATTGTCTTTATCTGCCTATAAACAGCAACGACAACCATTCGTGAAAATGCAAACTCTAGACTTCTAGACTTCTGTGTTTGAAAGATGTGTGTTTGGATGTGAAGTTGTAAAACATGAAAAGCTTTACCTGAAGTTTACATTTTTTCCAAAGCACTGAAAGTGCGAAGGGGCCTGTTGTTTTCGTCCATTGTTTTTGGACGAAATTTGGACTCCCATGTGAAAAAAGAGATTAAAAAGATTCAGGAAGAAATTAATGATTTGGACATGCAAGAAATACAGAAAAAGTTTATATTCACTAAGCAGAAATACCATGAAGTGGGAGGCAAATATTTCAAACTTTTGGCTTATAGATTATGTAAACAACAGGTGGATAATTCGATCTACAAGATTTGCAATCCTATTACCAAAAAAACTGAAAATAGCTTGGATAAAATTCTTAAAAATTGAGATTCTACAAAAATCTGTACTCTCAGAGGCAAATAGATACAGATTCTCAGGGGATAGGGGTTCTTGATTCTTTGAATCTACCTACAGTCTCTGCAGAAAACAATAAGAGACTGCTAACAGAAATAACTGTTGAGGAATTGGACATTGCTATTTTGAAGTTGAAAGTAAATAAGTCTCCAGGCCCCGATGGCTTCATCTCCGAGTAATCATTGACCCCTGTTACTTGCCACCTTCAACTGCATATTAAAAGGTGGGGTGATCCCTTCTTCATGGAAGGAAGCAACTGTTTCAGTTATTCTGAAGTGTGGTAGAGATAAAACTGAGGGTGGAAATTTCAGACCTATCAGCGTTTTAAATGTTGATTATAAACTATTCACAGCCATTCTAGAAGGTTAGATAAAATTATCCCAGAACTTATCCATCTAGATCAGACTGGGTTTGTTAGGCAAAGACAAACTCAAGATAATATTAGTATATTGTGCTCTTTACATATTATAAATTACATAACTAAAAATAATGTTTTTAGTTTATTAGTAGGATTAGATGCTGAAAAAGCATTTGACTCTGATATAATGGATTTATGAAATCCAAATCGATTCATAACTATAAAAAGATACTTCCACCTAACAGAGTTATTCAAGCATTATATGATAACCCATTAGCGAGAATTAAGGTGAACGTTGATCTGATCTATTGGACATTTATGAATAAGGGGAAACTTCAGAGTTTTCAGATGCTTAAAGAAAATCATGGGCTTGAGAACCAAGACTTTTATAGATTCCTCCAATTGTGCCATTATTTAGAGCATGTTATAGGACATATAACCAAAAAAGTAGAAGATGGGATAATAAAGGTTTTTCATCTAGCCTATCAATTAGATGTCTGTAAAAATATTATCGCAAAGCTATGGAGGGTTTATCTATGGAGGGATACAGCAAGTTAAGCTGATAGACACTATATATAAAGGAGAGATGGGAGTGGGAAGGCAACCCTAATCTTTCGGTAGAGGAGTGGGAAAGAGTATGCGAGTCCCAATGGAAAACTACACATTCGGTGTTCTGAAGAGAGGTTGCATGGAAGGGTGTTGCTAGGTTTTTTTCCACACCTGCGCAGATTAAACGAGTTATACAGATCCAAATGTTGGCGAAAGTGTGCGGTTGGCAAGGCAAATCATTTCCACATTTTCTGGAGTTGCCTTTCTATTAATCGTTATTGGTGTGAAATGCATAAATGGCAGACTCTTGTAGGCTGGGTGGATAAAATACATTATATTTTTTCAATGGAAAAGTTAACCTATGCTCTAAGACTTAAGTCACAGTTATTCTCAGTACTATGGAGAGATTGGATTGAGTATATATCTCCAATATGACAAGATTTTGTTTAAAGGAATAAAATAAAGACTTTCTTTAAAAAAGTTCCTTAAGAACTGGGTTAATAATGTCTGATGGTGGGATTGTTTTGATGTTGGTGGGCTGGGGGTTCTTTATTTATATTTATTTTCTGTTCTGTTTTGTACTTTAGTATTCATTTTATAAAGGGAATGTGTAGGATTTATCTAAGTCAAATGCAAGAATGTATGTGCATGTGATAACTTAATGTAATCACTACTGTTTTGAGTGTTTTGAGATTTTGTAAACATGATAATCAGTAATGTGTATACTTCCCTTTAGTGAATGGATAAATTAATAAAAATAAAATATAAGAAAAGTGAAGTATGTTGAAGTATAGGTTGTAAATGGATTGTTCTCGAACTATGTTGCCATGGTGATGCAAACAATTTATGACATAAATGGAACAGGAATCTTCTGCGTGCATTGAGTAAAATACATCAAACTTGGAAAATATGTTTGGTGGTGTAGGCTGATCAAAATGATGTGGCTATTGTGAGTCACAGTCATAGCACCACCAACTGGCAGCAGGAAGTGCCACTTTTAAATACTGCACCATTATTTACATGTTAAATGCAAGTGTCCACCGTGCGTTGTTTTCAGAAAAGCTCCTTGTTACAATGGCAGTGTAGTGTTTGGGCCTGTCATCGCTGTTTGCTGCTTGTTATATTCTATGCTTGTTTTAGTAAAGTAGTTTAGGTTTCACAGATAGTATCTTGACACGTGAATCTGTTTACATTTGTGTCCTTGATTGTTTTTGTGTGCAGGATTATCAGGAAAGCCCATCGGAGTGACAGTGGGCCAAACTGTATCAGAATTTTCTGAGTTTCTGAGTGCACAGAGGTACCTGTTTAAATTTACATAAGACTGAAAATCTCTTGAAAAGATGATCTGTCTGTCCCACTTCATATAAGGTGTCTTTAAATATTATGTACTTAAACACTGTATGCAATCTTTGTATGTATAAAAAAGGTTCATAGCACAGATGTTGTTGTCAAATTGTGTTTGGATTTAAAGTATCTGTATGTAATTACACTTAAAACCCTATCATCAACCCTACCCAGAACATGTGCACAGTATTATGCACTTTTTCTTGTGTAATACACAATATTTAAAGACACCCAATACAAAGTGGGACCGCATTTACGTTTAGGCATTCAGCAGACGCTTTAATCCAAAGTAACTCACAAGGTGAGAAAAACAATAAAGCGACCAAATGATCAGTGGTGCTTTTGGTGTTGGTAATAGAGATGCTACAGAGTTGTTAGATTTAGTTGTTTTATAGTAATGTTACTTGATTTATACAATCTCATTATGATTGATTATTTACTGTACAACAGGGTTTCATTCTGAGCTGGTGTTGTGTTGTTCTTTTAGGTCAGGTGGTCTAGCAGAAGTGTCTGGAGCTCTGGGTTCTAGTGAGGGGTCATTTCACAGCTTACAGGGGAGTGTAATTTCAGGTTCTTCCTCTCCTGTGCAGACACCCACCACTGCGCAAGGTACTGCAGCCATCTGATTCTGCTAGCAGAGTCATCTGTTAAATCCATTTAGACTATGTGTTTTTGTGTTTAGCCCCCTCAGCCAGCAGTCTACTGCAGGGCCTCAGCCTCAGTCTGCAGGAGATCAGCACTAAATCACCAGGCATGCCCTCCACCACACAGGTGAAAGTCCAGTCCCCCTACCACAATGCTCCAACACAGCATGTCCATCACACTGCATGTTATATGATCTGTGTTATATGCAATTTGCTTGATTAGCCTGATTAACTGTAACTTTGTTTTGGTTATACATAAATAACAGTTTTTGGGCAAGTACATCAATGATCAGTGTTCTAAACTGTTTCCGTACCTTACCCCAATTCAGAACGGTAAGTTTATAATAATGATTTATAATTTGAGCTGTCAGGAAGCATTTCGCAGGAAGCAAATGTCAGTTTGACTTCCACATACATAAAAGTATGTAAAGTAATTTTATGTTTCAAACATAGATGGTGATAGAGAGGCAAATGTTACAGATTAAAGCTGAATTGTGTAACTTTATCTGGTTAAAAATCAGTTACTTTGTTTGTAACTTGTTCTTACAGCAGTTTAGAATTTAAACTTGTCATCCATGTTAATAAAGTAATGCTGCAAGTAACTTGTAATTTTATGTTTCAAACAGAGATGGTGATAGAGAGGCAAAGGTTCCATAATGCAGTGTTAATGACCAGTGCTCACCATTACTTAATTTTCACTAGGACTCTGCATTTGTCTTTGTGTGGTGTTGTTAAGGTGTCAGTGGTGAAGCCCCATTGTCAGGGGCAGGTGTTGAGCTCTCTCAGCACAGGGAGTGGCACTCTATCACGGACAGTACCAGTCGTGTCTACTGGATCCGGGGGGACCAAAACCACAGCAATCCACCAACTCCTCACCAACAGTGGCCTGGCCAAACTAGCTAATAGTCTGCCAGGGTTGGCCCACGTCTCCACTCAGAGCACGGGTACGTCCTCACTGCCACTGACGACACAGCGTTCCAAACAGAGACGTCCTCGATGAGGCAGCACAGAGGTTACTCTTGCAGCAGTCAGGTCAAAAAAACAAATCCGTGCAAAGAATTTGCCAGTTTAACAGTGTTGGTAACTGTAAAATAGAGACAATAAGGGCAGAAGTGAAACAAAAGATGGACAAAAGATCAGACAGAAGATTTTTGATAACATTTCTGATAAATATGATTGTACCATAATGGCAAATATGTGTATAGATTTGTATTGTTTTTGTAATGTAAAGAGACATACTGTAAGTAATCATCCAAAAGTACAGGGATGGTTTAGTCAACTGATATTTACAGTTTCGTACAAATGTTGATACTTGTAGTGACCCTTAGAGGCTTTTTATGTTTTTTTTACAGAAACTGCTTTTTTTTCCCAAATAATCACATCATTTCAGCTCTGTTAACAAACTCCCACATGATCAGTTTTATTCAGTGTGCTTAATGTGAAAACCTCCTTTGTGTTAAGTTTTATGTTCCATTGTTTGTTTTGTTTTTGATCATTTTTGTTTAACTGTTTTAATTTGTTGGATGAGGTGTGTGTAAAAATTTAGCTTGCAGTCATTAAATGGCCAACAGCAAACTTGTTTTCTTCCTTTTGGGTGTCATTGTTGTTCTGGTTTTCTGTTGTCCTCTTCATCTTCCCCCAACATTTCATGTGGTCCCTCTATTTAGCAGTTTTTTCATGGTTTACAGCTAAACATTTTACATTTATGCATTTGGCAGACGCTTATATGCAAAGCAACTTAAAGTGTATTTCAAGATATACATCTTATTTTTTATGTTCACTGGGAATCAAACCCATGACCTTTCTACTGCTAACACAATGCTCTACCAAATCAGCTGCAGGAACACTAAATTTACTCAAGAGTCCTCACTCACCCACGTCTTCCAGACCAGTACAACTTTTTGTTGACTACAAAAGAAGAGTATTCATGCTGCCATTTTTTGTACAATTAAAGCAAAAGGGGATATGCTTCAAAAACAGCCAACAAAATCTTATTCACACTTTTGCATATTTTAAGTTGATTAGCTGTGACCAGTTACAGGATGTGCAACAACCGACATTAGGCATCAATGGTATTTGGCATCAATGACAACAAACCTGGAACAGTGTCTTGGCATGCCATATTTTATATATTTTATATTTTTTCTTATAGTAAATCTGATTTATTGTAGACCTTATGACTTTGGAAATTATAGGTGACAACTGCAAAAGGTAGAATGCCCCTTGGGAGCTGTTTCTTTATGGTAATACATAAAGCAAGGTGCACACTGCAATTGTTTTTTTAATAGTCCTCTTAGTTGTTGCATGTGTCACTTACGTAGATGAATTGTGTGTGTGTGTGTGTGTGTGTGTGTGTGTGTGTGTGTGTGTGTGTGTGTGTGTGTGTGTGTGTGTGTGTGTGTGTGTGTGTGTGTGTGTGTGTGTGTGTGTGTGTGTGTGTGTGTGTGTGTGTGTGTGTGTGTGTGTGTGTGTGTGTGTGTGTGAAGGGCTGAAAGCCCCTACCACCATCACGGTGACCCTGCGCGGACAGCCCACCAGAATTCCCGCTCTCAGCCACACGGGGGCGACTCCGCCCTCTCACAGCGCGCCTGAAAACCAGGTGTGTGCCCTGCAATTATAAAAACTCCACACACCAAAATACAGTTTTGTTATTTGTTATAAATGTCTGTTACTTTACTTTATTTGCTTTGCACCAGAACTAGTAAGAACAGGTGCAATCTTGTGGCTTTTAAATCCCTTTGCTTTGACCCTCATGTTAATGACAAAGGAGCTCAAAGTCATTTTAGATTTCCATTAACATTACTTAGTCTATTAATTTTGAGTCTAACATTTTCTGCCAAATGTTGTTTACTCACAGTCCCCCACTGCTTAAATGTTCTGCAGTATTTCTAGTAAGCAACTAGTCTCATCAGAGTAGTTGGTGTGGTAACTGCCTTATTGACCATGCAGACAGATGAGGTAATATATACAAAAGTATATATGCTTGTCACTTTTGTTTTGGATGAATTAGGTTCTGCTTTCTGAATCAAATCAATGTGTTTGTGAAAGAAAATTATTACTATTTTGAGCATATTTAGCAATCGAAACTGTATTTGAATGTAAAAATCTGTGTAAAGGACTACATCAAACATGACAGGACGGTGGCTACACATCAATACCGCTGTATCACATTGGTTCATGACTGTGTTTCGTCAAAACGCTAGTAACAAGACATGCGAGAACCAATCATTTATGGGTGGACTTTCCCTTTAATGTTTGTCTTAGTACTGTTGGTGCAACACATAGCTGAGAGCTCCACAGATGTATAATCCATTCTCCCTCTGCTCCTTTTCCCCGCAATAATTAGCATACATTATACAAACCACCTGCATACATTATGCAAACTACACCAAACACGTTTTGTTGGTTTATTGCAGTTTTTGTTGTGTTTTGTTGTGTATTGTCAGTGATTATGTTTGTGCTGTGGTTAATTATTCTCTGGGTGGCTGGATCTGCCAACCAGAGGATACACAAGGAGCCACCTTCTTTATGTCAGCCTAGTGTTTCACCAGAGCAGAGCACCCAAAAATTTACCATTCCATATTATGTGTAAACGGGTGAATAAAGTGGTACTTGCAAGTATTATAATATAAATTGATATTAATGTTATATTTGAGATGTATTCATGTTTATATATGCTGTATTACATATGCAGTGGATAATATTTATACAGATCGTTGTATAAATAAAAACTTCCTGTCAGATGGGGGAACCAGGGCTATAAAAAGAGAGACCAGCCACTATTCAGTGTTTATTTACTGAAGCTATGAGTGTGCAACACTGGTGTCACAAATGATTGGAGAGTGAGGAAGTGTAAACTGTAGTTACTGTGTATATTTTGTGTATATTTACATTTGTTTTCCTTTCTGTTTTTTCTTATTCTCTTTCATTTGACACATTGGTTTCTTTTTTACTTTATTTTGTACACTGTATATATCTACCCACTCTCACTGTGGTCTGCACTTTGGCACTGTAAATAAATCCACCTTTGTGCATCTTAGAGTGAGCCATCAGTTTTTTAAGAGCTCACACAAGACCTGGTTCACAACTTCGCACCATTGAAATATTTTGCATTGTGGCATTATTTTCATGACATTTTCTCCCAAAATTCTCAAAACATTTTTGGTATGTCCCATTATTCTTAATACTGATGATTAGATTTATGGCTGTTATGCTGTAATTAATTTGAAAAAGTTACTGTATTGTTTTTATCTCATCAAATATAAAAATATTAAATACAGCACAAAAATACTTCCATGATGTATAAATCTAAATGAAAAAAAAATAAATCAATTTATTTTTAGTGTATTATAGTATTGAAAGTTTTTCATTGCATTACGCGTTATATTCCATATTTAAATATCATTTGAAATATGAGCTAGATATTTGTTGTTCACCTTAATATTATACACTACTGGTCAAAAGTTTAGGATCACTAAATATTATAGATTAATATTTAATTAGGATCATTCTTTATATTTTTTCCACATTTTACATAGTAAATAGTATGCCAATCTATGGAATAACACATTTGTAACTGTGGGAATTATGTTGTGACTAAAAGTATCCCAAATAAACTAACTCTATTTAGCATCATCAATGTAGTCACCTCTTGCCTAGACACACTTCATCGTTAAAGTGTCTAGGCATTTTATCATCTCAACCTGGGAAGCTTTTTTAAACAGTATTGAAGGAATTTCTGTCAATGCTGGACTCAATACTTGTCTGCTTTTTATTCACTATTTAGTCCAAGTAATCATTTAAAAAATAATTGTTTTAAAATAAAGTTTTCTAATGAAAGAAATTAATATGTTGGCACAATTATATTTTTGTCTACAAAAATCATTTAAAACATTGAAACATACAGATTAAAAGGTTTTTAAAAATCAAACATTTTTGTCAGGTGATCCTAAACTTTTGACCAGTAGTGTCTACAAAATTATAACACAATAGCAAGTGTGGTATTTATACAACAGTTGTGCAAAACTGTGGACTGCAATTAACAGTTCATATATAGGCTCTATACGTAGGTATATATACATATATTAGATTATAGATTATCATATAGGTTCAATTTTTGAATTGCACTTCAATCAAATTAATACACGTCTAATAAACACTAATACTAACAATCTGTTATATGCTTGTTCATTTTTGTCCATCAATCTTTTGTCTTGCAGTGATCAGGAGCTCTCTGGAATGTGTAATATGGAAAGCTGAAATCACTCCTCACGAGAAACCAAAAGCCTAAACAGATGATCCAAAAATCATATCCATAAAACCAGTTTAAGATATGCTGATATGCCCTACCACCTGCAAGAGAGTGTCATGTACTATGGATTCTTCTCTGCCACAAGGAGTAAAGACTTTAACTTTTGACTGTGTAGTTTTTTGTTATTATGTTCCTAACTTTATTAGACTGTCCTAATTTAATTTATTTTTCAGTTTTAACCCCTCTTTTGTCACTTAAATTCCTGTTGTACAGGAAACATTACACACAATTTTATTTGTTGGTATTCTAGTTATGGTTTTACCCATGCAGTTATGTTTGATTGGAAAAAGATAGTTTGTCATTTAAATGTTTACTGCACAGGACCCAGGCAGAAAAAATAATCATTCAGCTTTTGAAATGCTGGTAATAAATTTAAGACATTTGGAATGTGGCATGATTTTTTAAATTGTGTGCAGAAAAAGATTGTCCTCTCTTTTTCAATTAAGAAAACAGGCTTTCCTGTATCTTAGCTGGTGAGTGCTAGCAACTGCAAGGTTCAGTGGAGTTTGAAAAGCAGAATGACAGTGACATTGACGCAATCCATATAAAAATTTAAACTGTAAGAGCGGTTCAAACGTGTGTGTAAATAAAGAGCATGCTCTGTTGTTTGGTGTGGTTCCATTGGCATTGCTAGGGGTGCAGCAAAGTGTTTTCTATGGTGTTTGGGTGGTTTCTGGAATGGCTTTAAGGTGACCTGCCTTCCTTGAATGTAAATCTATAGAATATTTTTGCCTGTTCTATTGTATATTGACAACAAATAATCTGTAGGCCCAGCTATCCAGAAAGTAATAGCATAACCTCAAGAAGCTGCACAATATTTTAGCATTCATACCCATAGCACAGCAGTGTAGGAGCACCTCAGCAAATACAAATAATTGTGTCAAACTGAAATAGCGATTCAGATGAGTGTGTGTATGTTTAAGAAACATGTTCTGCTTCTTTGGTCTTCAGTATAATCCACATATTCCCTTGGACAAGCTGCTATTTAAACCACATGTCCTGGTTTTTAATCATGTCTCTTTAATTGACTAAATTAAAATGTGGTGCAATTATCTCATATCTGTACAGTATGTCTAAAAAGCTCAGATGCTATTTTTAACTCCAAACAGGATAATTTACAAAAATGTATAATGTTTGTCCTAAATGGATAATAAATCCAAAGGTTGACATGTCTGGGTAATTCTTTCAGGATTATTTGCAGGGCTGTGCATTCCACAATTTACAATACATTCCAAAGAATTCCCAGTCATGGCGTGATTTTCATAATGAAATTGCCAGTGACGTGACCCAAAGATTGTTTTAATCTCTGAAATGTGAATGTCATTCTACTCTCTTTAAGCTTTCTATTATGCAATTTTACCAGAAATTGTAGTCAGAAACATGACATTTATATCTTTTCTGTGTGAAAAAACACCATGCAACTGGAGCACTGGAACAAAGACCCCTCCCTTGCTTTCCTGTATGACTCATATGAAACATGATATACTTACTATGATTAACAAAACATGTTTATACCAAGGGATATTGTCCAAACATTGACTTAAATGGATCAACATTTGAAATTACAGCAAGCACAAAGTGTTTACAATTAGTGTCTTTCTTGATCCCTAAAGTCATTGACATATGATGCATTCAAACTGTGATGCTTGTAAAATGCTTATGTTTTCAAGTGCTTGTATGACCAGTTTATGACAAATATTTCCCACTCCACGTCCTGTTAGTTAAAATAATAATCAAAATTACAGTAGTTACTTTCCATATTTTACTAACTATTTGTTGAGTTTTACTTCTGATAAGGTATATTTATTCAGTATATATAAGAGTAAGCTTGGGAAGGATTGAAATACTTTACAGGGCATTCTGTATCAAAAAATCCATGGCTCAAATTTTTATTTAAAATATTTTTATACAGAAGCAAGACCAACATAAATAGCAATGAAATTCAAAACATTAAATGCTATTGATAAATTTACTGAGTAATCCACCAATTTGTAGAAGGGGGTCAAAATGACCATTTTCACCTGAAATTTGGAGCCATAATTTGAGAGGAAGTAAAAAAAATGATGCAAGTATTGTTTTATTTTTTACACAGAGATTGGTAGATCTTTAAGTAAAATCTATTGACTTAGACTTATTAACAAGTAATCCTTGTTGCATTATCTGACAATGGTGGTAGTTCAGAAATGAGGAAAAGGCACTTTTTGGTTGTTTTAAAAAAATTTACATGCCTGTAACTCAAGACGTGTTAGAGATATTTTAATGTTCTTTTCAGGGTCTCATTCTTAAGCATTTTTTAGTTTGGAAGCTACATGTTTAAGGCCCTATGTGGTTCAGTCACAGAAATAAGGGAATCTAAATGTGCCTCCATGAGTACTTAAATTGTATACATTGTCATTCATTTTAAAAAAAACGTGAGTAACTTTGTAAAAATCTGGTAATTAATTTATTTTAAAGAGAAATATCAGAATAACAAATAATGCTAAAGCCAGGAATGGACCCTTTAAGTTTTTTTAAGTTTTCAAAAACAATATTTTTCATATCTTGATTTTTTGTTGTTTAGTTGTTGTTATAGTAGTTATTTTTTAAGGTTTCCTTATAACAAGAGTTTAAGAAACCCTTCCATTAAAACCACAAATAATCTTTCAACATCTACATTGATTGATCATTTATGTATACACTGACTACATCAAAATACTTGATGTAGCCCAACACAATTAGCTATGTTTATTTACTCTGTATGTGCATTCCCAATATAGCACCAATTAGCTAGCAGGGGACAATCACAAATCATTCCTAAACTGACAAGCATGTCAAAATGCATATCAAACACTAAAAGGAACAGATGGAAATCAAGATAAGATCTCATCAAATTCATCCTATTTTGATATACAGTTGCAGATGCAGGAGTGATCATCCTTTGAGTTTCATTATGATGGAAGCTGGCTTTAGTCAGAGAGTGATTAAAGAGTTGTTTCATTTTTGGGCAATTTGAACAATGAAAATGAAAGAACAAAACAGTCATCTGTAATATTCACTTTTGGATATACACAAACAGTGCCGTAAACTGCATACAATTACATCCAAAATAACAAATGAAACATGACGTATCATAACGCATAACACATCCAAGGGGAACTGCATTCCACTGATGAATGTTACAAGGGTTCTGAGCTAAAGAAACATGGAATTCCCCCTTAACAGAAAGAGAAGGAGACACTCATGTACTCTTAAAGAACACCACATTTATACAATTATATTAGCTTTTGTATTTCACATAGAGATCTTAATGTAGACTAAAAATCAACTTCAAAGATCAATTATTTTAATGATCAACCAGACATAAATCTAATTGCTGTGGTTGGATGTGCAACGTTTTTTAAAAACAATAACCCAGTCAAATCTTTACAATACAGCAATTTTAAAACCAAGGCTCTGATGGCTAATTGCTGAAGTATATTGTTTTGCAATATTTTTCTCAAATGTTTTTTGCAAATTTTGACAAAATTCATAATTTTTGCCTGGTTTTTATGTCATACGGATTTCACATAAAACAATTTGGATAATAAAAAGATACATCCAAAAGAAACGTCACATGAAAAGTACTGTGGAAAAAAATATTAATATCTGTACAGCAAAAACAACATTATTGATGACCATAATGAAGAACAAAATTCATCTGCAACAAATTACATGCTTGGACTCACCAACACCAATAACAAATTACACTTGCTGTTAATCTGTAACCAGCAGAGTCTTGATTATGCAATATGATTGCCTATAACATTAAAGGAGTAGTTTACCCAAAAATGATTTCCCATAATTTACTCACCCTTAAGCCATCCTATGTGTATATTAGGTGACTTCTTTCAGTGGGAACAATTGTTTTTGAAGCTCCAAAAGTTTTTGAAGCTCCAAAAAGCACATCTGTCTTGAAAGTAATCCATATGACTCCAGTGGGTTAATGTCTTCTAAAGCAAAACAATGTCTAAATTATGGGCTAATTTTCATTTGGGTGAATTATTTCTCTATTGTGATGTTTTTTTGGTAGATAACATTTGTTGACGTAGTCAACTGCATCACCTGCAGTGTGACAAGCTATACTTCATCTTAAAATTTTTATCTTACAATTTTGCCAAAAATGTTAAAAATCCCTGGATATTTTATGTTATAGGACAGTGTTTGTCATAGGACACCTATAGATATAAATAATATGATTTTCTGCTGATAAAACAAAATTGGCATTATTGTGTAACTTTACACTAGGCACATAGTTCTTCTAATACTCAAAGCAACTACAGGTTTAAATCAAGGCACATTTTAAAATAACTAAATCTGATTGATTTTTAAAAAAATAAAGACGGAAAATTTTTATAAACAGAGAACACAGGAAAGGCTATGTTATATGTCAATGGAACCTGTAAGAACCAACAAGCCTAGTTTACAAAGCTACATTTACAAGTAGGACTAGTAGAATGAACAGCAGAAGACAGTGTTTTTTATAAACAATGTTAAATGAGGTTAAACATCGAAGCATTAGAGATTAATCAGGTTTCTGCCAAACTGGTGGGTTTTAAGTTGTTTCTTGAAGGTTGTAATGGTCCCAGCAGGATCGGTGAAGCCTGGCAGCTCACTCCACCAAGACAGAAAAGGTGAATGTCTTAGAGTGCGATCAGGTACCCTGTTGTGGGGAAACAATCAGACTTGTTTACAGACAGTGTTTGGCGGGAAGGGACATATATATGAAGGAGTGAGTTGAGGTAGGAGGGTGAAATACAGGTGACTGTCCTAAAGGCCAGGGTCAGAAATTTGAATTTGAAGTGGAGTGAGATCAGAAGGCATGTAATGGGGTTCCCGCCCATTGATTGAAGACCAAACGTGCTGCAGCATTCTGGATCATTTACAGGGGTTTGGTTGCGTTGACCAGAACACCAGCTAGTAGGGCATTGCAGCCTTGTTATTACAAGTGCTTGGACTAGAAGCTGTGTTGTATGCTCAGACAGGAAAGGTCTGTTTTTCCTGATGTTGCAGAGCATGTACCTGCGGACCAAGAGACTGTTACAATGTAAGCTGTGAATTTCATCTGGTCATCAAGCACCACCTGGAGGTTCCTAGAGGACCAAGTATGTGTAAGAGTTGATGATACAAGTTAAACTGTTAAGTTGTTTTCTAATGATGGGTTTGCTGGGATTACCAGGAGTTCCATTTAACTGAGGTTGAGCTGAAGATGTTGTTCCTTCATCCAGTCTAAGATGTCTAAAAGGCAAGTAGAGTTCTGAGCAGAGATGGTGGGGTCATCAGGCACAAGTAAAGCAGCATGGTGTATGGGTAGCAATGGTGTGAGAAGCCATGTGCTTTTATTGACTGAATCTAGAGATGCTGTGTATATTGAGAAGAGGAGAGGATTGGGAACTGACCTCTGAGGAACCTGAGTGGTCAGCTGATGTGACATTGATCCCTCTCCTCTCCATGATATCTTAAAGAATCTGTCTGTGAGATTTAAACTAAACCAGCTGAGTGCAGGTCCAGTGATGCCCGGCCAGAGAGGGTTGACAGCAGGATCTTTTGGTTCACTGTGTCAAAGGCATATTCCATAGTCTAATGTTTTGTAACCTTCTAAACTGAATATTACTTTGAGTAACACATTTTAAAGAACAATAATAACTTTATTAATAGCTTCTATAATCTCTCTTTGCTGTAAAACATTAGACTGAATTTCCTGGACTGCAAATTGTATATATTTTTATTCTTAATCAACACAAAAGCCTGTTCTTTGATGTAAGCCTGTTGTTTGTAAATAGTATATAGTTATGCATCAAATAAATATATTGTATATTTTGAATAATTGTATATTGCAAGACCCTCCCTCCACCACCACCACCAAAAACAAAAATCTTATGATGGTGACACCATAAGATTCAATTCAAGCACTGCTTTCGGCCTACATACAGAATGTACATTCAAAATAAATGTGTTAAAAACTTGTGTTAGGGACAATTCGCACAGGCATATCACAAACCGATGTGAGAAGCACCAACAGTTTTCTCCTGCAAAGTTTGCAACCTATGTACCTGGCACCTAGCCCAGCTGCACAAATCACTTCACCGCTATGGGAACATGGTGTTTGTGGAGACTGAGCTGTGTTTTTAAACCCGCCCTCGAGAGGATCTCATTTCCCCTAAAGCCTCCCATTTTCCTCCGCCCCTCCCTCTCCAGATCATCTCTCTCCGTCTGTACCTCTATTCCTGATCCACTATCCCAATCATGGACCTCGCAGCGAGGTGTGCGTTCCTGCTCTCCAGCTTCGCCGTGCTCGCAGCGCTCGATTTGGACGCGATTGATCCTAGCTACTATGTGGAGACCAGCACCTTCCCAGACGTGATCGACTATAAAGATCCCTGCAAAGCTGGTGAGCACTAGAGTAATTTATTTGCCCTTTTTTTTTTTACTGATGCAAGCTTTCGCGCAAGCCACGTAAAGCTCCCGTGATTACTGTGCGAACTATAAACTGTGCAACTGTAGATGACAGCAGAGCCACGCAAAATAAAGACGAGATTTTAAGCGATAATAAACACGAACGTACTTTATCCAAAGTAAAAATGTTTTTGACACAACGATGTTTTTAGAGTGATTCCGCGATGTTTTGACATCGCAGACGAAAATATTTTCCAGTTGCTGTTTTCTTTGTCATAAAGCAGCCGGAAAGTTTTTCTTCGTTTGTTTTGGACAAAGTTTGATAAATTTGATGTACGAACGGACACTAATGCATGATGTTTCATTGTTAACCCTTGACATTTATTTATTTGAATAACGTACTTTGGTAAGTATATTACCGTACAAGGTATCTGAAAACTTTTCGCTGTGATCGTGCAACGGTCATCGCAACAAAGTTGCAGATTGTGTTGCTGTAGCTGTATTTATTTTTCCGTATTTTGTGCTCTCAGTCTAGGGGCTGGAACACCCACCTCCCCATTGCCATGTCACTGTCTTGAATGACGTAGTCCCCGGCCGGTTCGGTTTTCCTGCCAAATATGCATGACGTCATCCTGATATTCTTCGGCGGGGGTCGACGTCATTCGACACAGTGAAGTCAAAGTCTTTTTAAAATAGTATTCTGGCATACTGCTTACTGTATAGCGTGCAGTATACTTGGAATGCTGCCTGCAGTTTTTGTAAATAGTTTGTAAAACTGAATGTATTACACAATGATAAACATTTCAAAAGCTAGTATACTATATTGTTGTCACATAATCTCATTACATGTATACTTAATTAAGAGAGTAATGTCCAGTTATCGTCTCAGAAATAAATGCAGTAATTTTGTGTTTTGTGCTATGATAAAATAATGCATTAAGAGAAGCTTGTCACATTGGAACACTGGAGTGTTCAAAAAACAGTTTGAAAATGATAATTATTTTTACAGTCATATAGTCAATAAATAACTTAAATTAAGTGTTTTAGTTTTCACTAAGGTAGGCTTGTCTGTATGGAGCTTTAAAAGTGACCTTATCCAGAAAAGTTATTAATTAAAGTTCTTTGATACTGTGAAATGAACTTAAATTAAAGTTTTAACTACGGAAACACATAACTTCAAACACATCGATAACTATAATATTTATATTATGGTGAGGTGCTATTGGTTTACATTTTTTTGCCACTTGCAGGATGTTATTTCGATTGCTACATTGAGTTTTACTGAGCAGTGTTAAGCAGATGGATTGAAGTGAAACCAAGTTTTCTCAATCTCAGTTTGGTCTCTCGCAGGGGTCACACAAGACGTGTCAAATCTCAGGGATCTCGGTCTCTATTAACTCGTCTGTGGCACCTCTCCTCTGCCTTTCTAAGTTCTTTTCTTTCATCTTAGTCTTTTTCATTCTTTCAGGTTGTTTTTTTCCTTGTCCTTATTTGCAGCTGAATAAGGCCCTTGCCTGTTCATTTTTACATTTTCACCCCTCTCAGAAACAGACTTTTGCTTAACAAGTGACTACGGGACAATAACAGCCCACAAGCTGAAATTGGTCTTCCAGGCAGATTAGGCTGGTTGACTTGCAAAGATTCAGGGGGCGTTGATCTCATACAAAGAATTTACTTCCTGAATCACTCTGTGATTGAGGTTCTTGAGTGATGTTAAGCCACAGTGATTCTGTGTTTTTGTGTGGAAATCCTTGCTATCGCAGTTTGTGCGTCATTCCAGTTAGCTTAGCTAGGAGATTCTCTGTATTCACACTCATTTTATTTATTTGATATGTTGTTTTTTCATATAAAAAAGGAAACAAGTAGCAGTGAGTCAGAGTTTATCAGTCATTGTGACATGATACACAGAATGCATCCCATCATTCACAGCTTTTTCCCCCAAATTCAGCTCTTCCAGTTTATGTAAACAAACACAGTTATGTAGCCAGAGCTATTAAAACCCCAGGACAGACTGTTTTTGTTACGTGACACCACTGTAGAAGTGATGCCCTTCTTGAGAAATACTTGTTGTATTGCCCAATCTTTTATACCCCCAAATATGTTCACCAGTGATGATGTGTCTGGTTGTGTGACCTGGTTGGATTTTATAACCCCAAAGAAAGCATGTCCTTCTAAACAACAATGGTCCACCTGTTTACCAAGGGTCTTATTACCAGCTTGACCTGAGTGATGGATAGGGATGGGCCCAAGTGGCCCAGCTGTAGCTGAGATTATGTGAGTAGTAAGTCTGCATGTACAAGAAATGAGTAGGAACAGAGATGTAGTGTGCCTTATTTATACTGAGCCACAGTAGAACATTAACCCTATCCTATTTGTCAAACAGACTTGTGGTTAAAACCAGTAACCGGTCACATGCTAATCTGTTTAATTATGTTCTTTTAGTTTCAGATTTGTTTTCAATTTCTATATATGTATATCAGGGACTGTTGTTTGTACGGTTTCGTCAATAAAAAATATTTAGGACTGGACTTGGAGCAAAATTACATTTTGATAAAATATTAAAAAACACCAGTATTTTTTGTTTTGGAATAATGTGCACAGATGTGTAATAAGATCAGAAAAGTAAACCATGTTGATTTTGATTCAGTGTTGTCCAGTTTTTAGAAATGTAAAGCAAGTTCACAGTTTTGTAGGTTTCTTTTCATCTGTCTTATACATGTTGTCTAAGTGCTTAATTCATAACTCAGGGAAATCCACGAGACAGCAAATATACAGGCAGACCTTAAGCTCTCAGCACTGTTACCTGTTTGTAGCTCTCACATGGCAGCTGTTGTCCTGTGTTTTTGTCCCCAGAATTGGTTTAATAAGGCACTCTTTGACCTGATTCCCTGTTGCACTGCTTACCCAGAAATGTGATGATACTTAAATTCCTTCACTTCTGAGTCTCATAGCTTGGCATGGGAAACCACATGCGCAGATAGTTCAGCTGGAGCTGCTGGCCGAGCGCAGCGACTGTGTCATGCATGCACAGCTGGTGACATCACACCCTCCCATAATTCATAGAAGCATTTTTCATTGGGGAGGATTGGTGGTTATTTTAATTAAAACTTTAAAGTGTGATTGTGAGTCATTCCAGATAATTAGAACATGTGAGTGAAAATTATAGAAATAGAGTCCTTTTAGGTGTATGTGCAAACTTTTATTGCATCCCAGTTTGTCAGAATTTTTTATTTTCAGTTTATTAAAAGTGAACCATTCTTAGTTTGATTCCCTTGAACAATGTGAATATTGATAATTTGTGGGGCTACCAAACATTTGAGCATTCTGACTTTAACAGTGGGTTTAGTCTGGAGAGGGACTGTTTTTCTTGCCAGTGGAAGGCATATTTTCAGTTCTTTTGGTGATGCTAGTGGGACAGAAATTACATTCGTCTAAGATACTCATTAAATCCTAATTGTAGCTTTTAAAGGACACCATAACAAATGTATTTGGAATAGTTGTAAGGAAAATCTCTTGAAATATTATCAAAATCTCTGGACCTTTAATACCAAAGTTGTCTGCTTGAAAAAATTGACATTTTAAAAATGTGTTACCTGAAAATCCTTCCAGGAACTTTCAGAGCATTCATCTAGATCAGTTCTCCTGTTTATAAAATGAAAAATGAATGAGGACCACTCACACACAATTATTGCATGCATCTCTGACTGCAATGTTTTTTCTCCTGAAGGGATTAGAGAGCTGTGTTGCGTAACATTTGTCTGTCAACATTATTTACATAAACCAGCCTCAGAACAACAAATGAAAAAGTTTAATTTGTAAGACCTTGTTTTTCTAAGCTTCAGGGTTCACCCAAACTCTCTTAGTGTGGTTTTCGATCTGGTCTCATTGTATCATAAAGTCCATCAGTGGTTCTTTGAACCACTCTGTTCCCTCCCCTCTTACCCCTTGGGTGAGGATCACAGAAACCAAGAGATCTAGCAGAGTGAGAAGAGGTGAGCCTGTCTCCAGACTTGTAGGTCATTCAGTGCATGCCAGCATGGGCCAGTCCTTCATGCTTGTGCATCTGTCTGCCAGCTGATGTGAATGTGTCTCATTCAGACTCATCTGGCAACTTGACCTTCACCCATACATCATCCTGCTGCACATTTGAACTCATTTCTGCCACTGCTTTTGTAAATAATTAATATTAAAACTGACCTGGGACCAGCACACATCTGAACTTTCACTCCTAGCTCGCAGTGTTGGGGAAGCAACTAAGTGTGGCATGCAGTTTTTGAACAATTTGCATCACCAAACAGATTTAAAAAAACATGGTTGCTAATTATGTTATTGCATGTGTTGTTGTGTCATGCTGGTTGGGATGATACAACATCAATTGATATTTTATCATCATTTCAATATGAATGGCTTATAGTTGTTGTTGCATGTTACATGAGAGAAGAGAAAGTAAGAAGTTACACACTTTACGTTTATGTTTGAAATTCAACCACAGTAAAGCCACCCAGTTGTACATTAATAGTAAAAAGGAGCTAGCTACATTGAGGTAGTTGAGTAAGCAAATCTTTTTTAAGTATTGTTTTGAAGCTCAAATGAATGACTTATATTATGTGGGGGGGGATAATCTAGTAGAGTGTGTATTGTCTTTTTAGCTTATTACTATACCACTACCTAAAATGTATTTGGGTTGGTATACGTTAGTATCATTATCACTTTTAGTTAGTTACTCCTTTAAGGCAGACAGCTCGGTCTGTCAGAGGACTGAATTTGTTTGTAATTTAATACATCTGCCATTCTAAGGACCTATATGTTGTGATTTTTTTTTTGCCTCCTAGATCACAAAAGGAACTTCTTTACTCTCTGTGCTTTCAAAATCCACTGCCTGCCACCAAAATATCTTTAAATAAACCCTCTACAAAGTATTTTTGTAATGTACTACACTGCAAACTATATTATCTGGCATGTCCCCTTATTGCTTCAGTGGCAGCATGCACCAGAGCTGGCATAGACTCAAGAAGTTTGTGCATATCTGATGATTCATGTTATCCCAGCATGACCAAAAAAATGTATTGTGTGTGTCAACAGAAACAAAGAAATCAGACCTGAAGTTAACATGGTCAATGTCACAAGTTTGATTACCTCTGAGTAAACCTTTAAAAAGTGCAAAAACTTTAAACTTTTATTGTGTGTACCTTAGTTTTCGTTTGAAATCCTTACAGAGTTTGTTTCCAGGTTTTACCAGATTTTTATGTGGTCTCAGACTTCTGCACCCACTGTATGACCACAGCTATCAACAATCCTTGCAAAATCAGTGATCTATTATTTGTATATTCTATTTTTTAAATACACACATCTAAGATTCAAAGGCAAATGTACATCATACAATCGCCTTACATATCAAATATCTGTTTTTTCTGTATCTTATTTTTAAATAAAGTATTGTTTTTAAATATTAACATTTTGGATTAATTACCCAATATGCTTGCACTTTTCTGTTTTCCTTCCAAAGCAACTAAGTACAAAGTACTAAGGAGACAAAATTCAGTCTCAAGACATAATTCACTAGTACAAGCCTGTTCATCACCTCTGGCATAACACCCAATTTGTTCAAGTAATGACACAGTAGGATCCAAAAAACAACATGAATCCTGTAGATGTTTTCAGCATGTGTGCATGCCGACTGAGAATGGGAAAACAAGTGTTTATGGAGGTTTATATATGTGGGAGAAGATGTTTGTAAGCCACAAAGGTGTGAGCAGCACTGAGTAATAATGTTATTTGAAGGCATTGCTTCCTCAGGGATGTGCTTCAGTAGGCTTGAGAGTGTTTCCATCTTATAGGTTCTATGTGCACTAAGCTGCTTTTATTTTTGACTTGCTCTTGGTGATCTGTAACACAGGGTCACAGGTTGACAAATAATTCTGTTTTAGCATCAGTCTAAGCTAACACTTTACTCTAGAGAAAAGTGGTTTCATGCAGATACAATATTTTCCCACAAATTACATGCATACATTAAAACAGGCTACCATTGTAGTCTCTGTAGTGTGCCTTTTATATGCCTACTATAGCTTGCTCTGTGTTTTCAGCATTACTGCTGAGGTTCCTAAACTAATGCAGTTCTCTGAATTTGAACTCTGAATAAATGTTTTGGCCAGTTTGGTGGGGGGAATAGTGTCTCCTAAAACAGATTAAATACCATGGTTTAATAGCTTAAATTTTGGTAGCATATTGTAGTGTAGCTAACTGCTTTATCAAACGCACAGCATGACCAACACAATCTCATGGCAATTCAAAACTATTTTACATTTAATTCATATGTATTTGTACATTTGTATCTGCACTTCAGTTGCTACCTGCCAGTGCTGGAATAGAATCAGCAATCTTCAAATCACAAGCCCGACTCACTTACCAGTAGGCCACAACTTCTCCTAACTTGTATGTACTGGATTGTATGTTTTCACACAATCCAGTTTTCACCCAGCTGATGGTTAAGTTTTGGGGTGGACCATCATGCTTTCTTTTTTTCTAATGTTCAAATGTTTTTTCTAAAATTTACATTGTACACATTTAAACATTGTACATATTTAAACAAGATTACGACACGTTTTACATGAGATCAGGTTGGCTTGACTATAGTTTACTTAAAATTCTGAGTAGCTTGTAAGCTGGCTAGCCACTATGTATAGCTAAGTGTTCTGATGAACTATCCCCCAAGTCTGGCTGCCCATATTCTCTGATGTTTTCAGCTAATTAGCTTGTTAAGACAGTGCACATTGTCTTTTAAATAAAGATGAGCCCTGTGTGATGCATTAGAGAAAACAATATGCTTTGTTGCTGGTGTGAAACAATAACAAAATCCTTGGGAGTGCTTACTCTAATCATCTCTTTCACACCTAATTAGTCACAATAATGAGAACGCAAACTGACCATGAAACATTTGTGTGTGTGTTTGTGTAGCTCTCAATATGATTGTACCAGCGACTTCAGTGGGAAAACAAATGTGTTGTAACCTTTCACATGTATTTAAACTGCAGTTCAGTCAACTTTGGATGTTTTGCAAGTTGTTTTACATGCCTATAACTGTTTGAGAGTCAGAGTATTTGGGCTACTGGCTTTAAAAATGCAAATGTAATTGGTGGCTAAGTGTTTGGGTGGTAGTTCAGAAGAACCATCATTCACATTTAGCCACAGATCAAAACCAGGCACTAATGTTCTGCTTGCATCAAACTCACTGGCTGTGTACAAAAACGAAAAAATTTTGTGCAAAGCATTGGTCATGTTCCCCTTGAAGACATTACCCATTCACCAGGTGCCATTCATAGGTGTGTATTAAAGGAGTTTAGCTGATGGTTGGATCAATAGCTCTTTGTAGACACAGTAATTAGTATGTTGGAGAGACTAACTGCAGCCACTGTTCTGACCCCCTGCTACCCTAACAGCAACTGTTTCCATTTAACACACAGACATGCACGTATTTGTGACAGTTCAGATTCTGAATTCTAATTGGACATGATGAACGACCTGTTTGTTTTTCAGATGTCAGACACCTCTTTGGCTGTGTGCCTTCTGAAGTCAATGCTTATTACCTCCGGCAGTCTGAGTCCAGGCATCTTAAAACACATGCCCCACACCACTTCCATCACACTTTCTGCATCTTTGCCCGCCTCTGACAATACCTGGAGGCAACACAGCTTGTTGGGGAATAAACCCTGTTCACCAGTCTGTGGCTTTTAGTCTGAAGTCTGGTCTGGAACGGAATCCTAGGTTAGCTCTCTGAAAAGAAGTAGGCGTGTAGGCTCATGGCCTCTGTGGCCTGAGGTTCAAATTGCAGAGTCAGGCCATATAAAGGTAAGAATTTGGTAAGGAGGAACAGCTGGTAGTGTTTTTACAGGAGAGCACTGTGAGGCTGTGGTGTTTATGAGAATCCCCTATCCTCATGATCCTAACAGAAACACAACAACTATCTGGGGTTTGTCCAGAAGAAAAAAATGTTTGTGTTTCAAGAAACAACATGCCATTTCCTCTAGGGAAATGTCAGTTTATTATTGGATTTGTTCATACTATTTATTTCCCATGAAACTCAGTATTGTTCCCAGGCCCATTGTCCTGCAGAGAATAGGTCTAACTATAATCAAACAGCTAATCTAAAGTTTGTTTTGCTGCTTCAGGTGTGTTTTATTACAGCTGGATCTAAACTCAGTGGGTCACCAAGAGTAGGACTGAAAAGCCCCTACCCTAATCCTCAACTTTGGACACCTACATTTCTTGTCTAAATCACATTTCTCAACTAAATCAAAAAAGTAATTAGGATGTAATGTTTTGCATGACGCAGATTAACACCATATTAGGAATACTACAATTATTTTAATGAAAGAAATGTTTCCACATTGCAATGCATTCAGGTATTTTGAAAAAAAAACTTTTTATCATGTTTAAAAGGTGATTTTCATTACTCACTTTTACACTTTTACATTTTCATTACTAATAACAGTTCTACAGTACAATTATTTTTAAATTTTGCATTATAATATTATTTTCATTACAGTTAAGGACTTTTTTTAGATTTAAATTACAGTAAACCAGTTTTGTTTATAAGTAAACTTGTACTATGTAATTCCCTTTTTCTTGTGTCATGTAATTCTCAGTAATTTTACAGTTTCAAACATACTGTAGTAGTTGGTTTGTTTAAACAAGTATAAGTTAAAGGCATCAAAACCAAATACTTACATGATGTATAAGTAGTGTAAATAATTAATATTACATTAATAAATACATGAATACATTAATAAATTGTTTTTTTGCATTACAGAAATGGGCAATAAGTGGAAATTTTGAGGAGTGCTTTCACCTCAAGAGCAGTCACAATCCTAAAAATTTATTTGCAATGTTTTCTTTAAGCAAATATAATTTCTTGTTCCTCTTTTGATTTTGGGGTTTAATACGACCCCGGCATGTTCTAGATTATTTAAAAACAGTTTTATAAGTGATTGCTTTTTTCCAACAAAATCACTGAGTGAATCCAGCTGAGTGATTGGCTAGTTTATGTCAAATAGTTTAGTTTATGGCTAGTTTATGTCAAAAAGCACAAAAGTGAAACTGCAGTGACTGTCTGGGTCAAGGCCAGGGTCTGTCTTCAGCATCTAATAGACTGTCTCTTTATGAATGTGAATGGTGCATTTACAATTAAGGAGGCGCCGCTATAGTAGCTGTGAGTGGTATTATCATGCACAGCAGGCCTGTAGTCCAGTGTGTGCCTGCATTAAAGCTCCTGGGCTGTGATTTCCCACTGTTTTACCTCAAAGATGCTGAAGTGAAAAATCTCTGGTTTTGTGGGTTGTATCTTTAAGACCTGTCTAGAACTCACATTATACCCTTACGGTTTTGAATAGAGACCAGTTTAGGTGAAAAAGGTGCCAAACTGACTTTTGTTAATGAAAGTGCTGTTATATTTGGGGGAGATTGTCAAGACGGACCATGCAATGGAAAAAGGCATGAGAGTTCCCAGCTGGACCTGGTGCATTTAAAAATCCTTGTAAAAGTAACAGGACTAAGCCTTCAAACCTAATCCATCTACAACCATTCTTCTGTTGTTCACATACTTTGATTAAACTTTCTGACTCTTGGTTGTTAATTCTATTTCTTTATAAGACACAGTTGTACAAATATCACAGCCATGCCACACAGACTGATGCCTGAACGATTGTCTTTGTATGATGACAACATATCTATTTGATTTGTGATTTTTATCTAGCTCATTTGCAATAAATGCTGGATGTTAGAATGGAAATGAATATTACCATGATGTTTAGAGATCTCATCATTGTCTCAGCAATAGTGAGAAACAGATATATTGACCAGGGCGATTAATTGACCAATCAAAGGTTATCAGCATTGTCTGATAACAGTTGATTAACAGAAATGGTCATTCCATAAAATTAATTAATGTGCATCTTAATTGCTGTCATTAAATTATATATGTCAGCATTATATTGGCCATAGGCAACTCTGTTTTCTAAATATTCTGTTGATATTGGTCATTAAAACACATCTGTAAACCCTTAGTTCTTAGTTTGCGTATAGCTTTACAAACAATACAGGAACAAGTCTGTCAGCTGTAGTTTGTCTATTTTATGTGTGTGATTTCATCTGGAAGAAATCGTAAATGTGTAATACGTTGCATACAGTATTGATCCAAAGTTTGTTTATAATGTGAACTCCTTTTTTAAATTTAATTTCCTGTTTAAAGATGTTTATACATAAAAAAAGATATTTGATAATGGAAAGTGAAGATTTTTAGATGATCTTCTCTGTTACTGGCGTCTCTGTGATAGGAAAAGTCAATGATTTCTGTATACCTACTTAAAAAAGCGAGGATTCGTAACATTGTTTTGTGACAGAACCTTCATACTTTCATTCATAAATTCACCCCATATATGTTTTGAAGCACTGACTTTTGTTTCAGTAGTTTGTGTTTAGTGGTGTTTCGAAGGTTTGGACAAACCCCAGACAATAGCATTAGCACTTGGTGCATAACACAAAATGAAAGATAAGCCCTATACCTCAAATTGTCAGGCTTATTGAGGAGAGATGTGCTGACCTACTGTTTGTACAGTTGTATAAAATTGTTTTGTGACAGAACCTTCACACTTTCATTCATAAATTCACCCCATGTGTTATGAAGCACAGAATTTTGGGCCATGGGGGCTTTCATGGCCTGTAGCATGGATGACGTCATCTACCAAGGAACAACAACACAGTTGCTTGGCAGTCATTCTCAAATGTACTCAGACTACACTCTTTACACTGATTTTGTAAACCCGCCCAAGAGTTTACTGAAACTACAAACAGTGTATGTAACATTATATTATTTAACTGGGCAGCCGTAGAGACACCAAGGTGGTCTGACAGAAAGTGGTTTTCTGTATGCACATACCCAACATTTTCTGTGGCTTATTCGTTAAATGGATGAATACGCACAATGTCAGAAGAATATTCATATAAACTTATTTGTTTGTGAACAAAAACAGCTGGGGCATAAATGAGGTGTGTGTCAATACAGTATTGGATCAACGCATTAGGTCTTAAAGTAACAGCAGCCTAATATTCTTGTTTTTTCTTTAAGGTATTAATATTAATCAACAACAAAAGAAAAAGAGAATACCTTTTGTAGCTTTAACAAGAATTTATGAAGACTATGTTTTGACCATTTGTGATCTCATTTACCATGTTGTGTGACTTGTGTCCTGTCCTCACAATTTATATCAATGCAACAAATGATTAAATTACTACTGGAGCACAGCATTGTTTCTTTATAGTTCTAGACATTAATCAAATCTATGCAAAAGACCCTACAGACTGGCAGTCAGACCCACAGATTCTTCCCCATTGCCTTTGTTTAAAATGTCAAATCCAGAGCATTCAGTGGGTGCTAAGGAACGCTCGCAGCTGTTGAGTGTCTTTATAATGAATGTTTTTGGTTAAAGACCAGCCCCACCAACTAAACGCCTCTAAAGCCTCAATTTGCCACCACGCTCCTGTACTACTCTTTATAAAATACACCACCAGGTCTGTAACTGACAATATCTTTGATGGCTTTTAAGCCCTGTGTGATGAGAATCTATCATTCTTTTATTTTTTATAAAAGCTCTTTTTCATTTAATCATTTTATAGAAAGCATGAGGATTTTGATTTCTCCAGTGAGGAATTCATGTTAGGGAAAAAAAGAAGATTAAAAAGGGAATCCCTCGGGGACACGAGGATAAAATGCATCGTTACAACAATTGGATGAAGTCAAACAGAGGAGGTTTGGCTGCATGTTTGTGCACTTGTTCTCATCAGTCTTGGCTTTTGGTGGAGAACAATTACACGCTAGATTAGGATGAGATACAGGGGATTGTGTCTATCCCTCAGGAGGGTGAAAATAAAACCATGTCTGGTTCGGTCTGTTTGCGCCATGTGTCACTGGCATTCTCCCTTAAGATGGTGCCATTGGCATTGATGCTGTTGGTGCATTTGAAGTCCAGGTTTGGGAGATCAGAGGCTTGTGGCCTAGCAACTGTTTGTTTGGGTTTCAGCCATAGCATTGAAGAAGGCTTGCTCTCGTACGATTGTTTTGAGATCCTTTATACGCCCTAATGCCCTTGTACACGCTAAAGCCTTTATTATTATTATTGTTTAGAAAGTGTAATATAGCATTCCTTATGTATTTGTTTTTCAGGAATGTGTGTTTAGCTTCAGTTGATTGTGTTTAGTGGTGTTTGAAAGGTTTGGACAAACCCCAAACACTATCATTAAACTTTGGTGCATAACACAAAATGAAAGAATCTCTATACCCCAAACTGTCAGGCTTATTGAGGAGAGGAGTGCTGACCTACTGTTTGTACAGTTCCTCATCAACCATACACAAAATGTATACAGTCAACATTAGCCCCTTTCACACATATAGTCGTTGCAGGTAAATTAACAATACATTACCTTCAAAATATCTTGTGTAAACAGGACCTTTTTAAAAATACCAGTAAATCTGTTTTGGCAATTGTCTGGTATGTTGTAACATTAGCAGTAAATTATTGGTATAATTCTATTTGTGAAGAAAGAATAGCATTTATTGGTATGAACACATATGATTTGTGTATTTGTCAAAAAAGTCATTCAGGTAATTTTATGGTAATTAACCAGTATTATAGTGTTACAGGTGCTACTGATAACGTTTTATAAGACAAGTTAGCTTCTACCATGATTCTATCATGGTAATAATTCTTGAAGAAAATCCCACTGGTTTCCCACTAGTAATTATGACATTGTGGTGGTGTTTATGTGCACTAAATCTCTAAATTACAATCATTCCCACAAGGCAGCATATAACTTCACTGGGTATTTTTAAATAAATGTCTGTTAAAGTTTCTCCTTGTCATGTGTTTATCCATTGGGGGGACAATAAACTAAATTTCTCAAGCAAATTTTGTACGTTTGTATTGTTGTAATACTTACTTGGTTATTTTAAGTGCATATTATTATATTATTTACAATACACTTGTGGCTTTTAATGATTTTTTGGGGGGGTGTCCTGATTCACCTGACCTCCCTGTGATTTCCGCCTATGTGTCTAACACTGTAATTTCAGCTGCTAACATTTGGTTGTTGGCTCTTATGAGAACACTTCTGACCTTTTATCAGAGTTTATCAGTCTGATTTATTAATGCCATGGTATATGGCTTAATGAAAGTCAATGTGTTTTCTTCTTTCATGTCTATGTGTGTGCATGTTTGGGAGGCACATTACTGTTACCAAAAGAATCTTTAGGTCTTGGCAAGTTCCTTCAGAGCTCTTCGAGCTTGTCTGGTCTTGTCAGGGAGAATTTACACCCTTGTTTTGGTCAGTTTTTGTCTGCAACCAATAAAGTAATTTACTAAAATTTCTATGTGTTGTATAACAACGTCAACAAGACTGACATTATTTTTGAAGTTATGATCTTTTTGAAGATTAAATCAGCTATGATTTATTTATTTTCTGTCTGTAGTTCTCAGTCAGTTTATAGGTAAATCCCAGACAGTTAAGTTCAGGTAATGCACAATTTCCAATGAGACGAAACGCTATTCTTATCTGAGTGTCTTGTCAGGACAGTTTTACTCTGCCTCTCATGTACTGTGGTTGTCTGTGGGATGTGCTGTGCGACGTTAAACACTGTTATTTCAGTGCTGTCAAGTGTTTTTAGTTCAGCCTGTTTTTAGATGAGAGTTCAGTGAGGTTTGTCTGCAGACTCAACACAGTTGTCCAGATATTCAACAGTCACTGTCCTAAAGAAAGAAATAAAGTAATTAAAAAGCTGGACTACTAACTTTCTCTGTACTTTTAAAATAGTTTGTCGATATAGCTCATCTGTTTATGCGGTTTTCCTGTTTCTTTCCTTTTAAATACTGGTGAAACATAATAACACTAATATGATTGTTTGAAAACAGTCATTATTTTAGTATAGAAATGACACTTCTCTAACCTAGTTGAAATGACATAAAAACATAATTAGTTTTAATTGACTGGAATCACACAGCATTTTTATTTTCAGCATGGATAGCCAAATTCTTTTCTTTGCAAATGTTGTGCTCTTTTTAGGTCATGTTGTGTTATGGTTGTCACACAAAACAGAAAGCAAGACAAGAAGCAGCAGACTGTTCAGTAAAGGAATAATTGGATTCACTGTCCTGTACAGGAAGCTACAAGTCGCTGCCCTGATGCCCTACAGCCTCAGGGAGGGTTATAAACTGCACTGCCTATATAGGTCTGTTTTATATGTTCATCTCTGTCTCTCTGTCTCTCTCTTTCTCTCTGACTCTCACACTTAAAGCCCCCTGGTATTGATCTTTAATCTTGGAAAACTTCTCGCTTATGAGAAAAAAGTTTATTTTCTAAGTGGACTCACTTTTCAAACACAAAGACTAGCATATGGAAACACATAATGCCATTACCATGGAACATTTTTATAAAAGAATGGATAACCAGTGTTAACAAGTCTTGTAAATTCTTTCTGTTTTGTAATTTCTCCTTTTCAACTCTACTTTCCTGGTGTTCCATGACTAAACAATGTTTAACATTTTCTTGCCCAAACAAGAACTAGAATGACTCCTCTAATCCAGAATGAACAACTGATTCAAATCCTGGTATTTGAAGATGAGTTTATTTGATGCTTTTCAGAGGTCTGTTCAGAACATCCTGTCTTATTCTTAACATCCTCTGTTTGTGTGTTTACTATGGTTCAGAAATATACTTCCAAATGTCATGTTGGTCTTTGTGCACTGGCAGAGGCATTGTAACAAATTTCACATGTGAAGAGGTCAGCCAATCCAAGGGTCAGAGAGTGGGTGAGAAATGATCACAATTGTTTTTGGTACATGGAACTTAATTAAGGGTTCAAACATGAAGTGCTGAAACCCTATTGTAATTGTAAGATTATTATTATTATTATTACAATTCCCTAAAACTGATAACGCAATCTAAACCGTAAGTCCTAGAGACTTGAAGCTTGTCAGATGGTAGTACTCCAGCAGGCTACTCAGACCCAAGGACTCTAAATTGGACAATAGGGGGTGCTACAGTGATCAGTAACACAAAATAGCCCATAATACCTTCACCGTTTGTCATGGCAACACATGTAGCTGAAATTCTTGGTTCAAAAGAAAAAAACAGTATATCTGTTTTCATTTCAGCCTAATTTTTCCACCATTTTGAATTTTTGCAAAACCATATTTTGTGAATTATTCCTAGGTTGTTTGCCTGATTGGAACCAAACCAGTGCAGAAAAATTCTCTGGAGTGTGATTATTAATAATTAGCGAAAAAGTTTCAATTTCATTTAATGTTTGTGACAGGATGCCAAAACGTTCAAAGTATGTGGGTTCTTCTTTTGGTTACGCAGCTATAACTTTGGAAATGTAATGAGATATGGTCACCAAATTTGGTATGCATATGTAGGAGACAAATTTGTGGTCTCATGAAAAAAATCACTATAACTGCTATAAAAATGACTAAGTATTCCAAAATTAGTTCAATCTACTTTTGGTATGCATTTGAATGTCTTAAAAACATGGCCGCCATCAGCCGCTAAAGTTTGTACACCTATAAGAAAAGGATAACGGAGGTTAACCAGAGCAAAACTCGGTTGACCTGTTTGATTCATCACCCCAATGGTCTGTGAGAATTTAGAAAGAAATCAGAAAAATGTAAACTACTTTTACTAACTAGTCCTAGGTTTTTCCCTCAACATCAACCAGAGCAGTATAATTCTATGGATTTTCTAGGTTAATAATTATCAAAAAAATATTAACTTTTCAATTTGGAATGCTATAACAGGTTCATAATTTTACAAAATTGGGTGTGGGAATATGTACCAAATAGTCTATATTTACCAAACGAAATGCCAGATAACCAAAAAACTAGAACTAGAATCATCTTGTGATTCTAAAGAAGCATGCACAATTTTGTGTAGATCGGGCAATAGGTGTCGCTACAGCAGTTATAAATGTTAAAAACACAATATTTCTATGGTACATTACCAGAGTTTAGTGAGTGTTGTCATTTTCATCCCCGTTTAATGTGCTGACAGGCTTGCAAAATAATACATATCTATTTAAATCACAATATTATGCATTAAACAGTCACAAAGTGCCTGAACCCCAATAATGTCTGTATTGTGATTAATATTCCTGTATTTTGTTTAAATGGGAGTTCAAGTTTACAAATACTTTTAAAGTATAATTAGCTCATGTGGAAGTTTCATCAATGTCTGAGCAGAACTAACAGTTTATTTTAAATGATCAACCATTTTATTTACTATGTGTTGGCTGCAGTTCTGTATTGTGTCCACCAGAGGGATTGACATGACAATAAGTATTTTTAATATATTTAATAAATATTTTTAGAATGACAGCATATTCTCTTGTAACCTCAAACCAGCTCATACAATGCAACAGTCACTGGCTTTATATTATCTACATTAAGAATTCCGGTAATCCTAATTCATTGTACTCTTTATAACATGTCTGTTGTAATTGGATTTAAATACTTTTTATATGTAAAGACAGGACATTCAGAGGTAACATTCTAAGTTTAATTAATATGTTTAATGAAAGGAAAGATTTTTACATTTTCAAAAGATCAACCACATCTGACTGTAGTTCTGTATTTTGATCAGTAAAAGGAGTCACAGGACAAAAATTAATTTTGTTCTTATGTGCCATCAGTGTTGAAATGCTTTGATCTGCATTTGAAGAACAAATAAAATATGTTCAATGTTTTCTAAACATTTAATTAGTTTACAAATAAACATGTATGTACCTAAGTACAAGAATATCTTGTTAAAAGACAACACATTTTCACAACAACTTACTGGAAGCAGCAGTCAAATTCTTTTTTATCTGCACTGACCGTAACTATCTGCACTTACTTTAACAAACAAGCTAACACTAAATTAATGTACACTTCCAAACATGTTTACATTTACATTTAGGCATTTAGTAGACACTTTTATCCAAAGCGACTTACAAGGTGAGGAAAACAATTAAGCGATAAATTAAGGGAGGCAATAACATCAGCCGTACACAGTTACAGATTTTTACCAGTTACAATTTTCTACAAACATGTCTGCTGTAATATGCTTTTGTGTTTTGTGTAGTATTGTTATGCTAGGCATTTTAGGGTGTACTCACACTAGGCACTCCAAAGGGCACCTGAGCGCATTTGAACCCCAGTCAACCTGTCTGGTTCGTTTGACCATTGTGATCACTCCAAACCATGCCCGGGCACGGTTTTTTGATTTATAGACCATGCATGTTCTTTCAGCTGTAGAGTTTTTGTAGAAATGGTACTGCTAAGTAATACATAATAACTTTAAGCTCTAAAGCGCTTGAACTCTGTTATCATTATATATTTATCATTATAAGTGGACATATAATGTAAATAAAATACTACAAATGTGCAGAATATGGTCCCATTTAATGCTTTATGTTCCAGATAATCATAATACTCTGACACCATGGCATACTGGTACACCCCCTGAACATGACAATTCTGTTGGATCATTCATTTCTAATCAAAGTTGCCATGAATCCAGAGATGCAATTAGTCCCTGTTGAGCTAATTAAATTCTACAAAATGCATGCATTTCCATGCAGGTCAACATCATTCTGTTGTATAGATTGTTAGAGGTGGCAAATTTATCGTCATAGCATACTTCTCCAATGCTAATCAGCTTCTCTCTCTCAATGGATGGATGATTTATTTATTATGAGCTGAGTGATGACCCCAGCTGAAAACGGCATCACAGATGATCATTAAAAAATTATGAGGTGTCTTTTAGCTAGCTGGACCCTGTAACCCCATGTATAGGGGGTTGTTTTTGAATAACCATTTGAAGATATGTGTGCTCTCTCTAATAAGTTCATGAGGAAAACTCTGCTATAAACATTGTTTATACATTCACATTAATTGTGGGTTTTGAAAGATTAATTGTCAAAGATTGTAATGTGTCAGTTTTCATGGCAAATGTATAGTAGTGCTAAGAAAGGCACCACTAAATATTTTGCTTATAGTAATATTTGAACAAATGCTTTTAATCATTGAACATATTAAACTTATCCCTAAATGATAAAATGTACCTCAAATCATATGGCTTGTTAGGAAGGGTTGTACTGTTACTTTATAATTTGTGGCAACGTCCCACAACACACACATTATAGAGGCAAGTTTGTACATGGAAAGAACAGCTCACATTTCCGTCAGAAAATGTAAAATTCTTGCTTGGTTTTAAACTAATTTCTTGCACATTGAAGGCCACAAAGGCAGGTTTGTTATTTTTACGTAATGCGCTGTGTTATCATGTTGCTTAAATTAATAGGCTTTTCTGAAAATTGTACTCATTTGTGTTGGTTTCAGTTGCATATCTTGGAGACATTGCACTTGATGAAGAAGATATGCACATGTTTAAAGTGGACCGCATTGTGAATATAGCCCAGAGAACGATCATGGTTCTCAACAACACTGATACGGGTAAGTCTATGTGTGTGTGTATATATGTATGAGACTGTGTATGCTCCCACATATGGAACTGGTTTTCATTAACTTTGTGTCAGGCTTAATTGGTGCTCAAAAACGCTGGAAAAGAACTTTATACCACAAGTTAACAATCCAGCAGAGAAAATTCTTGTCAAAAACAGTTTTCTATAGTTATCTATTCCTGTAATTAACACAAGACAGAAAAGGAAAGACAAAACAATTATGATTTCTCATATCGTATAGAGGAGAGAAAGAAGGAAAGTTTACAGTGAAGAGGTGGGGGAAGCAATTGGTGATGAATAAATGGAAGCAAAGGTTGAACTCAAGCTTTAGATAAGACCCTTATGTTTATCTAAATAGCAGTAAATTCTGCTTGTGTACAAGTTAGCATTGAAAATTAAAGGTGCAGTGCATTATTTCTTAGAAACACATATCTGAAAACATATTTTGTTAATATTTGAAATTGACACCCAAAGAAACACATCCCAATTGCTGATTGGTTAGAAGAGTGTTATAATGTTGGTTATAATGGTGATTGGGCTGATCCACTTTGTTTTGTCTATTTAAACAGCCAGGTCTATGTGCAAACACTTTCTTTAACACACACACACACAACAGATATGTAACAAATATCAACAAAACTGTTTGTTCCAGTCTTCAACAGTGTTTTTCAAAAATCACATTTAATATGTATTAAAATGAAAACATTATGAGCTATTGGAAACTACTTAGCTCAGTAGACATTAGTCCATGCATTTCATAAATGTGTTCACCAAAGTGTTGTTTGGTAGGAAATTTAAACTTAAATATAAAAAGAAAACTTAAATATACAAAAAAGTAGACGTTTAAATGTAACCTCTCTCTTGCATACATTTCTGTAATAAAACCTCAGTGTTTATTTGATGTTGGAAATTGTAGGTTCACTATCCAATGAGAAGAATACAAGCAATATTGCAACCAATCAGGGGTCCCATCGGAGGAAGAGGGCAGCAACATCCAGACCTGAGAGGGTGTGGCCTGAAGGCGTCATTCCTTATGTCATCAGTGGGAACTTCAGTGGTAATTGAAGTCACTTACTAGTGTGTTTTTATATTATATGAGTGGCTGTGCTATATTGTGAATAAAGTCACAACTAAAATAGGTTGGAGGCACTCCACTGTGCATTATGCCTAACAACGCCCTTAAGTTGTGACTATTTTCACAATATAGCACCATTCAACTCTTAATGCTAATAAGACATACACAACATGGATTACATTTTTTAATACAATAATAACTCAAAAAATCTTAAAGCTGGTATTTGGGCTATTTCTCTAAATTTTGTATTCCTGTTGAAATTAAAATAACATTTTCATGTGTTTTTTAAATTCCAAGAAAATCTAAAAGTACCTGACCTAACCGGAATTTTCTTTTTGAGTGAAATTTGTTTGAGTGGAATTTTGTTGGTCCAAAATTCCATTCCACAGCAATATATCCGACATCAAATATTTTCTGATTCACATTACTACTTTTCTACATTTACTACTACGACCAAATTTCGACCGAAAAATGATTTGACCACATATTGTTTTTATTTTTAATTTTAATTTCATGTCCCATGAATATACTTTTTCTTACTTTTATAGTCTATAAACTGGAGTGTGTGTGTTTGGGTATGTGTTGTACAGGTAGCCAGAGAGCCATATTCAGACAGGCTATGAGACACTGGGAAAAACATACATGTGTGACTTTCATTGAGAGAACGACAGAGGAGAGCTACATTGTCTTCACCTACCGGCCATGTGGGTAAGTGTGTGTGAGTGTGATAAAAGGCTTGATAGAGGATATGTGCACATTTACAGGAGTGTGTATGAGTTTGTGTGTCTGTGTATTGTGTTAGGAGGACGTCTTTAATTCTTCTACAAAGAAATCATGCCTGGGTCTCCTGCTCATGTAAAGTGTGTGCTTTGCTTTTTTATTCCACTTTTTGCTTCCACTATTTGCTTTCATCTTCTCTTTTTCAACCTCTTCCTGATTTATTGCTTAAATTGGTTTCTTTCCTCTTTATCTATCCTGTTCCCCTGTTCCTGATTATCTTCGTTGTGTGCCAATAAATGGATTTGTGTGTGTGTGTGTGAGCCCTCATGTCTTGACCTAATGATCACTCTATTCTCCACTGAGGAAATACCAGGCGACTTTGTCTCACTGTTCACCATGGGACTTGACACCTGAAAATATGGGTTTTGTACTCACACAATGGCTCCCTATGGATGCTTTCATTGGGTGTCAGAAGTTCAGCGCCCCAGCTTGTTTAACAAATCAGAGCCCTGGAATTGATATTGGCACCATGAAGCTGCTTCTCCCTGTAGAGATATAGTATTTTTCTTAATCCATTGAAATAAGATTTTATGATATTGAACATCTGCCATCACATTGATGCACTATGTAGACATTCGAATGTTCACACAAAGCTTCCTCATCAGTTCACCAAGACCATTTATGGAACCTAAGCAGCAAAATGTGTAATTGTGAAATGTGTAATTCAGAAATCATTGTGTATCATGAGTGCATCTGCATGTTAATTATGCTGGAATGCAGGGATTAGCAAATCAACACAGTCACAAAGGATGAATTCTTGTGCTTAAAGCTATCCACAGTACAGATAAACTGATAACATGTACTTTGAATATAACTTAAGTTGCTTTGAACAAAAAAATGTACATAAATGTATATTTAGGGGAAATGGTATGTTCTTATAAGCATTTTTGGTTAAGAATGCTTTTTTGTTTTAAAGCCTTTTAGGAGTGCCTCAAAGCTAGACATTTCTTGTGGTCTTTACAGAAAGAGAAGTTAAATTGACAGAGACAAATGCTACATAGACAGTTTGCTTTTTCTCTGTTTACATTGAGTTTGCAGTTGCGCAGACATTACCGTTGAGCAGTGAGGGAAAACATCATAAAATATATGGCTGTTTTCATCCTGTGCTGCTGTCAGTCATTTTTAGTTCTGTGGAAGTACAGGGGTCCTTTATGTCTCACTGTAGGCCATGGTGGGCAAACAAAGACTTGTGTGTGTCTGTGTGGAGCTGGGGCTAGAGAGGTGGCCATGGCCTGATGAGCCTCCGTGTGTGTGTGTCTGTGTGAGTTCAGGCGATCCCTGTCTGTGCTGTGCAAAGTTCAAGGCAGAATTTCTGGAGCGAGCTGCAGGGTGCACAGTAAATAAAGAGTGTTTTTCTGCACCTACGGTTCTCAGCAGTTTTTCTCTCACATATTACATGCCCTTTCAGAAAGAGGTTGTGTGTTTTTTGTGTGACTGCTTGATATCGTGCTCACACAGCCTTGTTTCTCTCTGGATTTTGCAACACATTAGCTCTAAGCAAACAGACAAAGCAAACCATTCATGACATTTTGTCCAAGTTGACTTTGTTCTGTTTCTGTTTGCAACAAAAAGTTTTGTTGCTTTTGTGTTGTTAAAGGGCATATAAAAAAGTGACTTTTTTCTATTTTTTAGGTTTTAGTTGTAAGTGTCTGTTAGTGCCAATGTCTGTTTGTTTTAAGCCATCTATATTCTAGTGTGCTCCAAAAAGTTGACAAAGTAAATTTTTAGCGGACATTTGCATTTAAATTTACAGTTGTTCTCTTCTGGGAAAACAAACCAAAATACAGAAGACTTATTGAACTTTTTGTCTAATCAAGAGTAGGAATGTTCCAGTACATAACATCTGCAACCAGCTGGGAAAGCTGTAAATCATGGTTTTTGGCTGTGATGCAAACTAAATTCTTTTGGCTCTTTTTAAAAGCCTTTTAGTATGTCCTATCCAGACTTATTGTTTTAATTAAAATACAGTAAAGAAAACTGTTTTTGTCAAACATTAGTTGAAGTCTAGTGACAGAAAAGATGCTATAATGATAACTTGACAAACAAAATCCAGCAGTGTTTAATATTTTTGCTGTAAAAACAAAGAGACATTGGAAAATTTCAAATGCATATCTTTATTTAGAAAATAATTGTCATTCACTTATTGTCAGAGCAAATATTTATATTCCTGCTCATTGAGATGATAATGACCCCAAACGTGCTTTTATGTTTATTTATGAATGTCTATTTATTTGCTTTTGTCATCAAATGATATGAATTGATCAGTCAACTAAACTGCAGTTTATTAATTATATGGTGATAACCCTCATAGGTGCTGTTCATATGTGGGACGGAGAGGAGGAGGTCCTCAGGCTATATCAATCGGGAAGAACTGCGACAAGTTTGGAATTGTGGTGCATGAGCTTGGTCATGTAATCGGATTCTGGCATGAACACACACGGCCTGACAGAGATGATCATGTCAGTATTATACGTGATAACATTCAGCCAGGTAGGAGAGAATTAAACACACACCATGAAACTATCCATACAGTATGAATGTATTAAATTTAGGTATATATCAAATGGCATGTAAAAAAATAGCATAATATTGATTGTGGTAGCACTGAAAACTGTGATGGCAATATGCAGAAGATTGCACAGATGTGATAAAGTGAGGCCAACTGAGGCAACAAGCACAAAATAAGATTTATTGCCAACTTTCAGAGAACATAATCAGCTATTACAGCACATGCTTGGAACAACAGGACTTTGTAAAACAAATTGTTGGTTGCTGAGGTCAGCACAAATCCACTGCTGTATTAATTTGTCCCCAAGAATCCCCAAAATATGTAATATTTTTAATATGTTATGGTTATTTGTTACAACAGTAGGAATAATATACATTTGCCACATTTGTCATTTGCCTAGAAAGATATCATAAGCAAACATTTCAGATAAAACATTTTGCAGTAAGAAGTTTGTAAGTATTTAAATGATAAAACAATATGCAATATACTGTTCAAAGTGAAGACATAAAAGACGACTGTTTGAAAATTTTAGGGTTGTCGAATATGACATATCTGATGAAGTACACTTGTTATTCTTCTACCTGTGTAAACTAGAAATAAACTTACTAGCCATTTGTCTGCAAAGCCCAAAAATAGCTTAACCTTTAAGCAGCACACTTCAGAACTAATTCAAATGCAAAAGATATCCTGAAATGACTCATCCTCATTATTTGGCACAACTTAATTGTGCGGGCATTTATGGAACTGAGGGCATCCATAAATCTACCTTGAAAAAGTCAGTGAACTTGAAAAAGTACTGATAAGAGATACTGTAAACATATTCTAGATTTGTAAAGGTTTGTTTTATCATCTTTATTAAGTTACATATTTTTAAGCACAGCACTTAAATGGTTTTCAGAATAATTGCCAGCGAGCAGGAAATCTGCTTCAGCATTTGTAAGCTATGCTTACCACGCATGAATTCTTGGGAATGTTCCCAGAGTGCATATGTGCCCCGTGCTCTAAATTTATTAAACATGCTCTGTAACAGAACAATACCAGAATAATGATATAATCTGTAAAATATAATAATGTAATAGTAATAAGCAATGAGAAAACAATGTAGTGAAAGCAAATAGCTGAAAATTAGACAAAGGTTATTACAGCTTACATCACGCAAGTGTTCTTGAATTCATCGCATAGGACAGGAGTACAACTTCCTGAAGATGGAGCCTGGTGAGGTGGACTCACTTGGAGAGGTCTATGATTTTGACAGTATCATGCACTATGCACGAAACACTTTTTCCAGGTAAGCACCTGCCCTCATATTGCTCTCTTTATTTTTCATCATTCAAATTATTTTATATTTCCACTATTATTTATAATATTATATTCTTTACCTGTGCAAATAGTGACAAATATTCACTGTTTGTATTGCTTAAACTTGGGGTTAGAAATTTGAATGAACCCCTAAGCTTAAGTATTAAACTTCACATTTCCAGTTCCTTTGTACTTGAACATGAAATATTCCTTACTCCTTAAGGCTTATTTTTGCCCAATAAACAATTAACATGTGAAAACATCCCATTGACTTGCATGCAGAAAGGATTTACAATCTATAGATACTTACGGGTGGGCTCACCTGATAGGTGGCTGCAGTAAGCAAGACCCATGCAATCACCTTCACCACACTACTGCATAGCATTACTAAAAACATTTAGAGTAACTTATTAACCACATAGCAATGCCCTGGCATTGTGGTGCTGAGTTTTGCACAGTTAAGCACCATTTGCATTTTCTTAAGATGATTATAGAATAGTTTCAGCTCAGAAATTGGTATTCACATGATTATTGTGTAAATTAGTAGGCCTCTTTTCAGAAGTTTTCTGTATGGAGACAAATAACAAACACGTCATGTTTTACTTCTTGACAGTCTAATCACTCTGACGCGTGCATACACAAATACGTACACACACACTCACATACATATACCCTGTGGCTTTTGTCAGTCGTCTCAGGGTGACCTTTCAGTGTGGCATCAGCAGTTGTGAGATGTACATGGTTATCTGAGCATCTCTCTTTCTGCTGAGCTTTCACGACACAGCTATTGTGCTTCTCAAAGGCCAGTCAGTGCAATCTGATCGAGCAAGTATTCAAAGAGAAACAGAAAGCATAAATTCATCTAGTTTCTATCAGGTCTGTTTGATGATCTGATCTGTCTGTGTCAGCTTATCTTATACTCAACTTCCTGTTTATCCTCATGGCTGCTGTGATTCTACCATGTGATGGGGCCAGCAAACACAGACAGAAGTTTTGGGACTAGGCTTTATTATTCACTACACTATAACTTCCTTACACTAGATCCTGCTTATGAACAGGAAAAAAGAGAAATATCCTTACATTCAAGGCATGTGTCTTTCCAAAAACACTGATGACTTTAACAGTGTCACATGTCTCTTTGTGAGAGTGTCTGTTTCAAACTCAGTTTCAAGCAGAAAGCATTCCAGTGTAGAGCCAAAGTTAATCATCAGTTTATTTACACAAACTGTTTGGTTATGTTTCTGTACGTATGGTATTATTGTCATAAAAAAAAATTGTACATAAAATCAGTTTTGACCCCTTTCTTCCTGGTCATATTGTACAGTTGTTTACTTCACACAGTGACTAAATCTGCTTCCAAAACCACCAGCTGACATCACCTAGGCAAGAAATAATGCTAGCAAAAATCCAACTAGCTATTGCTCTACTGTACAGTAGAAAGCAGACTTTTCAAATTTTGGCAGTAGTTATTGCAGTAAGTTAATGCTGGTTACCATGTAAAAGTGTGACATTGGGATCTGTTGAACTTTCGAGGATGAACTTAAACTTAAGCAAACATATGGAACTCCCACTTTATACTGTTCAATAAAAAATACCTGATGGATGAAAACCATCCACTAATGTACCATCCTATATTTTATAACTATCCCTTCACTCATACATGTGCCTATATCACATTACAGAAGTAAAATGACATGCAAATAGAGTTTTGAGAGTATTTAATGAGTCAGGTGTGCTTGTTTTACATACTTCAAGTCAAGTATTTTATTTTTAATGCATACCATTCACACAAGGAGTACAGAAATTAAATATTACAAGACAATTATCGTATTTTAAACTGTCAGCTATCAATTGCACATGCAGGACTTGACTGCCATACCACAAGTTGAGAAAGGTCCACAAGGACATTTATTCTCTGGTGTGCTCTTTATTAAGTATGATTTTGGTTTGAACTATAATTCAAATCCAATTCAGATATAGTCCATAATAAATTCACATTCAATTCACAATTCAAATTCACTTAGTGTTTTGTATGGTGACGCATGTAAAAACCTGAAGGACTGTAATGAGACTGAGCTTGCTGAGATACTAAGGAGGCCTTGTAGGTAATTAGTAGAATTTTATATGACACTTAAGAGGCAGCCAGTGCAGTGCTGACAGAAGCAGGCTAATATGGTCATTTATTTCTTGCAAAAGTTATGAATTATATTTGTTTTTATGTCTCCAGGACACCTATACTGACTTCATGGTTGATGGTAATTTTTAAAAACGTCTCACCAAAGTTAATTTGTAATGAAAGGTCTAACTGTATTTGCAGATGCTACTTAGTTGAACATTTTGTTTTCCATTTTTATGTGTGGTTTATTGGTTTATTTTATTTTGGGAGCCATTGTATTAACACAGCTTTTAACAATGTCAATGAATGCAATATGTAAGTTTAATATTTGGCTGAAAGCATATGATTATAAATATACACTGAAAAATCTGAAATTGGACACCTTTGGAATACTATTTTTATCTTACTGTATATGTGTAGCTTTTAAGCAGTGAGAGAGATAAATCTATAGTCAGAGATACCTTGACAAGAAGAACAGAGATCTTATTATCCTATTTGTTCGTTAAAAGGCAGTCTTTAATGGTCTTCATCTGAGTAAAATGGGCTAATGGAACTTTCTGCTGATGAGATTGAAAAATGCTTTTCCCATTTCAGTTGTTTATCAAATGTTATCCAGTTTTGACAACCTACAGCCAACATTCCTCTAGGGTGAAGGTAACATGAGTAGAAACACAAGCGCTGCAGCTTAGCACAGTCTGTATATGAGAACCATCTGTTTCCTCAGCTTTTGTTCTTGTTTTCTCCCTCACTCTCTTCAGTTCTTCTCTGGCCTTTGTACTGTAGCTCCACATATTTTAAAATTGTTTGTTCATGGCTGCAGGGTTCTAGGAAGAGAGGGAGTATTTTGGATATCCATTACGTCAATAAAATATTAAATATAAAATTACATGTTCTTTGCAGGTTTAGTTTTATTTTTGCCTTTTTTTAAGAGATATGTTCTTTTTGAGTCATTAATCAAATCCTGGTAAACACCACTCCAACTAATGGGGAATATTCTCAGAATGTTGGCTCAAATTCTCTAAAAGTTATCAAAAACATTGCAGTAACATTAGTATAACTTTTTTAACATTATATATTTTATATTGGAAAAACTTTTCTCTTAAGTTGTTAGTGTAATGTTTTAAAAGCATTACAGAATGTTTGAATAACGTTTTTGGAAGCAGGCAATAATGTTAATATGACATCCAAAAAAAAGGATACTTTGAACATTCCTAAAACTTTAAAAACCTTTTTTAACATTTTTGTTACTTAATAGAAACATTCTTCTAACCTTTTTTTTTTTAGCTGGGACAAAAGTCATGAGGCTCCAATGCATGGAGATGCATCTTTAATTTAAATGGTCAAATTTGTTCAAACCTATGAAATATGAATGAAGCTGTCTTCTAAAACTGTCCACTGGTGTTGCTGTTGGACAGTGTTTACTTGTGAATGATTTACAGCTTATTTGATCTCTTGTTTCGTAATATTTATCTTGTTCTATTGCACTGTCATTTTGTCATCTGAATCTGCATTGCCTGTCTTACCTCCTTGGAGAAACAACTCTGCTTTGTATAATCCAGCAATGTAATGCTGTCATCCATGCAGTTATAAATTGATAGATGGAGAGAAAGAAAGCTGCTTTATTGATATCACAGGGCAAATTTAAATGATAATGTTCTTTGATAGACATGTAAGACTGTCAGTTTTGCTTTTACACAGTCACATAAGCCCCCGTCATGCCGGAAAGATCGAATTAAAGTTTCCTGACTCACTTTTAAGCCATTTTAGAGCAAATGCATACATGATATTACATACATCATCATTGTCAAAAGACTGAAGACTCCCATCTTCTGGGAGTGGAAAACTCTAAACTAAAGTTAAGTATAGCACAGAACAGATGAGCATAGTGAATACTCATCCAGGGCTTCCAGGTCATTTTCATAGCCACCCATAATTATTACATGACGGCTAGACTATTAGACCTGTGGGTTATGTGAGTTTATCATCTTCTTATCATCTAATCTTTCCCCTCCCATACTTTTTACAGTTTTTCTGAAAGTCTTTGAAAAGCCTGAAAGTCTTTCTATTTGTTCGACTGTCCTGTTGTTTTGTTTCCCATCATGCCCGCCTTCGTTTTTTTCTGAACTTTTCTCTCTGAGATGCGAGTGAGTTCTCCTGGCTTTTTGTCTGGAGCATGTCTTCCGACCCCCTCGTCTTTGTATCTTGCACCCATTTTGCCCACCCTAGTTAGGGAGGTTTTTCTTCTTGAAACTGGTACTTGTAGCTTGAGCCAAAAACAAAAAATGAGCTAGCAGTATGTCCTCAGTGTAAGATGACACCAAGCCGCTAGCGCTCACCCACACAGCCACTGTTCAGGTCTGTACATACAGATTGACAACAAGAGTAATCTCATGAATACGTGCATTTACATTTCATTATAAAACTGAGAGGAAAAAAATCGTTTGCATTGTGACATTATTTTAATATCAGTTACACCACCAGTGGTGTGGAGGAGATGAGTGGTTAATTGTAAGTAATGGTATAATGCAAAATGTCTTTGTGATTGAATCAAAAAATTTATTTTATTTTATATGTAAAATATGACCCACAATTGATGTGAACAGTTTGTAGGGCTTGATTAAAATGTGTATACCTCTTTTAGTAATGTGTATTTATTTCTTAAAAATGCATTTTTAAATTACTATATCAGACCACACCAGGGCTTTTTGTACACCAGGACTCCAACTATTTTTTTATGTGAGTTGCAATATTCTGTAGATTTCCTTTCCATTAAGCTTGTGGTTGAGCTGAAAAGGACTTCCTTTCCTATTTGAACATGCCTGCTGTTGACTGGAAGGTTCCCATGGGAACAAACAAATGAACAGACCCTTACTGGCCACCGTGGAGTGAAAAGCAAGACAATAAACTACCAAAAAGCGTCAAAGTATAAAAAGAAGGGTGAGAAAAGAGACAGGTTTTTGATACTGAATCATTATTTGTGGCACTATGTAAACTTTTTGATCTTTGTCAGTAGAACTAGAGAATAGGATTTGTTGCAAAGCTTAAGCAACTAAGGCCAAATTCATTCCATATTTACTCAACTTTTCCTTTGTTTAGAGCTTGTATATAACCACATTTTCAGGATGTCACAACTTAGTTTTAGGGAATCTTTAGAGTCCAGTGTACAGTTGAAGTGAACGTTAAATGCATGTCAAGTGTGGGATTTAGTCATTATTCCAGGAGAGAACATTGTTTTTGTGTTGGTAGTTATTTTCTGGTGAATATATTGAGATGACTGTGTTGACAGTTCATATCTAGTATTAAATAACATTGTAAACCACATAGAAGACAAGAACTTTGTAATTTAGCTACTGTCACTGTTACTGCTATTATTTGTGACTGTCATAGTTGTTGATTTTGGTTACTCCTTTATGCAGACAATATTTGCTCTGTTATGCTGTTATATGAAGAAAACAATTTGACCTCTTAGTATATTTGGTCGTCATTCCCAAACACTGACTGTGTGAACAGAGCCAGTCTTTTGACTACCAGCGTTATGTCTGGTCCACATTGCAGTTTATTCTGTCCATGATCCACCACTTAGACAGGAACGGGAACTTGTAGTTGTAAACTTTTCAGTCCCAGTGGACTAGTAAAAACCTGTGTATTTAGGCTCATGGAACTTGTGTAAAGTAGGCCAATCAAATTTAGTTTGGAAAAAGCTTCTGCAATTCTGTGTGTGATTTGCAGACAAACCATAACTTGGGTGGTAATCTTGGGTGGTCTCATCAAAAGTAATAATGCTAAATGCAAGTGTAAACAGGGTCCGATTGGTGTTGGTGATCCAATTGTTCATTCAGGAGGTGCTCAGGGATGTTTGTAGCAAAGTTGTATTAGTAGTATAAATGCTAATGCAATATGATGCATTCAAGACAACATTGAAGGACCACCCACTTGAGTTTGGACATTTGTAACAATGTTGAAAGTCTCACACACATACATGCACAAGAAGACATTTTATGTTTAGGCTACTTGACTTCATCATGTAGTTGCAGGGAACGTTGTTCCTGGCCCTGCAATGGGGGGCCATTAAACACATCTGCACACTGCTGGATGTAAAGGAGCCCCAGATTCCAGTGAGCAAAATAGTGAATTGATAAGAGATAAATGGAATAACAATGGTCAGATTAGTGGGTTATGCCATATTGTAGCCCTTTGTGTAATTATAGTATAACTAAAAGTTCTTTGTGTTACAGAGGGATATTCTTGGACACCATTTTGCCGCGATACGATGTGAATGGAGTTCGACCGCCAATTGGTCAGAGGACAAGGTTAAGCAAAGGAGACATCGCACAGGCACGCAAACTTTACAAGTGTCCAAGTAAGACAATCAAGCAATCAAGTTAAGTAAACTTAACAGATGAACAGAAGTAAACTTTTTTAAACGTCACATCAAGTTCCTTCTGTACAAACATCAAAGGAGGAACTTCTGTCAGATTCAAAAAGAATAGAAGATGTTTGCGATTAAGACAAAAGTGGGACATTAGAAATATCCTCTGCATTATGCAAACTTAACAAGTAATCAGGTCTGGGAAGCACTATTATACAAACTTCTCCAAAAGAACATTCAATGATTCATTTTGGAACTGCTAACAGTTCAACACAGCAAGGTTTCTCTACATTACCGAGTACTTGGAAAAAATTAAAGGTTCTCAGATGTAGTTTGCCTTGTCTAGAAATAGCAGGTCATCTACAACTGATTTGGTGCGGTATCTTGGCAACGGTCTCCTTGACTCCCAGGCAGCTGAGAAAAGACACAGTAAACATTGCTCAAGCAAAGGAAGTTTGTCATTTGTCTTTCCCAGATATAAAAGTGAGGTGCTTTCTAGAATACAGCAACTAAGTGGAGTACAAGGGGGTCAAGACATTAACCATTAAACATTAAACTTCAGACACATACCACCAGACAAGAGAATGAGTCTAAACTTTACAGCAATGTCCAAACACAGTAAAGCATTGTATAACAAATACATTTTAAATCGTGTTTTACGTTAACTCAAGGTTAGCGCTATTAACTTCCTCAATGCAGGTTCCTTATTTATAATTAATTAATAAATAATAATTATTATTTTGTTAGACTCTGGGAGGGTGGACCAATTCCCCTGTGGAGAGCATGGTCCCCATAAGAACATTATGTACATTTAAAAGTTAAATGCATCAATGTTGTGCATTCTGAGAGTATAGATCAAATAGATCTATAAACATACAGTACTGTGCAAAAGGCACATTAGTATTTTCATAACCAAAAATAGTTTGAAGCAAGTTATTTATATCTTTTGTTGTAGTGTCAGTAGGAATTATAAGATTACATTTCCAAACATTCTTTTTGCCATTAATTGTAATAATCCAGTGAGGCGCGCCCAAGTCTGAACATGTGTAAAATCAGGCCTATTTATATGCAGGGCAAGGTCACGTGACGTAGCATTGCGTGCCACAATGCCTTTAAAAGGCGCCTGCAAAATACGTCATCAGCTTTAAGTCTGAAGGAAGGCCGTGCAGGCAAGACCGAACTGTGGCAAAGCAACGCAGCATCTCGTTCCCCATTTCATGGAACCCGGTTACATACGTAACCTGAGACGTTCCCTTTAGAGGGAACTCAATGCTGCGTCAGCTTGATGCTATGGGGAAGTAATACCAACTACGCCACAGTGAGGGAAGGCCTGCCCCAAATGCTGTGAAACATTGGCACAAAAACATCAGGAGCAAATTTAGGCTTGTCAATCCAGGAGGACCTGCCTGGAGTTGAATTCAAGTCTAAGCTGTAAAATTGAATAAATTGTGCGAAAGGACCAGCTTGTCACAGCACAAACAACACTTAGAGATGCTCCCCTAAACAGAGCTTTAGATGATGCTACACCGCTGGTACAAAGGGCTCTGTATGCCCAAAGGTGACTAAGTCACAGGGGGTGAGCCAGGGTAATAGCATGTGTGACCCAGTGAGATAAGCACTGTTTTGTGACCGCATTCTACGTTGCAGCCACCAAAAACAAACTAAGAGCTGAGAGGTCTTACGCCACTGGCCTGAGAGGTGGACATAGATCCTCAAAGCTCTGACTAGACACAGTAAGTGAAGCCTTTCCTGATCCGGCAACTCAAACAGCGGAGAACAGAAGGCTTGAAGTACCAGCGGGTGACTAGCTGCAGTGGGCACCTTAGGGATGTGGTCTGGTCTATGGTGCAAAATGGCTTACAGCCAGGGGCATATCCAAACAGGCAGGGTCTACTGATGAAGATCCCTCTTGACTGGGAGCTCCCAAGGTACATCCAGGACAATCATTATGTCTGAGAACCAGATTCAGGTCAGCCAGAAGTTTGAAGTAGACAAACTTGGGTGAACCCTGGCTAGGACGTCCGGGAGCAAGACTATCAGACAAATGCATACAGATGCGGCCTTGGCCACATCTGCACCATGGCATCCAGCCCCAGAGGAGCTGGATAAGTGAGGCTGAACCAGAGGGGACAGTGTGTCAACTCGTCAGAGGCGAACAGATCCACTTCTACTCAGTCATACCTCTGCCAAATGGACTCCACCACTCATGGCTGAGCCTCCATTCCCTGGGTCACAGCCCCTGCCTCGACAGAATATCTGCTCCCAGATTTGCATGCCTTGTGATGTACATCGCTCTGACGGAGAGCAGCCTGGTCCTCTGCCCAAAGAAGGATCTGCTGCACCAGCCTGAACAGGGGTGCGAACGCAGCCCTCCTTGGTGATTTACGAGACCACAATGGTGTTGTCCGTATTGACTAAGAAGTGTTGGCCCTTGAGGTGTGGGAGGAAGTGTTTCGGAACCAGAAACACTACCGTCATTTCCAGGCAGTTATGTGCCAGGAGAGATAAGGGCCCTCCCACCAACTACAGATTGGGCGGCCACCGAGAACCGCACCCCAGCCCGTGAGGGAAGTGCGAATCCTGCGACGGCATAATGCTTCTAGAGTGGGACCCAAGGTGACCGGGGTCTGAGCCACATAGAAAGGGTACAAAGCCCTCGGCATGTAACCATTACCACCCCTAGCGGGTGGATTTTGGAATTAACCTTTTTCTTTTTTTTTGTCAAGAGTTGGACCCAGGGTCTGACTCACATAGAAAGGGTATGAAGCCCTTGGCGCGTAACCCTTACCACCCATAGCGGGGGATTTTAGGATGAAACCCATTTTTCCTTAGCCAAGAGTGGGACCCAAGGTAAAAACCAGGGTCTGAGCCACATAGAAAGGGTATGAAGCCCTCGGCGCGTAACCCTTACCACCCCTATAGGGTGGATTTTGGGATTAACCCATCTTTCCTTAGCCAGGACTGAAATGATCTCATGTGCAGCAGGCCCAACGGAATCACATTGGCCACTGCTGCCATGAGTCCTAACAGCCTATAGCAATAGCATATATATTAAATAGCAGGTGAAAATCTGTATGCGAAAGAAATATGTCTGAAACCTCAGTATGCAAAAAACAGCAGGCAAGAAATATCCAGATGGTCTACTGCTTCTGGTGATATTTTTAAGTATGCTTTGGATGGACACTATTCTATCCCATGAAGCCACGAGATATGAGGAGCCCCTAAATTCAAAAAGTTAATAAATAATATTATTAGTAATAATAAAAATACTGTAAAACTGTGCGATGAGCAGCTGTATGCATACTGCACCCACACAAACTATAAAGAATGTACTGTCTTAACTGTTATTAAGTATGTACTGGCATAGTATGCGATTTCAGAGGCAGGGAGTGATTCCAGTTTGCGTGCGTGGCTGTGTATAAAACAGGGTGGTAGTATATATTTATTTTTGCATATTTGATTTAAAAAGTAGCCCGGGCCCAGACCCAGGTGGTCCCTGCTTCCGTGATCCATGCTTAAAGCATTGGTTCAAGAATGCATCATGTCAAATCGGTTAATTAATGCAAGATTTGTCTTGCAGGGCTTCAGTTCCCTTGGAACCCATGAATAATCACATGTAGGACTGTATCTATGCAATCAGCACGTTGATGATGTGGCCACACAGGGTTGAATGCACAAAATCACATGGTGGAAAAAGGTGGAAGTGTGGCAGATATTTGCATAGCATTCCTTGTGGTGTCTGTCATTTGCTGCGGCTTGCCAGGCTGCTTAATAATGGTTTCAAACTTTGAACCCACTCCACACTTGGCGTTAAGAATCCTGCTCTTGCTGCTCCATTTTTACATTGCTGAAAACTCATGTCTGCAGATAATTTGTGTTAACAGTTCAAGCAAGGACACTGACTTGTTAATGTCTTTTAGGAAGAGATTTTAGTTGAATGACTAGTTTTAAAAGATTTTATAGAAAGATTCTATAATATGTAAGGCTTAGGGGTCAAATCCTGTGTGAAAAACCTTTTTTTATGTTATGTCACGTCACGTTACATTGTTATTTTATATGTAGACTTTACTGCAGCAATGTAGTAACATAAATAAGTTTGCTCTTAGTTTGAGTTTTGCCTGACATTTATTTCTTTCTCTTTGCTGTGAATGTTAGGTATGTGCATAAAATTAGAAGCAGATGTGGTTGATAACATAAAAGTGCTCAAGGCACAAACTGTGAAAGAGAATCCTGTAAGGGTGGGTTCACTGCAGTTGTTCAAGCTGTAGGAATGCCAAAGTGACTAGATGTTAACAGCAAGATGGTGTAAAACTATATTTTCTGTCAATTTTCACCCTTCTGCTACTGATAACAATGATGGAAGCACAGTTATAATAGCTAAATGTGTGGGAAAGCATTGCTATAATGACTATATTATTTTACAATAGGTAGCTTTTAATTATAAACAACTAAATCAAAATTTGTTTGTACATACAGTCATGTTAAAAAATTAGGACACCCTGTGAAAGCATGTATTTTATAACATTTTTAATATGTTTATTAATAATAAATAATAATAATAATAATAATAATAAAAATACAGAGAGATTAAAGTAATATAACTAAACAATTAAAACTGAAGAAAAGTCTTTTCAAGATCTTCTGTAAATCTGTAATTCTACAAAAATGCCTATTTTATCTTTTTAAATCCCTTACCAGACTCATAGGATGCTACCATTGTTTTTCTGAAGGCCTCTGACAGCGCTTTTGCTCTCACCATGGTGCTCACTCTCACTTCAACAGTCAGGAGCACACCAAACTAAATGTCTGAGGTTTAGATAGGGCAAGCCTCATTCAAAATACTGAGTAACGATCTACTAATTATGTGCACCTGGTGTGATACACCTGTGTGTAATTTGAGCCATTTTAAGAGGGAATACATGTGAGGGTGTCTTAACTTTTGCCTCAGTTAGAATTTGCATTTTGTGAAATTACATTTTACAGAAAATCCCCTCTTCAGTTTTAATTGCTTAGATATATTACTTTAATCTCTCTGTATTGTTAAAATTGCGATTAAATATCCATATATCCAAAATGTTGCAAAAATGTTACAAAAATACACAGGCTTTCATAGGGTTTCCTAATTTTTTCACATGACTGTAGTTTATAGGTAAAACATTTATTATACAAATGAAATGGTTACAAACAAGATGTATAAAATGATAAATAACATATACAATTATTTCTAACCTGTTTATTACCATAAAGATAAAGAATATATAGAGTGAAAAGATAGAGAAAAAAGAAAGAGAGGGTCATTGGGGACTGGAAGCTGGGCCTAATGACCTGAGCCCCAGAGTTCAAGTAAAAAAAGGAGAGCATAAAGGAAGGGAAAATCCAAGAGCAGAGCTCAAGGAAAAGCATCCATAGAAAAGAAGAGCACAAAGAACAAGAGTGCAAAAAAGACAAAGTATATCTTACATTTCCTTTTTATCCTATCCTCGACCAAGTGACTGAAACCAACCTAAGACAATCAAAGTCACCAATCAGAAGACTTGTTTAACCCCCACTTTACTGGACAAATGGAAGACCCCCTGCATACCATTCAGACATCTCAGCCAATAGCCTTTGATCTCTATCAGCTCATCTGTGGGCTCAGGAGTGCAAAGGGTCCCTTTAGGCAAGGAGATGAGATTGTGATACAGTAATAAATTCAATTAAATATTTACCTCTATTATCCTTATTTTTACATGGCCTTTTGTCTTTGTTGTCTGCTGGGAACCACAGCAATTTTTACAGAGAAATATTTACAGGGAACAGATAGTACCTGTGTGCAGATTTAATCAAGTTGTTATGTAAAGTCACTTATTCTTGAATATTAATGGCTAATAAATTCTTTATCTCTCTTGCTCTCTCTCTCTCTCTCTCTCTCTCTCTCTCTCTCTCTCTCTCTCTCTCTCTGTTTATCTGTAGGATGTGGAGACAGTTTGCAAGAGAGCAGTGGAAACCTCTCTTCTCCTGGTTTTCCTAATGGTTACTCAGCATACATGCACTGCATCTGGAGAATCTCAGTCACACCTGGAGAAAAGGTAAAAACACCTTTTAGTGACTCTGAATAGCTGTTGAGGGAGATCAATTAATGATCAATTAATGAAGTTAGATCTTTTATCCGACAGAGCAGCTAAAATGAATATTTCTGTTTTCTTCTTTAAACAATTAATTGCTTTGCTGCTAATTATAAAAATGATTTATTCGTTCTTTTTTTAGATCATTCTAAACTTTACCTCTATGGATTTGTACCGGAGTCATTTGTGTTGGTATGATCATGTTGAGATCAGAGATGGATATTGGAGGAAAGCGCCACTGAAAGGTTTGAAATTAGTCTCTGCCGTTTTGGAAGTGTATGTATTTTGAAAATGTAGCTGGTTAATGTTGAACCGTTTGCTTGCGTCTGTATGTGCAGGTCGATTCTGCGGGGACAAATTACCTGAGCCAATCATTTCCACCGACAGTCGCCTGTGGATTGAGTTCCGCAGCAGCAGTAACTGGGTGGGAAAAGGTTTCTCTGCCATTTATGAAGGTAACAGCAGGAACCAAGAATCAAACAAACAAATAATAATTATAGCATTATAGTGCTTCTTCGTACACTTTTCTGTTTCAGTTTGGAAGTATAAACTTTCAAACAATGGTTACATCCTTATTTGAATACTTCTACTACATGCCTAGAGCATGTACTTGGATGGTAATGGCAATGTACTATATAGGTATTACTCTAGTGAAGTGAAATGAAGTGCAGGCCAAATGTGATAACCTATACTCAGAATTTGTCCTCTGCATTTAACCCATCAAGCTAGTACACACACATTGGAGTAGTGATTAAAACACACATTGCAAACTGAGCACATACACCCAGAGCAGTGGGCAGCCATTCACTGTGGCACTTGGGGCACATTACAATGCTGTAAGATATTCTAAATGCTCACACACTCCCCTTTTCTTTAGCATGTACTTAGAGTAGAGAGCATGCAAAATGGGATGCAGCCAATGAGAAATGTACCAAATTGCAAATTTTTGGGTGACCATTCAGGGGCGAGGTGAATGCAGAGTGTTAGGGAGTATGTAATACCATCAAAGTCAATGTCAATGTGAATGTGATTGTCCATTTCAGGGGCGTAGCCAGTAGACAGGCCCTCCCACTATGACGAATAGGCCCACCCAGTTATTATACAAATATTTTATTTATTGTTATTTAGTTGCTTTTAATAAAAATTACAAACATAACTATACCATATCAAATCTTAAAAGCAAGTGAAATTGGTTTTGTGATGTTTGATTAATTTGATCTGTCAGGCCATTAGCGGTTTATACCCTGTCTTGTCATTTCGTGCCTCTTTGTTTGTTACTTTCACGCATCCTGATCAAGCGGCAGCATGGATCATCTCTTCCTCTTTCTTTACTACTAGTAGTTATGGCACTAAATAAACATGAATGAACATCAGAAGGTATGTTGAAATACATAGAAAGGCTAACTGAAATGTCTAATGTTTTATCTCCCAATCAACCGTGGAAAGACGTCAATTAAACAGTTGGAGAATAACATGTCATGTACCTCAGAAGGAATATGTGATGTCTTTATTATTTATAAATCAAATTATTATAGCCATCGTTTAAGTGTTATTTCTCTATCAAATTGTAAAAAAAATCCTATTATTGGAGAATTCAATTATTAAAAACAATATAAAAACAGTTTTATGTGCAATTTAAATTTTTGTTTAACACAATTTATCCGAGTGCTAAATTAATCACAACCTAATTCCAAACCTCAGAGAGAGAGAGATCACACCTGTTTGCAGTAATGAGAGTAGAGTATCAATATTTATTTGTCATATTTTTTCATTATCCTGCAGTAATAATGAAAAACAAGTATACAGACAGTATATACATATTTTATATAAACAAATGCTTATAAAATATATATAATATAAACAACCCCTATAAACAAGTAGGCATATCAATATTTATTTATTTGTTTTATATTATCAGCATGAAGTAAAAGAAAAAGTGATCAAGTAGCCTGTCCGTGTTGTTTTATTCATTCTGTTTATCTATTTTAATTTTCTGTATTTTTATATTTACTACAATTTTAACTATATATATTTATTTATTGCTAAATTTGTTTCGGCAATGCTTTATTAAAATGAAATTTCTGGTTCATATTTATTGTAAAGCTGTCTCGTTTAGTGAGTGGCAGCAGCGCGCTTTGCTTTTACAAGGCATAGCGGTGTTGACGCGGGCTGCTGCTTAATGTGAGTGGCCTTAATACACTGTTTTATACAAGGCAGACCGCTGCTCTGGGGCGGGGGGCTGTATATTATGTATGAGGCTATTACATTTACGTTATGTCAGATAGCTTGACGGATTTGGAACTGTAATGCGGTTCACAGGCCAGGAACTATTTCAATTACACATTTCCAGAAAACTGTCAGCCAATCAGAGTGAAGCAGTCAACAGCTCTGTGGTATAAATATGATTACCTAATTGATTAAATAACCTCTATTTTCATTTTCCGAACATTTTAACTTTTTAAATAGTCTAATGGTAATACAGCATGTATTATTAAAACATGACAGAGACGTGGTAGTTTTTTTTTGTACTGTGCATGTTTACTGTGTTTCTTTCAATAAAAATAAAGACTTAAATAGCCTGAATATTGAGTGCTTTTGCCTTTGGCTATAAGGTATAGGTAGGCTAGTGAAATATCCTATATAAAAGTGCTCATTCACTTTTGCCCAGGCCCAGCCAAAAATAAAATTCTGCCTACGCCACTGGTCAAATTCATTGGTTATGAGTGTTCTGTCCCACAAACCTACTTCCAGGCCCTGTTAACACAGATGAATCACAGAGAGTTTCCATTAGGTTTCCAAACACTTCTCTTTCCATTTGTTTTATAGTAATGGAAGCATCATTTTTATGCCCTTATGCCTTGACTGTTTTAAGCTCAATAGTCTTCTGACTTTTAAATGTCTTTATTAAAGTGATTATGAGTGTTAAAATGATCAAGACCCTGTTGTCTTGCAGCTATTTGTGGGGGGGAGGTGAAGAAAGACAATGGTCAAATTCAGTCTCCAAATTACCCGGATGACTACAGACCCAACAAAGTGTGTGTGTGGAAGATAATGGTGGCTCAGGGCTACCATGTAGGCCTCACCTTCCAGTCTTTTGAGGTAAACTATAAACATTCTTACTACTGTGTTATAATCGTGTGAGTAATGTCTTACAACCTTGTTAGAAGTACATGACTGTGGAGACTTAGCTTAGTTTAGCTTTTGTCTCATTTGTCTTGCTGATTGTCATTGTGCTGGCTCTGCGTTTGGTTTGATTTGGCTCAAGCCTCTTACCAGCTGGTGTAAATAAACACAGTGCTCACTGCTGTCTTTATATAAGTCTTTGATTTTTTTTAAACAATGGTTATTTTTTCAAACCGTGGTTATTTGTTGATGCTGTTTATTTGTTCCTACTGGACATGTTTTAGTTTACTTATCTGCACTATTTGTTTGGTCATTTGTTGTTTGTTGTTGTTTCCACTTATTTTTTTTTTAAAATATCAACATGTAAGCTATTTTAGGGAAATAAATAAATGTTGAATATCTTTAAAGGCTTAAAATAGTAAAATTATTTTACAGTATAAATAATATAGTGAAAGATATTTTTAACTGTATTACACAGAACTAGAAAGTGTTATCCACCTTGATCAATAAAGATTTGTCTTGTGAAACCTTTTTGAAAAGATTGTTTACAGTTGAAGTTGATTTCAAGTTCATTTTAAAGGTATGTTGTGCATCAAATGGAGATGTAAAGAAATCTGAGCATCTGTGTCTTTTGTTATTTCAATCCCAGATCGAGAGGCATGACAACTGTGCATATGATTATCTTGAAGTTCGGGATGGGAACTCAGAAAACAGCCCCCTTCTAGGCAGATTTTGTGGTTACGACAAACCCGATGATATTAAATCCAGCTCCAACCAGCTCTGGATGAAATTTGTGTCTGACGGTTCTGTAAACAAGGCTGGTTTTGCTGCTAATTTCTTCAAAGGTGAAATTTCTGCTATATGGTTTGACCTTTGATGGTTCTGTTTTTTTGTCAATTTAAAAAGGTTACCTGGTACAAGAACAGAACTTTTCAAAAAAGCCTTGGTATTATCTGGCTCCGCTATCAACATCTTCAGACCAATCCAATAATATTATTTGTTTTTTAATGTTTTATTTGGTTTCACAATTAAACGTTTGACCAATGCTCTGTAAATTTATTACAGTTTACAAACTGTAAATTTATTATAGTTTGACCAATGCTCTGACACTGTAATTTATTACAGTCTGATTCTCTTGTTGTCATAGAAATGGATGAGTGCTCCAGGCCCGACAATGGTCGTTGTGAGCAACGTTGTGTCAACACACTTGGCAGTTACAAGTGTGCCTGTGACCCTGGTTACGAGCTGGCTGCGGACAAACGAAGCTGCGAGGGTCAGTATGTGAATGTTTTGGCCGTATTGGCTCACATGTGTATGTAAAACACATGCATTGCATTGCAAATCCCAGAAACAAATTCCACCAGCCCCAGTGGTGTGGTGGAAAATTTATAATAATGTTTTATAATTGTGATTAGTTCAGGCCTAAGACAGACCAGTGTTTTCATATTCATTTGAAGTGTGTAACTTCTGCGCCACTGTTGCCATAAGGAATTGCAAAAAAGATACCTACTAATAGCTTAAGTATTGTTACTTTGTATATTAAGCATGGATAGAAGTATTTTAACATTAAAATAACAACCCACTTCATCTGTTGTTTTAAGCTGCTTCCAGCAGTGACCACATTTTGCCTCTAGTGGACATTTTCTGCTACTGCATCATCTAAATTATAACTCTTGCTTGCTCTGTTGACATTCGGTCAACATCTGTTTTGTATTGGTTTAGTGCTGACAGCTTATGAGCACCTTCCTAACATGGACATCGAGTTTGATCTGGTTGCTTTTCTGTTCTCTGCACAGCAATTACAAATTGGCGCCTGTTGTCAAAAATGATCAGCAAGTTCAGATCTGTTTATTAAAGTATTCTTCCAGAACAAAGCACAGGAATGTACAATACAAGCTTTGGGTCAAAGCATCCTGTGTGTTGTGTCTAATGGTTGATGTTTCTTATTGTAATGTGGGCATCCATCTCAATACATGAATCAGATGCTAGGACAGCACGTTCCCTGCGGCTATAATGAGCAAAAAATCTGCCTGTGTTCAGACATGCACTGAGAATGACTCAACTGCTGTGATTGTGACAGACAGAAGTGATTGGAAAATGATTCTGTTAGATAAAAGAACAATTGGCCAAGCATGGCTTTTCAGCAGCTCTCAGATCAGCAGAAAATCCAACATTATGATAATATCTCAGAGAACAGACTATGTAGAAAGGAATCATTGGGCAATGATCCTATGGGAATAGAGAAAGACGTAGCTTAAATGTACACAAAGCTAAAACTTCAAGGCACTGGCTTTCCAAAGTCATTTAAGTGGCATGGTGGTAACCATGGAAACATCTCTCCTCAAGTGTATGTGTTCTGTGGAAATCACTGTAGGGGATCCATTCATTAATTTGGATCATACTGCATTTAACTAAACTACACTGCCTTTCTGCTTTGTTTTCTGAGATACAAAGCCTGAGGTTGTTCTTTGTGTATTTTAATTAAAACAGGGATGTTCTTGTTATTTTATGTGCAGCATATGCCAATTTAGACAAATCACAGTTCTGGGCAGCTTGATATATTCTTTGTAATCTTTGTGTGTACATGAAATATATTCTGCATACTTGGAGTCTCCAAGTCTTGTTTAATACTCTTTGTGTTCATTTCTCAATAAGTTGTCCTTTTTAAAGAAGCCAAATTTTTTCTAGGATATTTTTCTGAGGTAATAATGTTAGTCAAGGTTTCTACACCCCCTGTGACACTAGAATTGCGTAAACCGACTATTTGTGCTACTGTATTTTTAAGACTTCATATATAAATGAGTTAGGCTAAGATAATATGGTAGCTTATTGTAACTTCCTCAGCTATGAATCTACTGCTGCATCGTTCACCAAACACATCGGGTTGCAGAATGTTGAATATTCAGCATGTTACTGACAGTTACTATGGAATTTCTATGGAAATTCACAGAAATTATGAATTTCTGTTGGCCTGTTTTTGGTTGTTTTTTTTTCAAACTGAAGTAAATAGTCAATATTATTTCCTGTTGTAATTGACAGCACGCAACACATATTGTCAATAGAGCTTGTATCGAACCCATTAGATTCCTTTAGGCTACCATAGATCACAGATCCTTTCTTTGTATTTTACTCTAAATGTATCTTACTGTGTTTTCTTATTGTGTCTTCTTTAGCTGCCTGTGGTGGTTTCATCACCAAGCTGAACGGATCCATCACTAGCCCAGGCTGGCCCAAGGAGTATCCACCCAACAAGAACTGTATCTGGCAACTAGTGGCACCCACGCAGTATCGCATCACCCTTCTGTTTGACGTGTTCGAGACAGAGGGGAACGATGTGAGCACTAGGTTTTTGCTTCAAAGTGGGGTGGGTTTGTCAGGTTCATTTCAGCTCTATTGGTGTAAATCACCACAGGGCTTTAGCGACTGGCAAATCACATTTTTTCACTTGCACAGTGATGATGGCTCATGGCCCTTTGCTAATACTGTAAACCATATAATGAATGTGCTAGTGAAACATATAATAGCGTCAGCACAAATCTTCATTGTTTAGTTTTAATAGAGGCATAAGAATCACTGTCCTGGTATTCATTGTCTTTATGAAACCACATGTAGGCCATTTTAGGTTGTTTCTATCTATTACATAGCATTTATGATTATTGAGTCATAATGTAACAGTAACATCATTACGTTACAAATAATTGTGGACTGAACTTTGCCTTAAAGTTCTCAGGCATTTGAAAATACTGAAACATTACTCAAGTTTCCTCTCCTGTGTAGGTGTGCAAGTACGATTTTGTTGAGGTGAGGAGCGGTTTGTCTGCTGACTCTAGGCTACACGGGAAGTTCTGTGGAGCTGAGAAGCCAGAGGCCATTACCTCTCAGTACAACAACATGCGCATCGAGTTTAAATCTGATAACACGGTTTCCAAGAAGGGCTTCAAGGCCCAGTTCTTCTCAGGTGAGTGCTTGTGTATACATGTGTTTAGGTGTCAGCAGAACGGTGATGTTTGTCTGCCTGTGTTTTTTAAGATCCTGTGCTCTCCCTGCAGATAAAGACGAGTGCTCTAAGGAGAACGGCGGTTGTCAGCATGAATGCGTCAATACTTTTGGCAGCTACAGTTGTCAGTGTCGAAGTGGCTTCGTTCTGCATGAGAATAAACATGACTGCAAAGAAGGTGAGAAATATATATTTTGTGTCTGGAAACAGGAGAGGCTACATGATACATTGAAAACACAGCAATGTTCAAGAAGTGTTTCATTGTATTTCACCCAAAAAGCTAAATGCAGTTTTATTTAGTGGAATAATAAAAGAGATGAATACAGATTCTGCAGCTAAAAAGGGCCAAGGCTTCAAAGCTGCTGGAGGCATATGACAGTTTTGTGTGCAACAGAGTGAAGTTTAATTTGTCATTCACTGAAAATCCGATTTGAACTGAGCATAAGCATAAAGGAGGTCTGAGAGCTCTGGAGTAAGGGACCTTTTTCAGTAAATGATGATAACTTTTGTGTTGTTCCTCACACAAATCTTCAGAACACTTGCACAAGAGTTGTATTCATTATGAACTGTCATGGTAAGGAAAAGAGCTCAGGATTCTTCAAAACTGCCTTTGTATTCCACAAAAATAGGGTTTGGAACAACCAAACAGAATTGTATTTTCATGTGTTCAAAGGTGACAATATATTAGTTTCAGGCAGGGCTCATCCAATCAGATTTCAGTCCTGAAATTAGATGTTTTATATTTTAAAAAACAATCCACACATACTCAGCTTTCAGTATCTGCCAAATACTGGCAATAGGAAAATGTGTTGAAATTCCAGAAGGTGACATAATCCCCAAGAAATCTGGTTTAGGTATTTTGCTTTGACTATTTCACGAAAACCTACAGAATGATTTCATGTCTGGAGGGTGACAGTATTTTGTGCTGCTGTCTGACTAAGCATCAGCAGTCTTGTTGTTTTATTTAACCTTTCAGCTCAGAAAGCTTCACTATCGATTTCATCTCACTGACAGTAACTAGCGTCTGGATATTTTTAGAGAACGTTTTCCTGTTGTGGGCAGAAATAGAAAGACAGAAACAGTGGAAGAGAGAGGAGAAAGACAAAATGAGGGAGAATGAGTGTGTGAAAGGATTTGAAAATGCAGTGCCAAAAACACCAGTGATTTTCAGTGTTTGAATGTTGCTCATATGATGTCTGCTTGTGTATCTGAGTGTTGGACATCACGTGCCACTGACTGTGGGAGGTGTCTTTTTCAGCCGGCTGTGATCACGTTGTGAACAGTGTGAGTGGGACCATCACCAGCCCCAACTGGCCAGATAAATACCCCAGTAAGAAGGCCTGCACCTGGGCCCTCTCCACTACTCCAGGACATCGGATTAAAATAGTATGTAATAACCACTAAACCATCTCCCTCTGTTCATATTTACTATAAAACAAAAATCATATCTTGACTAGGTCCTGACAGCAATACAGCTATTTTCTAAATGTAAATCTTGCAGGAACTTACATAGGCAGCATTTAAAGGCATTGTTAGAATGGAAAAACACTATAAATATACTTGTATTTCATCCATATAAGACTATAAATATACTTATAAATATATTTCATCCAGTAGTGGAAAGTATCATTTATTGGACTGTTTCCCCAGTATTTGTGTGTCATATATTTAGTGTTGTTATTAGATCATTATTAGCTTAGAAAAATGGCAAACTCTATTGAAATTAATTGTAAGTGAGCATCAAGCATCTTATGTGAAGTTATTTGCATGGTGAAAAGCTGCCTAGACCTTTCCAAGTAAATCTCTTATAAGAAATCATGTGGATTAATATTGTTTCAGAAGGCAGCTGCCTGACTATGTAGGCAGTACACCACAAGGCTGGTCACTAGGTTTTGGAACTGAGCAAACGACTCAGTTCTATTTCTAGAAAGGTGAACATGAAACATTCATAACCCACTTTTGTAATCTGATATATTTTTAAGTGTAACGAAGACAATGAGAAAATACAGCTGCAAGCAGAAATTATGGGTCAAGCCCATCAGTGACACTAAGGGAAATATTTGTGGACAACTCTTGATAACGTTGGAAAAAGACAGTTAAAGAAAACAGGAAAACCCCATTAAAACAATAGGTGACCAATAGGTGGCACTGTCACCAAGTTTTTTGAGGTTGTCAAGATGTGACACTGACACCTACAAAGTTTCAAGTCAATAATAAAGATGTAAAGACAGCCTAAATTCCAATTTAAATGCTTTCCATCAAATTCATTGACATGGTATAAGAAAACACTTCAAGCTTTTTTGTTGTGAGTGTCTTTAGATGCAAATTCATAATGGCAGACAAGAAGTAGCATTGACTACGACAAAATCATAGTACTTGTAGAAAGAATATCATAGAAAGAAGTAGCATGACAATATGTTCCCCTTCAGTCAGTCACGTACGTACTGACGTATGGGGTCTCGCTTGGGAGCCCTATCACCTTCGAGTAGTAGAAAACACGCCAATGAACATTGGCCCGAGAGGACAGAGCCAAAGGATTTGCGTGCCGAGGCGCGCCCACCCGGAAGTGGGTATAAAGCCGGCCGCAACTCACTTTCATTCAGATTTAGCTTCGGAGCCGAGTGTGTACTATTCGCGTTCACTCGACTATCGCCTTTGGAGTTCCCCAGCGTCTGCTGCGTGTGACGGTGCAATCAGAGGTTTTCGCTCGCTCCGGCGGCGGACCGCTCGGCGCTTCGAGGAAGACGCCCACTCTATAGGTCCCTGATAAGCCCTCCGGGTTTATGAAGTATGGGCTGCGGGTTTTACAGCCCGTACTTCATTGTGCCCAAAAGAGGAGGTGGGCTGTGGCCAATCTTGGATCTGCGTGTCTTGAATCGGTCCCTGTAGAGCTACCTTTCAAGATGCTCACGCAGAAACGCATCCTCTCGTGCGTTCGTCCCAACGATTGGCTTGCAGCAATCGACCTGAAGAACACGTACTTTCACGTCTCGATCTTGCCTCGACGACACAGGCCATTCCTTCGGGTTCGCAGTCGAGGGTCGGGCGTATCAGTACAAGGTCCTCCCCTTTGGGCTGTCCCTGTTCCCCCATGTCTTTACCAAGATCGCCCCTATTGCCCCGTTACGGGAGGTGGGCATTCGCATTCTCAACTACCTCGACGACTGGCTCATTTTGGCCTCATTTGAGAGCAGTTGTGCGAACACAGGGACCTGGTGCTTCGGCACCTCAGCCACCTGGGGTTTCGGGTCAACTGGGAAAAGAGCAAGCTCTCCCCAACACAGAGCATCTCTTTTCTCTGTGTGGAGCTGGACTCGGTCGCTATGGTGGCATGCCTCTCAGTCGAGCGCGCACAGTCACTGATGCGTTGCCTAAACACGTTCAGGGCCAAGACAGCGGTCCCACTGAAACTCCTTCAGAGGCTCCTCGGGCATATGGCATCTATGGTCTCGGTTACCCCGCTTGACCTGATGCATATGGGACTGCTGCAGCACTGGCTACATGACCGAGTCCCATGGTGGGCATGGCGCCACAGCACACGTTGGGTCACACCGTCCAGTCGCCGAACCTTCAGCCCTTGGTCGGACATTGCCTTTCTCGGGCCGGGGTGCCCTTAGAACAAGTGCCCAGACACGTTGTTATGACAACAGATGGCTCCAAGATAGGCTGGGGCCTGTGTGCAGTGAGCAGGCGACTTTGGGCTCCTGGACAGGATCTCAGTGCCTGTGCACATCAATTCTCTTGAGTTGTTGACAGTGCTTTTGGCCCATACGCCGGTTTCTTCCGTTGCTGCAGGGCAGGCACGTGCTAGTCCGTACGGACATCACTGCAACTGTGGCGTACATCAACCACCAAGGCGGTCTACGCTCATGTTGCATGTCTCGACGTGCCCGCCATCTCCTCCTCTGGAGGCAGCGGCAACTCGGGTTGCTCCACCGTGTGGCAGATACGCTCTCACGGCAGCTTCCAAGCCCAGGAGAGTGGACCCTCCATCCACAGGCAGTCCAGCTGATCTGGAGTCGATTTGGGGAGGCACAGGTTGATCTGTTTGCCTTCCACAAGTCCTCCCACTGCCAGCTGTTTTACTCCCTGTCCGAGGCCCCCCTCGGCATGGACATGTTGGCACACAGCTGGCCCCGGGGCCCACGCAAATACGTGTTTTCCCCAGTGAGCCTCCTTGCGCAAACTCTGCCCAAGGTCAGGGAGGACGGGGAGCAGGTCTTGCTGGTTGCGCCATGTTGGCCCACCCGGACCTGGTTTTTAGACCTGGTGCTCCTCGTGACAACCCCTCCCTGGCAGATTCCAGGAAGGACCTTCTGTCTCAGGGATGAGGCACTTTCTGGCACCTGCGGTGGCCCTTGGATGGGACGCGGAGGACCTGAGTGACTTACCCCCGGGCGTGGTGGATACCATCACTCAGGTGAGGGCCCCTTCCACCAGGCGGACTTACACCCTTGCTGACCATCAGTCAGCAAGGGGGCTCCCGCACGTGCCCGATTAGTTCTGTGTTTTCCTTTCTGCAGGAAGGGCTGGAACGGAGGTTGTCCCCTTCCGCCCTGAAGGTGTACGTGGCCATTATCTCGGCCCATCACCTAGCAGTAGAAAGTAAGTATTTAGGGAAGCATGAGCTGGTCATCAGGTTCCTGAGGGGCACCCGGAGACTGAACCCCCCGAGGCCGCCCCTGTTCCCTCTTGGGACCTTCCCGTAGTACTTCCGGGCTACAGGGAGCCCCTCTCGAGCCGCTTGAGTCGGTAGAGCTGAAAAGCCTGTCTTTAAGACAGCGCTCCTGACCGCGCTTGCCTCTATCAAGAGGGTTGGGGGACCTGCAGGCACTGTCGGTCAGCGACTCGTGCCTACAGTTCGGGCCTGCCTACTCTCACGTTATCTTGAGACCCAGGCCTGGCTACGTGCCTAAGGTTCCCACCACACCTTTCAAGGACCAGGTGGTGAACCTGCAAGCGCTGCCTGTGGAGGAGGCAGATCCAGCCCTTACTTGTGTCCCGTTTGTGCCTGCGCATGTATATGGACCGTACGTGGAGCTTAGATGTTCTGATCAGTTCTTTGTCTGCTTTGGAGGTTGTCAGAATAGATGGCGACGCGGTCGGATGCAGCGGCTACTCTGGGTCCAAAAGATAGTGTTTTTATGTCTGTTAGTCTCGTCTCTTCGTCTTCAAACAGTTTAATTTCTCCGCAAAATCATCAGATAAACGCTCGGAAACACAAATATGATCGCCAGAGCCTTTTGGAAATCGGTAGTGTGTACAAACATCAGCTTTCGCCGGCGACTACCGAGAAGCTACGAGGCCTCTGCCTGCTGCTGAAGCCGATCCCTGAGACCGCGGCCCCGTCCACTGATGCTACCCGCACAAGCCGACGGCGCCGGCGCTGTGAGAGGGGACAAAAATGTGGCAAGCGCGGGGGTGTACGAGCTAGGCTAAGGGCTAACCCCACCAGACCAGTGATCCCATCATTAACGTTCGCAAACGTTCGCTCATTGGTAAATAAACTGGACTCAATTCAACTCAGTCGGTCTACACAGCATGAGTCAAGGATTGTTGTGTGTTTGTTTTTTACTGAAACATGGCTAAACGACAACATACCGGACTCCGCCATTCAGCTGCACTGACTAACCTGCTACCGAGCGGACAGAGATTCATTACTGTCTGGTAAGACTCGCGGGGGTGGCTTGTGTGTGTACGTCAACAAAGAATGGTGTAATAATGCTGCGGTAGTGACTAAACACTGTTCATCGCTGGTGGAGGTTATGTTTGTGAAGTGCAGACCGTTCTATCTGCCACGGGAGTTCACGGCCATTGTTATTGTCGCAGTTTACATCCCCCCGTGTGCAAACGCTAAGGACGCGCTTCGCGAGCTGTACAGCGCCATCAGCAATCAACAAACAAAACACCTCCCACCGACTAGGCGCTCTGTCTGTCTCCAGCCGTAGTGAGGAAGACCCTGTCTAGGATTAACCCACGCAAGGCTACGGGTCCTGACAACATACCTGGCCGTGTACTGAGAGACTGTGCTGCACAGCTGACAGATGTCCTAACAGATATCTTCAACATCTCGCTGAGCCAGGCAGTCGTCCCCACGTGTCTCAAGTCCACAACCATCATACCGGTACCTAAGAAATCACCTGTGTCCTGTCTGAATGACTATCGTCCCATAGCACTGACTCCAATCATGATGAAGTGCTTTGAGAGATTAGTCATGAATCACATAAAAACCAGCCTCCCCAACACACTCGACCCGCTCCAGTTTGCATACCGTCCAAACCGCTCTACGGATGATGCAACTTCCTCCACCCTCCACCTGGCTCTTACCCATTTAGACCAGAAGAACACTTATGTAAGAATGCTGTTCATTGACTTCAGCTCAGCATTCAACACAATAATCCCACAACAGCTCATTAATAAATTACACCTGCTGGGCCTTAACAACTCTTTCTGTAACTGGATTCTGGACTTTTTAACTGAAAGACCCCAGTCAGTCCGTGTCGGCCACAACACCTCGAGCACTACCACACTGAGCACAGGTGCCCCACAAGGCTGTGTGCTCAGCCCGCTGCTCTTCACACTGCTGACCCACGACTGCACTGCCAAGTTCAGCTCCAACCACATCATCAAGTTCGCTGATGACACAACGGTGGTAGGTCTCATCAGCAACAACGATGAAATGCACTACAGAGAGGAAGTGGCACAGCTAGCGGCATGGTGTGGCGCGAACAACCTGTCCCTCAATATGGAGAAGACAAAGGAGGTTGTGATGGACCTCAGGAGAAACTCCACTGACCACCCCCCACTGACCTTCGACAGCTCGACTGTGGAGAGAGTCAGCAGCACTAAATTCCTGGGGGTGCACATCACAGAGGATCTCACCTGGACCACCAACACCACGTCACTCTCCAAAAAGGCACAACATTGCCTACACTTTCTCCGCCGGCTGAAAAGAGCAAGTCTCCCTCCACCAATCCTCACCATGTTCTACAGGGGAACCATTGAGAGTGTGCTGACCAGCTGCATCACTGTCTGGTATGGGAACTGCAGCGCCACAGACCGATATATATATATATATATATATATATATATATATATATATATATATATTTTTTTATATATATTTTTTTTTTTTTTTCCTCCCTTGTGCAATTCTGACTACAGACCACCTGTAGTAACACACTCTCCTCTATGTGCACTAGACACTTTTTACAACCGAGGGTACATAATCCCACAAAAAAGACTCATAACATATGTATGTTTACAAGCCCATGCACTACAGATCATCTTGTACTGTTCTCCAGCCAGGAACAGTGCTTGACTTTCTTTTTCCTCGTGCAATATTTATGTGAAACATTTGTATAGTTTGTATTTAATAGTTTATGTATAGGCAACTTTATATATAGTATATTTATAATCTAATTCTGTTAGTATTTGTGATTAGATTTATACTGTTTCACGTCATTGTTGTATGTCTGTATTTATGTAGCACCGTGGTCCTGTGAGGCACGACATTTCGTTCCACTGTATGTCCCCATATATAGCGGAATGACAATAAAGCTCAACTTGACTTGACTTGACTTGAGAAGGGAAAAGCCCTCCCAACAGAGGTTGGCCCACTCCCAACAGAGGTTGGATAGTGGAAGCCGTTGCCTTGGTGTACACTCCCAAGGCTTGCCGTGCCCCCTTGGAGTGGGGGCTCACTCGATTCCGAGTGTTGCCTCTTCCTGGGCATTGGCGCATGGCACCCCTCTATCAGACATTCGCAAAACTGTGGGCTGGGCGACACCTACACCCTTGTGAGGTTTATCGGTCTCAGGGTGGGGCCCGTGTCCTCCCGTGTGTTGGGGCCCACTAAGTAGTGGGCGGGAGGACGTGCGTGGTGTCCTTGCTTGTGTTGCCTCCCCCCGGGATAGGGGGAAATAGGCATCTTTACTTCTTCACAACGGTTTCCCACTGGTGAACCTTGCATTGTGATTCCTCCAGCACCTGTCGGTGGGGAGGCTCAGCGGAGGAGCCTCACGCCAGGCCCAGTACTCGTGTGTATGCCACAGTCAGCCCTTGTACTGGGCTAGGTGCCCCATATGTAGTGATTCCCCATTGGTCATCCCATGTGTGTATTCTCCATGATAATATGGTTTCCCTGACGGTGAACCAGTGTCTTTCACTTGGTGCTTACCGCTGCCAGTCTCTGTTGACAGTATTGCCGTCCCAGTAGGTAGGCTCTGCACAGAGACCTTCTTATTGGTAGTACTACCTTGTCAGTCTAGACCTCATCTCCACACGTTACCTCCTTTTAGCAGGGTGTGGTCTCTACAGCGCCCTTTCCCCAGTGTTCTCGTGGCATTTCAAGAGAGGAAGGAGACTTGTGCAACGAGGTGCCTTCTCCTGGGGGGATAGGAACAGTCACGATCTCTCCGTGTCCGGGCTCCGTACTCGGTGGGGCTGCGATGGCTGCCTGCGCGGAGCACTGGGTAGGTTACAGAGGCTGGGGAGCTGTCGTACAGAGGCACGCCTTGCCTGCCAGTACTTGACGTAACGTTGAACGTGACTGACTGAAGGGGAACGTCTTGGTTATGTATGTAACCCTCGTTCCCTGAAGGAGGGGGACCTTTGCGCCTCGACACACAAATCCTTTGCCCCAATGCTCATTGGCTCTGTCCTCTCAGGCCGATGTTCATTGGCGCGTTTTCTACTACTCGAAGGTGATAGGGCTCCCAAGCGTTATATGTCAGTACAGACCCCATATGTCAGTACTTTGACATAACGTCTCTGTTCCCTCCTTCAGGGAATGAGGGTTACATACATAACCAAGACGTTATTTCAATTACATGTATTTTCGAGTTTCATAACGATAGGCAATTGCGTTCATTAAATACTGCATTATAGGACAAAATTCATAATGACCGACACCCAAAATGGCTGACTATGGAACGTTAGATATCGTTTAACTCGGTATGCTACAAGGAATCTAAAGAGATTACGCTCATGATTTTAGACTAAGGTTTAGACTAAGCCATTTTTTTATAGTAGTTGATGCTGTGCATTAACTGTGCATGCACCCTCAGGTCATGCCTGTGATGTCTGTTTCGTGTGAACACACCAAAGCATGGCAAAGATACAGGCTGATATCCATTCGGCATGCTCGCTGAAGAATTCATAGACGCTATATGAGATTATACAAGATTGATAAGGGGTATCAACATGAATTCCATAATATTTTGTCAGGCGTATTCCTATATGCTACATACCAAATTTCATTGGAAAATGCTGTAGGAGGAGTTCGAAATAGTAGGTTTTTTAGAAAATTCAAAATGGTGGAAAATATTTCATGATGTCATGTTATGAGCTTAAACATGAATTTAATTTTGAACTGTTAGTGGCGTAAGAGTATTTGAGTTAGATACTCCAAATTTGCTATGGTAACATTGCAGAATGTCTTTTATGTGTGTCCAAATTTGATAACTTTTTAACCATTAGGTTCTATGGGCTGCTATAGACTTATATGGCCGAAAAAGAAGAATTATAAGAACACTAACGGGCCTTGACCCCTAAAAATATAAGAACAGCATTTTATCCATTACAAATTGATTGTGCTGTTTTAGCTTTATCAGTTCATTATGATTAAAGTTTACATTGACAACTGGGACGTAAATAGAGTCAATTCTGGTTTCTTGTTGACTTAAGTTATTGATTCTGGTGTAATAATAGTAGGTCAAGTCTGAATATTCCATTTTATGTGCCATTCAGACTTTAACTTGAGCAATGTATTTCAGGCATTCAATGAAATCGACATGGAGCCTCATTTAGAATGTGCTTACGACCACATTGAGATTTACGACGGGCGGGATGTGAAAGCGCCCAGCCTCGGCCGCTACTGCGGCACCAAGAAACCTCCACCAATCATATCCAGCAGCAACAAGATGTTCATACGTTTCTTCTCTGATAACTCGGTGCAGAAGAAAGGCTTCGAGGCATCCCATACTGCAGGTGAGTAGTCACATCCTGAACTGGTAGAGTTTAATTAGTACATTAGTAAAAACTAAACCGGTAATTTTTTTTAAATATAAAATTGTACAAAAATCATAGCACCAATTTTACTTTGTGTTCTCTAACAGTGTTTTATGTAAAATAAAAACACTGTAACACAAGGCTTTTATAGAACCATTAATATCTTAATACACATATATATAATTAAAACAATTGCTTATAATTAATGTAATTATTTATGGAACTTTTATATATATATATATATATATATATATATATATATATATATATATATATATATATATATATATATATATATATATAACAGCTTAATGTCCCAATAACTGCTGATATTATTAACTGAATATTGGTCTTATTATCTGAACATTTTAACCTATCAATCTCATTATCTGGACAGTTGCATTGATGAGACATGGTTTTATTGGTGTGATTACCAGCAAAAAATAACACATTAATATACACTACCAGTCAAAAGTTTGGAAACACTTGACTGAAATGCCAGATTAAAAATCTTTTAATCTGAAAACATCAGATTAAACGTTAAAAATGTAAAAATAAAAATATAATAGAATTGTACCAACATATTAATTTTAATTTAATTTTTGTTATTAGAAAAGTACAATAAAAAAATGTTTTTGAAATAGATGATTTGGACCAAATAATGAAGAAAAAAGCAGCCAATAAGAAGCAGTCAAAACTCTTTAAAAATCTTCTCAGGATGATTCCTCAAGAAACTGGGTGATGGAAAATGTCAAGAATGTTTTTTGTAAATTTTAGATGAAGGGTGACTATATTGAATATGCTAGAATATATTCTATTTTACCTTATTTTTAATTTTCTTTAGTCACAACATAATTCCTAAAGTTACATTTGTGTTACTATTATTCGTAAATTTAAAAAAAATATGAACAAAGAAAAAGTGTTTCCAAGCTTTTGACTGATAGTATATAACTCTAATGATCACAGGAGTATGCATATTGACACCAAAAAGCATTTGGACACTTAAACCATGCTTAAAAATATAAATTTCTTCTTGAGAGCACTGTATATCAGTGGTTGTACAATAAGCTGGAACTGTCCAATTTAAAATGTCATTCATACAATATATACTGCACAATGTATTTACAGTACAACAAAAAATGATGAGCTGTAGCCCAGCAGCAGCTGTGTGTAAAAGTATATGACGGATGTATTTTGGTATTCTGAAATGTGAATTACCTTTCCACACATTTGTTTATTTCTCTTACTCTTCCAGAGTGTGGAGGCCGCCTGAAAGCGGAGGTCAAAACTAAAGATCTTTACTCCCACGCCCAGTTTGGTGATAATAACTACCCCGGAGCATCAGACTGCCAGTGGGTGATCTCAGCAGAGAAGGGTTATGGCGTGGAACTCATCTTCCAGACCTTTGAAATTGAGGAAGAGGCTGATTGTGGCTATGATTACATGGAGTTGTTTGACGGTGCAGACATCAAGTCACCCAGACTGGGTCGCTACTGTGGATCCGGGGTAAGTCATATATTAACTGTTTAAGTAAAAAGAGACCAAAACTATTAATTATGAAATTACCTGTACATTTTATGTTGGGAGTTGTAACAACAACTTTGAAGAAAAGGTTTTTGAAGCAAAGTGACCATTGTTTAAAGAAAACATAAACTCAACATAAAATTAACCTTTTTAACATATTTAAGAATATAGTTTGTGGCATCTGTTTTGTTGCAAAATGATTTGTATGCCAAGTAAGGCAGACTTCTGTAACTTTAATAACTTTGGAGGACTAACAGAACAAAAGTACTTATTCACTGAAAATGTTCTACTCCGCAGCTTTTAAATCTTATTTGCGCTTACTCCACATATTCAAGCTGGCCTTGTTAAGTCATGACATAAAAGAACCAGTGGTGTTCCACATCATTAACCCTGTGCGTTATGCATGAGATTTGAGAAGTGAGGGATTATGAGTGAATAGCAATTGAAATGTCAGTTTGTTTTACCCACACAGATGGCTTTAGTAGACTTTGAATATACTTACCATCAATATTTAGTCATATATTTAGTCACATTACAAAAGTTAGGTAATATAGCAAATGTCATTTCATGTTGTCTTTAGTAATTTTTTTTTTTTTTGTTATTGTAAATATGATTTGAGTGAGTTCTCAACCTGTTTGTTTTCCAACACCACCATGTCATACTGCAAATGCAAGGTGGGCTTAATAACTGTGGCTTAATAACTAAATTAGCAACAGCTTATTTTCTATTCACTTTAATGATCCTGTTTTTTTGGATTTAACATTTAAGTTTTAACCCACATCATCAAAATGTCCAGAAGTAAATGTTCCATAGTAAAACATTTTCATTATAAAAAACATTTCTAGGCAACCAGTTGTACAAAACTAGCAGTTCTTTAGTGAGTTAATCCATTGAATCAAGAAATCGTTTTGCTCCTCACTGTAATGACTTTGGTTTTATGGGCACACTGTTATTATAGCAGTGTGTTTGCTGGCCTTTTAAGACCTTATAGGATAAAGACTGTTGGTGATTGAAAGATGGAAAAATGGTTGGTGATTGAAATGATAATGATAATCAATCTTTTAATTAGTTCTAGAATCATTTAAAAAGGTGATTTTCTTTCATCTTTTTAGATGGTGGAGGATCAAATAGGCAAAAACTTTAATTGACTTAGTTGTAATTAGCGAGGGGCCAGAGCAATATCTAGGACCCAGAATATTACCAAGACTTCGGAATGGGCTCTTTTGGGTCGTCCAGTAAACACTTCGCAACCACCCAGAAAACCCAGCAGCATTCTGAAAACAACCGGAGCACATCTTAGCTACCACACAGCAATGCCCAGGCATGTACACATAACATTGTAGCATTGGGAAATTGACTTTAGCACAGAACAGTAAGAGTAACAGAAAACAGAAAAGAGAATGGGTAAATAAGAGCTTAAGCTCTATAGGTCACTAAACATCATTTCATTTACTTTGGTTCAATAAGAAGTAACCTGTGCTGCCTTGAAAGGAGGTCTGTCAGATCCTTATGGCCTACAATGGTTTTGACGTTAGCTGCAACATGTTTATTGACCATGAGGGTTCTTTGATGTGAACAGAGGGGATGTTAGGCAGTATACATTTGTCTGAATCATGTTTTGGTTACTTGCCATTTAGCATATGCTTTTAATCCAAAGCAACTGACACTAACAGCAGGAAATATCTCCCTGGAGCAACATTGTTTTAAATGTACTGCACCATTAGGCTGTCACAGCCCAAAATAACCCCTTTTGTTTTGGTTGGAGAAAAGTCACACACTCTGTCGTGACTAAATTACAATCTTCTCTTCACACTGTTCAATGCACAATGGAAACTGCCCCAAAACTATTTTTAAAAGAAGAACAAATAAGTGCCTTTCAAACTCAGGCTTCAAGCAGTGAGCAGTCCCACTGTGTACACAGGCAGCATCCTAACCGAAACTCAACTTATATGTAATTATATTGAAGTGCTCTAGGCATTAATTACTTACATGTGCCATTATTTGCTTACATTATGCTCCTCACATGAAGCGCAAAAGTGGTTTGGCCGTTAAAGAAGCACTTCTTTAAAGAAGCACTTCCGTTTTGCCCTGTTGGACAAACATTTTAATTATGTTTGATCCAATGCATTCAAAGACTGCCTTATGAAATACCTGGTTTTAATAAAAATTCTACAGCAGTGTGTATCATTGTGTCAGCAAAACGTTTGAAACAGCCTTATGCCTGGCACAGCTCACAACATTCTTTGATTAGATGGAGACATTTTAAAAGTTACTCCTTAATTTATTGTTCCTGGAGGCAACATTCTTCTGATGTGTGTCATCTGAATCTACTCCAACAAATAGAACATAACTAAAACAACACAAATGAGGGCAGCATACATAAATTAAATTAATTACAAATCCTAACTCAAATTTTGTACTAAAACTCAACTTTTATTGCTCACACAGGTGAAAGACAACAGTGACTGACTTTGGGGCAAATTTGATGCCTGACGGGACGGAATTAAACTCATTAATGTGCACTAAAAATGAAATAATATTTAGTATGCTAGCATTTACTAATATAATAATGTAAATGATTTAATGAATTGACTCTATAGACACTGTTGGATGTGAACAGAATTGAACTGAATTGAGCTGAATAATGATACCACTGTTCAACTTTTTGATAGTTGATTGAACTTTGCTCAAAATTGACAAATTTTGCAACATCAACATTGAACTGCATTTAGTCAACCATTGAACTGATTTGAGCTTAATACTGACAACTGTTTATTGTCTTTTGAAAAGCTGTGACTATTAAGGCTAACATTGGACCAAAGTGTCCAACATTTATAGTTAACTTTTTATATTACAAAACATTACAGTTATAATCGAAGCTATAAGCAATGTGATTCCCTTAAAGGCACATTCAATGATTTATGAACTTTACTGTAAAGCTGCTTTAAAACAATCCAGATTGTATAAATCGTAACATGTTAAGTGATGAGGATGGTTCAATGTAACAGGAAATTGGTTCTATACAGTTTTGGGGAGTAACTAACAAAAAACAGCGGTGCTACTAGCTTAACCTTTTCTTGCCTGCTGCCAACCCTTTATTAACTCAGCAACTCAACTTTTTTAGTGCAGCTTTTCTGTTGTAGTGGTGTAGTGATAAAATGCTCTATCGCTGCTTTATGAAACTTTAAATTGCTCACACAGGTTTGCAGCAGAGTAAGCTAAGGCAATAACCAGCCACATTCTCTTAGAATGTCTTCTCTGAAGGCATTTTAGTCACTCATTTTATTTGGATAGTTTACATACTGATGCCATTGTGGAAATGTCCTATTCACAGTCAGCTACAATTACTTTTTACAGCAAGCAAAGGTTTCCCATAACAGTGGAGTTACCAAGATAAAAATAGGAGTATTCAGTTGGTCATTTTATTGTGTTGCCGCCTGTTAGGCGACACAGTTAATATAACACAGCTTTAATTAAGTCACTGTAAATGATGTAAGCATTTATAAGTGCTCAACTTCAGTGTGTAAAATGTTTTAAGAACAAAATTGCTAAGTGCACTTTATATACTGATTCAAATATTTGTCACTGTTAAATGCATGAATGTGTTTCTAGTTTTATTAGTTTTATTAATATATCTGTACTAACATATGTTGTCACCCTAATTGAGCTGGTCGTTGTTTTGGCTCTAATAATATTGCTTTAATACTTATCAACACTTATTAATCTATAATTAAATGTAGTTAGCTACATTTTTGTTTGTAGGTTTAACTACTTTCAGTTATAAGTAGTATGTAACCTAAAAGAAACAACAATAGTTTTAAAGTAGCTTCCTTAACAATACTGTGCATATGTTAACGTTTGACTCTTTTGCGTTTGCAGCCTCCGGAAGAAATCTATTCTGCTGGCGACTCCATTGTCATCAAATTCCGCTCAGATGACACTATAAATAAGAAGGGCTTCCACGTTCGTTACACAAGCACCAAGTTTCAGGACACACTTCACTCCCGTAAGAAGTGACCTCTAGTGGCCGGGAGGGGCCGTGCAGGGCCAAGGGGGAAGCGAAGGGGCCCCAGGGGGAGGGTCTCACCCATTGCTTGGAGCCCCCCGGCCACCAAGAACACCCAGACTCGACGGACCAGCCGCAAGAACGCCAACCGCACCTCAGTAGATCACAGGGGCTCTGGCATCCCCTACTGACTGTGAGGAGTAAAGCCATTCAGCAGTAGACCTTGTTTTTATCTCTTATTTTTTTAATTATTACATGGGGTGCAAGATGTGGGGGGAAGGGTGTGGAATGTATTTGATTGATAGATACTTTAGGGATCTTGGGCAAAAACAAAGGAAGTTATAGGATGGGGGTGGATAGGGTGGGCATAGCTGACTGGACGTTGATCAACCCATGCAACCCCTCCCTTTTTTCTTTCATGAGCCAAGAGTGTGTTCGACAAACACAAATACATAGTGGACCTGCAAGAGAACCAAGCAGTCAAACCTTCATCAAGCCAGTCATCTATAAGGATAAAGCAGGGTATTCCTCACAGGTTTTCCAACCTTGAAACAAGATTACTGCTGCACTGTGGGGAAACAACCATCTTATCTTAACATCTTTGGCATTGCTTGTTCATAAAGAGGCTTGATGACCATACTGGGCTGATTTCTTATTTGTTACTTGAGCTCATGACACTGTATTTTAAAGAGATGCATGTACAGTTAGCAGGACATAGATTTAAACAGAAAATAGTGGATGTAATGGCACCAGCATCTGTAATATTTTTCCTGGCCAGTAATCCAAGAGGTCCCCTGCCTAACATCATCATACTCTAGGACATTTTCCAGACACAGTTATCATTAAAAAGACTAATAAACAAAATGTGGCCCATGTTTCTGGCTGTTAATTACTTTTGCCAAAAAGGAGAAAATAATTGTTGTGGAAAATGTTCAGATGTCATTAGTCTAAGCATATATTTTCAAGGGCCTTGATAATGTACATGCTGTACTTTCCTTTATAATAATCACATCCAATTATTTTTACTCACTGGCCACAGTCCAACACTAAAATGTCATACTTCCTGGTCCTTTTTTATCTATGTCATAAAATTGTGGTTGTTGATCTTAGCCACGGTAGATGCTACATTGAGAGATACAAATATTGTCCATTCAGTGTGTCATACTGGCCTACAGTTCCTAGGTCATATTGAACTTATTCATAATTTTAGTTTTCCATCATTTTCATTAGTGTCACATTAAATATGCCATCTATCCTGACAAAAACTCCATGTTCTTCACATATACATTATAAGGTCACAGCTACTCTGGCCAATGGTATTAGGAATTTAAGTTTAGTGTTCATAGGATTTCCAGTTTTAGCAGTTTATAGCAGTTTCTACAGATGGGATTATGTGCTCGGGCTGCACATCAATGATGCTCCAACTATAAATGTTGGATAAGGCTAAATGTATCAGGAGTAAAAGGGTCATTTCTATAAGTACTGTACCTTAGTGCGTGGGAGGGTGGTTGGATGGTGCTATTGCAAATGAGCCCTACACCACAGGCATGTGGTCGGTCTCTTGAAATCACTCTTTTACCACTGATGTCTCATGTCAGTTGGGAAAGAGATGGTTAAAGTTTAGTTTAAATGTTAGTCTCCAAGCTAGTTTACTTAAGTTTTCCAAACTGTTTCGGGGGTTGATTATTTTATCTGAGGTGTTACTCTATTTCCAAGAAACTTTCTGAAGTATGCGGTTGACGTCATGCTTTTCTACCTCTGTGTCTCTTCTATAAAACACCTGGCTGTTGACTTCTCTATCTATCTCCTCTATCTTATGATATCATTTCACACCTGTTTGCCTTTGTGGATTTATCTAAAGCTCTTTTAATCTCAGGTTCTGAATAATTAGTTTGTATTCAATGATTCATTTTAAAGACACTAGATTTTAATTTCATTTAGTTTCAGGACTTGGATATATCAAATCCAAGACAAATGATAAGGATTTAGATTTTTAAAGGATTTTTAAGGTATGAAAAGGTTTAGATGATTTATGAGTCACGTTTCTGTAATGCCTTTTTACGTGAACATTGATTTGGATCAAACTTACATGTGCTGGGCTCTTGACCAGTTGCTTTATATACAAGGATGGACAGATGTTAGGCTATGCTAGTTTTCTGTGTGCTCAAATAATCAACTAACTTGTACTTTAGTCCAATTGATTTTTTTGTTTTCTCTGAGAGAACCTCTATACCCAATTTAACCTCTCTGTATTTGAATATGCTAACTAGCATAGCTGTTTAGGGTAGTGGAGGACTTGTACATTTTGCTAATTAAAGCACATTCTTTCTAATATTTTAATTGCCCCCGTTATTTCCTGTCAGAAATATAGTGTTTGTGTTAAGGAGAAAGTGGGAAAGGCAAGCTTTAAATTATGTAATACCACAAATCTGAAATGTTACCTCAGCAGAATAGTGCATGCTTGACCAATTCTCCCTGATCGGCATTCCCACATAAGGCTTAGTACATGTTTATGCATTTTATCATATGTATGTATGTAAATATGTATTAATGTATTCAAAGTACACTAAACCATAGATAACATGATGAAAATTAAAGCTATTTGTAATTGCAGACAAAAGATGCAATTTATTTATATTGTATAGCTAATTTTCACCAATGTATTGCACCAATAGTGCATCTATTTCATAAAGTGTTGTTTCGTTTTGAAATGTTTCATGTCACATTTTTGTCTTGTAGACTCAGGAAATGAATTAGATAAATAAAAGCCCAATTATCACAATTTAATTAGTTAACGCTATGTAAGAAAAATTCTAAAAATTAAATACTTTAGGTTAAGTGCTTTATCATGTAGTTGTTTTGGAAGATTTGTTTGTAATTAAAAATGTGGAGAGCCTTGCAGTGGTCCAACAACACAAGGCATTCCTACGTTTTGTATTAAGGGAAAAAACTAATTATTTTCGGAAATGGTTTCAAGGTCTGAGCTGAAATTCACACAGACCAAGAGAGGATGGAGTTCGGTTTCTCTGCGCGACTTGATGACTGGGTCGTTTTTTAAATAAACCACATTATCAGCATTGCATTTGCTATAGAACAGATCATTAATTATGGATGTTTACCACAGTGCATTATTAATGTCTATCTATCCTTTCCAGCATTAAAAATTAAGTAGAATTGATGGGAATAGCTAAATATAGTCAAGTAAGTGTTTTTCTGAGTATGAAGTTGGTTGGATTTCTTACAGACAAACGTGCTATGTGAGCTAAGACATCAGTTGCTTTGAGCTTGAGTATTTTTTGTGTTTTATTTGACTGATGTAATATGATCTTGCCTTGAACTCATAAAGAATTGTTGTGTCAAATCCTTTTGAGGTTAATCTTATGAACTGTCAAAAATGCCTGGGTCAAATTTCATCCCAAATCAAAACAGAGAAAATATATTAATGGTTCGCCTGTGGAAAATGAAGAGTATTTTTAGAAAAAGTCTTTTGCATTGTGATTTGTGCAATTTATTTTAAATGGTATTTTAAATTTTCCTGTTTTAGGTTGAAATATGACCTGTTTTTTTTAAACCAACATGTGCAGTTTGTAATTGTGTAAATGTATAAACATTTTATTAACGGTCTGATAGCTGGCTATATCAAACATTTGTTGAAGAAAAGCTGTCTGAATGACCAGAACATCCACCTATATATATAGTTGTAACTTTCAGTAAAGGTGAACTATCTCTTTAAGAGGTTTGGAAATTCCTGAATGCAGAGGCTATTCCGAACACACTGGAGAGTTATTACAAGGACAGTGAGTATCTGTTGATTGATGGTGAAATGATGTATTATTTCCAGACTGCTGGTTAAAGGACCAAGGCAACTGAAGGTCGGCTATGGTCATTGTTGCTTTGCGTCTGCGTGTGTATTCCGTAAGATAAATGACACCAAATGAAACATAAAAATCAGAGTGTGTTAAGTGGATCCGGAATGCAAAAACAAACGTAAACAAATTGTTTCACTGGGAGCTTTTAACAAACCATTTTAGAAGCACAACATTTTAAAACTCTTGTTTCTGTCACAAGAACCTTATAAACAAGCCACCATTAAATCTACCATGACTTCTCATGACAGTTTCATTGTACAAAAATCCAGACAATGCCCTTACAGAAAACTAAAATTGTTTCACAATTTGCCTTGGAATACAGCTAAGTGGAGGTTCAGTAGTAAAATTGGTACTGTACTCTTTGTAAACTGTAATCAGATTGGGTTTATATACATGGTCAGACTACTACAGACATTCTACAGTAATTTACTGTTATATTAATACTGTTAATGCACCCCCCTTAATATACAGAACTGTTTTTACCATTATGAGTCTGTCAATGACCAATTCTTAACCTTCAATGATATGGTGTAGCCTAAAGACAACATATAATTTTTCTTCAACTATTCTTCAAGGGAAGGCTTCTAAAGAAACCAATGTGGTTTCTTCTAAAGAAACCAAAGTCACATAGCATTTAATTTTCTCTCCATGACCTTGATTTGGGTCACTGTTATAGCAAAAACACATGCTGTACTTTTATCTTTTTTGGCTGCATCTTATACATTAATTAGATGTTGTTTACGGCTATCAACTTTTACTAACATAGTTGTACAGAATATTGAGAAAATATGAACATTGCAATTTGGCGACTTTGTACAACAATGGATTTACAGTAATTAATTTTCTCATTTTCAATTCTTATAGACAGTGCCATCAATTATATTATTACAGTTATTTGTTTGGGAGTGTTAAAGATATTGTCTTGAGCATTCCCATGTGGTACAGAATGCCCATATAGCAATATTGCTTTTACAGTGTCTTTGTTACAGTGTAATTATACATTTAAGTAGTAAAATTTAAATTAACAACATGTACTTACTATAGGGTCAGGGTTGGTTTAGGGTTAGTTGGATGTAATTATACATAATTAACTGTAATTGCTATAGTAATTACAAGTAACATGTGACAAAGACACTAAAAAAAAGTGTTACCCAATATTGTTTAATGGAGCAGATTGGAACTGGATAATAACTGGATAAAAATGTTCAGTAAACTGTTAAATGAGGCCACAGCCACAGTTTTGGGATTAACTAAACTTGAGCTTGAAATGCCAATCCTGTCACAATGTTCCATAAGCATGGTGCTTAGTTGCTTCCTCTTGTTTCTTTTCTTTGGATTTTTGTTCTTCCGCATGCAAGAATTCACAGAATTCATATTCTTTCCTCCTTTATAGACCCCAGGGCTTTATCACACTTCTCATAAGAATCAGTGTAAAACATATCCTTATGTCCCCTCTGAGTCACTTTAGTTCAAATCATGAATCTTTTCAGTCCTACATTAACATAAAATGTAAACCCCTGACAGACTGACTTTACTTAGTACTCACAGCTGATGTCTCCAACATAAATTATTTAGTTTTGTAAAGACTGTACCTTCAAACTGACTAACTATATACAGGTTTTCTTAGTTTTTGTATTGACAGTGTGCCACATTGTTTAAATACTAAATCTCATATTGTTCCCAAATTCCAGTAACACTTCACATGAGTTTGTCCATAGTACTGTCATGTTACTTTAACATATCATAAATAAAATGCATACTGCAACCTAAAATTTGTTTTCTTGGTTTGTAACCACAACAGGAAGAATTTGCTGTGTGATTGGTTGATGTCACCACTATATCAGTTTGTCAGGAGCAAACTGTGTTCCAGTCCACCAGAACACACCTCCGCAGGCGCCCACTATGAGGACGACCACAGCAGCTTTGAGCACGGCTCCAGGGGGTCTGGTGAAGGCCATTGGTCCCATTGTTGCCAGTAGAGCAGTAGTGACCGTTAGCGTGAACACGATGGAGATGGCTGTGTTTATGGCCACAATCTGACCAAACTTTGCAAAAGGCACGATGACACAGAAAAAGAGTGGAATGGTGGAAATAACGGTGGTGACAGCACTTGATACTATTGCCACTCCCACATGATTGGCTGCTTCAATTGTCCGTAGCTGCCGGTTGGTTAACTCCTGTAAGTTAAAGAGGTTATTAAAGTTGTGAAAACTCTTTCACACCCCTCTGGTTGCTAAACCCAAATTGATATATGTAAAAATACAAGACAAAATCATACAATCTACATACATACAGGCATACAGTAACTATGGAGACCACTAAACTACTAGAAGTGTGGGTTAGGATTTGATACAACTGGGAACAGATTTTATTCTGAATTTAAACATTTTCTATCTTTGACTCTGATTCTGAGTCATGTTTGCAAATTATTTTTTTTTGTCTGGAAGACCTACTCTAAACGAAGAATGGCTAATCATAAATGTCTGAATGGCTAACTGTGTTTAATTCTGTGGTGACGGTTGATCTGTTTTACAACTGTCAGCGATTAAATCTGCATATATTTTCCTTTCAGCAAGGTATCTTTTCAAAGCCAACCAGTCAAAGCAACAATATTAGAAAGATTAAAACCTTGAGAAAAATGTAATGCTGATATTTCTTCTGGTGATTGAGTGTGTCCTGAGTTAAACATGCACAACTGATGCTTGCATATATAATGCATTATAAAGGTTTTATTAGTCTGCTACTTACATCATGTAATATATATTTACATATTTTAATAACAAATTGTAACACAATTATAATACCTTATAATGCTTCCCTCCACGTGGTTATGCATTTAAAGTTTAATGCAAATGAGTGATAATCGTGATTTATTGTGATAAGATGTCATGCAATAAAATGTGTAGGCTATTACAATATGTTAGGTTTAAAAAAATGTTGATAATTGATTGGTAAGGGCTGGTAGAAATTATATGCAAATTATGAGAATGCACAATTTATTAATAGATGCACCAATAATATTAAAAAGCATTGTGTACAGACTGCAGAAATGTCTATTTCTAATGCCTTACAGAATTGTTATAAGGATAAACCTCACCTGATGCATGTAGCAGGTTTTATGAACCGGTTAGTTCTTATTTAGAAGACACTATTGTTTAATTCAGGATGGCTTATAGTGCACTTATAGAAATGACTTCCCTGCAGTGCTCTGGGGTTCAGTGTCTTGCTCAAGGGCAGAATGGTGATGGGAAATCCCTGTAGCTTAACAATTCAAACAATTCCAGCCTTTGATCCTTGATGTTACGTGCCCAGAGCTTTAACTGCTATGCAACCACCTCTACCAATCAGGAACATGTACTATTGTCAGTATAAATCTTTTATTTTTAAATTTAACGATTTAATTAAATGATATAATTTCTGTGGCACTAACCAAATTGCATTCCTTTCACCATGGCATAGTCAAAAGTATTTTAACATGAAAAACACTACGTCACAGGAAACCTTTTTAGATTTGTTAAGTGGATAAACTGTAATACCAAACTCTGATCCGTCAGTCCTAATGCCACAGTGTCTCCAGCCAGTAGATAACCCTCCACTAGATGTAAGCAGTAGTCCACTGAAGAGCCCACCAGTATGGAGAGTGAGATAGCTTCTACTGCACCCATCTCCCAGCCAAGCCAATACATCACCGCCACCACCAGACAAACCATACCTGCCAACAGATAGATTTCACAAAGCCATTGGCATACTTTTTGGGACTGACAAGCATTTTAACTGACAGCTGTGTCTCTTAAAAAAGTGGATCATCTAATATCTGTGTAAACAGGTAATCACAGCCAATAAGATTTTGTTATTGGGTTTTGTATCGTCTGCTTAAACACTCACTAGTTTGGTCTCACTTTATGACCACACATTGCAATTTATATGACCTGAAAGTGATTTACAGCTCTACCAGGGGTGTGCATTTGTCGTACTGTGCATGTTCTATACGCTTTTGTGCAACCTTTCTGCTGCAGAAAGGTTTAATTGTTTTTTATTTTGTTGTGTAATTGTACAGCTTATGCGGTTGTCACTCTTTCCTAACAAAACTGAGTGTGTACAGACTCATATTGAGCACTCCAATCAGAACTGACAATAAAATTTTGCTGAGCGTAACTTTTGTATCATATTGTAGCTGTTACTTCAGTCACCTAAATGCCACATTTTAAAATGACAGGACTTGTTTAGTTCAGCTCATTGGAGTGGGGTGATTTTCTGAGTCTCCTTTTATTTTGAATAATTTGTATATTCCTGCAGTCTGCGTAATCACTTGTAGTGATGATATTCCCATTGAAAGCAAGTTAAATTCCAAACTAAATGTCAAATCATGTTTGGCATATTGTATTACCATATAAATGAGCTGCACACTTCAAAGGCAATGCTTTTCGCAACCAGTACATATTACTTGTGTCAATTAAATCCTACAGAATTACAGAAAAAGGCACTTCATGTCAGTATTCAGACAGAAAGTCTCCATCTGAGATTTCTCAAGAGATTTAGTTGCTATAAATAGTAAAACACCTTTTAAACCTTTCAAGGGGCAGTTATAGGTTTATCCTGAGGGCCAGCCCTCTTTGTGGGAGTCTGCATACATTAGAACATCTTGTGCCAGACCCCCCTCAGGGATCTGACATCTACCCTGACATCTACAACATTTCGGGAAACAGAAGCACCTGGTGGTTAATCTGCCCCATCTTTTCTTATTCCTGTCTAACTATTTCCTGCCAGCTTGGGGTTCAGAACACCGGGCAGGCTGAGAGAATGATACCTCAGATTGCTTGGCAGTGTGGAGGATACTGCCAAATGTATTGCAGTGGGTTTTGAACACAGTAGAGAGTTACTGGATTCAGATCTTTCCAATAGAGAATCTAACTTTTACACCCAGTGCTAAGAATGATGGGGGCTGCATCCTATAAAGACACAGGTTCAGAATGTTTACGTTCAAAGTCATCATGTCTCAAATTCAATCCAAGGATTAGCTTGTCACAATACATCTAAATGATGCATACTTTCACAATGAGATTCTGAAGTCTCTCAGGTTTGCTTTCAGGAGTGAGGCATATTCATATCAAGTGTTTGCTTTTGGCCTAGCCCTATCAACCTGGCACCTTCACCAAGTGTGTGGGTGTTGCCCTGGCTCCTTTGCAGCTCAAGAGGATCTGTATACTGAATTTCATTGACCACTGGCTGGTAATTGCCAGGTTGGAGGAAAAGGCTGCACAGCATTGAGATGTTGCATTAGCTCATATGAGTTGTTTGGGGTTATGTCTGAACTTCAAGAATAGTGCTTTTTCAGTACAGAGAGCCAATTTTCCTTGTGAGATTTGACCATAATGCAGGTACAGTTGTCTCCTGCACAAGTGGGGGTCAATCCTTGCCATGGTGTGCAGCATCAGGCTAGTCCAAAATCTTTCAGTCTTCCAGGTTTAGGGGTGAATGGGTCTCATGACATCAGCAGTCATTGTTCATTCCTTTGAGTCTACCGTACATGAGACCATTTCAGTTCTGACACAAATTCAGAAGGTTTCATCCCTGAAAACACCCACAGAGGGTGGTAGAGGGTGGAACATGATAACCCAGTTGGTTAACTCTTGCTACTCTCAAGGTCTTTGTGGTCGCTATCTCAGCTAGCCTTGCAGCATTTAATGGTGCAGGGAGACCATCTGATGTCCCAATTCCTGCCTGGTGCCAGACAGCTGAAGCCTGTGAGTTCCCTCAAGTAAACTTGTATGTAACATTTCACCACAACAGGGGGAAAAATTATACCTTACATAAAGAAAAATGAAGCCTATTTTAATAACCATTGATGGATTCGAGGATCTAAAATATTAAAAAGGACAGAAACTCTGACTTGAGAGTAAAAATTCTGTTTCATTTACAATTTTCTTCTAATCTCTACTAATTATATTTTATATTAATTTGATCATTACTATTTCTATTATATTATATATTCATAAATTTTTGTATTGATTAGAACCCAAGCACTGACAGTATAAATGGTACTGTTGTTTTCGTCCAATTATTCTTATTGTCAGTGTATTTTTATAAAAATAATTTATTAATTACTAAAAAATGAATTAAATGAATTTTGGCACACAGAGGACATTCTAAAATGTTGCCAGAGCAAATTTGGAGTCTCTAATTCAAACCCTCTGGCACCACCAACAGTTCAAAATTTGTTGTTTATGATCATAACTTTTGACTTGTAAGTCCTAGAGACAAAATTCTTTTTCTCCTCTGATTCCTTGGCTCATGCTGAGTCAAAGGAACCCTATTATCTCATTTTCCATTATGAAAATATTTCCTCCATTTAAAATTTTTTGAAAAACCTACTTTTTTTAATCCCTCCCACAGTGTTTGTCCAATTTGCATTAAATTTAGAATGTTGTATCTAGGGACACCCACAACAAAAAGTTGTTCTCATACACTGTATCTACGATTTTTGAGTGAGGCTGTATCTTGGCAGTGCTTTGGTGCAATAACAAGAAACTTGGTATGCACAGTCTTGCCCTTAGGTAGCATACACAGTTTCATTACAGCGCCACCAACTGGTCCAGAGATACAAACAAATGTTTTGCTTATAACTTTTAAACACCACATGAGAGTGGTCTCTTCAGAGTCAAACAGTATCTGATGTTCCATGGTTGGCCATTTTGGATGTTGACCATTTTTAATTTTGTCGTAAAATGCAGTATTTATGGAACACAATAATGCATTGGTACGAAACTTGGTATGGTTCATCATCACCATATTCTGAGGTTACCTGCAAAGCTTGGGGCTGGCAACACCTAGTGATCAAATGATATAACAAAATTTATGAAAATGCTTATACCACTGAAATGTGACTGGAAAAACATATTGTTGTGCAACTCATTTCTTTAGATTCTTAATTTAAAATGTTAAATATTTATTTAAATTATTACATTTATTAGCTCTGTTAACAGGAAGTTGGCCATTTTGAATTGTATGTAGATTTTCTGACAATTCCAGTTTCTACATGTTTAAATACTCCTAGGTGATTTATGAAATTGTCACCAAACTTGGCAAATATTATGTCAAGGCACTGAAGATTCTAAATTGAAAAGACATTTTTGATATCTCAAAAGGCGCTGCCATGGCGAGGCAATACATTTATGGCAAAAAATGGAAAGAGGAAGTGTCTCATATATTTTGCATGCGTTGAGTGATTTGGAAAACTTGGAAACTTGGAAGATATCATTCCTATGGAATGATGACTCAGAGGTGGCTATTGTGAATCATAGTCATAGTGCCACTACCTGGGGGAGGGAAACATGTCACACAATAAATGTAAAAGAGTCATATTAAATTTAGGTCCCCTAAAACTTAAGAATAAAGTTCTTCTTTATTCAGAATAAAGAAGAAATAATAAAGATGGTAAATTGCCATGGCGAGGCAATCAATTTGTGGCAAAGAAGGGAACGGGAAGTGTCCTACATCATCTGTGTGTATTGTGTGATTTAGTTCAAACTTGGGAAATGTGTTTGGTGTTTTGGACTGATCACAATACTATGGCTACAGTCATAGCGCCAACATCTGGAAGCAGGAAGTCTGTCACTTGCAACAGATTTACTTAGAACAGATTTTTAAAACAGTCCTCAATTATTTTCTCAGTTAAATGCATGTGACAACCATGCTTTGATGCCCCAGGTGGCGATGGCTCCATAGTGCTCGTGCCCATCATCGCTGCTTGAGCTATATTTTTATCATTATTTTTCAATTACTGATGTTTAATATCATGTTTGGGCCCTGTAGTCTAGCGAGACCTAGTTCAAGACCTAGTGTACTGGACCTGAACCTTGGATCTGTTTGGATCTATCACCATTAACATTGTTTACATATATCTTTTTTTTTTTTGTATTTAAGGGTAAAACCTGGATTAATTATTGGGAAGATTTGTGGGATTTACATAGAAATAATCTTTTTAACAAGACTTTTTTAAAGGTCTATTGATTGGTAAAGATGAAGTTGATAGGTGTATATGTGTGTACTGTAGGTGTATTTTTATATGACTATAAAAACTACAGGTAAATATAATTAATCTTTGTGTTACAAAGTCCCAACACATCAAAGCAACTTCTGAAATTTCCTTCAGACTAAACTTTAACCAAATTACTATGTAATTGGGACTAAATTAAGAATAAAATACTAACAAAAATGATGGGAAAATATGCAAAAAATGTTTTCTATATACAAGAAGAGTTTTGCTTACCCAGAATGCTCAGCAGGATGGGCAGCAACAGAAGTGGATGAGCAGTAAACACAGATACTGATGCTATGCAAATGGCAAGAGAAAGCAAGAGACTGTAGAGGGCACTCTCCACACCTAGACACAGAAGCCATCGGGGGGAAATTTAATGATGCTAAATGTATTATAAATAGGAATCTGAATGCATTCTTGCTGTTCTTGTCATTTCCTAGTAATGTCTGTACCTCAGACTAATTGCTCTTAAATTGGTCATTTATTAAACCAGCACCATTTTAATCAAAGCTCTTCTCTCTTTGCCTCATGTTATTTTCGTTCTCTTGCCTATGATTTCCATGAAGATCTGTTTCCAGTGTTGGCAGGTCTGAAATCCTCGCCTTAAGGCAGATGAAGCTGGGAGTGATGCAAGCTGTTTCTGCAGGAAACTCTCCCATTGGAGGAAATCAGAGTGAGTCTGAAATGAAGACTTTCCCTTGTAGGTGGTCTGAATTGCAGAAACAATGAGAACAAAGAACAGAGATATGAAATGTTTAATGGTCTGGTGAGCTATATATGAACATGTAAATATTTGTTTGAAATTTATACACTCTAAAGCAAGAGTGTCCAAACTCAGTCCTTGAGGGCCAGTGTCCTGCAGAGCTTTGCTTCAACTTGCCCAAACATACATTCCTGGAAGTTTCTAGTTTGCTTAGTAAGACCTTGATTAGCTGATTCAGGTGTGTTTAATTGGGGTTGGAGCTGTTGGACACTGGCCCTTCAGGAGCAGGATTAAATACCCCTACTTTAAAGTAAAAGTTCACCCAAAATCATGTGAATCACTACCCACTCTTATCATATTGTATGAAAGAGGCCTGGATATTTGATTGGATATTTACTTTTAAGTTTTATAGATGAAAGAAAGTCATAGAGGTTTGTAAAAACGTGGTAAATGATGATATTTCCTTTAAAGAATTTTCCTTTAATTCATGAAATGATGTAGTTGACTCACTGATTCAAAAGCCATAGATATCCAGTGTACTCTGCCACCCTGCATGCCCACAGCACCATGGGATAGCTGGCCAGGCAAAAGGTTGGGCTCAGGAAGAGAGTGACAATCAGGGTGGAGCAAAGGCAGAATGGATGTGAGGCTGTTACCTGTAGGACATAAAATCATGGTAAAACTGGTAAAACATGGCCACCAGGATTTGATCAACATGTATTCCTAATTATCGGGTGGATGATTTTCTCTACCTGATGGTAAACATTGAGCTCCACCAGGTTTCACCAGCTTGGTATTGGCACTGATGGCTTTGCACAGCTTGCACAAGTGCCCAATCTCATTAAAGAGATCAAAGTCTGGATCATAAATCACATTCCCCTTTGAGGAAGAGGAAAGTTTATAATCATACAATTCATTATTCATAAATCACCTTCAGCTTCAAAGAAAATCAATCAATGTGTGGTGGGGTCCAAAGGTCTGGTATTTTTCTAGACATGAATAGGAAGTTTGTATTTATTTGGAACAAAATGTAAAATAAAAATGTATATACAAAAAAAAAGACTAAATATTTATGATTCTGCACTATTTCTAGGTTACTAGAAAATAGTGGGTTACTAGAAACCACGTTTTTCTAGGTTACTAGAAAATAGTGGGTTACTAGAAACCACGTTTTTCTAGGTTACTAGAAATACTAGGTTACTAGGTTTTCAAATGTAAGCAAGTTTGCTGTTGCCTTTTTAAACACTTTAAACTGTAGGAGAACGTCTCAAACTTCTCTTCCTTATAGAGGAAGAGATGGGGCAATATTAACACCAAAAACAAAAAAACACACAAATCCACTGGAAACAGTAGCCTACAGTATACTATTCAAGAATTTTTTGGCATACTGTTTTTCAAGGCAATTTTGAAAACCCCTAATCCTTATCTTGCATATTTTTTGGAAGGATAGTTGATTTTTATGTTAGTCTTGTCATGCCCACAAATGTAGTGTATATTATATTTGTAACAGGTTTTGGCACCCAGTGGCTTATATTTTAATTCTGGCTCACCAGATCTCCAATAACATGGTTGTCTGAGTGCTGAGTGCGGTTAATCCCCAGTATACCAAAAACCACAAACACCATGGCTCCAGTGTCCACAAGAGGGCGCACTGCTGGTTTCCCACAACCTCCACTGCAAGGGTTAAAACCTGATGTCCTGGAGACCTTAACCTGAGTACTGACTGAAAAGACAGAAGATTCTCATAAAAGACCAACAAAGTTTCAGTCGCCAAATAAGAATGCAGTGGTGTTCCTGTAGCTCATTTCTTAGCATGTGTCAAAATGTAGACCCTCAATGCACTGTAAGTTGCTTTGGATAACAGCATCTGCCAAATGCATAAATTTAAATGTAATGTAAGAGGAAACAGCTCAAGGGCATTTTGGAACACAGCATGTTCTTATATTAACGTTAAGTGTCAAGCAGCAGTGTGGTGCTGGAAGACAGGTTATACTAAAGTATAACTATTCTGAACAACATCTTCTTTATTAATTATCATACATGCTGTTTATATGACCTCATTTTAATTGACTACATAGAATATTTGCACTTTTACACATTAATTTGTCACACCGCAGACTATTTAAAATGAACCAGTGAAGCAAAAAATTAGATAAAACCTATGCTGCATCCCAATTTGCCTGTTTATAGTATACCCTAAAAGTATGTACTGTTTTTGTTATGGTAAGTAAGTGACCCCTGTTATCAAGAAAAAAATGCAACTTCTTGCATTTAAGCATTTCTTTATTCATTATTATGTAGTATTTACTATATAAATTTATTAATTTAGTTAAGCATTACTTATTTGGTTTATTATTCAGTGAGGCATCATCCTCTTGCATGAGTTGTAGGTAATATCAGCCATAAGAGTGTGCATAAAGCTACACTTCGCATTGTCACTGAAAATAGTAGAACATCCAGGTGCTTTAAAGATACTCATATCAACATATCTACTTGATTTAAGACATACTAATTTAATTCTAATTTCGAAAACTTTTTAGGATGTGAATGTAGTATGTGAAGTGGGACACATGGCTAGAAATATGCCCTTATTAGTTACATGCTTATACATTTAAAGGGATTGTTCACATAAAAATGATGTTGTCATTATCAACCCTCATGTTAGTACAAAGCTGTATTACTTACTTCTGCAGAACAACAGAAGATATTTCAAAGAATATATTTTTCTATTAAATGGAAGTCAATCAGTGGTAAAAATGGCCAAGATTCACTTGGGGCCCTAGTTGGGGACAAATTTTATATTTTTAAACTATAGATGCAGAAAATCCCACTACAATTATGTCTTCCATTCAAAGGAGAAAACAGGCTATACCATATATTTACAAAATATCGTCTTGGTGTTCTTCATACAAGTTTGGAATGAGAGTGAACAAATTATGACAGAATTGTCACTTTTGGGCAAACTATTCCTTTAGGCCTAAATGAATGTTGAATTAAAAAGTTCTTTGACATAAGTACTATACTAAACAGATCTCTCTGAGATTAGCCTCATATATTAACCTCAAACCTCAAATACTCAGACCTCTGCAGTATTTCAGACTCTTTTGGCTTATTTCAACTTTTTTAGATTAAACCTCAAGATTAAATGCACAGCCTGAAACAAATTTAACCACATGTATGTTTGAAAGTAACTATGTCAACAGTGTACCTGTTGGCAGTGGTGCGTAGAAACTGCCCTGAGCGGGTCCGTCAGGCCCGGAGCTGAACACACAGCCTGGTGGTCCTTCACACACACGGCTGGGGTATGGGCTTATCGTGTGCTGGGCAAAATACAGCTTCCTGTCAAAATAAAAATATGTTTCTACTATATAAACAAATAAGCATTAACTGGTTGACAAAACATCAGACAAAACATCATGTTTAGGTCATATATACATACCAAATAAATATTTTTCATGAAGAAAATTAAGATAAAATTAATACAATTATTTTTTTTTACATTGTGACACTATTTTGTATTACAGTAATGAAAGATTTGGGCAAATAATATGTATTGGTTGCACTGTAATTATACAGTATTTTAATTTACTAATAAGTATTTCTGTGTTATTATTCTCATAAAAATGTAAAAAAAAATAAACTATGTCACATAGGCATACATACAAAATACATAGGCTTTATGTATTTTAAGTTACAGAACATTTTTTTAATTTGATTTTGGGGTAATATGTGACCTAAACACATTTTTGTGAAATTGACAAATTATTGCAGTTCATTTATTTTTCTATTTTCATATGTTTGAGCAGGGAATTAACAAGCGCTTTTTAACATAGTTTTTTCTTTCAGTCAGTCATGGATCATCTCTGAATGTCATATATCCGCCCCTCCACACCTGCTGTGTTGCTGTGCAAACGAAGCCACATAGAATTCAAACTCTGAGATCCAGCGTCGGCTGGTGTCACATGACTGCAGAGTAAGCATCCATCGTGGGCGGGGGTGATAGGCGTGAGAAACACACACAGTCATCCGCGTGCTGAAGTTGCTATGGGGACTTCTGTAGGCCTGTTACCGTGACAACACATCGATCAGTGTTTGTCAGCTCAGATGGAATGGGGCTATAAGGGCAATTGAAGCGTGCTGAGGTGATATGAACATACATTATGTTGCATAAATTCCTTGGAGGATGATGGAATTTAAAAGACTTGGAATAGATTGCGTACATTGAAAGCTTTTCTTCAGCAAGATATTAGCAAACAAGCAGGTAATGTTTGTTCTGTGTAGTGAAGGTATTAAGCAATGTGAAAAACACATTTGTCAGCCATAATTATGTTTTTCAAGAAAATGGCTTACTGCAGCTGTCTCTTATCAAAAATGTTTGCATTTGTATAAACTGAGATTTCTTTGATTTTGTTTAATGGAGAATAGTCAAATGGCAGCAGATGTTATGTGTCTGTGTGTTTGTCATGTATTTTTAGGTGTTCTTGTGTATGCCTACAGACCTGAAAGAATGGAACTTCCCCATGCCCACTCGATGAGGCTTGCCAGGGTGCAGGTACATTGGCACTCAATGAATAGCGATACACAGGGACAGGAGAACCCAAATCGAGTTTAGAGACATAAACAGTGAGGAGACCACCTGCTGAACAACAGTTTTACACAAACACAGCTTTAGTGTACGTGCAAGGGGATTCAGGCTTTTCATCCGTGGGGGGATCAGCCCCTTTCAGACTATGAGACGCTTTAGAGTAATGCTTCTTGCTTTAGACACCATGAAATCAAATATATAGTTTTGTGGCTTTTGATCTACACCTGAAGCAGTTTAGTTTATTCCTGATCATTGACAAAATTCACTTTTAGCAGCTGACCTGGTTGGCCATTTTGTCTTAGCTGGTGGGGACTGGTTAAGATGGTTAACCATGTTCCACAATTCAACCATGAAGGGATTGTCCTTGTTTTTCCAGCAGGGAATACTTTATGAGCCCTAAACTCTAAACAGCTTTTTACACTCATAGTACAGCAGAAAAGGAAACCTGTGGGTGTCTGTGCTGTTTTGTTGGAAGCTGGTATTGTCTGGTTTGAGGGAATTGTGGGATGTTTTCCTGAGGTAGAGCTTTTAGAGTCAGCAGAACTGTGCAGATTATGAGGTCGCTCCATAAAAACACCTGTGACACACAGAGGGAAAACAGTTCAGTCTGTACCAGTTTATTTTATGTGATGTCACAAATGTAGCCTTATTTACATTTAAATTTAAAAAAAGGCTTAGTAGTTGCTCATGAACATATAACATTCATGAGATTTTGTGAAGTACTTTGGATTTACCATGTGACATCACTGTACTGTGGTACAGCGTGGTAAGCATGTGTGCTAATGCTTAACAGCATTGCTTAATCATTAACATACTTTAACTTTTAAAGTAAAGATCTGAAACTAATCAAACTCAACCAGAACTAATTTAATTTACCATACCTACTGTGAGTTAAATTTGCATCTTGTTATTTTCCTGTTTGTTACAGACTCTGAGCTGGATAATGACACCACTGTTTCAGAATTTGTTCATAATTTATGAACATTTGGAAATTTTTAACCATAAAATGTTCAATATATGCAATGTTTATCTCTGGGTTTCTATAAAAATGCTCAATTTTACATATTACAGTTTTTAAGACTCTAACATCTTTAAACTTTACAGATTATACATAGACCATACACCATGTAAGTCTCACTGTTTTGTGTCAAAAGCTGCTTTGAAACAATCTGTATTGCATAAAGCATTACATAAATAAAGGTGATTTGGTGTGAAAGAGAACATTTAATCAAAATAACATTAGGTATATTGTCATATATTAACTATATATGATAAGAATCCCTAATCCTAGAACCACATTAAAAAGTTTTTTGTTTCATTTAAGCCTATAAATGAACTTTTAAACAAGTTAAAACAGGGAAAATCTATGGTGTTAAATGTAGAGGAAAAATGTAAGATTCTTACATTTTTAGGCATCTATAAAAATTCCTTTTTTATATGAAAATTAGTTAAGAAAATTAATTGACATTAATTCCTTAGTTCAAAAGTTCAAATTTCCATTTGAAGCACACATGGTGGTCTTTGCATCATTCTTAAGTCCTGCTGGGATAACATGAATCATCTGGTGAAGCTCAAGTGCATGCTGTTAATAGAGTTTATGAACTGGGAAATCAGATTTTCTTGATCTTTTGACATATAATAGGTCATATTTAAGTAATTGTACTATAAAAAACATTCTTAGCCTTTAGAAAGATCTACTGTAGGCACTAAAAAATAAGATACAGACTTACTTATAATCCAAAAAAGTGTGCAGTTGTGTGTGTCTATAGAAACCATGTTCCAATGTGTGTATTCTTTTATTTTTTATTGTTTTGGGTGCTTGGGACGTTTCTGGGAGGCAACCTTTGACCAGTGGTGTGTACAGTAGCCCCCAGCTAATAACAACATGCAGGTAAGGGTCAGGGAGTGTGTACTTCTGTGTTCTGTCTGAGAGAAGGGACGTGTTTATAAACAATAACTAAAAATCCTGCAAAGTGCACCTTTATAAAAGACTGGCTGAAGTTTCTTAATAACATACCTGATTGCAACTGTGCAGGACTAAATGTTTGTTCCAGTCACATAATAAAGTATTCAAGAGTGTGTTAACTTTGGTGTGTTGAATCATTGATGTTTTATGCATCTGTATAAACAGGTTTGTTGTTTAAAAGCTGATTCAGGATCAGACTAACAGCTAATTGTACATAATTACATGCAACTAACTCTAAACCAAACCCTAATCCTAGCGCCTAACCCTATAGCATAGGGTATATCTATAAGTACATGTTGTTAATTAATATTACTTTATTATTAATTTTACATTAAATGTATGATTACACTTATAAGGACACCTTAAAATAAAGTGTAACCCTTATTCTCTATGCAAAGGTGTTTGCCAATTAAAAAAGTGGCTCTTTACACTGAACAAGCAGTATGTATTTCTTAAATATTACTGTTTTTTGTGCAAAACAATTATAAATGGACCCTAAGGAAAAGAATAAAAAATAAAGAAATGTGAATGTAAAACATGGACTACTGATCTGTTAAGCATTATGGAATGTTAGTAAATGATGTACTAATGAAATGATGACAAAGTGTTACCAAGCACCCAAATATTATCATTACTCAAAACCAAGCGTCTCGGCTCATTGCCTGCCGCCTTAATCAACTTGTGATGTGTGTCATGTCATGCGAGCAACTGCGTGAGTCTGTTACCTAATTAAATAAGGCAGCATAAATCAGTCAAGGCAATTGTTTTTCATGATTGACTGGAATATATTCAAGCTTTCAATTTTTTACTCTTTATTAGCCTCACCCGAGCACATATGGCAAGAGATCCCTTGGGCACTCAGGTTGCTGCGGAGGTCCAGAAGTTGCTGCAGGTTTGTGTTTCGGTGGAACAGCACGGGGGCATGACTGGCGGGCCGCAGGAGACAACAGCACCACACAGAACCCAGCAGAATGAGAACATACACACCTTCAAAACAAGAGAGAACCAGATGTTGTCTGTGAGGCATTAGAACCCAACCAGATTTCACTGGAATGTTTTATCTAAAATATATCTATTTTATGGGGTGGCAATTTTGTACAAATTTGTATATGATGAATTGTACAAAAACCATTGATTATTATAAAACAAGCATGAAGGTCCACCCTTAACCTCACCCCAAACCTAAACATTTTTGGAGCGAAAGCAGATTGTATGAAACTTACAAATGAGATTGTACGAATTTGTATGAATTAGCCATGGATTTGCTAAAACTTGGTTTTAGTGCGAGTACACTAGGGTGGTTGCCTTGTACAATGCCCAAGCGCGAATGTCCTCCTCTCCCCACTCCCCCGTTGACCTGAACTCACACTTGCACTTAAAGTTCCGAACCAGAGCACATTTACATCATTAACATTGCAACTTTTTGTTTTGAAGAAAAACACTTTCACTAATACTGCCTAACAGATTTATTATTTATGGGCGTAGTGATTTCCACTTGATTGTACAGCACATAAGCTATTCATGATAAGCTAAATCATAAGCACATCATAAGCTATTTACGGAGACAGGCTTGATGAACGAATTGGCAGCTTTACTCCCAAACTGCAATTCGTGTTCATCAACAAGGTCCATTTATAAACCAGATCCATTATAAACCTAAACATACTCAGATTAATTAAGTGAAAAATGTATTATCCAAGTAGTAATAGAAGGTGTTTGATGAGGATAGCGCACAGAGAAGTACTAGCTGTTCAGTGCTCTGGTACAGTTAGCAATCACACTACATGTGAACTGCCCCCAAGCCCAATCAAATCTTTTCAAGCGGGTCAGAGCATGGTTAAACAATCGCACTGCTCAAACGAACCAGACTTTGAGGGTCAAGGTTCATAGTGCCTAGTACACCCTTAAAATAGTAACAAATTGCCATGCAATTGTGTTACAGAACCTGTACAGATATTTCTGATCTGCATAGTGTTTACTTTTAAATGCTGATGCTGGGATTAAAATGCATTCTGCTACATTATGCATGACTATGCATTGTAACTGTCTCTAAGTCTATAATTACACTGCTGTTGTATTCACACACAAAAGAGCAATGGTGACCTGGGAAACATGTGGCTATAATTTAACTTATTGACATGCATGTGGTGCCATTATTATGCATTTAAACAATAGAAATTTGCTAAAATATTGGTAGGTTTAAATGTGCTAATAAAGACATAATTGCGTTATTGCTGGCACATAAGGGACGTAATTCGTAGCTCTTTTGTTTGAACTGCGAACAGACTGACCTTGAGATAAAGAAACAGATTAATTGGTGGCAGAAACAAAATAGTGGGAAGAGGAAGTTTTATCTTACTCAAGCACAAACTGTGTATGTATTAGTGGAAAAATCTGACTTGCATGAGTTTATCATTATACTTTGTTCTTTTTCAAATAACCATATATCAGCTATTTAAACCTTTATGAGTCAATATGTTTGTCTTTATACTCCCTATATAGTATTATGACCTTGATTCTGACCCTCATTTATCTGAAATTTAATGAATGACAGCATTCTGCCATACCACTCGTATTATATTTACTGCATACTGTATTTTTATTCAATGCATTTTGTGTATGCATAGAATATTTTTATGAGCTTCTTTTGTAGATTCAAAAAATGTACAAACTTTCACTTGCAGTTTGATGAATTTTAACATCTCTTTCTAAACTCTATAATGGATTGAACTGCCCACAGTTATGGCATTTTTACCCAAAATTGGGTTAAAATGCAATGTAATTTTTTCCAAGATGACTTCAATGTAAATTATGTACTTTTGGTAATTATGTTTCACATGCTTCTTTAATAAGTAGGTAATATACAATATATTATATACAGAATTTAGTACTATATTCCAACATATCCAGATTTACATTAAAGCTTATTCTGGCCAAGAACCTCACAATTAGACTAAAGTGACAGTGACAGACTTCAGACAGATGAAACTGACACGTGGTCAAGCACATATTGTTTACATCCTTCTAAATGTCCCTCAAATTTACATTTAAGCAAATCCAAATTTTAACAAATCCAACAGAGCACTTATCGTACCCCAAAAACACTTACTTAGCAGCCAGCCAATCATGGAACATTTTAGCAAGCTCTTCTAATTTATGTGTAAAATATTTATCAGATGATTAGTGAATGCTCTGTGGCAATCAATGGGCTGAGACTATAATTAAAGGTGATTAACTAAAGTAGCAATTATGAAAACACCTCATGTCTGTTGACATACCAAAAAAAAATTCTCACCTATTATAGTTTTCCGTTTTTCCACTACAGGCTCAGCCACCCAGTATCTCAGTATCTTCTGAAGCTGGGCACTGACAATCCCAACATTCCCTTCAGTGGACCTGCTCAAGGGAGCTTCTACAGAGAGAGACAGCAGGGCGACATCTGAATCTGACTCAAACAGACCTGGACCACAACAGAAGACAGGAGAGATATAATATATATATAAATATTAAATATTAATATAAATATATTAATATTTAATAACATTTTATTTAATTTGATGTAATTTCATCATGCCTTAGAATAGCTTGAATATAACTTCATTCAGTATAAGCCTTAAAAAATGCAAATTAGTCACCACTTTCACTCAGTCACACCGGCTTGGACTACCTAATCTACTCGGTCCACTCATTGACGTGATTAGTTACTACATATCTGTGATGTAGAAACAAGCAGGTTCATACCGTGCTTTTGAAACTGTCTTTTGTAAACTGCAGTTTTAAGGAGAAAATAGCCAGCACTGGTGTTGAGTGATGAATACACAACATAGACATATAAACAACATTAAAAACTTGATTTTCATCACATGGGTCTTTAAAAAGGAAATGTCAAAATCAAAGTTGACAGTATTTATGGTCTTTATACACATTCTTGAGGTTCTTGTGAACAAAACTATGCACAATTTTCAAAAAATGTAAAAAACTAAAATGTAAACGTTTTTGTCAACAGATAAAATCAAGTCCTGCTCTCTCACACTCTCAATGAATATTCAGTTTCACTCAGAAATATGTCAGATTAGGAAAATGAAATGGGTTGTTGTTAGATAAAATTTGAACTTAGCCAAGTATTCTCCTGATGCACAATGATCCTGGTACCAGGGGGGAAAGAATGAACTCACAAGCACCCAAGTGTTTTTACAATCACTCCGTTTACTGAGAGCAAAGCATGGGTATATGTAGGGATCTCATCATACCAGGCAGAGAAAAAAGGAGTAGAAGATAAGATAAAAAGAATACACTAGTTGAACAGACATTTTAGAAAGACCATCATGACCATGACCCAGATACCTGCAAAGCAATAGTCACATGTTAAGGTTGAACAACAGTGAAGATATCTGGGAACCTTGAGAAGTCGTATAAACAAAAAAAGTAATTTCAGTTTACATAAAAGCCCATATTAAACAGTTGCAAACAGCATTTCATGTTTAAGCACATTGTTTGATTTGTATGATTTCTTGTGAATGGCCAATGATGTGTCAGTTTTACCTGGTTCCATTTCTACAGTTATCAGAGGGACATCATCATCATCTGACAGAGGGCTTGGGCTGCCTGACAGTTTATTAAGTGTACTCCACCTGTTGGGGTTAGAATAAACTAATGAATTAAATGAACTAAATTAACTGATAAATTAAAAATGTGATGGAAGGTATATAACTTAAAGAAAAATATCCTGCTCACTCTTTTACATGTAATGAAAGTGAATTTTTGTCTAAAATGACAAAAGATAACACCATAAGTATCATAAATGTGGTTTAAATTGTTTATATGATTTATACACTAAGTTGTCATACGACGGCTTTGTGTCCGAATAGAACCAATTTGAATGATTCATTACTGAACTGGTTCTCTTACTAGACTACTGTAATGATGCAGTGATTTATTAGCATGATATTTATCATGCAAATGTTTCTCACACAATGCAATATATGACTTATATGATGATAATTGTATGTTGGTTTTCTGTCTTTTTTTAGCTTGACATCCTTAATCCTCATTTACTTTCAATATATCACAAAGAGTGACCAGGATAGTCTATCAAAATTCAGCTTTTACATCCTAAGAAAGTCATATGAGTTTGGGTTAGGTATGAGAGTATGTAACTGATGACAGGATTCGGGCTGAAAACATAAAGGAACACGCTACCATTTGGGACAGGCATTGCAGTGGGCATTTCCACATTGGTTCCAGATGCAAAGGGCTGCAGGCATTAGAATGGACACCCAAAGCCAGCAGCAGCTCACAATGAGAGACATGAACAGACCAAAGTCGTGAACTGCTGGGATCTAAAGATACACACAAAATAATTACAGGTTATAGGTCAGTTGGTAATAGGTCAATAAATTAGCCAGCATGACTTTCATTACACCAATCCTGAATAAATATGAGTTGGTGACAGAAATTAAAACTCTATGGGTACAAAGGCGGTGTTAAATAAAACAGGATCTCACTTTAAAGATAAAGAATTGTTTATATGTCTGCATTATGTTCTTGCAGATTGTTTCATCATTTGAACCTCAGGATCTAACATCAATCAAATAATAAAACACAATAGGCACAAAGTATTGTATTATGAAGAGGGAGGTCATTCCCTCCACAAGCAGGGTACAAAATAGGTCATAAAATTACTTTTGCTTCTCAGGAGGTACTGAACTTATGGAAAATGTTAATCATCAACCACATAAGATCAAACTAAATTTCATTTTACTGTTTTATTTTCCCTTCACTTTGTGTGAGTTTAAAATTTTTCAACTCTGACACCAATTTTTTGTTTACAGTTTGTTACACATTTAGCCTGTAACATTTTAAAAATTGTATTAAGTTTATGGATAGAACACGATTTTATCATGTTCTAGCAAGAACCATTAAAAAACCTGCATTAAACGACTACATGGACTAAATGAATGAAAACAAACTATGCCTGGCAAAACCAGGGATGCATCTTTTGTCTAAATGTAGAACCTAGCTTGAAACCAATGGTTGGTTTGTAATTACTGATTAACTTACATTAACATAAAATACATTAACATATGATGCCTGCATTTAAAAACACATAAATACACCTATTCAGTATTCAGCAACTTGGACAGGGTGAACACAGGTGCTGTGGAGGTCATAACAGAGGTTATTTACATAGAACTCTTAAAGGTTCAGTAACACAAGACCAGTTTCATACTGTACACATACAGTAAATAGCATATAAGCAATGCTTCAACATAACTGTAACAGCATGCTTGCATTCTTTCACATATTGAGAGCATGTCTGCTGTGTAACAGAGCTGCGGCTCTACACAAAAACTGATGTGATTTCTTGGTTATTTAATAGCAGCCATTCATTTTGAAATGGTTATAAGGACTGGATGATTGACAATGGTTACCGTAGATTTATTTTACATCAAAATTGTAATTCATTTATGCAGGATTGATTTCAAACCCCAAACTATTACTATAAACTACATCATACTGTGTGTGTAACTTCATCAAGCCTGACAGATGTCTTTTATTAGACAATTTGTGAGTACTTAGTGCACTTTATGTTGCTTCATAAAGCCTAAACTGCAAACGATTGTGTTGATAAATGAGTTTGTAGTGCTGCTGTTGCAATTAAAACACCCAGATTTAATGCTACAAAAGTGAAGAACATAGTCCCTAAGTTTTCTACTTAGATGGAACTGACTTCTGATGCATTGTAAACTTGTCAAAATTCTGTTTTTTTAAATCCTATTGCCTGGACGTGCTTCTTCTGCTCCACTGAGTGCACCTGTGAGAAGGTGTTTGCAGCATACGCTGCCGCTGTGGTGAAGGACGTAAGAAACGTGGCTCTACCAGCTGTCTTCATTGTGTAAATCATACGCTGTTTTAAACACATCAGGTGGGCCGCCTGCCTGAAAGTGCTGATGAACACAAACACATCATCCACACCTACAGAAATAAAGAAACAAACAAACAAAGAATCAATCTGTATATTAAGATACAGTACAGGTGAATCAAACATGTGAAAGCTTATAAAAAGCCCATGGATATATATAAATATATAAAAAGCCTGTATTGGTGGATATTTTCTTACCGATTCCGATGATGACAAAGGCTGCCACTCCATTGAGAATGCCGAGATATTTCACTCCAAACACTGCATGGTACAGGAACAGTGCCACAAGACAGCTCAGACCAATACTAGCCAAGCCAAAGAATGTCAAAAACACTGCAGAAAAAGAAATTCCATGTAAGTTATTGCACTGATTTGGTCCAAACATTACACTGGTGGCTTCTGCCATCAGGGAAGTGACTTTAAAGCTTATATTAGCTGAATTACAAGCTGCTTGTGTTAGTGTCCAGTACTTGAACAAAAACGAAAGTACATTTTATTGGCCCAACCCAAAATATTTTTATTGGCCCATTTTAACACCCAACCCTACAAAATACACTCATGTTTAAAGCTGTTAGGGTAAATGAAGACTTCAGATTTTCAAATTTGAACTACTATTCACTATTTCCAACCAAAGTATTAATTTTTTCGAAATACCTTCATTTCAGGTACCTTCAGGTATTTTCTGCCTTCATTGCAATACCAGAGTTTCACAGTATTGGAACAGTAGATATTTTCTGTAGTTTCATATTTTCATCCCTGAATTAACTCAAAGTGGTATAGATTACAGAGAGCACTAAAGGTTTTGGAACAATAAGGTACAGATTGGTCTACAAGCTTAGTGAACCTACTGTTCTTAAAAGCTCTCTATCCTCTCTCTGACAAGGCAACGCAGTGTAAGAGGTGAGTGTTGTGCAGATGACGAACAAACAAAAAACAGAAACAGGTAAAGCAGACTTTGCAGAGGTCACATTTACATTATGTAACATACTATAATGTTATATAATATAAAACAAAACACAAAATGTAAAAGTACAGTTTTGTTTTTTGTTTTCCAGACTATTATTGATGAAGCTATGAGAAAGTGCGGGTCATTTTAAGAATGTGCTGAGACACAATACAATTTCCCCACATATACCAAGAAAACAAGCTGTACAGCCATGAAACAGTCAAATCAATCCGATTTACTTGATGAATTGCTAAGACAACCAAAGGCACAGTTGGTACAGCTTTAAGACTAACAAGCCTAAATAGATTTCCCTGTGTTTTAAATAACCTCAGTAGCTGAATAACATGCTTAGTGCTGTGTCTAATTAAGTCATCCTGCACAATGGATCACCTCAGCAACATCTGTGCAGGTTCATTAGGCAGATCTATTTAAAAATCACTTGCATTACATCTTACACATTTGGTAAACACTTTTATCCAGCAGCTTAAATTTTATCTATACAGTTTCTCAGTTGCTCTGTTCTGTGAGAATTAAACCAATGTTCTTGCCATTGTTAGCACCTTGCCATTGTTAGCACCAAGTAAACTACTATTAAATTGCAGTTTATCTCAAGGCTTGTTGAGAACAGAAATCCATTAGTAATTCAGACAAATAACAAATCATAATAAAGAGCGTTCAGCACGGTGTGCTGTACCTGAAACCCCTTCAGCTGTGACTACACTGAAGTCTCAGTTACATACACAGTTTTCCCTATTGCTTTGATGTTTTCCCATTAAAACAGGATGTTTCAGTGGGTCATATCAATGAGCTTGTGTCTTTAGTCATGATTTGTTAGTTGCTACTGCTATATAAAAATACAGTAGGTGGCAGTGAGTGAAATTTTATAGGACAACATGAACCCAATGTCATCAATATTTATGATCCATAGAAAATATCAACAAGTAATGTTAAAAATAAAATCAAGTAGAAATTGGTGTACAGAGTAACAATTATTAGTCCTTGTTACAGTTATACACTTAAGTACTGAGTTATATTAATTAACAACATACTATAAGGTCATGTTTAGGATTACAGTTTGGTTTACGGTTGCAGCTATTACCATAGAAAGTATAGGTAACGGGTAACAGACACTATAAAATAAAGTGTTACCAAATTCTTTATTACTGTGCAACTTGCAAATTACACTCACGGCCTGCCCCTTAAATATTCCTCTGAGGCCCAAAGGAAGTGCGACGAAGCCAAGCAGCCCGTGAGTACTGATGCCAAGAACAACAGTGACATAATCAATGCATGAGCGAGGACCAGGGTGGATCAGGTGTGAGGATTGAGCCAGGAGCATGGAAACAGGCCCAAACCACCATGGTCCACAGCAGAGCCCTGTGCCTCATGGCCTACAGACCCTGGCACACACCCTGGTCCACGCTCATGCTTAAACTGAGCCTTGGTCATTTGGTTAAGACTGTAGGCATCTACTTGTGTCATGCCCTGATGTCCTGTTCCCCTGCCTCAAGGTCCTGTTCCACTCATCCAACTCATGTTTTGAACTTTGTATGGTGCTTTTTGTTGCATATCAGGAGCTCCCCTCAGAAGGGGGGTTTGTTCCCATTGGTACAATGGTTTGTTCACATTTGCTTGTATTTAATAAACTGCACTTCGGTTCTTGCTTATAGAGTTTGATCCTTATTCTTGGAACAATTGTGTTACTTGGAACAATTGTGTTACTTGGAACAATTGTGTATTGTAGTTAATGAATTCATTATCATTAAGAAATGTAATTATCCAACTCTGACTTCATGTAACCACCTCTAACTGTAGCAAATTTACAGTAACACATTATTTCATTTTTCTAAAATAATTAAGCATCTTACCTGAAAATGAGGTTAGAACATATACAAGCACTGCAATGCAGCCGACGCTGAACAACGCCAGCAACATATCACTGTGGAAGGTCTTCCTCACCTCATCATCAAATAGCTCTGTGCCCCCATACAACACCTTCACTTTTCTTGAGGGAAAGATAATAGGAAAAAGAGAATGCAGAGATGAGAGAGATGAGTAGACAAGATGTAGAGTGGTTCAAATCAGAGGATATATTACAAGAAAAGTACAGATGAGGGTACAGAGCAGTTGAGACTGAGAAAATAGAGATGACCGCACATTAGCAGATGGAAGAAGATTATCTTAATTGCATCGATGGGCTCTTAAAGAAGTTATTACAGTTTCAAGACTACAATGACTGTCTACTCCATATCTTGCCATTTGTTCATTTCTAGGCCTTCTACCATTGTCGTTTAAGCAATAATGATTTGTCATTTAAAAACATCTGCCAAAAGCCTTACACTGATTGTCTTGATAGCAGTAAGTACATTGGTAGTGTTTTGCAAATGTAATTAAGCCTTTGATTTGTCATTGTCTTTGATTCACGGCTGGGTTTGTGTGGTTTGGAATTTTGTGAATGTCCTTTTGGGGGTACTTTTTGGATAGCATTGAAGAAAAGTCCAGAAGAACTGAGTTTGATTGCCTGATGGGGAGGTTAAGGGCTGAAATCTGGAAGGTTGTTGGTTCAATCCCTGCATAAGAGTATTCTTATATGACAATGATTTGCTAATATGGAAAAGATTTTCCTTTGCGTGTTTTAAGTACAGATAACATTTGCAAAACAATCCCCATTTACACAAATCTATGGAAACAATTTAAAATGATGTACTACTACTGCCAGGCCAGTAGTTGGCGATGTCACTAGACACACTGGACACATACTACACATGCGCATAAAGAAAAATGAAATTATTCTGAGCTGTTTACATATTCTGTCTCAGAAATTCTATGTTTTTATGGCAAGACTTATAATATTAAATTGAGTTAATTTGTGTCTTTGTTGTGCATAACCACTACATTAATTCACCTTTATATTCTCTTTAAAGATGTTAAGGAACCAGGAAAGTGCACCAGGTAGCACTTTGTATTCCTTCCTATGGAGAAAAACTCTAAATAATGTACCAAATTTGTTTCGGGAACACCCACCTGGTGGATTGCTGTGATAGAATGTTAGCATACTGCACCACAAAATCTCTGAACTGACGTCTCTGTTCTAGAGGTCTGTCCTGAAGAGAGTAGAATGATGGGAGAGGAGCCCCAAAATTGATCTCACTGCGAAGGAGAGAGGACTGAAGCCTGTCTGGTGTGAGGGTCTCATCCACATACCAGTAAAACTGGGGATGGGTGATTGCCAAACTCAGGGCACCTCAGAAGAGAGAACATAAAGTTTTATTGAACAGAGAACAAAGAAGTTGTTTTTATAACAACAAAAGAAGTTGTTTTTTGGAAATGTTAGCTGGTTTGTTGCTGGTCCGTAATCATCTAATAGCTCAGATAGGTATATATTAACCAGCTTGGCCAGTTAATAGGCAGATTGTACAAGTCAGAAACCATGTTATCTGGCTACCACCAGAAGTTGGTTTTAGTAGAATGTTACAGCAGTTAAGCAAATACTTTTTTCTTTGGGTTACCACCAAAACAAAGTACTGCTTTTGTTTAGATAAAGCTTAATGTTTACAATTGCATTGAATATATTCACAAGTAATTGTGTGAAAATAAAGATTACTCTATAATTAGTGGAAGAACAAGGTGGCATAATTTGGCCCTCAGATAACTTACCATGTATATCTGCTAGATCAGGTCCCATGCCGTCATAATAGATCTTTCCTGCTCGCTCACTGGGGAAGAGATAAGACAGGAGGGAGCTTGGAGGAGAGCAAAAGGAGGGTCCCAGGGGCAAGTCTCGTAACGCCTCTAGTGGCTTCCAGCAGAAATGCTGAAACTGTGGGTGCTGCATTAAAAGTCTCTCCACATGGTGAATTGTGTGAAGCCGTTCAGGGGTGAAGATGTTGTTATCTTTGTCGCCCTGAGCCACGAAAACTAGCTCTATCCTCCACAATGCCTGAGTCTGAAAGTAGGAGTAGCTTGCGAATCTTCGCTTCCTGATTAAGGATGAGCTGGGTTTCCTGTGATCTTCGGCACTGGAGTTGACGTTTGCTGCTATTTTAGGGCTTGTGGAGTTTGTCTCTTGCATTTTCTTCTTGGTATTTTTCTCATTACTGAACCCTTTATTTTCATTGCGTAACACAGTCCCAGTCTGTTCTGTACCGAAGATCCCAAAAGGTTTTGTGACATTTAGCATTTTAAATACATCCTTCCCTTCCTGTCTGTTTACCATAAGCAACAAAAGGTCCCTCAGAGCATTGGCTTCAAGGTCAAATCCCTCAGCATCACGTCTGTGCCTATCCCAAGACCCCAACTGACTTTTCAGTGCAATTGTGAGAGCATCAAAACGTTCTGCTGAGGAATGACTTCTGACCTCAAAGGCGCTGTAGGAAAGGTCAATGTCTAAAGGTTCACACCTAAGGTACATATATGCAAAGAGGGCAAAGGGCACCAGAAAACCCACTGCCAGAACCAGCCCACTTGCCCAGGGCTGTGTGTACACCCAGCCCAAAGCCCACCACACCCCCCTGCTGACTTGCCCCTCTCCATTGGCTGGTTCCATCTCTCCTTCTCCCTCCTCCTCTTCCTCTCCTTCTTCTTCAAACTCGCTTACGTTCCAAGTACCTTGGAGCAACAATGGTTCATCTTCCGAGTCCATGGCAGCCACTGTGACAAAAACACAAAACACTTTAAATTACTACCTTATGGCCTTGTGGGCTCCCCCATTTGGGCGGGATTAGGTGAATACTCAGATAAAGCATAGTTGATTTAAAGAGCATCTGTAAGTAAGTGGCAGGTTATTCTCAGATGGCCACTGCAGAGACAAGGACACAGCCATTAACTCTGTATGTCTGTAAATGTAACAGTGGTTTTGGCCTCTGGGTATTAAGTCTGAAAAGGAAATGAGAAAACAGTGAACTAAGTCCCACAAGGCAGTGTTCAGGCTGGCAGACGGTTTGGCCTCTGCTATAAGATGCTGAACCCAGAGAAAGTTTGTGTGGATTTGTGTCTGTGTGTGGTAATATATTCATTTCACCAAACTGTGAGCAGATTTCATCGTAGAGAAACTTTAGGGGTTCTTTATGGGTAAACCTTACAAGAGACTGTCCAGAAATGTCCAGGTCACCCCAATTTTTAAAAAAAAGTGCTTTACATTTATTATTATTTATTTTGCATTGTGAGATTTATTGTATAACAATTAAGTACATTTAAACTTTAAACAAATAAGTACATTTAAAAGAAATAACCCAGACAGACACACATATACATATTGTATACAGAGAGAGCGAGAGAGGGAGGGAGAGAGTGTGATAGAGTGAGAACAGGGACAGAGAAACACAGTTAACATGCTATCAGCAGCTGATGCACAGTTGGCAGCGTCAATGAAAATTAAATTATTCAGCTCATCTAAGCCTGCCTAATTGCTGACAGAGTGAGACAGGAGCCCAATGTAAGACCTGCCTAATGTACAATACAGCCTGAAGCGGTGTGAAACTGCGCTTGTAGCATCTCATTTTTGACACAGCTTGCCCTCAGAGCTTCATACCCAAGCTGAGGGCCAGGAAGTCATTGACTTTCAGCTGAGTGTAGAGCCCAAGGGTCTGAGAGACAGAATGATAGGGTTGACATAATAGAAGAGAGGCAGACAGATATAGATACTCTATTCATATATCTCTGTCCCACTGAGAGCCTGCAGATTTTCCTCCTGGGATCAGATGACCAGCGGTGGATCGATGCTTGATTTAGGCATTAAACAAACCCTCCTGGACAACTGATAAGCTCTAGAGACAGTAATTAGCATTCTGACATTGGAGCAATTTAGAAGTCACCTTTTAATGCTCAAACACCTTAAGCTAAGCATAGGTGTAAACTCTGTGGGTCTTGTATTCATCTGTCATCATGAAGGAAAAAAAACAAAAACTGTATCAATTTCTCATGCTATTTCTAACCTGTATAACCTTTTAAAAAATTTTAAAAAAAATGTTTTGGGCAACATTTTCCATTTAAAGTGAACGAGGATTATAACTATCAAGATCCAAAATGATTACAAACCATCATGAAAGTGTCCTAAAAGTTATCCATATGCTTTTCAGTTTTCAGTGAGGAACAAACCAAAAATTTAAGTCATTATCATGTACAATAGTGAAACTCACGCTGCTGTATATCTCAGCCAAGAATGCAAATGGCAGTCTATTTTGGTCCATTGGTTTTTCCATGCATATCATCCAGGTCTATGATCTGAGACATATCGTAATATCACTGCAAGATTAACTAAATGTTTCCAAACACTACAGTAGCTGTTGCTCCATTGGCAGTCATTGTTGAAAGTCACTCCGCATTTGCATAAAGTTAAACTTTTCTCAACATGGTCGTGTCACTAGACATTCCTACATCAAACTGAAAATTAATCAGATCATGATGCTTTGCTGCTGCGAGATGCTAGGAGTGTGAACAGGGATTTTTTCCATTCCATGGTTGCCTTTGACTCACTGGTAGTTTTAAACAGCACTGATATTTTTAAAGCTGTTTTGAATCAATGTACTGTGTATGCTATATTTATCTGAAATTTAAGTTGATTTTGGCAAGTAATTTTCTGGTGTCGATACACCTTCCCTTATATGTATATTTTTTTCAATATAAATATTATTGCATATAAAAATAACTTGATATAATATTATTATACTGGTGTTGTTTTAAAAAACAGACCATACATTAAAGATACATTGAAAAGTTTTTAATCTGGCTTTTTGTGTAGGTGTTCAGACACAACAGTGTATTGTGTGTTTCTCCGCATGAGGAGAGGGTTATTTTAAGATGGATGTCTGGCATCTCAAGAGGATGAGAATCAACATCTGTCTTCACAGTAGGAGGAAAGTTCAACATCTGCCTCTGCAGAGGACAAATTCATCTGTCTGAGGACAATTTTTTTTGGGAGGCGGAGAAGGATCGAGAGAGATAAGTCCATACATTTACACAGCCGTTTAGGATTGACAACCGTATCAGGTGTGACACTCAAATTGTTCTGTACATGCAGCAGACAGGATCCAGATAATATAATGTAAACAGGTGAAAAGTTTGATCCGTTTGAACATTATAACATTATAACAACATTATCCCTAGCCCTAAACCTTTTAGCACATCTGCCAATGAATTAAAAATAATTCTCTTACTACAAATGTTTTTTTTTTTTTATATTTTGTCCTTAAATGGGATTATTTAGCTTCTAAATGTATTCTACAAGTGCCTTCACAGGTTGGGGGTATTCAAGGATCCAGCTCTCTTTTGACAGTAAATGTGGTATATATATATATATATATACAATATACACAATTTTTGTTTCTTGTATTATTTCATATGTATTATGTAATAGATATGTAATAGATGGTTTATATGTATTAATTTGATTAGCTTACATCACTTACATCAACAAGGGTCACACATGGTTTAAATTGTGCATTATGTTACAGTTCCTTACAACATTATTGGGCAGTTTTATTTACTCGACAAAGCCAATCATTTGACATTTTGTTATAAGTAGACCCTGCACCCTGCCTGTAACCATAGTGACTCATAATCTTAGTAGACTTAACAGTATTTCATCTTTAAGGATTCCTAAAAGGTTTCAGAAAACACCTGCTTTTCTGTCATTAGAGAAGTTGACAGGTCTAACATTAGTAATTGACAGCAGAGAATATAACCCTCATGTTATACATATGTCGATGTGACTGACAACTTGTTGATTGCAGTTCTGTTACAACAGCCACATGGCTATAGAATGTGGTCGTCACTCTTTTTCAAACCTGAATTCTATGATAACAGAACTGTATTTAGCACAAAGAGGAGTGAAAACTGCATTCTGTGTGTGTCTCCATTATATTCCATTGTCATTTTGCAAGTACAGGCTGCAATTTAAAGTTTTACAGCATTGTTAAGTGGAAGTGCTGTAGAGTAAAATTGTCTCCATGAGCTTATGTCAGTCACCATGTACAAGTATTTTATTGTCATTGCAGACTGCAGACTAGTACTGTTTCTTACGCTGCTACCAGGAATTCTGCCCCTTCACAACACAAAAATACACAAATATCAAAGCTTTATGTATAGCAAGAGCTATAAATCTTGTCCTTTGAGTCGGACAAGTTTGCTTTGTAAATCCTACTTCGTCTTTCAAGATCTGTCCTTTGTTATTTGTAATGTAATGTAACGTAATTTTTTAATCTTTTCGTCTAAAAGGTGGTTTTATAGCTTCCTGAGATTTATAGTTAAAGGTTTATGAGAAAAGCACAATTCCTACCAGAGGATCTGTAATCTATTTGTTGTATTTATTGCCATTTATTGTCTTTATAGAAAACAGTTTAGGAGATAATGTAAGATAATATAATGTATTTTGACACTTTAGGTGATAAGGCCCAATATTAAACTACATCCTAACATTATGCATGGTTTTCTTGCCACACCTCTAAATAAAAATGATTGTGCTACTTACACAATATTTTCATTGCCAAAAACGTCTTGGGTTACGCATATAACGGTTCCATGAGATAGGGAACGAGACGCTGCATCAGGCTTGACGCTATGGGAAACGCAATTCAGGCGCGCCCAAGTCTGAACACATCTAAAATCAGGCCTATTTGTAGGCAGGTCAAGGTCATGTGACGTAGCATTGCGCGCCACTTTAAAAGGTGCCTGCAAAATACGTCATCAGATTCAGTCTGAAGAAAGGACGTGCAGGCAAGACCAAGGTGTGGCAAAGCGATGCAGCATCGAGTTCCATTTAAAAGGGAACATCTCAGGTTACATATGGAACCTGGTTCCCTGAGATAGGGAACGAGATGCTGCATCACTTTGGCACACCTCTGTCTTGATGCTTGACGCTATGGGGAACATTAATGCGCAGTACGCCACAGTAAGGGAAGACCTGCCCAAAGATGCTGTGAAACATTGGCACAAGATCATCAGGAGCAGACTTAGACTTGTCAACCCAGGAGGACCTAAGCGCCTGAAGTTGAATTCAAGTCTAGCCTGTAAAATCGAATAAATGTATGTGGAGAACACCAGCCTGCCGCAGCACAAACATCACTTAGCTCCCCTAAACAGAGCTTTAGATGATGCTACACCCCTGGTAGAATGGACTCTTATGCCCAGAGGTGACTGAATCACAGGCCTCGTAGGCCAGGATAATAGCATCTGTGATCCAGTGAGAAAAGCACTGTTTTGTGATTGCATTACCTCGGTTGCGGCCATCAAAACAGACTAACTTTCCTGCTTCAGCGACTCAAACGGTGAAGGATAGAAGGCATGACCAGCCGCAGTGGGAACCTTGGGGATATTGTCTGATCTAGGGTGCAAAATGGCTTTAACAAAGCCAGGGGAAAATCCAAACAGGCAAGGTCAACTGAATGAGCCTATAGATCCCCTACCCTTTTGAGCAATGTAAAAGCTAAAAGTGGAGCCACTTTAAGAGTCAAAAACTTATCCAAGGCTCAGATGGAGCCGAATATAAACCCCCTAAAACAATAGTAAGGTCCCAAGAAGGAACCCGTGTGTCACAGAAAGGCCTCAGCCATCTGGCACCACGAAGAAAGTGAGACACCAAAGGATGTCTCCCAATAGAGGCTCTATTGACAGGTTCGTGGCTAGCAGACACAGTAGCCATGTAAACCTGGAGGGTAGGCAGGGCCAACACCGCAGAGAGGCACTCTTGGAGAAACTCCAGCACTGAACAAACAGGGCAGTGAACCGGGTCAACATGGTGTCGGCCACACCATGACACAAAGAGCTACCACAGTTCACACAATTTCCTAGTAGATGAAGCTCTGGAACTCAGAATGGTCTCTACAACCTCGGTTGAGAGAGCAGAACTTATGTCTGAGAACCAGATTCGGGTCGGCCAGAATGGCGCTACCAGAAGTATGGGAAAAGCATACAGACATGGCCTCGGCCACGTCTGCACCATGATAGCCCCAGAGGAGCTGGATAAGTGAGGCTGAACCAGAAGGGACAATGTGTCGACTCCTCAGAGGCGACCAGATCCTCTTCCACTCTTGGTGGAGCCTCCATTCCCCAGGTCTCAGCCCGTTCCTCGACAGAATATCTGCTCCCAGATTTGCATGCCCTGGGATGTACATCACTCTGACAGAGAGCAACCTGGTCTCTGCCCAATGAACCACAGTGGTGTTGTCCGTAAGGACTAAGATGTCAGACTTCAGAGCCAGAAACACTGCTCTAATTTCCAGGCAGTTTATGTGCCAGGAGAGATGAGGGCCCTCCCACCAACTACGGACTGGACCCCGAGAACCGCATCAAGAACCGCACCCCAGCCCGTAAAGGGAAGCGTCTGTAAGAATCCTGCAATGGCATAATGCTTCTAGACTGAGACCCAAGGTAAAAAACCAGGGTCTGAGCCACATAGAAAGGGTACAATGCCCTTGCCGCATAACCCTTAGTGGGTAGATTTTGGGATGAAACCCATTTTTCCTTAGCCAGAACTAAAACGATCTCATGTGCAGCAGACCCAATGGAATCACATTGGCCACTGCTGCCATGAGTCCTAACAGCTTCTGAACCTGGAGGACTGTCAGGTGCGGATGCGGATGCCCTGGAGTCTCAAAGGACTCCAGGGCTGCATCCATTTTTGTGAAGGTGAGAGGCAATAGGGCTAGGCAAAAGGAAGCACTCGATATTGGTAAGCTTGCCCCCAAAAGCAAACCTGAGAAACTTCCTGTGTTCTGGCAAATCTCAATGTGAAAGTACGTGTCCTTCAGATCTATCGTGACAAACCAGTCCTCGGGCTGAATTTGATACATGATCTGCTTGTGTGTCAACATCTTGAATCTGCATCTCCTCAGAGAACAATTCAATGACACAAATCCAGATATGGATGCAACCCCCATCCTTTTTGAGAACTATAAAATATCAGCTGTAAAATCATAGATCTCTCATGTGAGGGGGAACGCATTCTATAGTCTCTTTCATCAAGAGAGTCTCTAGTTAATGGGCCAACACTAAATGTTGCGCTCATACTACTACAGTCTGTAAAATGCCATTGAAACGGGGAGAACGGGAGACAAACTGAATTCGGTACCGTCTCTCTACTGTACTTAACAACCATAGGGAAAAACTGGGCAGAAGTTTCCATGCTGCCAGAAAGTGCGAGAGCGATATCATTCTGTCTACCTGTCCAGTCTCCTGAAACAGTGAACTGGCAAGAGAAATCTGGACAGATTAACTACCAGGTGCTTCTATCCCTGAAACACCCGGTGTGGCAGGGAAAGCAGAAGCACCCACTGGAGGCTCTGAGGAAGGTTTGGCACAGGGTGTTGACATGCACAAAGAGCCCCCCTCATAGGGCTGGCTCCCAGTATGCTGTTGGCAACAGGTGTTCCTTTTTGCAGCTTTTAAGGAGATCACGGTCCTCAGATTGAAACTCCTCTTAGGCTGCAAGGTCTGGGTGCGCTGCTCAGTCCCATTAGGTCTCTGTGGGGAAGCTCAAGCTGCCACACTGGTTTGGGTTGTTGCCTGTATATGTATATGGGTATATGTAATATTACATTACAGAAGCGAGACCCAAGCTGCGAGGTGCAGCTGACTGGCCCCCAGCTGAATTAAAGAGAGCAAGGAGGGAGTGGAGCATTCTCAGTGGAATTGATTTGCACTCAGCTGATCTAGCGTGCTCTGCTCCCAAACAAAACATACATATATCGTGTGTGTCACCCGGCGTAATACAGCATGGGCCCAGTGGCACACACTTTTTAAACTTTTTAGAAGTTTTTTTTTTTCTTTTCTGGTTTCTGAATATTAGCTGCTTCTTTTTTCCCTCATGCTTAGACCTGACTAACATGCAGACAAACAGGCTTCCTGAGGACAAGAAACTGATGATGCACTGATAAACTGATGACAAGAAACAGTTCAGACAATTTAGATAAACACAATAAAAAATTTGACTGAATCCAAATTATTTACATTTTAAGTTTTAATTCTATGTATATTAATTACAATCTGAATGTACAGCCCCTCCTTTGTTGTCATTTTACAAAAATATAGATATAACTTTATTTTCTCTACATAAGTGCAACCCCATTTTACATAATAGAAAGTTTAATGTGTTTTTGTTTTAAAGCATGTTACGATGAATATATATGACGTTTTATGAAAGGGGGTTGGAGGTTCAAGATTAAAAAGTGCTTGGCTATTGCCTGCCACACAAGTCTATATATGTCAGCAAAGAAAGAGGGCTGTTTCAGTTATTACATTTTGATTAAAGACTGCAAAAAGACTGTCTTTTTTGTTAAATGAACTTTCATTAATGAATTTTTCACAATAAGACCAAGAAAAATAAAGTATGTATAAATTAAAATATAATGTATAAATTACAAAGCATATAGGGTAAATTTTCATTTAATGTTGGTATTAAGTTGTTGTCATTCTTTTTGCCCCAAACATGTTTAGGGTTCATGTAGGCTAGGTTTATTGTGGAATGTTACACTGTTATGCAAGTATGCTATAAATGAAATGTTTGTGTACATTTTGTATTCATCATTTGTAATTCTTTAAGTGGTGATCAAATTATGGTAAAGCAGACTATAACTGAGCATAAATGCAGACATGTGGTACAGATAAGTGCCTTTTGTCATTTTAAATAGTTGATTGAGGTTTGTGGATTAAAGAGGCAGAATGATGCTGTGTAGTCCCTTTATAATATGCCACAACGTGCTATCCGGCTGCATATTCCAAAACCTAAAAGCACTTATCCAAATTACAACAATAGAAATCATGCCATACTCATGCCATACCCATAATCATGCCAAATCATGGCATACACATTACATTGTAATTACGTAATATTATCACATAAGAAGTCAAATGGTACAGATTTCTACTGATTTCTCGGTGCATACTCTGTGCATACTATTCACATTACAGTGATGCTGCATACATACCAATATAATTAAGTTAACAATACATTAATTTAAACCAGATTTAAATAGCTGTATTAACTACTGGATTTCAGAAAGGTTAAGTGACACAGGTTAAGTTTTTTTTTGTTGTTTAAAATAAATTGGATCCAGCATGCCCAGTAAAGCCAGGAGTTTCTATTAATAGAGTAAATAGGGTCTATATTGATTTCATGTTGACTTTTAAATTCCCTTTTCAATTGTTTGTTTTGGAATTTATGCAGAGAATTACAAATGTTTATAATATTGTAAAAATGGCTAATGCTGTTGGCTTAATTCTGTATGAATCAGGTGGAAAACAGTCCCCAGTAATCTCCAGTTAAATGTCGCCTGGGACTTCATCCACTTACTGTAAGTGTTCATGCTTGTAGAATTGAAACACGGGCAGATATAACATATCATGAGCATATTAATTATGCTGTTTCCTCTGCGGTTTTCTCTAGGCTGTCACTGCTGGTCCCCATGCATGAAAGGATTCTGAAGCAGTTGCTGAGAAATGGGCCTGCTCAATACCTGTTTGTTTATTTTTTCTTTCTGAAGAAACAGAAGCATGTCTAAATCTGACTTATCAAATTCTTAACTTGTGTGTCCCAAAAACGACTTCCAGATCTGCGCTGGTCACAAACAGTAGTTTAAAAATTATGTTGAACATAAACAGTATAATACAACTACTTTATTGTGCATAGTTAGAATAGCAGAATATTAGATAGTAAAGTTTTAAAAGAATGAAGAAACAGTTTTGCATGTTGTTGTTGACGTCAAAGGCCATACATCCAAACTACAGTGTTTTCGCGTAATTATTGGTATTTTTTAAATAAAAATAAAAACCATTACCATAAAAGTTGGTAATGGCCAGCTAAATAAACAGAAGTCAACATCTTTAAAAACCATGGTAAAACTACACATGGTAAAAAAAAATACCAAAAATTGTAATAGCAACCTACATGAGTAAAACACATTTTGCAGGTACTTACACTCTGTTTTATAGCTTATAGATAATCTTAGGAGAAACATCTGCTTTATAAGAGCCTCAAGCAAAATCTTTCATTTGCTCTCCATTTAATTGCATTGCTGTCTAAGAGAAACAACTGAGATATTAAGCAGGATTCTTGTCTGTTTCAATTTCATGATCTGAGACCTCATCAGCAAACTGAAGAAAAGATTCAGTGATTCAAGGCCACTGTTCAATTTTACGCTATTTGCCTTTGACACCTAAGTCGTGATCCACTTTATTGAGGCAAGATAATATTTGGTTGACCTAAACTGAACCAAAAGCACTGTGGTAAGAGAATGTGCAGGGTCTATTATTTGTGCTGTCTGTAGATTCATCCAGAACTCGTTAAAATCTCTTTTAATATCCCTCTCCATCTGAGAAGTAAGGAGAATCGGTTGCAGTGCTTTTATGGATTGAAAATGCAATATTTATGGTGCACCAGCCTACAGCTGTACTTCAATACAGTGATAAAAAGACTTCATGATAACTTAGGTGGAATATTTTTGCTTTCTTTTCCCTGGGTTCCGTGTGAGCACTGATATCTAAATAGATTCAGCTGTTGATTGACAACGCGCAGCTGAGCTGTTATCAGCCGGACCACACTGTTTGGTTTGGTGAGGATGTGAGGTACAGTTTCTCATGGAATCTTGTTTCTCACTACACTGTGCAATCCCAGCAACTATTCCTAGTAACTATTCCTTTTTTATATCATGGGATGCATTTTTAGTGCTGCCATGTAGTATTTCAGTGATGCTATGTAGTATAGGTTAACAAGAGAGATCTGAGTGCTATGCATGCTAGTTTCCAGTGAAACTGAGTTGGTGTTTTGTTGTAGCTTATTCTGGCCAAGAAACATCTGTTTACAGTACATTTTAAAAACATGTTTATATTATTAGGTTATAACAACATCAAAGCATAATATACAGGTGTGCTGAAAGATATCTTGTTTCATTGTTACATTACATTGCTCATACAGTCAGAATGACAACCATATTTATTAACAGCTGTTCTCAAACTGGCATATTCATACTACATGAATACATACTACTTACAGTAACAGCTCAAATACTGTCTCTACGAAGGAAAGGCCATTGGTTTAAACCCTTTTCTATTCCTTTTCAGGAACAGCTGTGAACTTTACCTGTAACCATAGTGACAATGACTAAAGTAAATATCAAAGATGGTGATGTCTATACCACAGGAAAATGTTAATATAATTGAATCAAGGCATGGCACATCCATCAAATCTTAATTAACAAACAGCGGCTTTGAATGTCTGAATGCTTTGAATGAAAATACAGCACAGCATCTGGGTCACACACAGACAAAAAGACTTCTGGTAGAAAACAGTAACTGGATCTGAAACCTTTGGATAACTAGTTGGCACATGGCACAGGTAAATCAAAAATGTGGTTGCCAATCCTAAAATGTAAGGGTTGTGGTTATTAAATACTATTGTTGCTCTCATGAATAATTCAGAGGAAATTTTGATTGGTTAAAGATTGCAATTTTATATCGCTAAGACTACGTTTAGACAAATTAGTTCAAATCCAATTTTTGCGCATATCAGATTGGAAAAAAATCACATGAAATCTGGTTTACTGATGATTCTGTCTCATTTCTGGGAATCTGTTTCAGCCTGACCACTCTGATTGGATTTGCAAAGCTTTTTGCTTACATCACGATTCCACACCATATAAACACGTCAGATGTCAATTGTGTTGTCTATGTGCAAGTCATGCAGAAAATACACCTGGTGGAGACAGCAGCACAGAATAAAGATGCCTGCCTGCCTCCCATACTTTTCTGTCACTGCTTTATTAGACATAGTAGTCTATACTGTGGCTTTTAATTTAAATGTTATAACACAGCATACCCCTCCATGTTGTTTTTGGCCTAAACCTACAAACATAACGTCATTACCATAGAAACCAGTGCAAATATACAGAGTGGACAATTAATAAATTTAAATCAGATTCCAATCAGATATGCACAAAATCAGATTTGAACTGACAGTCTGAACGAAGTCTAAGAAATTTAAAATTAAAATAGCTAAAATTGCTTTGTAGAAACAGATACAAATGAAATCAATTTACAGTATGGAGCTATAAAATGCATGTTCACAAATAAAGGTGCTACAAAAGATTCTTTCCAGCAATGGCAGAGAAGTACCATTTTTGTTTCCCTAAAAACTGTTCAGTCAAGGGGTCTTAAAAATACCATTTCTTTCTTACCTTTTTTTAATCTAAAGAACCTTATTTCACTGCAAAGAACCTTTTGTTTAATATAAAAACGTTCTGTGGCTGTTAAAGGTTCTTTATGGAACTTTACACCCAAAAATGCTTTGTGTATGGCATTGTTTAGCACCTTCATTTTAAGGAGTATACGTTGTATAGGTAAGATAATTTGGTTTTGGATAAATTTGATAAGAAATAGTTGTTCATATTAAAATCTTCCATAATCTCCATTGTTCCCAACTTATTTTTATCACTTAATAGAAGAAATAATTGGGATATACATTTTTTCTCTCATTAGTACACATTGTACTAGTTCCTAAACATAATAAACTTAAAGAAACAAATGCTTAGCACCCCAAACACTCAGAAACGCTGTAAAGGCAGCCAGTCATATTTGAGATTGCTATTTTGAGAAAGCTCTTTCCACTTTTGTTTACAATTTGCATTATACGGTCTGTGGGCGTGCTGCCTTAGGCTGTGACAAACAATTCCATATCCCTCTTCCATTCTGTAGAGTGCCAGTCTGTCGTCAGTAGAGTTTGTTGGAGTGTCCCTCTGCATCTGATCTGAGGGCTTTAGTCATTTCTCCAAAATGTTTAAAGTTAGACTCCCAGCATTAGAGGAATCCTCAGGCCATGCAGACTGATGGATGGTGTGGAATCAAATCCATGTCAGGGTTGCTGGCCTGCAGAGAACTCCACACTGACAGACTGAGCATATTTTTCTTTTGTATCACAGAGCTTCTGCTTTTGAAGAGTCATTTTCCATGTGATAAAAGGCTCTGAAATATCTAAGGTTATCTAGGAGTTCACTGTTCACCACTGCAGTGTTTTAAATAATTAAAACAAGGCAAAAATAATAGAAACTGTGTTTTCTGAACCATACATTGTAGAATGGCTACAGGTATATAGGATCAACGTCAAATTAATGTACTGTGCTGCCTATACACACTATTTAAAGAAATAGTGTGTGATACAGAATACATTATGTAATATTACATTTTTTACCTAATTCTATGCTACATTGTTGTCACATTACTTCTGATTACTGTACCTTTTATGTTTTTTTATTAAGTAACTGATGTTGTCAATTAATTTTTTGTACTTTTTAAAATAAAGTTTTGAACTTAGTTTAAAATATCTTAACAAAATAAAAAGGGTTACAATCAATGGTTCATCACACTAGAAATAAAAGGTTGAGTTCATTGTATTATAAGTTCAATATATTGGACACTGTATGGAAACAAAAAAATTAAATTCTTTATCCTATCCTTTTATCCAGTAACATACTGCCATACTATAGTTGTTCTGCAGTATGTTACTGGATAAAAGGATAGGATAAAGAGGTAAAAGGATAAAATATTGCATATATAAGCCAGATTATTATTGTGATGTATAAGCAAATCAAATTTTGTATTTAGAGTAAGAGAAGAGTGAGAACAGAAACTCTCGAATTTTATCATGTTACTGTTTACCTCTAATTTCTCTTAGGATCTTCGTCAATAACCTGATAAAAACTGAATGCCTGAAGCAGAATCATTTCACAGTAATTTGCTATCAAGCAAATTAGTTGGAAACCAAGAACACAGTTTAACCCCCCACAGAAATTACCATTTCACAAACATGAAGATATTATTTTGATTATGTCAAACTATAGTCTACAAACAAATATTAACTATGGACTTTGTTGACATTTTGGAAACAGAGGTGGGATTACTTTCTGTTTGCTGTTAGTACAGTGTATTAAAACACTGTCATTGTTTACTTTAAATTTAAACAGATACTCATATTAGCATAATCATCTTATGCAAGCCTCTTTATATGGCAGAATGGATTGCTAATTCCTGATACTGGATAAATAGATTGCTGTGTTCAGTATTTTTATAGGAACATGCTAACAGAAACATTTAAAGGAACAGTTCACCCAAAACATTACTGTAATTTAATCCTGTCATTTTTCTAAATCTGTATATGACTTTCTTATTACTGTGGAACAAAAAAGGATGATATTCAAATGTGGTGTATCAAGGGGAGTTGTGCCAAGTTCAACATCAATGATGCCAAGTCATTAGTTTTTGCATGTTTTGTAACTGACCTGCCAAGTTTTAAAATTTTGCCTGTTGCATATGATTTACGAGCTATGGTGAAGAGCAGTATTTTAATGAATAACAGCTAAACATGTCCCTGGTGTTTATTGGAAGCTTAGAGGGGAAAAAGTTTAAAAGTTTAAATCATTTTCAATCAAATAATTTTAGTGTGAAATGGTCCTTTGAGGAATAAATTAACAAACTGATTTAACTGGACATGTTTTCCTGGAGTAATGTCAGAGGGTAAGGGAAACCGTGCTACTGGACATCAAAATCATTTGTTTTATGGTGTGGATATACACTGTGGTTAATTAATCTGACCAACTTGTAAATGCACTGTAGATGTCAGAAATAACTCTTATTCTAATATCTCCATAAGCATTTATATTTAAAGCTGCAATCTGTAACTTTTTTACTAAAAATGAATAAACATCGGTGTTTGATCAAGTATACATTACAGATCAGTCTTCAAAATGGTGTCCTTACTTACCCCAGTTCCCAACGGTAAGTTTCTAATAATAATTTATCATTTGAGCTGCTGATCTGATTTTGCTGGAAATGTCAGTTTGACGCGATTACTACACATCTGTAAACAGAAAGAAGATTCTGCTACTAAATTGCATGGGTGCTGAAATGGTGCACTTGTTCCTACAGAAGCATGTTAGAAAATCTGTGTCTACTCTGTCTACTCTGTGTATAAAAAATAAAAGTTTATTATAAAGAAGATTCAGTTGAGCAGCTTTAGTCATTAGTATCAGTATAATAAGATATATACAAACTATGTTTCTTTTGAACTACTGAAAACGTTTTGGAGATCTCAGTTTTGTTTCATTTAGGTGTCAAGTTTGTTTTAAATGTATTTTCATTAAAAAATTATTTATAGAATTTTGATAATCTGAGCAGTCTGAGACAATGAGACAAACTCTGTTAGAGATGTAAGTATACTGTGGTTTTGTTTCTCAGGAGAAATATCTGAGAAGTAGGAGACCCAAGCAGAAGTATCTATTTAATCTCATTTCTGTCTAGACGAAAAATTTGCAATATCAGAAAGATCTCATTTGTAATTTTCTTTCCTATGAGAAGCTTTCCAGGGCATTGTGTTTAAATGTGCATGTCTATGTGGTAGACTATATAACCTTCTCATCAGATAGCAGCTAAAAATAGTCTAGCCCACCCCTCCTCCTTTCTTCACCTGCCTCTGCTCACCTTTTTTCACATCATCATCACCACCTACCTTAGTATGAATCTCGCTCCCACTGTCTTTATCTCCATGCACACTTAGTTAGGAATTGATTTGATAAGTATGCAAAACCAGTTTAAAGGAACATTAATCTCAATAGTGACTGTGGATTGGGTGGTTTTATGAGCATCCCCAAGAAAATGAACAGCACTGTCATTTCACTGTATTCTCACTCTAAATCAGGAAAGTTTATAAGTATAAATAACCTCTTGTCTGGCTCAGACACCTAACAGCAAAATGACAAAAATACTAAATGATTTGTGAGTTATGAGATAGAATATTTAATCAGTTGATTATAAAAACAATTGAAGTTGGAAAGAAATGGAAAGCCCCACAAAGATTGATTTACTGTGTGTGTGTGCTTTGCTTCTTCTCATGAAAGGCAGCTTTCCAGATGCTCAATGGTGGACATGAAACCTGCACCTCTGCGATCCAGGTGTGAGAAGAACAAATCCCTTTGCTTTTATCTCTAGTTTGCTCTCCATACTATTTTCCTCTCACTCTTTCATCTTATCTAACAAACCATTTAAAAATGTAACTATACAAAAGACAGGTTACTTTTAGAACTATACAGTAAAAGTGAATTAAAAAAATGTATCTTACCCGAGTCAGAAAGACTTTCCCACTCTGAAAGGTGTCAGCCTTTGCACATCCTCTGTGACAGTAAGTCAACACTGCAGTGAATGCGCTTCTCTTTGTTTCTTAATGTAAACACACAAAACTACTTCATGAAACCTTAATGTTGTAAAACAATTTGAATCCTTGTATTTGAGTGACGTTCTCTTTGCTTTGGTTTAGTTTCGCATCTGTTTCTCTTTTTCAATGCTTCTGTCTATCTTTTGTTTCTCTACTGTATGTTGATGTGCAGGCGTCACTGAACGAGCGCGTGTGTTCCTCCGCTCTCATCCGCGTCGCTACCTCTCTTGCTTGCTGTCTGTCTCTCGCTCTCGGCTTTGTTCATACCCTCCATCCAAGCCGACCAATCAGAGTGAACATTGAGAGGGTGGTACAAGAGACATATTTATGTCCAATATATGCGGAAAAATCACAAGCAACTATTACGGACAGTTCACGATACTCTAGACTAACAACACATTTGTTATTATTTCTATTTAGCAGCAACATTTTGACTGACGTAATGATGTTGTATTAAGGAGAATGTGTACACCCCTTGTATAGATGGTTTAGTCCTACCTAGAGAGAGAGGAGAGAGAGGAGTTGGACGCACAATATAGAGGAGATATATTAGATAATGAAAGAAAACAGAATTCTTATAAACTAATAATGATATAATAACAGATCCAGTATCAAGAATCAAAACTCTATTATCATAAATGTGATAATAGAAATAGAGTAAATTCCATTATATCCAGTAAATAAGAGATCCAGGTCATATTTCAGCCCAAGATCAAAAGAAAGGAACAAGAATATTAATTAAATTGCATAACATTATTGACATTGAAGCCTGATTATAGGTGCTATTAAGATTTTTCCCACTCTTCATAACATTCATCCAGTTACTCATATATAGATTTCTGTATAGCTCTTCTAAATGGATGGTATATTGAACTATTCCCCATCTATTAACAATTTAATAGAATGACAGCATACATACTAAAAGTGGTAGATTTGGGAAAAATATTATTTAATGCATATAGGTTTAAACGCATACACAAAGTTTTGTCATCATAATGATTTTTATGATTTGTCATCATAATCAATAAAATAATCATTATGAGAGTGAAAACAGTTCAGATAAGTGGTATTCCTGATGCCTATTCACCAACATTTGCTCTACACACACGGCTAATCAGGTAGGACTAATTGGTGAAGTTATGTCATGTAATTATTATTCATAAGTCATTTATTTTCTTTTACTCATTTATTTTCTATGATAATTGAAAGCATTTGCATAGTGCCCAACTAGTTTTGAATCCAGAAGATTCCTCTATAGCATAATGTGAGAAGTCATGGATATCTATCATGATGCTAAGCAGCACTATTTGGTAGAAGGATGATACTTGGATCCTTGGTTTTTAATTAATATAAGCATTGTTGTGGTAAAGCACAGACACAAAGACCCCCTGAGCAGTGTCCACGAATATAGAGCAGCCTTTCAAAAGAAAATACAGCACCTTCATCTCATGTTTAACCTTCACATATACTAACTGATAATTATTCATCCCTATGCCAGAAAAGGTCTATATGGGCATGTATTTGATTAGTTCAGCTGTTAGTATAACTAAATCCCAGTGAATACACATTTATTTAGAAGGATGATGGCTGTGATATTTTTACATTGAAACTGTAAAATATTTCCGCATTGCATCAACAGTTATGGGTGTGATGTTTTCACACATACACAGGGAGAATGATCAAAAGTGATGCGCTCCATTATGACACTTCGTCATATGTTTTCAGAAGAGCTGCATGTGTAATCACCTCCTCTGCTTGTGCAGCATTCCACCATGCTGAAATGTCTCATCTCTCCCAGTTTCATCGTGTTTAAGCATTGGAGTGTGTGAGGCGCAGATGATGATGGAATTTCCATTAGGTTTCTGATATTGCATGGGAAGCGGGGGCTTGTTAGTAGTGCAGAATCTAGTGGAGATGGAGAATGTGGGTAAACAGAACAGAACACTTCACTTTAATTACGTTCTATGATTGGGTACACATTGAGCAATAAATAGTTTTGTGCAGTTATATATCAGCCAGGCTGATTAATTGGCCATTTTGAGATTACTTAAATATGATTGTTCGATTAACAGATATTGTCAATATGCTGTCAGTTCCACTGTCTTCTGACAGTGGCCAGTGTAATTTCAATAAATATTGCTCAAACCTGTTCATTTAATTCAGCAATTTTATTTGCTTATGGACTATCCTAATTGCTATCATAAAATTGTATTGTATGTAGTGGTGCTATATTGGTCATCGGCCAATACAATGTAATGTAATTTACATTGTAAATGACATGTAATTTAACTATTCAGGTATGTTGACACTTAGCTACATGCATTTATGTCAAATCACCCCTGACTCATTTGCATTTATGGTACCAATGTAAAGGTAATAACCATAAAAACAGAAATAAAATGCATCTACACTTTGATACAATGTTTGTGCAGAAACAGGATTGGTGTTTGGCTGTATAAAATGTGTTAGGATTTGTGCATGGTTTTTAGTGTATTGCCATGTAATAGCTCACCTTTAAGTTCCTCCAACTATGCAATTTGTTTTCCTGTTTTGTCACTTAAAACATCAGGTGAATAATACCAGCAAGATGTCTTCTGAGATTCAAAGTGCAATCAGTGGAAATTCTTCGAAAAGATAAAAACTAAAAAAAAAAAATGAGCCAGCCTTTTTAAGAATAAGTGCTATTGGTACCAATAAACCTATGTTTGTTTAAAAGGAAACCTGAGGAAATTGTTGACTTGTTTAAACAAAGAAGATTAAAAAACTGTTTTATGTTACCATGCTGCAGAGAAGACTTTATATTGCTAACAAGCCAGGCTAAATGTACATTATAAATATGCCTATAAAAATCATAACCATCATGTATATAATTCTAAAGCTGTTTTATATAGTAATCAGGGCCCAGGCTACTGGTAGTTGTTAGTATTGCAGGACAAAGACTACTAGCCAAAGGACAACGTGTATCTGAAAATGCAGTTGATACTACACACCCAGAAATGCTCAAGATGTACAAAAAGTGTAGTGTTTTCATTGAGTTCAGTACATACAAGTACAGGAATTTGGATGCAGCCTTTGTTTATAGTACATTAAAAAGAGTGTGAATGAACTGAATGAACTGGGACTTTTGAGGTAAGTGTCTGGATGAAAGTGTCAAGAATGGATTTTGAGGAAAAGAAAATGCTGAAGTTTCCAATGTGCAGTTTTACTGAAATTGCCTTTAAATCTCTCTTCTCAGAATCTGACACGATCTCTAATCACTATTACCTGGAATCCAGTGTGACTCTGTGCTGATAGATGGAGGTAGTTTGAAACAGACCCATAGATGACCTCAACATCACAAGGCTGTGTGCATTTACAGAACAGCCAAATTACCAGCGGTCAGGATCAGATGTGAGGCGAATCAATGGACTTGCATATATAAATGCCTTTTATTGAAAGAAGCCATGCCATCAACTAACATATCTTGATGTTCTTGTCAGCTTAATACTGTCACTGGATTTTGTTCAGCTCAAACCATCAATAACAAAGCCATTAATTCCAATCAATTTAAAGCTTTGTTATAGTTTCTGGAAAAAAATTAGAACCAGTTGGAAAGCTGTCTTTATTGCTTCATTACACTGAGCGAGATGTGCATATAGTCTAGATAGAAGTTGCTACATTAGCACAGTAAATGTATCAAACTGCATGAGGCAAATGTGACAGTTGCTGGCAAATGATTCTTCAGTGAAATTGCCAGTTAGATCTGCATGCTGATCACAACAAGAATTCAAACTTCTTGTTTTACTAGATTTGTGCATCGCTAGACAGTCCAATCACTTAAGATTGTAACAGCATACCTGTGATCAACAAGTCACATGATTTGAGGTGTAATTTATGTTTATACTACAAACAACGTGGAATGAAGTTGAATACTTAGGTAAGGGGATTTCATTCAGAACTCAAGTTGTGATGACAACTTAAGACAAGTGATGGCATTATTGAACATGTTTAAGCCAGCACCACTAAACTATAAGGTATTTACAGTGGACAGCCTGTAACACAAATAAATGGTCAACAAAACATACTGTTCACAAATAAAAACAAGAATCTTCTGTCTTTGCATACTGCAAATGGATTAAAAATGCCTTCCTATACATCGCTGCCTTGACCTTCTCTAATTTGCCTCATGAAACTCATGTACAGACATGCTGGTTTGTAATATTGTAACATGTCTATGTTCTAGTATTTTGAAGTCATGTTTGTAGCACATATCATAAAACATCACATCATTTATACAGTCCATTGCTAATATTTGTTAATATTTACCCCAGGTTTGTGCTGTTGTTTTATGCCAAATTGATGTCATTTTCTGGAAAATGATGCAATGAAAAGAAGCACCTCAGAATTTCTTAATACATAAACAGTTTGTATGTCTGAATTTTTTGCATAGTCCCCAGAGACATGGCAAAAATGGCCATTCAAAACTAATTAGTATGTACTGTATACAGTAGTGTAGTTGTTTGTAGTAAGTACTAAAATTATTTAAAATTCACCCCATGTTTACATAATTGTGATTTTATAATAAAAGAAACTAAACAATGTGGCGTCGACCTGAAAAATAGTATGTTTAATAAATGATTCAGTAAACAGTATTAAAATATATATGATGAGGACATGAAAATGCATAGTAATGTCAAGTGTCATTTGGATGATACAATTCACTCTGGTCTTTGCTAAAGGTCACAACAGGCTTGTGATTCAATATTGTGCATATATTGTGATATAAATATGCATTAAACATTAAACTCTTATTTACTGCATATACTGATATATATGCATTCAGTGTTAGGTTGTTATTAAAGCTTTTTTGCATTTGGAACTGACACTGTTATATGTATGTATATATGTGTGTATACATATATAGTATACATATATATGTGTGTGTATATATATATATATATATATATATATATATATATATATATATATATATTTTTACACACAAACACACACAAAAAAAAATATATAACATATATATGTGTGTGTATATATATATATATATATATATATATATATATATAGACACAAAACACACACACACACACACACACACACACATACAATTATATACAAAAAGTTTGTCAATGGCCTAATCACAGTCCAGACATAAACCCCATTAAAACGTTGGCAGGACTTGAAGTGAAGTTCATGCCTGACAGCCTAAAAATGTCACTAAACTGAAGTTCTGCAATGACGATTCAGCCTAAATTCCTCCACAACAATGTCCAAGAATCATTTGGTACCAATAGCTGCTGCTAATTGGGTTGGAGCAATCACTTTTCTTACACAGGAAAAAAATTTATTAAGAAGACCCTGACTGTAATAAAAACACAGTTATTTAAAAAAATTATTTGCCACAGCGCTTGTATTATGGCTAACACCTATCTTGAATCTTGAGGACCTTAACTTCCAATTATTTCCACCAATATATCAATCTCTATTTATCAGCATCATATACAACTACACACACATAAATATTTTGTGGTCTTAGACACTATGAACCACAAATGATCCTGCTCAAATAAGAGTTTCTACTGCAGTATGTTTGTCAACATTTAGGATATGAAGGCTTATGGTAAAGAATATATCTAAATAAATATTAGATGACAAACAATTTGTCAACCAAAGGAAGCTCTGTTGTGGGTATTTATTGCTTAGTGCAGATTTTGGCAATAAGCTGCTCTTCAGATGTTTTTCAATATTTAATGTTAAACTATAAACAGAACTGTTGGGGTTTGTTGTTGTAATGAAAGGTTTCATCAATCAGAGTTTAGTATGGCATCAGACACATTTCCCATCTGTAAATAAAATAAATGCAAATAGGGGATTGTTATTTACTAGCATATTACTAGTGTGAGATGTCTTAATGGGTCCCATTAACTCCTGAACTGACAGAACTGCCAAAATAAGTGCCTGGGGAAAACAAAAACTGTTAGTCTCATATTCCCATTCTATTAGAAATGAGGTCATAAACTGTCAGGATTTGTTCTGAAAGTCTATCTGATGAAAAATCTATTTATCTGTCTGTCTAGCTGTCTGTCTATCTGTCTGTCTGTCTACAGAATCTGTCTTTCTACAGAACCTGTCTATCTGTCTGTCTGTTAATCTGTCTGTCTCATATCTGATTAAATGCAATGTCTTAGTCAAAACAATTATGGGGTTATATATTTAGCATGTATATAAATGACGCCACAAGATTTGATTCAGTGAGGATTGTAGCAAAACATTTTGGCCCTGCTGTTAGATCTGATAGGCTTTGTATAGAACAAACTTCCTTCAGTTTATCCAAGATCAGGAACAAGCAGCCAAGATTATAATTATCCAGAATTACACATTCTGCTTGCATAAATACCACCAAACAAATATGAGCAGCTAATATCCTCTAATATACATAAGCAGCTCTGACACTGTCAGCTTTATACGTTTAATATCGGAAAGCAATTACAGCATTATGGTCATGCTTCAGCTATGATAGAAGTTACTTTAGTTTGATTCCACGTTTTAATAAAGGCCCTGTTGGATTGGATAATCAACTACCCAACCAATTGATATCTGCAATAAATGATTCTAGATTCTATCCTTTTTCAAACTAACTTCAATTGTATGCACTATTTTGCAGCTACTTTTAAGTACATGCTTTCATATAAATTTTTAATGTGTGTATGAAATCAGTTTCATTCAAATTCATAGAGTATGTGATGCTTTAAATGAACGGTTGTCATGGGTCCTGCGACTAGGGGGCTTACAGACGCCATGAATTCTAGCAAAGGGCTTGGGTTTGCAGTAAATCTTGAATTTTATTTTCAGAGAACACACACAAACAAGTTTTCATGTTTTATGGAGACATTCCATAGATGTAATGGTTTTTATACTGTACAAACTGTATATTTTATCCCCCTACAGTAACCCTACCCCTAAACTTTCTGCTATTTTAGATTTTCAAAAAAGATAATTTTATATGATTTAAAAGCTTGTTTCCTCATGTGGACCTTAAATGTCCCCACAAGGTCAAAATGTACTGGTATAAATATACTTGAGGGGGCATTTGGTACCCATAATGTAGTGAATACCAGGACACACACACACGTTTACTTATCTATGTATATGGGGATATTCTACAGATTTCTATTGTTTATATACACAGCTAGTTATAAACACAATAACATAATCCTAACCCTACCCTAACAAAAAACTTGTTTTTGTTTGTTTTACAATTAAAACACAACGTTGTTTACTCACATTCTGGTACAGATTTGTGCCCAATATTTAAGTAAATCCACACATACACACACACACAACACACTAATTGTGAACACTCTGCTCCAATGTGTGTGTGCACTGAGTGGGTGGGTTAAATGCGGAGGACAAAGTCCAATTATGGGTTACCATATTTGGCCAGCACGTCACTCCACGTACACACACACACACTTATGATGTTATAGCCTGAGCATGATTTGCGGTTCTGCAAATACAACAGGTGTAAGACATAACATTCAAGTATTAAGGACACAAATAACAAGGCTATAAATCTTGTTTAAAGATTTTCTCTATATCTCTGTTACCATAATAAATGTCAGATAGTACTTCTGTATCTCTTTATTTGTGCATCAAACCATGTTAAATTGAAAAAAAATCATTTTGTTGTTCTCTGTTTATTGCTGCTGTGTACTAATATCCTGATGAGCATGTCCTAAAACATAGCACCCACTACCCACAATGGCACAATGATGTAGTTTCCATTCTCTATACTAAGCTCTTCAAAGAAGCAATCCTTTAAATAGTCATTCTGTTAAGGTAAGGGTTGTTTATTTTTATTATTAATATAGTTGTTTATTTTTGTTTTTATTTTGCTTTGGTTTTGTAGGGTTGAATTTTAACTGGCATTTATTGCTGTGCCCCAAAGCCAATTTCCTTGCTTAAAGGGACCTTTTGCATTCCTGAGTCCACAGATGAGCTGAAAGAGAACAAAGGCTATTGGCTGAAATGTTTGTGTGCATGCAGGGGGTCTGGCTTTTGTTGAGTACAGTGGGGGTTAAACATGGTCTTCTGATTGGTCACTTTGGTTGTCTTAGGTTGGTTTCAGTCACATGGTCAAGGAAAGGATAAAAAGGGAATTTAAGAGCTCTTTCTCTTTTTCCCTGGGTCTTTTCCTGGGTCTTTCCCTCTTGCACTCCTCTTCTTTGTGCTCTTCTCTGAGTGTTTTTCCTTGAGTTCTGCTCTGGGATTCTGCACTTACTTTATGCTCTTCTTCTTTATCTGAGTTCTAGGCCCAACTTCCAGCCCTCTCTTTTCTAATCTTTCTTTATTTTATGTTCTTTGTCTGCAAGGTAATATTTTCCACATACACTGTTTAAAGTTGTGTACTGTATATGTCATTTACCATTATATGCATCTTCATTGTATTCATTTTATGTATAACATCAGGCAGTAATGTTAATAAACCTATAAATTGTGTACAAACTAGTTTTGATTCATTGTTAATAATTAAAACTACCTATTGCAATACAATATAGACATTATAGCAAAGCTCTCCCACATTTAGCTATCATAACTGCGCTTATTTCCGTTGTTGGTATAAGTAGCAGAAGGGTGGAAATTGACAGAAAATAAACAGTTTTATACCATCTTGCTGTTAACACTTTTCTAGTCATTTCGGCATTCCTACAGCTTGAACCACTGTAGTGAAACCACCCTTACAGTTTATTGTAATTTTTCTTTTAGACTGTCATGGATCCTGTGTGGAGTGTGCAGTGTTGTCTGTTGGTGTGTGGGTGTGTATCACATGTTTGGTTCCACCATGCTGGAGCCCTGTGGCCGACTGTGGGTAGTCTTTTTGTGTCTTTTGTTTGTTTTTTGTCTTGTGTTTTTCTTCTCCCTTTACCCTTTAATAACAGTTTAGGATACAACAAGTTTTTTGTGTTTTAGGTTGATATTTTTATCTGTTTGTAATAAAACTGCTTGTAAAAGCAATCAACACACATTGTCTGATATTTATAGTGTTTTTTAATTACCTGTATATGGGGGTCACATTTGGAATAACATGCAGTGATGAATCATGCACAGTAACATCAGGAGTAAGTAATAAGGATCCTTTTTGCTTTTATGTTTTATTGCACGTTTAAAACAAAGTGGAATATTTATCCCACATTCCTGTTTGTGTTCAGACTGCAGTAATTTAAAGGTTTTCTGATGATGGGCAAAATTAGCCGGCATGCCAATGGCCTTGACATAAGTGCTGACAGAGCAATTTTTGCACTTGTTTGCACTATTCCTATGTTAGCTGCTGAGTACTTTAGTACACACAGAAGAGCAGATGACCTTTTCTGCTGGTATATGTGATGGTCATTTTGGCATGCTGAAACTAGTGCTGGGCTTCTACCTTGCTTTCCCTCCAGGAAGTTGACAGATCTCTGCTTGAAGTCCATTGGACTGCAGCCTCACTTTTTTTTGAATAGTAACTTTGGTGTTGTGTCCTAAGGCAAATGAAGTTATTGCTGCAACTGTTTTGCAATCTCTCAACACCTAAGAATTAAATAGACTGTTTTTGTATAATTTCCAGGTTTTTAAAGCGATACATAGACAACAACAACTGCACCTCACATTGCCAATGAGTCATAGTTCATTGATTCAAGTGTTACAAAACACTGTATGCATCTTGAAAGTTACAAAAAATCATATTCATAAGAACAGGTAACAAGTTAATAGCACAAAAAAGGGTACATATGCATGCGTGTCTGCATGGGTTTAATGTCTGTATTCCCTGTGTTGATGTAATTTAAGGAACAGAGATTTGTTTGTAAGACCAAGGAGCACTATGGCAAAACTCTGTGTCTCTCCTGTATATTTATATATTTGCACATACTGAATATTGTGCTGTGTCATCCACACAAATGGCAAAACTAAACTCTACACATATAAACACGATTCAGCTTTATTTCTTTTAAAAGAAACTGTCAAAGTTTGTAAAGTCATAACACTGTTCAAACATTTAAAAAAACAACGATTAAATCACACATTTTACTAACTCAAACAGTTCCGTGTATCACTTTACAAATACAGCTTTTAGAACTTACTGAAAATGTTTTGCACACAAGTTTACCCTGCTTCAGACATTTAGCTAATGCCTGCTCTTTTAATTCTGCGCTCTCTCACTGAAAAAACAGTGATCAACACCTCTGTATAGCCCACCCCATGTGAAGCTATAGGAGGAAAGAATCACACTAACCTACTGGAAACTCACAGGAACTTCCATAACAATATAAATTAAAACCTTTTTCTGGAGATTAATAGCTGTTATTAAATGTCTGTACTGATAAAGACAGAATTCAACTATTTTGTCAGTTTAATAATTTAACATGTTCAATATATAGGTTTAAATATTTATGGACAATTACAAATATAAAGTGTGTATTTTGGCAATAATGTTAAGTTTTTGTTCAGGTCTTCATATAGTTTCTATCAGTGTTCAGCACTTATGCCTATCTCATTGATATTAATTATCTTGTATGATATTAGCCCTTACTAATTGGGTGAAAGGCTGATTTAATTTGAGATTACTGTTTACTGTTTTGCTGTCGCTTTATTGATGCCAATTTAGTAATACTGATGCTACATTTAGCAACTTTTCAGACTGCCAAAAGCACCTAGCAACAAATGTAGCTATCCTTAAAAAATGATTTGGCAACTTTTAGAGACTTTTAAAAAGTGATTTAAACGATGAAAGTACATATTTTCCCTCAAAATTACATGCAAAAAAGTTTTTCACTGTTACACAATGTTACAAAATCAATTGTGAGTAACAATAGTAGTAGCAATAGGGTTCTAGCCAGGTGCTTTACTTGGCTAACTGCAGCAGCAGTTGCATGTTTCATGCATTTTGTGTCAAATATTTAAACATTTAGTTCAGAGTATAATTGTTGGGATGTTTTTAGCTTGTACCTTTAATTGTTTGTTAGTCAATTGTTTATAACTGTCAGTTATAATTATTCAATGATTATGTGTAGTTTTACTAGTTAATAACAAAATATTTATAATATTTTGACACTATTGACCACAGCATTCTGGCTTGAAAATTACATTAGCATAAATGGAACAGCACTGGCATGGTTTAAATCATCTAAAATAAATATAAAATCTATCATTAATCTATCTGACCGATTCCATTTTGTTGCTGTGAGTGAAAAGGTGTCATACCGATTACAAGTTCAGTATGGTGTACCGCAGGGCTCGGTGCTTGGGCCTCTACTTTTCACCCTGTACATGCTACCTCTAGGAGCAATTATTATGAGACATGGAGTTTTCATTGTTATGCTGATGATACACAGCTGTACATTCTAGGCCCAATGAGACACATATATTCACCAAATAACAGAATGCATAGTTGATATCAAAACTTGGATGGCTAGCATCTTTCTACTACTAAATTCAGACAAAACAGAAGTTTTACTTATTGGACCAATTTCTTCCACACAGAACAACCCAGAACACTGTCTCAATCTTGATGGATGCTCCATAAAGCCTGCTTTATTAACCAAGAATCTGGGTGTCATTTTTGATAGCAATTTGTCCTTTGAAAACCATATTTCCAATATTTGTAAAACTGCCTTTTTCCATCTCAAAAATATATCAAAACTATGACAGATGCTCTCCAAGTCAGACACCGAAAAGTTAATTCATACATTCATGACATCAAGGCTTGATTATTGCAATGCCCTACTTAGTGGCTGCCCTGCAGGATTAATACAAAAACTCCAGCTGGTTCAGAATGCAGCAGCCAGAGTTCTCATGAGAATGCATAAGTATGACCATATTAGCCCAGTTTTGTCCACACTGCACTGGCTGCCTTTCAAGCACTTCATTTCAAAATCAAGCGCTGGTGGTAGATCCTTTTTGTATTTGGCACCAAAACTCTGGAACAGTCTTCCCAGTACATTATGTCAGTTTAAATCTAGATTAAAGACCCACCTCTTTAATCTAGCCTACACATATTTCTATGGATTTATTACTCAAATCCATTGAGGGATTATTAGGCTGCACTAATTAGGTAAACCGGAAATGGGGACACTTCCTATAGGTACAGATGTACTGGCTCCACACTAAATCTGTCTGTCTTTCATTTCCCCAAGGCCCTGAAGTCCACTGGATACAGACTTTGAGACCAGATGACGGGGTACAGGATGGTACGACCCCTGAGACAGATCATCAGGATTTGATGGAGTTCTGTTGCCCTGTTGGCTTGCTTACTGGGAGACTGCTGATATTAGCTTAGAACATTTGCTTTGTACATCGTGTTATTATCATTGTTAATTTTATCAATTTTGAATTTTCTTCCTTTTCTCTTCCTAATTTTATCTCCTTCTTTCTCTTTCATTTTCAATTTCAGTTTTCACTGTTATATATTTTGGGATATTTTCATTTGTACAGCTGCTTTGTAACAATGTGCCATTGTGAAAAGCGCTATATACATAAATTGAACTTCTTCTTGAAACCTACTATTATACACCTACCTCCAGCATAGTTAGTTTCAATACTTTGTTCCCTGCATAGTCACAGCAGTGTGCTGTTATAGCTGCAATTAGTAATATTATGTTTCTGTTTTAAACATTACGCATTATGCTTGTAACATTATGCTATTTCTGTTGGTAACATTTCTCAGTGCCTGACATATTGTCATATTGAATGTTCTGTTCTTTATTATAATTATTTTTTATTATATGTAAAGCTGCTTTGAAGCAATGTAAAGTTTGTAAAAAAATATATAAATATAAATAATATATAATATAATATAAATTGAATTGAAAATAATTTGCAAAAACAGTGTAACTGTTCAAGAAATTGATGTATTTAAAAATAAAAACATCTGATCATAAAAATGTCATGGTTATATTATTTTACAGTATTCTACGCAACAACACAGTTGCGACATTAGCAATGACGCCATGACATCAAAACGTCATTTAGCAACTTGTAGCAACAAACCGAATTGCCTTTAGCAATTTCTACTGAAAATTAGTTGGCAACAGTGTCACTTTTATGCAGTCAGTTCTGGTTTACCTGTTGATTACTGTCAGGGACAAACTCCCGCTGTCAACCACGCTGAAATGCTCCCAGTCACCCAAATTCTAATCACATACACCTGCCACTGCTAATCAACTAACATATATTGCCACACTCACTCCTCACTGTCTTTGTCCAGTCTCACAGCTTGTCATTGTGACTCACCTGGCTCCAGTGAAATACCCATCGATCTCCAGCGCTCCAATCATTCCATCCATGTCACAAACTTGCAAAACAAAGAAGATTCTGTATACACTCAAGTGTTCATTCATGCCGATCTGCTACTAGCATTCTTGCCAGTATCCCGTTATCCTGTCTCCATTATCTGTGCCTACCAAAGAGACTGCATATGCTAGCTAAGTTTATTCAATGCCGATCTGATTTTGTTGATATTCATCTGCTATCTGGAAGATTGTCTTGTATGGATTAACTCTCGAATAAAACCACAGTTACTTACATGTTCTCCTGTGTGTATGCTGACAATTACTACTTGGTCCTAAAGTCTTCGTTTAACATACAATTTAATAGTTGCTGCAAACTGCCCATTCATGTTTATATATGAATTGAGGCTCTTCCTGGCCCCAGTTCATCAGCCAAATTTCATCTTGCATTACTGCAATTAATCGCAATGGTTTACGTTTCAAACCAACATTTGCAACAATATATTTTATACATCACTAAATTTTGACACCACAATTCACACAATTTTGCTTTATAAATGGTTTTATTGAGTTAAGGATTACTTTAGAATAGTTCGTAAAGATATTGATAAGCTATTAAGTTTGGAGAACAAAAAAATTCAGGTAAGAACTTCTGAAGTATAATGACTTAACATCTCAGAGAGCACAAATAGAGCCTATTGTGTCTGAAGTCTCATCATTACAGCAACAGTTAGCTGTACGACAAGATGAAATTTGAAAATTGGATTGATTTTACATTCATGATAGTTATAAACTGTGTCCCAATTCAGAGCCCTCATATTATGGCAATCCAAGACTGAATGAGCCACAGCGGTGCAATGAAGTCTGTCATTTTGAAGGCTCCTTCAAATGCAGCTTTGAAATGCAGCCTTCTTTCCCCGGACCGTGAAGCATAGAAGGAATGGATCCTTCACAGCCTAGGCTATCCCAAGATTCATTGCGCATCTATAATGGATAAATATGTATATTATAAGTTGGTAAATTTGATATAGTGTTGAGTAATTTAATTTACACCAATGTGTCACTTCCTCTAAAATAAAATTTCTGGCTCCATGTTTGTTTTATAAAGTCAAAACCATCTCTGCTGTGTCCCGCTGCTGTCACGAGGCAACAGGATCAGCAGGTGATGCAACTAGGGCTAGACCGTCCCATTTTGGTTCACTTTGTGGACTTCCTTCGTAAGACCCAGCCTACAAATTGGGACACAGCTAGAATCTTAATGAAAAGGATAAATATTTCTAAATTAGTCATGATATAGTGTGAAATAGTGTTTTGTGACACCCAAACCACACAATATAAAATTATAGGTCTAAAAATAGGGAATAAAATCCATTCTTACTGGTGAAGTTTATCTCCAGGCAGTTTTCAGGGCCATCATTATTGTTGGGTTCTTTAGAGCACCAGCTGGTGTAGTCAAAGGGTAAATAAGGAGAATGAATGAGAGTCATAAGAGTTCATTACTGTACTCACACTCTATTAATGATGTGGTTCAGTCCAAAACAAAATTAAACTACTGTATCTATTAAAACCTAATTTTATATTAAAAACATTAATTCCAGTCTAGCCAAAAAAATCTCTTTCAAGTCAGATATCTTAAAGCCTCAATCTGTAGCTTCTGCTTATTTAACGCCATCTTTCACATTTGAAACCTAAAATTGCAAGATACTAACAGAGTAATTTTCTTAACATGGATTATGTACTTACTGAATAACTGATTTTTGCTTATTTTAGCCAAATTAAATTTACAAATTGCAGCTTTTACTTCTATGTTAAATTTTTTGAACTAGAATGACTTACCACTTCACCATCATGGCCTCCGATCCAAGCACGTGTGAAAAATAGGCAGCTGACTCAGGAGAAAGTCATTTTGCACTTTACTGCTCACAGACGCTAGAGTGGCATCAACGCTTTGACAGTTTTCCTAAAGATATTTTTTTTGTTATAACTCAAAATCTATTTTTTAGCTTGGTTAATCTAATCCAAGCTTCTAATGCATAACCATTGTTCAAATGGTCCAAATGTGTTGTAGGTTTTATCGGTTCAGTCAACTTGTATTCATAAACCAACTACAAACGTAGTATTCCTAATTAGTTTTTTTAATATACATCTCACACATAATACATGGTATTATTGCAAATATTCTGTGTTGAACATGTTTGACATTTTTTTTCCAGTTTGATTTTTAATTATATGTAAATCTGCTTTGAAGCAATGAAACATTGTAAAATGCTCTATATAAATAAAATTGAATTAAATCATAGCAGGATATTGAGTAATCTTAAAAGATTCTATAACAATACCTGTGCTGTGACCCAGTTAACTTTCTGAGAGAAAAATTTGTAGCATTCTACTCCAAAAGGTGTCCATCCAAATGGGCATTTTTAGCTATACAGAGTACATTACAGAGTCTTGAAATACTCAGAGAAATTTTAAAAAGATTTTTTTAAATATTTTATCAAATTGTAATCTATTTTTATGTTTCTGGGTACATGTGCTTTAGACAAAACAAAATCCTTACAAAGTTTTGTGGGACTTTATGGTTGCAATGGTGAATAAATGTCTTGCTTACCTACTACATCATGCACAGAAAAGACAAAGAAAAGCATAAGACCTCTTATCATTACCATGATTATTCTGAAAATGAATAAGTAGGAAAAGCAATATGAACATTGTTGATTATTAGAGAACAATTAATACAAAAGTTCAGTATGTCAATGTTTAAAAAAAACTCACTGTTTGTTTAAATTGGTCCTTTCAGTGTAAATTGTGTTCAGTGAAGATTGCTTCAGGGAGGAGCCCCACTTTTATACTTTATACTTCACTGGAATTACATAACATGTTTGTGTTTTGCAATATTTTATGTGGCTTGGATGTTGCAACTTTAGGTGGTACTTTTGGGAAGTTACATGTTTATTTGGAAATTTACCTTTAACCAGGACATTGATCCCAAAGCAACACCGCAGTGGCTAATGACAAAAGGTTGATGTCTTGTCCCAGTCAAAGTCCTTAAATCTACACACGGGTCCAAAGTCACTGTGTACAAAGCTTGTACATATATATCCGTGATAATCAGAGATAATGAGTTGTGCAGTGATATGAGGGACACAACTTGTTGAATGTAAAAAAAAATATAAAGAAATGATCTTTGACTGAAAGAGTGCTGGTGTTCATAGCCCAGTGTCAATTTATGAGAAGGAAGATGAGCAAGTAACAACATATAAGATTTACTGGGATGCTCTGAAAATGACAGTTACTGTAAATGACATTTGTTATGATTGGTTAATGCATACTTTGCATACTCTGCATACTTTGCATGTTAGTGTTGCATATAACATCCTCTATCCTCAAATGTCATTGCCAGTCTGTTTTTTTTTGGACAATCAAGCACCTGCAAAGTAAATGGTAGCAAAACCATTTTGTTTTTGTATATAGAAGGAATGTAGCATAACCTCTGTGCAACCACCTCATTTTGGGCTGCTAAATATGGTTGATATGTAAACATGAGCCTTCAAATATTGAATCAAAACTGTGTTTGCAGCTTATTTGCCCTAAATTGTCTAGAAGATTTTAAGTGTATTTAATATACATTATATATACTTCATAAATATATTCACATAACGTTACAACTCCTTTATATTAACTTCTTTTGTCAGTTAAAACATATTGTAGGTCATAATGCAGTCCTGTCTATTAAAGTCAAATCACTTTGGATTTGTGTATAAATAAGCATGTGTCTGGAATGTTGCAGCTGCTTGCAGCATCGTCTCTACCAGATAAGTCACACATTTCATTTATGAGGAATGCCACCAGCCTCCTTCAGTCACCTTATCATAATTTATGACCGTTTACTTGCTTTGTGTGTTGCAATTACTTCTCAACAGCCTGTGGAAAGTGATGGTGTGTAATTCAGCTGTGATTAATTGCTGCTGTCGCTTCACACGTCTGCGCAGCATTTATATGGATTGCGAGAAGCAGATAAGTTGGTAAGAAAATGTCCCCATGACATGACACTAGAAACTCATGTGGTAAATGGAAAATAAATATTATCTGCTTTTGATGTCTCCTTTGGAAAATTGCCTCAACTGAAAGAAAAAAATAGACATTTTAAATAGACCTTTAAATTCAATTCTTTTGTGGTGCTGTTTTTGTCTTTGTCAGTAATTGATCACCATATGTTTTACTGTATGAGAAAGTTTGTTTTTTTACTGTATAAGAAAGTTATATGGTTTGGTATATCACAATGCGTAAATCAGGACAGAATTTTATTTTTATTTTTTATTGGGTGAACTACTCCTTGTTGCTTTATACATCACAGTTATACGCCACAGATCAGTTTTCTTAGGTTGACAATATGTCTCTTTTAAAAGCTCTGTTTTAAAAGCGGCACTGGTGTTTCTTTGCTTCAAATAATCTTTTGAAACATGTTTTTCTACACTTTTTCCTTTCTGCATTTACACTATTGCCAGTGGGCACTCAAAGAAAAACAGATAAACAGCAAGCAGAAAAAACAGATAAACAGCAAGCAGAAAAAAAACAGATAAATATTTTTGACTATAGCCAGAAATTACTTGTCCCCTCTGTAGGAAAATATTTAAAAAATCAGTTCTGTTGATGCCCTCAATAACTGGAAAATGGAAAGATTTTCATTTTTTATTTTAATGTTCTAAACAATGAACAGTACATTAACGTACCACAAAAATAAAATGGCAGGCAGGTGCTTTAAAGGCATTTTCAAGAAATGGCAAATTGTTTAAAATTATTTGAAGGATTTCACATGTACAATTACCCTTTACACAAACACATGCTCAACAGGAAGGCTAATTGAGTACTTGGATAAACATATTTCACACATAGTGATTTTAAGGGCAAATGGGTGAATCTCACGAAACCTGTCAAGAACAGTTCCAGGTCCAGGTCACATAAAAAAAAACAAAGACATTATATTTTCCACTTTTAAAATTAAGACTTTTTATGACCATTTGATCAATACTATACTCTATATAGTATTGATCAATACTATACTCTAATACTAGACTGTCAGTACTGACAGTCTAATGACAAAAACCTTTCACAATAATGAGAACAATAGAGGGGTGCTAATGTGTAACTGTCATGAAAATAATGTCACATTAAAATATGATTAATTTATGTAAAATGTAATTTCTTATTTCTTTTTCATTAATTTAATGGGTAAATAATAATAAGCTGAAATTCCAACAGGGGTCATTAAAATCCACTAGCCACTGAATTAAAGATAAAGTTTGCAGTTAAAAAAATGCATGCCTATCACTCACTAAGACCTAATACACCTATATAAACATATTATTTTTACTCATTACACAAATTTTTTGTTCCATAGCTTTTCGTTTTCAAGTCTTTTTTTTAATTGCTGATGGGTCAGTAGTAAAGCCTGACCTGAACATTGTGTCCTAACCCTGATATAGTGGCAAGTGACAAATCCTGTCTGTTTAATGGGGCTGTTTACACTGGTAGCAGAAGTCATTTATTTTCGGAGTTGGTGATTTCTGGTGACACATACAAAGATATATTTAAAAATCATGCAATAAAAAAACATAAAAACTGCAAGAATTCCAAATGAATTTGAATCATCTTGATAATGAATCATCTTGAAACAAATTGATCGTCGGTCTTTTACCTTTCTATGGGTGACAAGACTGACAATCACGCACTGCTGATTTAATGTTAGGCTAAATAGTTAAAGAAATGCCTATTAGTGACAATAGGCAATAAAATTGCTGTCAGTGTGAAAATGGCTTTTATTTGATTTTATAACCAACGGTGACTGCAATATTTTGTCGGTTGCTTGGATTGTTTTTCTATGTCACACTGAGAGGCTCCACCTTAAATCTTATTGACGTAATATACAGCTCTGTATAGTTGACTAATTGACTGTGATTTTGTTGCATACTGCTATATTCACCCTTACATTGCGGACGGATAAATGACTTGCATTGTGCCTGGTTAGGACAAACATTTCAGTACTGAAACCCACTCTGACTTTTAAAGTGAAAAAATAATGGCAACAACAAAACCAGCATCCACTTACCAGCTTTACCACCTCTGAGCGCAAATAGCCCTTTAAACCCCCCCCACCCCACAAAAAAAGATATTGAATTTGCACGCAACTTACATGACAGCACACATTTTATATTAGTTATAACTGGCAATTCAATGACAAATAAATAATCTACAGACCACAGACTTCTTTTGTGTACGACCTGTGCGCCGATTTTGCAAGACCGTTTAAGTTTTCAACATTGAACACCAGGCACTTCTTCTTGTTCAACACTCTGAGCAGCGATTCAGATGAAATTCTTTAATTTCTTTGTTTCTCATTTGACCTTTTCTGACACTGGTGTATTCACTCTTACAATAAATATTCATACAAGCATAAATATTTCATGGCAGTCAAGTCTCGAGCAGTTCTGAGTGTGATCTGAAGAGTTCCAGAGCACAGCAAACCACAAAGGTTCTTTGTTCTATGGCTCTTTACGCCACATCTGATTTATTTGCACCATGTCTAAACATCAGTGACAGGTTGTATTGTTAATGATCCTGAATGTAACATTATAATCAAGTGAATTCATAGGTTTGTGTTTATCTCACTCATTCATCAATAACTGAGCTTTTGTTATTAGCTCATATTGGCTAGGTGAAATTACATAAATTCTTATGTAATTCTTATCAGCCTTGCCAACATACAAGTTTGGCAACTGTAAAATTGTCTAATAACTATAGAGGAATTTCTTGAAGATTTATAGCTTACATGACACACTACAAATGTAGGGCTGCATGATACGTCAACCTAATCGATTAGGTTGTGCTACCCCTACAAAAATGCCATCCTATTTAGTCCAAAAATAAAGAGTGTGACATCTTTACTCATCTCTCTGAATACGTACATGTGAGGGAGATTTGATTAATTCACGGTGGAAAAAGAAAATTATCAGTGAATAATGATTAAAATTTCAGTCTGCCTTTATCATTATGTAAAAGAGCAGTGTAAAAGAACATTTTTCAAAACGTGTTGAATGAGGGAGAGTAAATGATGACAAAATATTTAATTGTTTGGTCTTCCTATAGCTAATCCTTCAATAAGTAATTTGGATTTATGAGATTGTTAATAAAATGATTGATTTTCTATAAGACAGGGCTATTCTTAAAAACTACTTTACACAATGTCCAAAACCTACAGTAGTATGAACAAGCTTTATGAAGATAAGAAACATGCCATGGACTTGATATGTTTACTATTACATACTACAGTGTATGAACACACATGCACAGACTTCTGTGAAATACATAATTATGGAATTCTGTGCATATACAGTAGAAATAAGAAGCATTTGAAAAACTATACACATTTTCCTGCATGTTCTTGTTGGCAGAGGCATTAAATATTTTCAGATGTGACGTATTTGACCTGTATCATTGACACTCAAACACAGACATGTAAACACTGGACATAATGTTCATAAGAATGTTTGGCTACCAAAGATGAGTCTCACGGATCTCTGAGATAACGTTGCTGGCTTTCTTGAGTGCCTGAAATGAGTAATACACATAATAAGACAGATGAGCGTGTATATCGGCACAATGACACAAATCAACCAAATAAAAAAAATATATATTCTTTTTCATCATATGTGTAATGCAGTACCTGATGCTTTTATAAAAAGTAAAATTATCAGAAAATGCTGTTCACCTCTGTTATTGTATGTCATTACAAAATATGTTATACATGCTTATTTTACATTATGAGGTTTAAAATGCTGTTACTAAAATACAGTGGACATAAAAGAAACAAAACCTGCAAAAACTGGGAATTGGGAAACAGAACAGGGGTAAACAGGGTTGCACTGGTAACAGCCTAGAACTCAGAGGGACCCTTAACAATAAATTGGTAGTTTCTGCTGAACTTATAATTTCCATAAATTAAACATATCTGATTATTTTTTACACTACTGACTACTTGACAAGTACTAGACAAATGTAGTCAACACTATAAATCTGTGCAAATTTAAAAAATGGAATACATTTTTTTCTTCCCACCATGCTGAGAAAAGGTTCAAAATGAGGTTACTTTCTAAATGTCACAATTTTATGGGATATTAAATTATTTCAATGGAAAAAACAAAATCACAATAAAATAAAAATGTTCTAATGTTTTTCTAAAATTACCAAATTTGCCAAGATATCATGTTCTCTGCATTTTCAGGAGTCCAGTGATTTACAGGGTGTGACTTAGTTTAAAACTAATTTTCATGCTGTTAATTAATTTTATGTTTAACAATCGTTCTCACTTCAAAGAACACAGGATTTCTGCCTTTATTACTTAACAAGACACAGAATTGTAGCCTATTTCTGTAAAGTGACAGTGTAGTTGTTGTTCAGCAGCTCAAAACAAAACAGATTCTTTTATATGCTAATTTAAAACAAAAGAAACATACCTCCAGCATCTGTGCAACCTCCGTACGCTGCTGAGCCGTTTCCTGAGATTCAATGAGGAGTTCCTGAAGCAGAGGCTGTTTGTAGAGTTGTCCAACCAGCTCACTCTGCAAGTGCTCCTTCACGTAATTCACCAGGAAATGCATCACAGTCTTTGGCACACTAGATATGGCAGAGTAAAACAGATAAAATGCAAAATGGCTGCCAAGCACCCAATTTATTTGGCTGCCACAAACAGGCACAGTGCACCTGACCTGTCCTGAATGCTCTTTCGCACGATCAGGAAGTAGCATTTGATGAGTCGCTGGATGACCTCACAATCTCTCTGTTCACGAGCACTCAGTTTGCGAGAAACTGGCACAGCCTAGAGAAAGATTTTCAAAACCCATTCAGTTTTTCACAGTGTTTTTCCAACGTTCAGGCATTCTTGCATTTTGTGGTAATGAAACAGCAATGAGTTACCGTGTCCAACAGGTTAATGGCTTTGGTGGGGCTTCCAAATCCAGGCACAGGGCCTTTGTCTTCTGATAGAATCCTCTCGTTCTTCCATCGCTTTCCTACATCCCCAGCCTCAGCCTGTAAAAACTGATTATTAGCAAAAACAAATGCTGATCCTATTCAATCTGGAGAGATCAAGAAACTGAGAAAAAGTTTTAGTACCTGCTGGCTGTTGACAGATGCAGACACCTGGGCAGCATCTGTGAAATCAGGATGTTTGGTGTTTATGTAGGCCAACTCAATCGCAACCAGATTATGAACCTGAAACCAAAGGGTTTCCAACTTTTCATCATTTTCCAGCATTCAATCAACATTTTTGATTTATGATCTACAGAATAGTGCGTTATATAAAGGCAGTGTATATGTATAAATATCATGGGGGTAACGTACAGCCAGTCAGACGCAAAATAAACTGTGATGAGTTTATTAGGTTTTGCATCAACTATTTAATTATTTTGTTGTTTTCTAACAATTACTTAACTGCAAAAATAAAAGGATATTACAGGAAACTAGCACAGCTATGTAGGAAATCGGTTGCCTGGGATACTGGTCAATTATACAGTTTTTAACACTCTTAATGGCATCATCAAAAACTGGATGTACTACATTTTGCATAGAAAAAATATTCACAGCAAAATTTCAGCTAATTCCAAATTTAAGGTTAAAAAGAGTTAAAAAAAACTGCTGAAAGCTTGATTACAATTGTTGTAATCTGTTCACAGGCCTCATATACACACAAAGGTTTTCTCACCATGTCATTGGTTATAGGCAGTCGTTTCCTGAGTAAGCTGGTCACCACCTCCACTATTGAGTCATGCAGTTTGGGAAACCGCAAAAGCTCCTTCAGACACAGACAAACAAACAGGGTAGGTTAGTCATCCATTATTTAAAACCTTATTTACACTGCCCATGTGAAAGACTGCTCACTGTTTTCGGCATAATATTCAATCAACTTTCAAAAGAGCATCACTGGTCACTGGACATTAAACCTATGTATATAATTAAGTAAAAATATAACATAAAACAGATGTACACAGTGTAGGCAGCAGGTAAGAAGAGATAAGACCAGGATGAGGTGCAGGATAGAATGCTAATGCAGCTTCTGCAGTGTGTGTGGCTCTGTGTACCTGTAATAAGCTTTCAATGTACTCTTCCCTATTGTGTAGTAATTTTTAGCTGGGGTCATATTATTGAACATTTCGGTTTTGAAAAAAGGTTTAATTTACTATGTAAACATACACTACCATATGTAAACACATAAGCGTGTTCAATCTTCATCTGGTCATAGTTCAGCTCTATTTTCCATAACATGGACCTGCAGTATTTAGGTGCAAATATTTAATTGTGTCTTATCTAATCAAATGTATTTATGCAAATAACTTAGCTAAGGCCAGATCTTAAGACACAGAAAAGAGCTAGATGATACTGTAAGCACAAGGTGCAGTTAATATTTTTTATTAATATTATTATATAATATAAATTACATAATATAAATTATTATATAATTATAAAAGATTATATTAATATTTCTTGAGGAATAAGCCTGAGAAGCTTTTTAAACATTCAAACAAAGAGCTTTAGATGAAAATTTGTATATTCTATATTTTTTTATTTATGTATAATAAGTCAAATGATAAACAACAAATAAAACTACATACATTTTACTCTTGACTTGGTTTGATTACTTGGACTGAACATGTGTTTGATTTTATCTCCTTCCCCAGCAATTCTCCTATGGCGTTGCATTTATTGGTCCCAACCATGGTATGAGATTGAAAAAGTGCTAGCTGCCGCGTACTATTGTAGTCAGGTAATGACTGAAGGAGTAGACAGCACTTTCACCATGTTTTTGAAGTTTTTGTCCCATAAGATTTGCCAACAAAACTTTTCACACATAAAACAACACTTGTTCTGTCTGCTACAGATGCAGCACAAGAGCTGTGAATATGAGGTGCTCTCCAAAGGCAGTTTATTTGGATGGTTCTTGTACACCAATGAAACAAACTCTGACATCAAACAGACTTGCACCAAATATTCTAGCATGAAAGTGCCCTAACTCTTCAGTGTTTGCCAACTTAAACTGCCATGGAGGCTAGCCAATCATAACAGAGCTAATTTACATTAAGAACTTTGAAAGCTACAGTAGCAAATACTGTGTTTTTTGGAATGTGGTATGATGTTTGAGGTCTGTGGTTCACCTGTGTGCTGTAGGCAGAGCAGTGCTGGATGATTCTCTGGAGTTCTTCATGTACAAGCTCCACACATCGCAAGCTGGGCTCCTCCAATCTCTTGATCTGCTTCTTCACCAGAAGCTCAAAACTCACCTCAGGAACAAACAGAGCTGGCCGAGGACCCTACATTCGCAAAAACAACAAAGTACATTCCTACTCTTATCTACCTTTGCATAAATAACAGATATGTTTTGAAATGTCACAAAACAAAATTACAGAACACAGTGCAGTTTTGTTTTTGAATGGGGAACAAGAGTATATTTTACCATTTCTAACCAGATGCAGAACTAAATTTAAATCTTAATTTGTCTGTCCATAATTTCAGTAACATTTGAGAAAACATTTTGGAAACAGAAACATTTCACCCAAAATAAAAATTCTATCATTTTTTTACTCATCCCCAGGTCATTCCAAACAGTTTGTAATTTTTTTTTACATAGAAGAAATTTCAGAAATAGAAACAAACTAAAAATGACAAAAACACCATAACAGCCATACAACCATAAAGTCCATACAACCCTTTACAGAGTATTTTAGTTTTTTATATAATTAAATAATAATATTTAAAATAATAAAAGATAACTCTGCAAAACTCAGGCCAGAATTTAATGTTAATATGTTTTAGCATGATGCTAACATGATTAAACATGATTCTAACATGTTTTTGCATAATGCTAGCATTTGGACAGTTTCCATTGTGATAATTAAAGGTTGTTTGCCAGTCTGAGTCAAAAGAGACCAGCCACATGTCTGTACGATGTTCTGATGCCTAGGTTGCTAGGGTACTGTAACTGGTTGCTAGGGTACTGTAACTGGTTGCTAGGGCATGCTATGAAGTTGTAATGTTTGCAACCATTTGTTGCTGCTTTCTAAGCTGAGCAATATGAGACCACCCCCAAGTGTCTATGATATTCTGGTGCAGAGCTATGACATCACAAAGATTTGCCCAATGTTAAGTCTATGGAATTTTTCACCCATTTTTTCAAACACCTAAAACACATTGTACATCCGATTGCTTGTTAACACTTCTCAGTAAGCCCATCAATTTGACCCCTCATTCATGGCTCTACACAAGCACCACTAGTTATTTAAAATAATAGCCTTATTTTAAATAATAAAAGGTCCCTGGTGGGCCCGGCCCCCTTGTTAAGAGACACAAGTAGTTTTTATACTGCATATGCACACACTCCCATACATAAACATGTAACAGTGCTATACCGTGGCGTTTCTGATTGCTGTTAGAATATCTAGCTCAGTCAGCCCTACGAGAGGATCAATGGACTGCAGGGTTCTTCCAAATGTCTCGTGGAAAATGTAACAGATCCGAGCCCCTCCACACCTGCCACAAACAAATGCACACCCAGTGAATATTCTAAAGGTCACACCACATTTTTGGGCATTATATTCACGTTCAAATGTTCACACAGCCCTGGAGTCATATCCGACCATCCAGCCAGAAAATGTCAATATGTAGCACTTAATTAATCGATAGCTGCTGTAGAAGTAGCCAGAGATGAGCACGATTTCAGGCAGTGGAGTGTAGAGAGTAAAGAAGTTGGACAGACTTGAGGATTATCTGCCTGTCATAGTCAGTGAGCCAGACAAAGTAAACATGCTGCATTTGATATATGTCGTGAGCTTTGGTGTGGAAATGAACAGTCTGAGAGGCTTCCGAAGTCCCAGAAAAAGTTGTAGCAGGAGTACAGTCTAGGTAATGAAAACAAATCAGACTAAGGAAAAGTGGCTCCTCAAATCACTGTTATGAACCTTTCACAAGCCATGTGATGCATCCTGCACTCATAAGTGACAACAGCTTTCTCAAAAATGCAACCTGACTTGCTTCTTTATTTATGAATAAATGACCAATGTTATGCCAGTTTACACCAAGGATGAAAAAAAACAATGACTCGCAGGTGATGAAAAAGCATGTTTGTGGATATTCAGAATTATGCAAATGTACTCCAGGAATATATTTTTGTTTTAGGGCAATAATTGGGCAATAATTCTTGTTGTACTCTTATACTTGTGTTAGGTAGGTTTAAGATAAATCTACTGTGGGGTCCAAAAAGTGTGAGCACTAGAAAAAAATGCTTCAATTTTGCATTTTCTAATACAATACAAATTAGTTACAAATTTCAACTATCAAATATCAGCATAACATTTTAGTGATTCTGACAGCATGATTAATTGAAATGCATTTAAGATGACATGGACTGCACAAGTTAATGATCCATGATCTACCAGCAGGATGTGAGAATGCTTCAAAAAGTACCTGGTGGTCTTTAATGTAGCAAAGAAATTACCTTTTATATAAAAGTAAACATGGTCAATGTCACACATTATCTTAAAGGGTTACTTCATCACGGAAATTGGCTTTCAATAAAATCTGGCAATTTGTTTTTAATTTGTGATACCTGACTAGAGAAAACAGAGAATAAAGGATGCTGTCTTTCCTTTGTGCCAAACATTAACTTGGAAAACATTAACACCAATAATGCACAAGGCATTCTCTCTGTCGGTCTTGATGTCTGTGGGCTGGGATTAAAAGAACGCTAGAAACAGTGCATTTTATATCATAACTTCTTTGTTTCAGCAAGTTCATTTGCTCTTGGTGTAAACAGGCCTTTACATGCAAAAAACTATGATGGAATTTGTGCAGAAGAATGGCCTTAAAATGACCTACACTGTTTAACACAATTGCTTGTGAGTTTCCTCATTTTTAAGTTACTTTGGATAAAAGTGTCTGCTTATTGATTAAATGTAATGTGAATGTACTCACAGTTCAGAGGTCTGAATGTGTCTAGCAGTGCCTTCAATAGTACTGCAGTAGTCTGTGGCAAACTTGGTTACAATCTGCAGCAGGGTGGCACTGTGGTCTTCCACAGGCTGCCCGTAGCTGTTGAGTCGGCTTTGGTACTGGGCGGTCAGCACTGTTACTCGGGTCTTCAGCTCTGGGAGACAGTCTCTGATGTGATGCATAAGTAGGCGGCTCAGGGTGCGAGCCAGGTAGCGTGAGCCACACCGAGAGGCTAATGATGGGTAATGTCTCTGCAGGAATGCCTGTTCGTCCTTACAGGAGTCTGTAAGACTCTTTTGGGTGTTCAGATCATGTTGGCTCCTGATGAGGTACACAGTGAATGCGCTTTAAAGTCAACATGTTTGCAATCCATGTTACTTTTGTACTTTTGTATATAGAGGAATAGGACTGTGATTGTGTGAGAACTAAATTGGGATGTATTCCAAGTGCAAGTTGTCTTTAAATGAAAATTCTTGGAAGGAAGGTAATGAAAAATAAGAGGAACTGGTGACATCATCCATTTAAAAAATGTTTTAGGTGTGTAGCAAACTATTAAATTATGATTATCTATTTATCTGGATGGTTGAGTGGACCATACTGCTGGATGAGTGGACAGTACAAAAAAGCTACTACATGTGATTGTTTTTGTCATGTTCAAAATTCTCTGAACATGCTCATGAATAATTAAAACTACATTTCTACATTTTCTGAAGAAAGTGGGGTCTTAAAATTAGTGTTTAGTTGTTAATGTGTTGCTATGTGCTGGCTTGTTGTTAATGTGTTGCTATGGTGATGTGGGTGGTTGCTTGGGAGTTATTTACTGGCCCAGGTCAAAAGCAGTTTTATGATAATCTGACCCCTAGATAAGGTTCATATCTCTCCTTAAATTTAAGTGCTATATTAAATCTGATCACTGGCAACCTATCCTAAATAACATAGGACTTCAGCAATCACTCATGTCTGTAGCACGGACAAGTTACATTCTGAAGTTTAGTACTTGGAGTTAGCTAACTGCTGCACCATGCCTTAGCAACCACTTCTAATAAACAAAAATAACAGAATTGCGTTTCTCACAAATCACAGCTACAACCCCAAATCAGAAAAAGTTGGGACAGTATGGAAAACACAAATAGAAAACAAAAAAGAAAGTAGTGATTTCTAAATTTACTTTGACTTGTATTTCATTGCAGACAATACAACAGCACATTATTTAATGTGTTCCTCATGATTTTTATTGTTTTTTCTTCAAAAACACATTTCAAAAAAAGTTGGAACAGGAGCAATTTAGGGCTAGTAATCAGGTAAATTGGTTAAATAATGATGTGATTTGAAACAGGTGATGTCAACAGGTGATTGTAATTATGATTTGGTACAAAAGCAGCATCCAAGAAAGGTCTAGTCTTTTAGGAGCAAAGATGGGCCGAGGATTGCCAGTTTGCCAACAAATACGTGAGAAAATTATTGAAATGTTTAAAAACATTGTTCCTCAAAGAAAGATAGGAAGACATTTGCTTATTTCACCTTCAACAGTGCATTACATAATTAATAGATTCAAGGAATGTGGAGGAATTTCAGTGCGTAAAGGACAAGGGCGCAAGCCTAAGCTGAACAACCGTGCTCTCCGATCCCTCAGGCGGCACTGCATCAAGAATCGTCATTCATCTATAAGCAATATCACCACATGGGCTCAGGACTACTTTGGCAAACCTTTGTCAAGTACCACAATACGTCGTTACATCCACAAATGCCAGTAAAACTGTACTGTGCCAAAAGGAAGCCCTATGTTAACAGTGTCCAGAAGCGCCGTCGACTTCTGGGCTCGGAGGCATCTGGGATGGACCATCACACAGTGGAAACGTGTACTGTGGTCAGATGAATCAGTATTTTTGGGAAAAATGGACGCTGTGTGCTCCGGACCAAAGAAGAAAAGGATCATCCAGACTGTTACCAGCAACAACTCCAAAAGCCAGGGTCTGTCATAGTATGGGGTTGTGTCAGTGTAAATGTAACTTGCACTTCTGTGATGGCACCATTAATGCTGAAAAGTACATAGAGGTTTTGGAGCACAATATGCTGCCTTCAAGAAGACATCTTTTCCAGGGACGTCCATGCATATTTCAACAAGATAATGCAAAACCACATTCTGCACACATTACAAAGTCCTGGCTGCGGAGGAAGAGGATACAGGTACTTGACTGGCCTGCCTGCAGTCCCGGCCTGTCTCCAATAGAGAATGTGTGGGGAATTTTGAAGCGGAAAATGCGACAACGAAAGAACCCCGTACTATTGCCCACCTTAAGACTTGTTTGCAGCAAGAATGGTACAAAATTATACCCGAAACACTTCTTCACTTGGTGTCTTCAGTCCCTAAACGTCTTAAGTGTTGTGAAAAGGAATGGCAACATTACAAAGTGGTAAATGCTTTACTGTTCCAACTTTTTTTGAAATGTGTTGCAAGAACCAAAATTTTTTTTTTTTTTTAAATAAAAATCATGAGGAACACATTAAATGTGCCGTTGTATTGTCTGCAATGAAATGCAAGACAGAGTAAATTTAGAATTTTTGTGTTCCATACTGTCCCAACTTTTTCTGATTTGGGGTTGTATTTGTTGCCAATGTTTGCTTTCCATAAAAGCTCTCAAAGGAAAATTCTCAAATGTGCCCCTGTCCAATTGCTCGCTGTTGAATCCTCAAAGATCAGCAACTAATATTGGAGCGACGTGGCCTGCAGCTGCAACTGATTAAATTAAGAAATAAAATCTGTCAGCTGTCAGAATTCTTATAGCTAACTAAATTGTCTCATTTTATTCTTAAGAGGCCTGAAGCAGGCATGCTAAATCTGCAGCTAAATAATCCAACAATTGATCTGAAACACAGCTCTCTGTTAGCTGATAAAGGAGAGACATGGTGCCCCTGGGTGGTTGTCCATAAACAGCAGGAGAGGAAAACATCATGGCTATTACAGCCAGTGTCACTTGGGGTTATGAGGGTTACTCATCTAAAGAAAATTACAATGAAAAACACAAAGCACTATTTATATATCTGATTATGCTTGGTGCTGGAATGACAGAATTATACAGAGAGAATTATACAGCATTTTGGACTACAGCTTTATATTTATTTCAGAGCCTCACTTATAATGCCAGGATGTAAATGTAAGGATGAGGCAAGTGTGAAAGTTTCAAGTCAGCTGATGTCAGTACATCTGCATTTGTTTTTGCCTTTATGAGGGCAGTTAATTAAACAAAGGGCAGTTTAATAGCATTAAAGTTGTTATCAAATTAATTACATATGTTGATTTAGTAATTAAAGCAACAGTTTACCCAAAAATAAAAATGACATTTTTGGATAAACTATCCCCTTAAATCTAGATTAAAACAATAAAAACAAACAACAAGTGCCTTGGGAAGTAAAGATATAGTTTTTTTCATATTATTGAACACAAGCTGATAACTGGCCTACAGACTACATTTCACTTTTCGAGACAATCTTTAGGAGGTTAATGTTCACACAGGACGCATTCTTGAATACTGAATACATATATATACTCATATATGTCATGTCATAAAATGTCCACACGTTTAAATACAAATGTCCAAAATGTTTTTTGAAGCGTGCATGTGTGTGTTAGGGCTATTTTGTATGTTTTAAAACACCGAAAGTATCTGACCTGTTAACCACACCAATGATGCCTAGTCTAACCGGAATGACCCGGCCCAGCAGAACCTCCAGAGCATCTGTCCCAGCATCCATCAAATCGAGCTTGCTTATGACCAGCAGAGTTCTGCGACCTGACCACACACAAGCAAAAAAAACATTCCCTTCCCACAATGCCCTTTAACATTTTGAGAAAGACATTTGGAATTCTATGCAGGTTTCTCACCGTCTGGGTCTACCTCCCTCGCCAGTTTGAGGGCATCAGATGTGGCCAGGTCTGAGTTCGCGGGAGACACACACAGGATGAGACAGTTGGGGTTGGAGATGTAGGACAGAATCATTTCCTGGACCTGAGTCTCAATATCCTCAGGTTGGTCACCAACTGGGACCTTTTTTAAAAAAAAAAAAATTGACTGACATGTGGTAAATTAATCAAATGTAGAATTTCTCCCATTTTTGTCTATAATAGCCCACTAATGTATATTGTTCTGAGAATGGGCAGAGCAGGCTGACATCACCAGTTTTGATATGATTGGTTGGCTTTATGCAACTCTGGAAAAGTGCACAGCTGCTTCCTCTTCTTCTTGGATCTTTGTTGGTCAGGATCAGCCACAATGTGAACCAGACTTCATGCTGATTAAATGTCTGGCTATGTGAGTTCTATTACCCAGTAACCCAAACATAATCTTTATGTTGTGATTTGCTTTTAGAAATGTTCTTTCTTTGGCTCAGAAATCTATCCTGACTTTATGGCATTTCACTTGAGGAATGACATGTTCTTTGCTCTTTTTATGTGCAAGAGGTCCAAAATTGTTTCAAACCTCAAACAACTCTCCTCACTTTACAAGAAGCATTTCTTAAAACTTAATCTCATTTCACCTAAACTTTTTTAACTAGACTGTGTGGATGTATGTCTCTGCACAGCCTTATAAAGAACCCCAGCATTAGGAATGAGTGGCAGCAACTCACACTGTGTCAGAGAATTGTTTTTTAATATATGCATGAAATGGAGATGATACATAATTATTTAATGCAAATACAAAGCATAACATGACCCCTTAACAGAAACTTAACAACTTTAAAGGAAGTTCAAATCACATTCTACTCTATTTTTTGTGGACAGCTAATAGCTGTGTATGGTGCAAGAACATGCATGTTTATTGGGGTTACCTTCGTGATCCCTGGCAAGTCAACCAGAGTCAAACTGAGAACATTTGGTGAATAGATCTTCAGGTAAATGGGCTCTGGACTGATGCCCTAAGGAGGAAAAATACAACATCTAAATATAGCACAGAGCCTCAAAATGGAGTCATCAAATTATATGAATGGCACTGATAAGTGCTGTTTATCCACTGTACCTTATTATTAGTACTGCGGTCAGTTTCTTCCTCAATCTCTTTCCGAATTTCAGTGAAATCTGTGAAAATCTGAAGGATAAAAAGGAAAGGAAAAAAATTAATTTCTTGATTTTTCATTCTTGGTGTGAGGGTGTTTTGGACTGGTTAACAAATTGCTTGGGTTCTTACATCTTACATTTGTTTATTATGTGCAGGTATTTTTAAGCTTCACAAACCTAAACATTTGGTTTTCTGTGATATTTCAATAACTGTTGTTGCGCAGGACTCCTGAAAGTATTTTAGTTTTGTGACAGAATTATAATTGTACAATTATAATTTTTCCAACATATTAATTTATTTCATTACAAAACTAAAACTTTGTTTACAAAATGTTTTCCAAAATCTGTTTTATTTACTAAATTTGATGAATTTATTATTATTCTAAAATGTGGAAAAAACATTAATAAAGAATACATATAAAGTATAGACACTAAATGTTTGATCAGTAGTGTATGTATTGTATATAACTTCTTTAACAGTTCAGTTAAAATTCTTCAGACAAACATTTTTACAGTTTGAAATGTAAAAAAAAGAAAACACTGTTCTACCATGAGAAAAAAATTGTACACAAAATGTACTTCTTTTTTTATTCACCTAGCAAGTAGGAAAAAGCAGTTGATTACCTGGTTTTTGCAGTGTAGAAAGGTGCCCCATTCCTCTGCTTTGATTCCTGTAGGAAAATAATAGAATGAGATGAAATAAGAAATGCATGCACACAAACGCACACACTATACAAATCAATATTAATAACACTGTGCCTAGTAGACACTTCAGAAACCCTCTTACCCTGAAAGTCCGCAATGGAACAAAGGCTTTTTACAGGCTTTGAGTGGAAAGTAAACTGACTTGAACAAATTTTTAAATCAATATTCAATCTGAAATTGATTACACAGTGGTTGAATACAGTGGAGCATCACTGAGTAAGTAAAAGCCAAGAATGCATTTGCTCCACAGTCAACGTTTCTCAAAGTGAAGGAAACTGCACAGGGTTGTTTTACAAACCACAACATTTATGGTTATTGAGAGTGAAAAGAGAGCAGGTATAGAAGAATCAAAGCAGGAAAGTGAAATGGACGAAGTTGAAGGTCCATGAAAGTTCATGCAAGCAAACACTTGTTGAAAACAGAGACCTGGATAGTTGTTTTGAGAGTTCTGTTTAGCTCCATTCCCTGAAAAAGGGAAAAAAGAATAGCAGAGAAATGTTAGGAATGATTAAGGAATGTTAGGAAGAACCACTAAGCGTGTTAGAAACACAGGCACAGAAAAATTAAATAAGGCCAAAGATGGACGTTGTAACAAGATGTTTTTTTTTCCGTTCCATGCAAGTTAGAATCTACAGACAGGGTCTGTGACATGCTGTTGATTACCACAGAAAACCATTTCAACATACAACCCAGTTTGTAAAAATAAGCAAAAATAAGGTTAAACATAATTGACATCTACAGGGCATTCCAGGGTTTAGGTACAAAATTATTATTTGTGTATTATTTAAGCTGTAAAGTTGTCTAAGTGTGTTTACTGAGAGTGTGTTTACTGCTCTAGAATTAAACACTCCCCTTCTTGTTTCCATAGACAAGGTTAGTAAGTTGATTTTAGCACACTGGTAATACAGCTATAATGTTAACATGTTGTGGCTATACATTAGATACAGCATGTATTGTACCTATTACTTTAGTGCAGTGTCTTGCCACATAAACTTCTATGTAAGTGTATACATGATTTTTGCTTGTTTTTTGTAACTGAGAAAGTTGAAATTATTTCTGCTATGTTTTGTACCTATAATTTAATTTTAAATTTAAATTTGATTCAAATGTATTTCTACAGCGCAATTTTTGCACTGCTGTAAAACAGGAAATGCATATTTGAAAAAACAGCTGAGACATGAAAACACAGTATAGAATTAAAGATTAAAGAAATGATAGAAAACGGGAAAATCATGCATTATTGAAACTTTTCTTTTAAGATGCACATTAGCATTACTAAATGTAAAAATAATTGTCTATAGGTTTGTAATTGAACCATTATATAATTAGACCAGAACAAAAAAAAAAATTCCTTTTTACTTTAATGGATTTAAAAGGTTGATTTAAATGTCATGTGCTAATTATTGTTTAATTCTCATGTGGGCATAACTCTAATTAAGTTTTTTTTTTAATCTTACAGATATGTTTTAAAATATTAATTAAACTCTCTGGCTTTGCCTTAAAACCTACACCTGTACTTAGCCGTCATCTAGACAGCACAGAGGCACAGTGAATCGTCCAACTCCGTTGATCTGGAGTCACATCCGTCATATTATTAGACGGTAGAACATATAATAAACCCTTCAAATTGCGAGAAAAGCTATTACCATTGTCTTGTTTCCTTCTCTCCTCCAGCGGGGGAACGTTCACCAGCTGCAACACTAGAGGGCGCCGTGTGACTATTCCTAATCCTCGAGGAAGGAAGTCTCGTCCAACCAAACTCTCCAACACTGAACTCTTTCCACTGCTCTGTTGATTCATTTAAAAAGATCATTACACAACATACACGCTTCATTAAGAAATTAATAGCATATTTATTACATGGAAGTCTTATTTTACAGCTGCAACGTCAGTTGTCATAAAAATAAGGTCGTATCTGTAATGGGGGTTTTGATCTCAATACACTGTGGACCCAAAATCAAACCTTGTATCATCAAATAAATGTCTGACCTGCGATCCCACGACTACGATTTGAGGAAGCTGGATGATCTCTGCTCCAAGGGTAAGGAAAACCTCCTGCAGTCTGTTAATTACAGGGATCAGAGTTTCCATCTCTGAAAGAGAAAATTATTCATTTGATGTGTAGCCACTATACAGGAACTCATTTTAGCTGTATCTTGGGACACAAAAACGAAAGGTGCTTAATAAATGAGAGATCGGTGGGTTTAGGTATTTTAAAATGTAATGATCAGTCACAACGTATAATCTTAGCTAATTATGATGTATCGGTTAGGTATACATATATTACAGTTGTAGTCACAAAAGCCCAAACATCTGCACAAATAAACGATCCATAAAACGGTAAATTAAACAGATAAATATAATCAATTTTCGTTTGTTTTAATATTACACGACCAACATCAGCCCTGCAGGGTGTGATGCTGTAAGCGGAACAAGGTGTTTGAGGAATGACGATAAAAACATTGACAAAACCGCCGTCACACAATATTATCCTTACCGTAATGTGATAAGATGAGCCTTTTGCAACTAAATGACACGATCACAGCGTTATATTGATTACGGCCATGCTGGACGTAATTAAAAAAATAATATATAATCATTGGAGGACCGACATGTTTGAGGTTTCGCTTTTCTGCGCCCTTTACTGTAGGCTTGTCAAAGACGGGTCTGGCATCACCTATAAGCAATATGATTGGTTAATCTGGCGTTGACGATCTCCTTTGCATTGAACGCATTGGATACGACAACTGTCGATCTCATGTGTCATGGCCGCTTCGCCACGCCCCTTCCCAACATCAGCACCCCAACAACATATTCTCTTCAAGTTCAGTAGAATTAAAATTTAAATCATTCTTCAGGAATCTGACGATCTGAAAATTCGACCTCCGTCAAATTTATTAGAAATTTTAAGAGAATACCTAAATAAATAATTAATAATCTTACAAAACACAATGCTGATTGCTGAGTTAAGGAAGTTAGCAAGGAGTTCAAGTGCTGGGGAAGTAGGTACTGTATCGTCAAGCGTGATTGAGTCAAAGATCCAACACAAAAGATCAGAATGTACAAATCACATGACACTGGGTGGGACTGAAGATCCTAGATATAACAGGTCGGAAGAACCTCTCCCTGTCCAACTGTCATGTCTGTCATTTTAAATCTAAACTTTCTCTCGTCTTAAGTTTCAGTCCTTTCATAATTATACCGACATAACACCATAATGGTCGGAAAGGATTTTACTATTTTGTTGACTCGTGCGGTTTATTCTGGAAGCTTAAACAGAAAAACAACTTGTCTATAAAGTGTGTGGAGGACACATTTGGTTAAATCTCTCCTCATCGCCATCTTGAAGTCTAGTAAAGAGGGAGGGCATTTAGGTTCGGGTTGTAAACTAAAATTGAGAAGTCTGATTCAACTGAGCGAATTGGTTCGTTCAGATGTTTCGTGTTCAACTAACCCGATTCACTGGTTAAGAATCACTGAAAGTGTTCCCATAAGTCTCCATGTTTTTTTTAAAAAAAATATTTTTACAGTAAAATAAATATTAGTTAAATACTGTTTTAGTATTTATTAAATTACTGTTTCACTTTTTCAAAGTGCCAACTGTCACGCAGTTTTATTCCTCAACACCTTTTTTTGAAAGACGATGATTTACATTACATTTACCCATTTGGCAGACACTTTTACCCAAAGTGGCTTTGGGTAGTTCATTAAATGTGTTAAAGATACACATTTGTGTTTTATTAGTACTTGTATTCCCTGGTAATCAAATCTACAACCTTTGCACTGCTAACGCAATGCTCCACAAGTAACAACAACCGGACGCACTCCCATTTGCCACATAGGGCTACACTACATGACGTCTCGAAGTGTGGACTCGAAAAAGTCCTTAAGGGCGCAGTGTGCCATTTGGGACAAGGCCTATGTACGTGACATAAAAATCTTAAATGGCTCTTGAATCGGTTCGAATGAATCACTAAAAAGCATCGGTTTGATCGCGATTCGAACATCGTGTGCGTCAGTCCCTTGTGACTCCACAGTCATGTCCTGTTCTGCTAGGAAGAAACACATACTCTACAACAGTTGATGTGCATCTCGATGATCACAAGCATTGGGCGATTTTTGTGACGAATAGATCGTGGGAACACTTAGGCGCACAGCGAATATCAAAACAGCTGCGACAGTAAAAGCGAAGAACTGAAGGTAAATTACATTTTTTCTAACAAATCTTTCAAGCAGATTGGTGCGTAAACTATTATCATCTTTACATCACTTTATAGACCGTAATTACATCACTTTCTTGGTGATTTTTTGGACGTGCAATTTAGTACTAACTAATATTATTTAATCTTTGTATTGACAAATTTATTTGCATCATTATAGAATATCTGTCAGTTAGGACTGACTAATTAATCGCAAGAACAAAAGACTGCTGGATTTACAGCGTTTGCTGTTTGTTTTCGCTTTTATAATGCTCTCTAAATACGTTTCAGTATTAATAGATTTGTTATAATGTAACTGCCGTGTTTTCGCGGCAGTGACGTCACATGAATCAGTATGAATCGTATGAATTAATTCTTTGTACTCGTGCCACTGCATGAACAGAACGCTAATATGTGTGGTTTAATCACTTATTAGTTGTAAACTATTTTCATTATGTATTTTAACTATCATTTATCAATTATTGCAGCCCTTTGCAAGAGTTGTTGCATGTTTAAATTGAACACACAACAAATATTTAAGTTTACTTTTATTATTATCAGCTGTGACCAAAGCTGAAGGCCTTGTCAAGGACGACATCCATACAATTAAGAAAACAAATTAAATTAAAGCATTTCAAATGCTTTCACTTTTAACATAAAAACATATGTCTTATAAAACATTTGTCGGAGGCATGTTTTTGCTACTGTCTAATTCTCTGTCATTCAGCTTTCTCATCATGGCTTCTCGCAAGAAGGTGCTGCTTAAAGTGATCATTTTAGGGGATTCTGGGTAAGTGTTAAAACATCCTTGAATCAGCTGACCCTCATGATTAACAGTACCACTGTCATGCATCCCAAAGGGCCTACACTTTGTACTGAGTTATTTTACTTGTGAAACCATCACTGTCTTGACATTGCTTAAGGAATTTCCTTGATTTTCCATCAGCCACTCCTTGTGGTTGGAATTTGTTCATTCCTGATAAAACTGATAAAATCCAATCAGAAAATAAATTTGAACACTAATGAATGCATCTAACTAGACAAGCAGTGATCACATCTCATTGTTAACAGAATGTTATCAAGAATGTATCCTTGTGCTGTGCAGCTCTGTTCAGTGTTAAATATGCTCAGATATGGCTGTACTTTCGTATTGACATTTTTGGATTGATGGCTGATGAAGGATTGATGACTACATAACTTATTGGCTCTAATTGTTTTATGTCTGTTTCCTTTTACAGAGTTGGGAAGACCTCTTTGATGAATCAGTATGTAAATAATAAATTTAGTAATCAGTATAAGGCCACTATTGGAGCTGACTTCCTGACCAAGGAAGTGATGGTGGATGACAGGCTAGTCACCATGCAGGTTTGTCCGCAGTGTTCTTGTGAAGTCTTGGAAAAAAAAAATTAAAATCCACTTGCAGTACTACCAAGTATTACTATAAGGTATTAATATACTATTTTGCCATTATCAATAAAGAATAAAAGGCCATTGTGCCCTGAAGATGACAATGTGATGTCTTAAGGCAATCATTACTTTGTGAACAGTGCTCCACAGTAGTAATCATCTCTGGTCATGTGATGTGGTTAAAGGATTTGCATAACAGACAAACAAGTCATTTCCAAAACATTACAGTTAATAAGTCATAGGTGGCAACTCCTTGCTCATGTTTTACACTTATTCTTGTGTAATAGAAGTCCTAACAGTGTTTCCTGTGTCTACCTCATATACTTACATTTACTTACATGCCTGGTAATCCCCTGGTATTTCCTAGTAGGCACCAAGTTTGAACAACCAGTTTTTAGCTCTCATGTTGTTTGCTTATGTCAGCCATGTCCTAACCTGTATGACCAGTCATGACAACTTGCGTCCCATGCTCCAAACAAGCAGTGTTTTGGAGGTTACTCCTAGAAAGTGATCTGTTACGAACATCTTTTTAAGATTTTGTTTACAATTTCATTTTGTTTACTAGTTTATTATTTTAAAATTAATTTCATGATGGTTATTACCAGATTGACATTATAAAAGTAAACACAGTGGCTTGATGACAATGTTTAGACACCCCCCAACACTGCTTAGTATAATGAAATTGTTATTTAAAAGTTTGTCAGTTGCAAAAACAAAAAATAAATTATTATTAGGCACCTTTTTGTAGTTACTGTAAAGATTTCATATTCTTCAGATTTGGGATACAGCTGGTCAGGAGCGATTTCAGTCTCTGGGTGTGGCTTTCTACAGAGGGGCAGACTGTTGCGTGCTTGTGTATGACGTCACAGCACCAACTACATTTAAGACTCTGGAAAGCTGGAGGGATGAGTTTCTCATTCAGGCCAGTCCACGAGATCCAGAGAACTTTCCCTTTGTTGTACTGGGCAACAAAATTGATCTGGAGAACCGACAGGTTGGTGTGCAGTCTGTACTCATTGGCAGTATCACTAGTATTGTTAAAAATGTTCCTCAATGGCTATTATATTGATTAAAGTTGGAGGGGGTAAGATTGTAGCTTGGCACGGTCTCTAGACATTTGATGTATTGGAGACTGTTGACACTAGTCATCTGAAAAGACCATTGCCAGTGATCTTAATGACCAGGAATTGACCTATTTACTGCTACATAAATCCTTTTGTGTTTTGAACAGGTAACAACAAAGCGAGCTCAAGCGTGGTGTCAGAGTAAGAACAATATCCCATATTTTGAGACCAGTGCCAAAGAAGCCATTAACGTGGACCAGGCCTTTCAAACTATTGCTCGCAATGCACTTAAACAGGTAGAGGTCCTTTCATTGAACTTCAGTCTTAAAACGAAAGCAGAATGTTATTTGTAAAACTTTTTAATTTCAACTTTCTTAAAACTTTCATAATTTTCAAATTATGAATGCAATAATTTGTGTTTGAACGTTTTTACAAATTATTTACACATTCACACTACTCATTGTTCCTGAACTAAGTGTACCGTTTCTAGAATTAAAGCATTTCATTTGAATACTTAATGCTTGGATAAACACATCCTAACTGACGAAAGATAAAAAATACAATAATCAGTGATTAAACATTCTTGCTATCTGGCTGGACTTGCTATCTCTTGTAACCTTCATGTTAATCTGATATGAACATCTCATTTTCAGGAGTCAGAAGTGGAGACATATGATTTTCCTGACCAAATTAAACTAAGAGATGACAGACCAGCTTCTACTAATGATGGCTGTAACTGCTGAAGGAGAGAAGAAACGGGGGGGAAGAAAAAGATCCATGAGGAAAGGAAATAAGGGCAGGATGGAAAAGATCCAGGCCCTTTTTAGTGCCCATCCTCCCCTCTGCAGTTGTTCCCCTTTGAAACATCCAGGGTATCAAATGCCACATGTGAAAGGTGAACATCCATTTCCCTGCTGAACTGAAGTGACGTGGTGTGATGGACTGTCTGAAGAACAGGATACTCAATGCGTTACAAGTCCTACTATCACTAAAGCTGTACAAGAATTTTCCTCATCACTGCTCCTCTTTGTGTAATGTAATTTTCTTTTCTCTGAAATGATCCTTCTCTGTCTGCTTCATAGTGCCTTTTGGTTATTGTTCTCAATACTGGTTTCATTTCTATACTGAATTAGCATTCTTTGAAAAGACAAAAACACATGTAGTAGGGCTGGGCGATAAACTGAATATTTACAATATATCTGATATTTTGTTGTCAACACTACACATATCGTCAAAACATTGTGAATATCAGTGTTTTATTGTGCTTTATTCTCATTTTTGACCATCAAAGTCTTAATACAATGCCAGTAGGCTTTATGTAAGTGCTATGATATACATTTTAAAAAGCCTAGTTACTGTATATTATTAAACTGTCTGATTTTAAAAATCAGTTCAAAGATTCAGGGTTTTTCCCATCACTTAATGTTCACTGAAGTCCCTACATGGTATTTTATGTTTGTAAAAAAAAAGGCAGATTTTTTTAACCATTTCCTTTAAATAAAAATAATTCACAATGCCAACACTGGTTTAGTTAAATAGATGGATCATTGTAATTTTAGGGCAAATCCCGCCCAGCCCTGATATCTAATGTCACGAAAGTTTTTAAAGGGCAATAACATTTTCACTGTTACAGTGTATTACTTTCATCATCAGCCATAGTTACTGACTTTTGGCTGTTATGGGTTTCTTCTGACAGAAGTCAGTCTTAAGGAGTTTTTTTAAGTACTGTTGACACAGATTTAAGCCACTTGTTTCAGCTTTTCATACGTTAAACCCAGTCTGTTATTCAGAGCATATTATAGATAGCAGCACTGACTGTCAAACAAGTTCAAAACTGTGGATGGTATAGCAAAAAAAGAACACTTACGATGTTACTCCCTGCTTAACTCAGTATTTTGATTTGCCTTTGCACATTTACATGAGATATTTTCTCTCTCTCTCTCTCTGTGTGTGTGTGTGTGTGTGTCCATAGAGATTGGTATATATATAATGTATGTGTATTGAATATATAATGTTTCTGTATGTGTATATATAAAATCTCTATGGATTTTATATATACACATACACAAACCTAAGAGCTCCCTCTTAGGTTTGCCAAAATGCAAAAAAGCTGTGTCAGTTTCAAAGATCCATTTGCTCTATTTTTTAATAAGAAAATTGATACAATTCAAAATTAAATAGAACAAGACCACTTTTTATTGCAATTAAATTTGCACACAATATTTACACAGTTGCACTAAAATGACCACTGGTTTCCTCTGATAGGAAAGCAGTGGCAAGTATGATGACAATGGCAAGTCATCATAACCCTGTGCCCAGACAGGTCTCATCGACAGGGCTCATTTCAGCAAAGTTCAGCCTGTAAAGTAAATAGAACATCTGACTTTCACTTCCCAAAGTCCAAATTAAATAACATCCTACTCTCTTGCTTTGTTTTCAAACAAGATACCTAGCTGATTGGCAGCGACAGTCCACATCTGAAGATTTGTATAGTTTTCTAGTTCATTTCAGTCCATGTATGAGGTATCCATTCCCTCTGTCTCAGGGTGGAGCAGACGGCCAGCCAGATGCTCAATGTCATCCAAACTAAGCTGTCTGAGGGAGCGTTCATAATCCTGGGGAGAAATTAAAGTTAGTTTCTATAAGTGCCTTTGACTAGTTTGACTAAACTTTGGTTAAGTCAGTATGTGCATTAATGATGATCTGGGAGTTTTATCTTAAATTGTGAGTGGAGCTGTGGCGAAGCAGGATTTTGAGCCTCCAAATAGCTCACTGAATAGCTCACTCGGCGTGAACATAGAAAATGTCTCGGGTTACTATCGTGACCTTGGTTCCATGTGATTGTGTCAGTAGCTGACCCTACAGGGAATCTTTTTTTTTTTCCACAAATCTCCTGACATCTTGATTAATTTCTGTGAATCTTACTGCTGAATCTTACAATTCCCAAATAACCATGTTTGGGAAGGCCAGCAGAACTCTTTATAAGAGAATAAGGGCCGATCAAGGCTGGCTCACAGAACGATAAAATTTGCATACCCAATTGAAAGTAACCCGAGTATGCCAAGCCGCTGCACTAAAACAAGGCAGCAAGCAGAGTGATAGAGACCTGTGAGAGTACAATAACAGTGAACACGGTAAGAAATGAGCTACGCAGCAAACAGCAACACACCAAAACAACACAGCAATGGCAAGTGTCAATGGCAAGTTTGCGGCAACTGTGCAAAATAAGATTTGCAGTGACAAACAAAAAAGCAAGTAAATCTTAGACGAGAAGCAGCTATAGCAGCCTCATAGACCTTTAAAGGTGGACAATGAACTGCTAGCACTCAGCTTGCACTGCAGAAAAGCTAGGACGTCAGACACAGGACAGCACTCCTGGTCCATAACATGTTCCTGACACCATCTGACAAAAACCACCCACTTCAGAGCATACAGACGCCTGGTAGAGGGCACACAAGACTGCACAAGCATGTCAACCACATGACTCGCCACCCCCTGATCCAGCCAGGTGAAGCCTCCACTTTCCATGAGAAGTCTTGTTTTTCGAGAGCATGTCCACCCCATAGTTCAAGCGGCCGGGGATGTGGGCTGCTATGATCAAGAGGAGATGATGGTCTGCCCACAGAAACAGGCTCACCATCATTCTGAACAGGGCTCTGAAGCCCATACCACCTTGGGAGCTTTTATTACATCTTTAACACAAATAAATGAGATCAAATTCTCATGGTCACCAGTAAACGCTAAGGGGACATGAGACCAAATTCTCATGGTCACCAGTAAACGCTAAGGGGACATGAGAAACAAACTGGCGCTGTGGAAAATGCCGCCAGGAGTTCTGTTTGGGCCCCAACGAAGAACCGTATCCAGGGCAGGAAATGGCTCATCACCTTGAAGCAATTCTGGGCTGCAGAGAAATACTCAACGATCATTTTCACAGTGTCTGAAAAGAGGCCAGGAAACGACATTAGAGCATTAAGGAGGTGCTTCCTGTCAGCCTCTTTCAGCTCTGTGAGGGTAAGCCATAGGTGGAATTTAGGACCACCATAAACCTCATACTGCAACCCATTGTTTGCACCGTCCGCTTCATGGCAGAAGTCTGTCACTGCCCTCAGGTCTCTAAATGCTCCCAGGTTGGTGTCACCATTATCCATCAACTTCAGGACCTTAGCCTGAAACACCTGAAGGACCACCAAGTTTTATAGGGCGGAGGCCACCTCACAAGAAGTAGCAGCAGGCCTTGTTAGCGAGGTGAGCTGTAATCCTACAGCATGGAGTTGTCGTTATCCTCAGTGTCAAAGGAGATAGCCCCCAGTTATGTAGCAAAGTTTAATACTTGACAAAGTAATGACAAAATTAAACAGCTGCCCCAGTCAACTAATCATTAGTCAAAGTTTTTCAAAAATGAAAAACTGAGGTCATGCAGTCTGTGATGGACAGATTTGTGGTAATTATAAAAGCAAAGGCTATCAAAAGTGTCATGCAAATTGCTTTATGTGTGCGCTTAATTTATATTTAAAAAACTAATTATCATGGTGTAGTATTTCTCTGTATTGTAAAACAATGCTAGCAATGCTTTATATAACATTCGTTCTTATACCTGAAACTCAAGTCATTAACTAATACCCCCCTCAGTACAGATTTACAGAAAAAGGTACGTTATTGTACATAATAATAATAATAATTATTTGCCCTACAAAATGAGAAGAACAGATTGTTGATATCATACAGAGTAAAGAAAGTATACCTTAATTAGTTGCTCCTGCACTTTAGCTGCGTCGACAGGGCTGAAGTGTTTGGCCAGGACAGTCGACAATAACTGCCATACACCACTGCCTGTTGTATCATTATTATTACCACTACTGGCTCCCACCGTTCCCCCACTCCTCTCTTCCGTTGGCCGCAAAACCAGATTTAGCTTGGCCTCTGGTCCAATGGAGTAATCACTTAACCTATGTTCATCTAAATACAGTGGTAACAACATGTCACAATGACATACCAAATACATTGCATGCCTTGACAATTGGGCAGTATCTGTTCTTTAAATCTAAAAAAACAACATGTGGTTTGTACTACCTTAAATGAACACATTTATTCATAAAAATAAGTAAAGAAAAATCTATTTACAACATATTTCCAAATTTGTATGACTTTCTGTGGAGCACAAAAAGTTTCACAGAAACTCTAAGCAGCCCTTTAGTGAGAACAAAGAGAACAAAGAAAACTAAATTAGAGGACATTATTTGTTTCTTAGCAATGAAATCCAACAAAACTATTCTCCCTTTCACCAACTTGCAATATGACATGTTTTGAACTGCACTTGCAAGTCTGAATTAGATTTGACATCTTTTAGTGAATAACGGCTTACATTTTAGTCTGTTCCACAAACAAAGCTAACACATGGCATCTAAAGAATTAAATTATAGCATGTTGCACTTGTCATATAGACGACTGCTAGGGCTACCAATACTGAAAAAATGAGATGCAATATGCGATACAGTAATGCTTTAAATTTGTACAATATTGTAATACAATTAAAAAATATTTAAAAACTGAAAATTATATAACCAACATACATGCCTTCTTTTCACAGAAAGAATGTGAAGTAATACTACAACTTTTAAGATTTTAATGCATTGGTTGTAGGTAAAAGAGCAATGTAAACATTCTTCAAAACGTCTTAATTGAATGAAAGGAATTCAAACAAGACTGACATTAAAAAGTAAATATGACAATGTTTATTTTTGGGTGAACTATTTCTTTAAAGTCAGAGGTATTACCTGCAAGGGCTTTTCCTTTATATAGCAGTCTCTGCTGACTGGGTGGGATGTTTAAACGCTCTGACAACAGTTCTTTTACTGTTGATACCTTTTCATTTTCTGTCACCTGTGCATCAATGAAAAGAAGTTGGCCATTTAATCTGCAACCTTATAGATAGAGTTAACTCATGTAGCCTGATTATTGTTAGCCAGGGGTGTCCCAACCTGATCCTGGAGGGCCACTGTCTAAAAGACTTTAGCTCAAACTTGCCTCAGCACACCTGCTTTGGAAGTCTCTAGTCTGCCTAGATTGATTAGCTAGTTCAGGTGTGTATTATTACAGCCGGGGCTAAACTGTGCAGGACTTTGACTTCAGGAGAGGATTGAACAGTCTAAGCAGTTACTGCATGGTGCCAACTCAGCTGGAGTTAAACTACACTGCTATGCTCGCAATATGGTATTGTCAGCTGAGTAATAGCCATTTTATCTATTAACCGTACTCGATTACTTCTTTACACTGACCTGGTTTAAGGAGCTTAATTTACTCAAGTCAGAGGCTGCATTTCGAAACCTAGACACTTTGTGCATTAATACTCAACAATCGGTTTGCATGTTCTTGGCTGATCCCCAAAATGCTGTTTAGCAGCCCCTGAGCTTTATTTTAAGTCAATGTCCCGTGAGCATGTTTGAAAATTGTCTAACCAGTCACGGTTAAAAATAAGATGTGTGTCTTATGTTTATCTACAACTTATAACAATATCAGATTTTAAAAAATTAGATAAAAGCAAAGCAGATGAAGTACAGTGCTATGATAATAAAGCTAACAGCAGTAACACATTTCCACCCCAAAACACTAGGCAACACTTAAACCCACCTGTACACTGCATTCTTTTCCTTGTAGTGGCTTTACGGTAAGAATCATTTTTATAGTTATATAATAAAATACAAAATTAAAAAAAGAAAATTATGTCGACGAACATTGGTTGACTATCAGACGCTATTTCTAACGGACATGACGTCGATGTCTTGGACTGGCGCATGCGCATTATTGAAGGCTGCGTCTCAGCCGGGTGACAGTCGCAAAACCCACAAGAGTACTGGAACGCTTTGAAGTCCAGAATCAAGATCTAGACGCGTAAGGCAGGTCAGTTCAAGAACCTGACTGTCAATCTAAATGAACTTTAAGAGAACACCTTTGCTGTAACATTCATTTTACCAGTCAATAAAAGTACTTCACCTTTTTTTCCTATATTCATGACTCTCATGACTCATGACTCTCTACCCTAACCTGCACAGCCACGTAACGTTCAAAACAAATTAAAACACACACACTTAAGATGGAGAAATTATTTTATTGAATTAATGTATAAAACATTATTAGGTCAGTGGGTTGTATTTTAAATTGGTACAATAAAATTCTTATTCTGTCTATTATTTTGTACATTTTTTGTCTGATTTTTGTCATCTGCTTAATATGAACATTTAGACATTTGAAGATATTCATTTTCAACATTTCAAGATATATATCTAGCTGGTAGCTTCATAAGGAGACCTAAAAATACGATATACAAATATAAACCCAAACCATAGCAATTAAGTGCTCACGATGTGAAGTGAAACCTTCCAATTTAGTAAGTTATTCTAAAGGGCATACATTTACAGCAGCTATATAGTGACAATCAAATACAAGGAAACATCTAAACAGTATTCCCAAAGAACACACCAACTATATAAGGGGCAAAATGAAAAAAAAAAAACAATTTTCAAATGCATACATGTAATTGTTTATATTTGGCCTACATTATCCAGAATTTGAATGTGAATATTATTTATGAATAATTTTTGTTAATTCTCATGAAAACATGGATTTTTTAAAATAGCATTTTATCTGCAATCACAGCTTGATACATTTCTTAAAATCATATGCATTTTCCATCTGTTTGTGACTATATGAAGTTCTGAAGAATGTTCTTCAGCATAGCAAAGCATACTGCAGTGCAAACATCTTAACTTCATCAGGAGGCAGAATAGTAAAACTAAGCTAATTATTTTGACATCCAAATACAAAGAAAGTTCATATTCTTGAAGTCGTGGTATTGCAGTATTTCTGGTGTTTATGTAGCATGAAGTTTAAACTGTTGTTTTCAGGACTCTATAAGAAAAATAATAAAGTAACATATGGTGCCTAATCATCTAGTTTTAGTTTTGAAATGCAATAAATGAAACGCATTACTCAATATTTTAGAAGATTTGACTGTTAAAAAAACAATCTGTAAAATTCAAATAAATCATTTTCTAAGAACTACATTACTATTATCAAATGTAATCGTTTTTCCTGAAATACTAGGAATAGTATCATCAAAACTTACTTATGCTTATGTTGTTTATTCACATGTCAGGCTCTGAAACAAAACATTAAGAAAAACAAGCATTAATTTCATTTTAAAAGTTTGGTCTCATTTAATTCCAATGATGTAACTGTAGGTGCAAGGTGCAAATTCTTTTATTTAACTGCTTTTAATCATGTTTGTAAACTGGCCCAGACTGTTTTCTCAGACTGATTTTAACAGCTGTGTTTAAACTCCAAAGTCGAAAAAGGAGTCAATCAATCTTTAAAAATACAACACTCATTCCGCATTTACTGTGTTTGGGATTCAGCAGAAATAGAAATATCTAAACATTCATGACATGAACAAGTATGTTCTCACCCCATGTGTAGGTCTTGATGTTTTTCATGTGTGTCACTCTGCAGGAATATATCTCTCCAATCTTGGGCAAGAACTCTACATACTTGGTCAGGTGGAACTTCCAGCCTTCCTCAAAGGCCAGGTCGGTCTGTATGGCCCCAGGAATCTCCTTACCATCCTTGAGGAGTTCAATGTAAATTTCAGGAGGATAAAAGCCTGTGGTGTAGCAAATCAGCACATTTGTTTTCCCATACACTCCAGGGTTGCGGCTATATACCTGGACCTGTGGGTCAGCTATTGACAATACAATACAAAGAAACACTGTTATTTTGATATCTAAACACTGTTTTCCCAAGGAACACACTAATTAAAAAAGTGCACTGAATAAAATCTTGGTATTTGCAACATTATCCAATATTTGTGAATATGTGAAGGCGCTGTCACAGCTTTTCCTATTATTTATGTATTTAGTTTATATATGGATCATTTTGTTGAATCTAGCGAAAATAGAATTGATTAAATAACATGTTAACTTATATCACAGCTTTATGACTTTTACCAATAAAATCCAGTAAAACGAGTTTCTTGAAATCATGCGCATTTTGTAACTGAGTAACTAGAAACCAGTAACTGAAAGTGAAAGTGTCTTAATATTTCAAGCCATGAAGTCAAAACAAACATATTATTCACAAACACTTACACAACTAAGTTTTATTTAATTATTTATTATGAAGTAACTATATTAAATGTAAAGATTTCTAAATGTTTGGGCTCCTATTCTTCCTATTTTTTAGGTCGACGTTCGTCGCAGTTGATAAATATACACATTATTAAATAAATGTATTAATTCCTAAAACTACAAAAGGATTAGCCACTATTTACGAATATGGATTACTAGAAAGTATTACATGATTAGTATAAAAACAAAATCTACGTTACTTACAATGCATGGCAAAACAGCTGGCGAGGACAGCAGCAGCTAGAATGAGTTTACATAACATGATTCCCCCCGAGTATCACTAATGTTCGAATATATAAACTTCAAAGCTAATTATATATAAAAATGCGATTTCCAATTCACTTCAGGCCTCTTGCTCCCTCGTTAATAAACACTACACGGAAGAACGTTCAGGACAAAAATAACGCCACGCCTATAAATATTTCAACCAATCAGAGATTTTGTTTTTCTGTTGCTGGGTGATTGAGCCATAATAATGTCGGCGGGAAAACGACACAAGCAAGGTTTAATAATTATGTTGGCTTAAAAATGCCAACATATTATTGTTATTATTATTATTATTATGTTGGCTTGAGAAATCCAACATACTGGTGTTTGATTTAAACGTATTATTCTAATTAATAGTGGTGCTTGCTGTGTGCAAAGCATCATTACTCTCTTGCATACGTCTTTTTTGGGCGTACGATAAAGTGGGCTAACATTTCATAGACTTAACTAGACATTCTAGTAAAGCTGGGGAGATAGCAAACTTGACTAACATTAGGCTGTGACTATGTGACGTCATAGCTCCACATCAGAATGTCGTAGAGAATTGAGCTTGGGCTCATATCGCTCATCTTAGCAAGCAGCAACAAATGGTGCCAATAGATTCAACTTTTTAGCCACACTCTAGCAACCAGCTACAGACCCCAGGCAACCACCCCATTTACTTTGATTAAAAAAGGTGAGAGGCATCATAACATCATAGAGACAAGCAGGTGGTCTCTTTTGACTCAGACTGGAAAATAGGCTATTAATTACTGGTAAATAGTATTTAAATTATCACCAAACTGTCCAGCCATGCCTTAGCAACCAACATGGATTAGCCGTATCTGAATTAGCCGCATGATGCTAGCATCATGATAAAATGAGGTCGCATCATGCTAACTGATGCTACAACGTGTTAACATCATGTTAAAATCTGTTAGCATCATGTTAAAATATGCCAGCATCATGTTAATTAATGCTAAAACGTGCTAGAATTATGTTTATTCATTTCAGCATCATGCCACATGATGTTAAAACATGTCCAATCATGCTAGAATGTGCTACCATCATGTTAAAACATGTTAAATCAATTTCTGACTGTCAAAAATTTCTGAGTTTTCAAGCTACAATCAGTAGACTTTCCACAGGATCAGACTTACAGTTTTCCATCCATCCATCCTTAAACTTTTAAGCTTTAAAAACTACTACAATCTTAATTTCTTAAATTTTTGTTATATTATTTCTAACTTGTAATATTATCATTAAAATGTATACAAGAATCTATATAAAATATAAACAGTTAAATAAAAGTACAAAAACCTTAATAAAGCAGACAGAATGCTGTAATATCGGTTTATGTGTGATGTACAGTGTTCTGTTCTACTAACGATTTGTCCCACTACTAATGTATTACCCCCTTAATTATTAGTGGGTAATAATTATGGTCCATTTTGGGATTTTCATATGCACAGTATATTTTTACAGACTTCTGCCTTCAGTCTCTGTTGGGTGTTTGTCCAATTTGGTGAACCCTTGGTTTACAGCAAATTACTGAGTGATAAAAACTCAGAAGCAGCCAGTATTAAAATCTGTTTAGTTACAAATATACACACTTTATCACTTGTTTAGTGTTACTGTACATGTTTAATCTGAAATTGTAATGTTGGTTTTGGTAACTGAGCCTATTTTGAAATATAATTTTAGTCTTTTTAAGATTAAATGACAGGGCCCATGTCTGACAGAAGGTGTGCAGGAGGTCCAGATGCTGCTGTAGATCCTCTTTTGTGGGCATCAGATCATCTGCAAACAGAAGGCATTTGACCTCAGGGTAAGACTTGGTGCTGGGGACTGTTTTAGAGCATATTTTAGTGATTTTTAGTCCTGGGAGTTCTGGTCTCCCTTGTTTGACGCTTCAGATAACCAGCGTATCAGGAGAGAGCTTCATGAGCTAAAACAAGTGCAGTGCTGTGAGTCCCCAGGATCAGGATTGAAAACCGCGTACAGACCTGTCTCGCTCCACCACTTTGAGGGAGGAAATCTCTCTCTCTCTCTCTCTTTCTCTTTCTTTCTCTCTCTTCCTCTCTCTTCCTCATTCACACTCTAGTCTCTGTTGAGCAGATCGGCGCGCGTGCGGTGAAGACATGACTCAAATACTCGCTCTGGATTCTTCATTATTCGCACTATTTCTTTACTTCCAAAAGCTGATCAGTTCCATCATTCTAGACACGAATCACCTTCGCCGTGTCTGTGATCACCATGTTGTCTGACCGTGCCATCTAGGTAAGCGTCTTTTTAATAATAAATGTAGATTAAATATATTTTTTAAAACATTTTTTGAAAGTCCTTAATGCATTTGTCTAATTGTGCAACCTCACCTTTGAACTCAAATTAAATATTTGCAGAACAACTTCAGTCGTGCTGTGCCGTTTGTTTATTTATTTCTCTGAATTAGTTATTTTACTCCAGTAAACGCACGCATAAGTCTATCGGTCCGTCCTCAAGACTCTACATACAGTATACCCTTACATAGGGTTTATGGGGACACTCAGAGATCTTCAGTTCGCGTTGCAGTTGAAGATAGAGGAGTTACGGCAAAGAGATGCTCTTATAGACGAGCTAGAGCTGGAACTCGATGCTAAAGATGATCTCATTCGCCGCCTGCAGGGGGAGCTCGACCGTCTGCGGCTTTCCGGCAATTCTCCAACCGTCTCAGCAGCTACTGCGGCAGGTACGATCTCCGAAGCCAACTCATCTTCTGATCCCCCATCCTTATCATTTTAAAACGTCATTTGACTTCTTATATGTAATTTCAAAACTGAAAACTAATTTCATTGACTTACCTTAATAATGTTCTTCTGCAGAACAGAAAATAAGGCATTTTACAGAATCATCTGACGTATTTTCTTTCACACAATGAATGTATTGAACACGGGCACAGGGCTGTGAAGCGCCAAAAGGACATTAAAGCACAATAAAAAGTCCGTGCAATACCTTTGTGTGATGAACAGACATGATTTTTAAGTTTCCATTATTGTTCACTGAAAATGTACACCTTTATGTAGACTCTAAAACCTTATTTGTGCTTCCATCTTATCATAATTACAATTTAACTACATCTTAGAAATCGGCTAATAATTCTAATTGTGAGCCAGTTTCTGTGCTATTTTGAGAATATGCAAAATTCTGTATGGATTTAAACAAAATAAATGGAGCTACAAAGGCTTACACCATGCTTAAAGCATTATCAAATTATCAAAAATATTTCAAAAAGGACACCAGGGGGCAAATGTCTGTAAACAACATTGAAAATAATGCAGCCAGCAAACAAATATTTGATGTGGACCTGCATATTTGACTGTTTAAATCACATGTTCCTTTGGCATCATAAATGCATTATGGTTTAGTTTATCTGCTATTTTGAATAGTAGAAATTGAATTACAGATATTTTGGAGTTTTGACTAGTCAAAAATGAATTATAAACTGTAGACTTTGGGGCATTTATATATTTATTTTACATGTGATTTTATTTGTGTATTTGAATGTTGGTATTTTAATGTTGTGTATTTGAATGAAATAAGGTGTTACCAGCATTTATAAAAATAGATAACACACAGACAAACAGACAAAAAATAATATTGAAAAAAAATTATTACAGGCATTGCATTTGCATTTAGGTCAACAGCATGCATCTGTAAAAGTGAAGAGACGAGCCCTTGTAACAGAACCTCTTAATATGGAGCCAGAACTCATATTACAAAACCCTCCAACCAGCTATAGCAAAAACCAAGAGTAAGAACACTACTGAAAATCCATATAATTCTCTGGTCAGTTTTCTGTGTTTTGTCCTTCATCTAGAAAAACTTCCAAAGCCACTGCTTTAATCTATCTCTCTGCCCTTAACTTTTAAGCTTTTAAAACTACTACAATCTTAATTTTTTAATTTTTTATACTATTTCTAACTTGTATTATTATCATTAAAATAATAAAGTATACAAGAATCTAAAAGTATACATCCATCCTTCTTTCTTTCTTTAGGTCACAGAGGCTGATAGAGGCAGCTCTTGTAGAGAATGAGTGCATGAAACATCTAGACAGGGATCAGATGCTGTGTTTGATTGGTTCTGTATATCCCATCACTTGCAAACAGGGTGTGTGTGTCATGAAGGAAGGTGAAGAGGGATTCCAGGCGTACATAGTTGAAGGTAAGAAATGATAGGCGAATGAAGGAGGGACCCTCTCTTTATAGCACTCCAATATAATGCAACTGTGTTTTATTTGGACTTACGATTTGTATGCATGTCTGAACATTTAGACATCCAGTTGATTTACCTGCATTTTTATAACCCAGTGCTCTAAAGTCAGCCATTAATAGCAGAAGTAAAATCACACCTTCAGGCATATTCTTAATAATTTATTAGCATAGCTTTATTATCAAGTATAATTATTATTATTTATTATCGAACCTCTTTGAAAAAGCCTGCATTAAATTTTGATATAATCACAAAACAATTCACACCAACTGTTAAGATAAGATTGAACCTTGATTGAAGATTGAAGAATAATGAACCTTTAATAGGGTCGTATTATGGAAAATAGGATTTTCCTTTCTCTTTTGAAACAAGGAAAAATTAAAAGAACTTTATTGTTCTCAATGAAAATCCCTCCCAGTCCACCCAGAGCAGAAGGAAATGTCATTTAGAAATGGCCATGGTTATGATGTCACAACCATGAGCACATTAACATGCCCAAATTATTATTTCTCTGCATATACAGTAACACAATTAAAACATAATTTAGACATAGACGTTTTTTATATAGCATTGACTCATGTGGAACTACCCAGATTTTTGTCTAATCAAATTCATCTCCCTAGCAACAGACTAGAAAGTGTATGGCTATATCCTATAGGCACGGTAGCAAGAGAGAAAGTGAGAAATTACTAATTCAATTACAATTGTTTATTGTGCAAAACATCTTGACTTTCTGTACAATATTGGACTTAAATGTAAAAAAAAAATGCTACAAATATGTAGAATACAGCCCTCAAAACTGGACAGTCATTCAAAATGTACCTCTCTCTGGCTGAGGTAGATTAATTAGTATGCACTTCCCATAGTGTTTGCAGGATCAAGCAGGTAGCAAGACAAATGTGAGTCTAACCTGCTTCTGGGAAGAAAAAACATTCCCACTCATGTAAAGTTAAATGAGTTTTAAAATGTCAGTGCATGTCTAAATACCCAGTTTGTAAGTAAAATAGAGGACTGAAAGTGGGAGAGAGATGTATTACCATCATTAAAGCTTTATCAATACCTGTCAACCACAGTGCTAATTCCCAGCTTTGATTTGTTAGAGGGAAGGGCAATATTTGTCTCACCATTGCTGACAGCGTCTTCCTGCTTTATGTGTGACGGGTCAGATAATCTTACCATGTGACATGCTGCCTCTTAACACTTTAAAGGGCATAGATGATGTGTGTATGTGTGTTAATACAGAGGGAAAACTGGAGGTATCCAGGGCTGGTCAGAAGCTGCACATCATTCAGCCGAAAATGATGTTTGAAGAATTGGCTCTCGTTCAAGTCAAGTCAAGTCAAGTTGAGCTTTATTGTCATTCCGCTATATGTGGGGACATACAGTGGAACGAAATGTCGTGCCTCACAGGACCACGGTGCTACATAAATACAGACATACAACAATGACGTGAAACAGTATAAATCTAAACACAAATACTAACAGAATTAGATTATAAATATACTATATATAAAGTTGCCTATACATAAACTAATAAACTATACAAATGTTCCACATAAATATTGCACGAGGAAAAAGAAAGTCAAGCACTGTTCCTGGCTGGAGAACAGTACAAGATGATCTGTAGTGCATGGGCTTGTAAACATACATGAGTCTTTTGTGGGATTATGTACCCCCAGTTGTAAAGTGACTAGTGCACATAGAGGAGAGTGTGCTACTGCAGGTGGTCTGTGCGGCCTACTCACCTGTGTGTAGCACACTCAGAATTGCACAAGGGAGAAATAAAAAAATATATATATATATTTAAGAGGTATGAGGTTTTTTTCAGAGGGGGGCCGTGCTTGAGTTCAGTGCTCTCACAGCCTGGGGGAAAAAGCTGTTGAGCAGTCTGGCAGTGCGGGCTCTGATGCTCCGGTACCGTTTTCCTGACGGCAGGAGCTGGAAGAGACTGTGTGAGGGATGGGTGGGGTCCTTTACGATGCTGGTGGCTTTGTTGGAGCATCGTGAAAGGAAAATGTCCAGGATGGAGGGGAGAGGGGCACCGATGATCTTTGCAGCTGTGTTCACTGTCCGCTGGAGGGTCTTGCGGTCTGCGGCGCTGCAGTTCCCATACCAGACAGTGATGCAGCTGGTCAGCACACTCTCAATGGTTCCCCTGTAGAACATGGTGAGGATTGGTGGAGGGAGACTTGCTCTTTTCAGCCGGGCGGAGAAAGTGTAGGCGCTGTTGTGCCTTTTTGGAGAGTGACGTGGTGTTGGTGGTCCAGGTGAGATCCTCTGTGATGTGCACCCCCAGGAATTTAGTGCTGCTGACTCTCTCCACAGTCGAGCTGTCGATGGTCAGTGGGGGGTGGTCAGTGGAGTTTCTCCTGAGGTCCATCACAACCTCCTTTGTCTTCTCCACATTGAGGGACAGGTTGTTCGCGCCACACCATGCCGCTAGCTGTGCCACTTCCTCTCTGTAGTGCGTTTCATCGTTGTTGCTGATGAGACCTACCACCGTTGTGTCATCAGCGAACTTGATGATGTGGTTGGAGCTGAACTTGGCAGTGCAGTCGTGGGTCAGCAGTGTGAAGAGCAGCGGGCTGAGCACACAGCCTTGTGGGGCACCTGTGCTCAGTGTGGTAGTGCTCGAGGTGTTGTGGCCGACACGGACTGACTGGGGTCTTTCAGTTAAAAAGTCCAGAATCCAGTTACAGAGAGAGTTGTTAAGGCCCGACAGGTGTAATTTATTAATGAGCTGTTGTGGGATTATTGTGTTGAATGCTGAGCTGAAGTCAATGAACAGCATTCTTACATAAGTGTTCTTTTGGTCTAAGTGGGTAAGAGCCAGGTGGAGGGTGGAGGAAATTGCATCATCCGTAGAGCGGTTTGGACGGTATGCAAACTGGAGCGGGTCGAGTGTGTTGGGGAGGCTGGTTTTTATGTGATTCATGACTAATCTCTCAAAGCACTTCATCATGATTGGAGTCAGTGCTATGGGACGATAGTCATTCAGACAGGACACAGGTGATTTCTTAGGTACCGGTATGATGGTTGTGGACTTGAGACACGTGGGGACGACTGCCTGGCTCAGCGAGATGTTGAAGATATCTGTTAGGACATCTGTCAGCTGTGCAGCACAGTCTCTCAGTACACGGCCAGGTATGTTGTCAGGACCCGTAGCCTTGCGTGGGTTAATCCTAGACAGGGTCTTCCTCACTACGGCTGGAGACAGACAGAGCGCCTGGTCGGTGGGAGGTGTGGGCAGTTTTTGTGCAGGTGTGTCATTCTGCATTTCAAACCGTGAATAAAACTGGTTAAGTGCATCTGGAAGGGATGTGTCGTCATCACAGGCCTGTGGCAGGGGCTTGTAGTCAGTGATGGTCTGAATGCCTCACCACAGGCTCCGTGAGTCTCTGCTGTCTGTGAAGTGGTTATTGATTTTTTGTGCATATGACCGTTTTGCATTCTTGATGCCACAGGACAGGCTGGCTCTTGCTGTTTTTAGAGCTGCTTTATCTCCTGATCTGAATGCCTCATCTCTGGTCTTTAGCAGCCCACGAACCTTTGCCGTCATCCACGGCTTCTGGTTGGCACGTGTGGTGATGGTCTTTGTGACTGTCACATCATCAATGCACTTCTTGATATATGCACTCACTGTTTCAGTGTACTCATGCAGGTCGGTGCTGTTGTTGTAGGTGGCTGCCTCTTTAAACATGCTCCAGTCTGTAGTCTGAAAGCAGTCCTGCAGTGCTGAGGTAGCATCATCCGGCCAGACTGTGATGAGTTTTTGAACCGGTTTGGTGAGTTTCAACAGTGGATTGTATGCTGGGATTAGCATAACAGAGATGTGATCGGAGTACCCGAGGTGGGGGCGGGGTTCAGCCCTGTACACGTCTTTCTGTGTTGTGTAAACAAAGTCCAGTGTGTTATTTCCCCTTGTAGCAAAGTTCACATGTTGGTAGAACTTTGGCAAGACTGTCTTTAAGTTTGCGTGGTTAAAATCTCCGGCTATGATGAAAAAGCCGTCGGGGTTGTTTGTTTGTTGATCGCTGATGGCGCTGTACAGCTCGCGAAGCGCGTCCTTAGCGTTTGCACACGGGGGGATGTAAACCGCAACAATAACAATGGCCACGGCAGATAGAACGTTCATAGCCACACCTGCTCCACTACTGTCACAGGTACTGAGACACACTTCTGATTCACACACACATTTGGTTTTCATGTTTTATGGGGACATTCCATAGACGTTAGACATTTTTATACTGTACAGACTGTATATTCTGTTCCCCTACACTAACTTTTTGCATTTTTTCATGTTTGTAAAGATATTGTTGAGGACATTCATTAACACAATGCAATCTTTAGCCCTTACCTTACCGTAGCCCTTGCACAACCTTAACTATCACAAATAATGCCTTTCACACCGCACACGTATGCAGTAAGTATGCAGTTAATATCCAGCGCATATGCAGAGCTGAAGGAGTAAGCATCTGTTGTGCTTTCATACTGGTTGCATTTGCAGCGTGTAGCTGATCCATGATTTTTTTGGAGAAAAAAATACAGTTAGGAGAAAAGACTTGTCAAGAAGCTTATTTTATTGCCAGTGTAGTTTATATAACTGTGATTTGTTTCATCAACATTGTTTTTGTTCTATTTGTTTTCTGTGTAGTGTGAGTTGTAGATCGAAGAAAGGGCATCACACTGTATATGTACACGTGCAGTGTGAAACAGGTCTATGTCCCTAACCCGAACTATTACCCTAAACCTAACTTTATCCTAATTCTAACCTCGGCTCTAAAATCAAGTCTGCATCCTCAAACAGCCCTTTAATAGGGTGTTGGAAAGTGAGGACTGGCCAAATGTCCTCAGTTTACTGTCTTTGTCCTCACACACGCAACTATTGTTGGCATGCCGTTAGACTATAGAGCTAGAAATGTGATGTGGATGGCATAGCTCAAACAATTTGGTCTGGCATAGTTTGAGACATTGTTGAGAACGTTCCTTAAAGGAATACGCCACCCAAAAATTATATTTTGCCCATAAATTACTTATCCTCAAGGCATCCTAGGAAAATATGACTTTCTTGTTTTAGCCAAACACAATCAAAGTTATATTAAATAATATCCTGGCTGTTCTCAGCTTTAAAAAAAACCCTTCCATCCATTATAAAAGTAATCTCTATGACTTCACGGGGTTGTTAAATGCCTTTTGAAGTGAAGCAATACATTTGAGAAAGAAAATGATTACTTTTTGAGCGTTTTAGTGATTGATTTGTTGCAATTGAATGTCAAAATATCTGTATGAAAGACTATACTAAACAGGGCATCAAGAGTCAAGTCAAGAAAGAGTTTATTGTCATTTCAACCATATACAAGTACATAGTAAAACGAAACAACGTTTCTCCAGGAACTAGGTGCTACATAAAAACACAGAACAACACAGAACTACTAGGCTACATAATTTATACATAAAGTGCACAAGTGCAAACATGTGCAGACAGCACAAGACAGTACAATGACTTTGGGGCAGACAATGGACATAGTATGTCCCAGTGCAGCACCGACCAGCACAAAGTCCTGTTCCAGGGTGATCCTGGTGAAATAGAGATATAGCTGTAGTATTAATTCTGAGGTTTATAAGTGTCTGGCGGTGGTATCCACGAACACCGAGAGTTCTGATGTCCATGTGCCTTTAAAAGTCGGGCTAAAGACGAAATGGCACCATTTTGTATCCGGAGTGGCTGCTGCACGCTACTGTCACACCGCCATCTTGGATTTCTTTTCCTGATCACAATCTTTTCCTGTATCTTTTCTTTTCCTGAAAATATCACACTGGCTTTACACCAGTAATGCTGAATCCCATTGGTTCTTGCATGGCTATCTCGTGACTACCCCTGGAGTTGTATGGATTACTTTTAATGATGAATAGATGGATGGGGTGGGTAATTTATGGGCAAAATATCTTTTTTGGATGGAGTACTCTTTTAAACTGTAGAGGAGACATATGGGATTGTATATATTTGGGATTATATAGCCCATTATATGGGAATATATAGAAGAATATGGAAAACAAAAGTCTTTATTTGTTCCCCTTTTATCATCTTACTGCTGTAGGAGAAACAATTAAAATATTTAAGTTTTAATTTGTGATTTTTATTTCTTCTGGGAATTTACACACACACCTCTAATCCATTCTCAGTATGTAGTCCTCATGTATTTTTGCAATCCTATTTGGGATGCTCCTCATGCGTCTGCGTAATCTACAACCACCGTCAGCAGCTGTAGATTACAGCTTCCTGGGAGAGATCACTGGAATATAGCATCAAATAAATCATGAAATATTCTGCCTATTAACCATCAGCCTCCAACATGCCATACTAGACTCAACAACACACACCAAATTTTAATAAACAGATATAAACTTGTAAGCTTGTAATGTAAATCTCTTTGTTTTTCTCTTATCTTTTATGTTAGTTTCATAACAAGCCTGCTTGATATCTAGTTACCAGTCACTGTATCCAGCAATGTATACCAATAATAGCTGTATTACCCTTTTGAAGAAAACCCAGCACAAAACATCCTTTGGATCCTGACTTCCTTCTAGTCTTAGTTTTGGTATTTTAGAGTTAGATCACAAAAGACACAGAGCATGCGTCTAGATCCTGTGTGTCTTTTGTGTTCCAGATCTTGTGTTCTGAAAGCACATGGACATTGTTTGTTTACTTTGTGCCATGTGCTCTCCTGTGTGCTTTTGACCCCACCTGCTCTATCAATAAGACCCCATCTTATTGATAGATAAATAAGCCCATTATTCTTTATTTTATTGTAATATTTTCTTTTAAAAATAAAAATTTGGAAGTGGAATTTTTGTGGTTGAATAATTACATTTGCAGTGCTATATGGTTGTTAGGCCAGTTGTTAGGGCATCACAGGTTTGTTACTAGGGGATTTTGGGTGGTTGCTTACTGGCCAAAGCTAAAAGATCAGGTTTCTATTAAGTCACAATTTTATTTGATCTTTCTTCTGGAGACAATGCCTGTCTTGATTGTCTGCTGGTTTTATCTTGAAGTCAATATCCTTTTCAGATTCCTCTCTTCTCTTTTATTTGCTCACTCTAAATCTCCCTTCCACAGAAACTCTTAGACTTATTTCCTGTACTTTCCCATTTTATTTCAACCCTCTGTTCAACCTTCCCTGACCACTTATGACTACTCTTTTATTGTTCTGTACCTTTTCTGATTGTTTCTTCCTTGCCTTTTGTCCTCAAGATGAAAGATAAACACAGTTTGTCTCCTCTTTTGTTTGCTATTTTTTGTTTGTTTGCAGTTTAGATTTGTTATGAATTGCAAATACATGCACTCAGAATGTGTGCATTGAAACTTCATTTGCATGCTACACTGGAACGCTGCAATGGTAGAGATGCCACAGTCAGGTTGAGTACAAAAATGTTTTCTACAGGATATCTAACTCAAAATTTGCTTACAAAATGATTATATAGACTGCTTTTTGGGGATTCTTTTCCCTACCAATTTCTGTAAATGTAAGCAAATCCCATTTCTCTGTAAAAATGCTTTACATGCTAGGATGTAGTGTCCATTGTTTTTATTAATTGGTTATTAATTGGTTAAAAAATAGAGTTGATTTAAGTTGATTTTTTCCCAATGCATAATATGTTGTTGCTTTACAAAGAAATTGCTTTAGAATGATGCTAAAAGACAATGTCACCTTTAAAATTGTTTCCAAAATTTAAATTTAACAAAAAATTGCATTTCAGTGTCTTGACTGGATCTATTGTTTATGTTTATTGCTGTTCAGGGCTGCACATCTGGGCTTAATTATCAATCTAGAATCCTCTGATATTCCACAGAGATACAGGAGAAAGGACAGGAGAAAAGGACAGGAAATAAGAGAGGAAGATAGATGTACTACAGGAGAGAAGACAGAATGCATAATTTCCCAAAGATGGCTAGAGAGCTAGAGATAAATCAGTTAATCTGTGTCATTACTAATTCAAAAGGGTCGCATGAAGTGAGAGAGAATAAGTTGGGAATAGAGAGAGAAATATTTTTAGCTATTCTTGGTATTTTTATTTTTTTATTTAGTAGGAGATTCTTTTTAGGAGAATTGTTTAGTAAACACCTTAAGATAAAAATGCTGAAACACAAGGTTCATGTTTGCTTTATATTATTCTTTCACTTTGTATTATTTATTATCAATGGAACCTGAAGCTGAAAGATTTTTTTTTTAGTTGCCAAGTTTTTTTATTAACATATATTACTAATTTATGGTATTGCATTTCAGGTAAAGACTTTTGCATGGTATTTGTGTGAGTTTGTGTAACACTGTAACATAAAGATAAACTACATGGGCTATGAATCTGACAGAACAGACTGTGAATTTTCATTGGCTGAAACATTGGTAATGCCAGGAAACAGGAAATTTGCATTACTTGATATTAGCTATAAATGTGTGGATGTGAGATTTAAATAGGCTTGGATTGTGTATGAGCAGTATATAGTTGTGGATGGTACAGCAGGAGAGAAATGTTTCTCCACACTGTAAAAAAAACTTTGCTGCCTTAATTTTTTAAGCTTAATCAACTTGGCTATACCTATACAAATAATTTCAACTTTATATTTTAAATTCTGACTGGTATATTTTAAAAAAAACTATTTCCCAACTATTTCTTATAAGTCACCACACCAGTCAATATTACAAAGAGAAAGTTGAAATGACCAAATTGATTAAAATTTAAGGCAGCAAAGTCTTTTTTACAGTGCAACAGCAATTAAATTAATCAAAAGTCTCCATGCATTTATATCTTCTGCTTTACAGATTTTTCCTCTGAGAAAAAGACGCATTTGTGTATCCTCTTATGTATCCAAGTTTCAAAAAAGAGATCTTAACAATGTCTCTGTGGTTAGATTTGCCAAGAAATAAATGTATTCACGTACATTTAAAAGTCAAAATCTAAATATGAACTCCCAGTTCTCCCAAGATCTAAAGATTTGAACTATCCAATGAGAATTTGTTTTATAGCGCTATACTATTCATTTATGTTTTGAAATTGTCTCATTTGGTCTATTTATTTCAGAGTTATGCTGATTTGTTTCATAGAGAACCTACACCTTGTCCAGCAAAACAAAACTTTAATATTCTTCCATTTTATTGATTTTTACAGCCACGATCAGAAATTCATGTATCACCAAAAACAAAGACCCATCAGTTTCAAAAAACAGTTTAAAGCAATCAAGCATCTTCCCTGTGTTTCCTCTCTCTTACAGCTCTCATGAACAGCAGGTTATGGGTGATGGAGGGTCAGGTGTTTCAGAAGGTCATGATGAGGAGCAGCCTGACCAAAATCACTCAGTCCTTGCAATTTCTGTACAGGTTAATGCAATAATTACCATTTTCACCTTGCTGTTAATTTACTCACCCTCAGGTCATCCAAGGTGTAGGTGACATCTTTTCTTCATAGAACAGTAAAGAAGCTTTTAGCTAAAAACATTGTCCTTGGTAATTCATAAAGTCTGTGGTTGCTGTGTCTTTAAGATTCAAAAAAGCAGATACAGGCAACACAAAATTAAACCCTGCGTCTTCGGACAATATATTGAGGTCTTATGAAGTATAACGATCGATTGTGCAAATATGTGAACATTATTTACAACATTATTAGTAGTAATCCATAGCCTCAGGTAACCGGTCTTCAGTGCCTAAGCTTCATTGTTAACTTGCGTAACTACCATGACAGCTCTAACCATGACAGGAGTAGAGAAGTGAACTGTTCTTGCATGAAGCTCTTGCATGTCTTTATCTTTTTAAGTACATTTAAGTACATTTTTTTATGTGTGCATACTCGTGTGCACTGCTAAAAATAAAGGTTCTTAAAGGGTTCTTCACAGTGATGCCACAGAAGAACAATTTTTGGTTCACCAAAGAACCATTCAGTCAAAGATGCTCAAAATAGACATTTCTTTCTTTTTATGATATAAGGAACCTTTTCCTTTACACCTTTTGAACCTTTTGTAAATCAGAAAGGTTCTATGGATGTTAAAGGTTCTTTATGGAACCATACAGCCAAAAATGGTTCTTGTATGGCATTGTGAAGCATCTCAAGAATGTATGTCTCAATTTTCAATTGTTGATCTTCTTTTAATTAAAATGTCATTGTAGTAATTGTTATTTTTTTGAGCACCTAAAATACTTCATAAAAAGATTTAAGATTGTATGAGTACCTTCTTTTTATAGTGTTTTCTGCCCCACCCCAGAGTAGTTGCTGGCCATCTGAAAAAGTTCTTCCTCCACCATGAATAGTAGGGGAGGCTGCTGGACAGACCTAGGAAACCCAAATAGATCATAAGGATGAACAAGGAACATCTGATGGAAGATCCTGTCCAGAAGATCTTTAACTCCCTTTTCTGGAGGAGCTATTCCCTCATTCCGAGAAAGGCTGAAGACCTGGACCCTGTTCAAGGCCTTCGTTGTAAAAGCGGCTGCCACAAGTTGTTGCTGGATTTTTGTTGATGCCTCTCATGGCAGCAATCCAAGAATGTGTTGGGGGACGCCAGAAAAGAAGGAAGGTTTTCAAGATTGGTTAATCCGAGGGTCTCTCGATTTGGATGACAGCAACCAGCAGACTAGAAGGACCTGCAGACACAGTGATCAAAGTAGTGAAAATTAAGGTTTGGGAAAGCTCAGAGAATCCATGGAAAAGGACTTTAGGTCAGCCTCAGAGAGGTTCTGGCAAGCTATGAGATGGTCCAGGCTGTTGTAAATTGGGATGAGAACCTGCTGGCCTCTCCTGGCGATATATTCTGGAGGTGAAAGGAACTTCTGAATCTGAATCTTGCCAAATGGGACAGGGTTGGAGGGCAGTCATTGTCCTTTCTCTTCGGGTTGGGGCCGAGTTGCTTTCCAAACTGGAGGAGTTCAAGTATCAGGTTAAGGGATAAGGTGTCTTACCCCCAACTGTGCCTGAGTTTATTCTGCTGGCATTGGGAATCAAACAGACAACCTTCTGGTTACAAGTCCGACTTTCCAACCAGTAGGCCACAACTTCAGCTGACTGTGACAACTTCTACTCTCTTCATTGTAAGCCAAGGCCAGGTGAGATAAATTAATCCCATCCACCAAATGACCATATGCTGAAATTAATGAGACAGAATCAAGAAATCCAGAGTTCCGTTATGAAAGAAATACTGATATGAATGTAATGATATTAAAGCAGTATCACATGAGCCATGCTGATATATGACCATTTACACTTGCTCACATGATATTGCTTTTATAAAACAGTTCGGACAACATGAAATATGTAAATAAGTAGGGAGAAAGTCATAATAGCCTTCTATTACAATATACATTTTTATGTTTAGGTGGAAGTATTACAAAAACAATCTGCCAATGAGGAGAGTGTGGTAGTGTCTATCCTTGCCAGAGGAGATTGCTTTGGGGAGAGAGCTCCACGAGGGTAAGATATAACCCCCACCAGCAGAGGACGAAGCCTTTATTGCATGGAGGTGTGAGTTTTGTTTTTTAGTAATTCTAATTTAACTGAGAAGGAGTGATTATGGTATGTTTGTTTCGGAAATATTATTAAGGCCCTATATTGACTAAGCATAAGTACCTAACAACTAATGTAATTAATTAACAACTATGCATAAAAGGTTTGGGATATATCATTTGAGAGCCTTATTTAGTCTATGTTGATTTCAGTATTATCATGTTCTAAAAGGCCTCAAAAATGTGAATCAGAGCAGTGCAAACATGGGATTGTTGAATGTTTTGGGGTTTGCTAAGAAAGTCAGAAATTCAAGTCAGTAGATTGGATGTAACATTCATCTTTGACCTGTTCTGTGTTCTCCAGGGATGATGTAAGGTTGATGAGTGTGGTTGCCGCAGGCGATGTGACATGTCTGTTCATAGAGAGAGAGTAAGTGTAAGCCGTGGGAGGAAAACACAGATTCATGCCATGGAAACAGCATAACAGAAGTACAAATGTATTCCAACATCTATATCCAGGTTTTTCAAAAAGATAACTGGAGGCTTCAGCAATGTCAAAAGAAATCAAATCAACATCATCAAATCAGAGTAAGTAAAATAATAATCTGTTTAATTTACATTAGCCACATGATTGGTGACCCCTGTTGAAATCTAGATGTTTTAAACAGGGCAGAGGAAACTGGGTCTGCATTTGGTGACATGTCACTTAGCAGTTTTCAGGTGTTGTGTAACCTGGGGGGCGGACGGTATGGTCACACTCAGCTGGTGAGCTTTGGATTTCAAAGATACTAAAATACTAAAAATCCTAATAATATAAAAATATATAGAACATAAATAATATTGTATTATACAATTAAGTGTTTCCTAAAATAGTCCTGCCATTAATGCTTTGTCTTTACAACAAGATTTTTGTTGATATCAAAATGACTTCATGTAATAATTGTAATTCATACAGGTTTTAAGTTTCTTAAAAAACTTACAGATTTCATACAGATTTTCTTTTTCACCTGAAGGTCCACCTGAAGCGTGACATCAGACGCAAATATGCATTGAAGGCCATAACAAAGAAAGCAATACAAAATCCAAGACAAAAAGAAAGGATCTTTGCAGAAAAAAACATTCTGATGGATCTCCATAGTCCATTCATAATCAGGTCATCAAGTAGATCTTGTCAAATCTTTCTACACATCAAAAAAAGAATGTGGTGTTGAGTGTTTATGTAAGTTTAATGTGCTATGTTTCCAGGCTGCACTGTACCTTTAAAGATGCTAGATGCTTGTATATGTTGATGGAAGCTTGTGAAGGGGGAGATCTGTGGAATTTACTCAGAGAGAGGTAAATGCATTGATATTCAGTTCTGAGTAGTTATTGTAAAGCAGTTATTTTTTAATAAGCTAATGAAACTTATTTGCAAAGCCTTTGTGAAATACCTGATTGTGTTTACATTAACTGTCATTAAATTATTGGCATTTTTGGAAATCCCCACCAGTATGGTCTTTGTGACATTAAAGGCAGAGTAGGCAATTTTTTCCAGAAACATTTTTTGTTATGCTAGTTGAAAGTCTCTTCACATCCACTTTGCAATCACAAAGTGAAGTGGTCTAAATTTATTTATATAACTAGATATTTTCTATGCTAGCAAAGGACCATACAATGTTCACCCAATCATTGCATTTGGTCCGGATGTCATACTTGCATGTCAAACTATGCATTCATGTGTTGGAGGCATGGCCTTGGAGATTGCTCTGAAGGGAGGATGGGATCTTATGCATTTAAAGCTACAGGTAGTTTACTATTGCTAGCCTCTTCAAAATTTCCTACCCTGCCTTTAACCAGAAAGAAACACACTGCAGAAGTTAAACAAATTATTACATTTTGAAGGGTTATTTTATTTTTAACATTGTAAAACGCTCTATATAAATACAAATGTAATTGTAGAACAGGAAACATGCATTACAAAGTAAATAATAAGTTTAATTTTGATTTCATGTTTACTTTGTGATAACTTTTACTACCAAAATGAAATGTAAAATTCCCCACAGAGACTTCAGGGAAAACCTCTGACTAATGGTGTAACAGTTTTTGTAGGAGAAATCCAAGGAACCAGGGTGATAATCTCAAAATTTTTAATAACCAGAACTCAGGAACTCAGCAGACCAAGAGAACACCAAACACCATAAATGAGGACTGACCAAGAACAGAAGAAATCCGGGGAGTGTATATACACAGTTTTGGGTTCGATTCCAGCACTGGCAGGTAGCAACTGAAGTGCCCTTGAGCAAGGCACCTAACCCCAATTGCACCCCGGGCGCAGTAGTGTGGTGCCCTCTGCTCGGGGTGTGTGTTCACGACTTGCAGTGTGTGTTCACTTCATACCAGTGATGGGTTAAATGCAGAGGTCACGTTTCGGGTGTGGGTTACCATATCTGGCAAATATATCACTTTCACTTTTTCTTCACTTCCACTACACAGAATAAAAACTAGAAACAGGTAAAAACAATAGGCAACTGAGGAGGAGCTACCAATGAACTAATTAACAAGGTAATGATTAAATTTAACAAGGGAAAATAAAGGAAACCTTAAACACAGGAAAAACTGAACCTAAACATGATAAATGGCTCACTGAATCATTTTAAACCAGTTTATTGAAATTGATTGTTTAAAAAACTACACTTGCCATTACTGCAGTGATGTCAATGCAATTCATGACCGTGGTCTTTATATTCCAGGGGATCACTGGAAGAAGGTACTGCTCGCTTCTACACCGCATGTGTGCTGGAAGCTCTTGATGTTGTACATAATAAAGGCATTGTTCACAGAGACCTGAAACCAGAAAATGTACTACTGGACCAGCGGGGATATGCAAAACTGGTGCAGACTCATTTTAAAGATAAAATAAGTAACAAAACAAACAAATATCTCTCCTGTAAGCACTTGATTGTGATGATTTGTGTTGGTTCTTTCTCTTATCATCAGGCAGGGTTTGGTTGTGCTAAGAAGCTGGGTTCTTTGCACAGGGCCTGGTCATTCTGTGGCTCTCTGGGTTATCAGGCTCCAGAGGTCATTCTGCATAAAGGTCATGACATGTCTGCAGATTTCTGGGCTGTAGGGATGTTGGTGTATGAACTGCTTAATGACAGGTAGGGTCTTCTAAATATAACAGCATGTGTCTTGTAGCAATTCTGTACAGTTTGTGATGTATATATTATTTGAGAATAACCATATTCTCAATAACCATAGTGCAACTCGGTGCACGGTGTAGCATACTACCGTGAAACTAGTAGAATCATATACCAGTCCTGAACGAAGTTATATTAAAGTTTTCAACTCATTATCATTCATCTGCTGTGGAACCCAGAAAGTCAATCTGCAAACGTCTGGGTTTTTGAAAAACATATAGAATTAAATATAAACTAATATCTGTTGCTTTCAGAAATGTATTTTGTCAAAAGACATGGCTATGTTTAACTAGCTGTTAAGTGGGTAAAACTTTTTCCTTATAGTCATGTATTTATGGTATCTACCAGCAGGTGCTACCATGCTAACTATCTTAGCCCCAACTCTGGTTTACATGGAGCTTTACTGGTTTATTCTCACAAGTATTACAGCACATCCCATCCAGAAGTCTACCTATAAAACAGCCCAACCATAAAAGGACAATGTAGACAACTTTACATCCCGAATGACAAACATTGTTACTTAAACTAATGTTAAGTGCTTCAACAAAATTCTACCTTTACATTTCTCTTTTTGAAACATTTAGACTGTTTAGCTATCGGCCCCAACTGTACATTTAATAATGAAGAAGGAATAAAACAGTTACTTTAGGGGGAAAGCAGAGGGCACTGCCTAATGGTCGCTTTGGCAGTGAACTCATGAACATGCAAATGTCATCAATTAGTATTCATGGATCAAGCTGATTGTTCCTACAGCCTATTGTTAATTTAATTGCCTATTATAAAGATGGAGAAACATAACTTTCACCTATGCATAGTGTATCACTTTTTTATGATATTTAAAAATGTCTCAGCCTCTAAAGGAGGATATCACAACCACAGTCTGTTTCCATATTTCCAGTCCTCTGTTCTCTGGCTCAGAGCAGCTAAAGGTTTACTCCGCAATCCTGAAGGGAATAGAAGAGGCAGAGCTACCCAAAGTCATCAGCAGGGCAGCAGCTCATCTCATCAAGAGCCTCTGCAGGTAAAACACAGTGCTTTTAAAAGAGAAAAAGGCTGAAGAAAAGGTTGGTTATACCAGAAAAGTGTCATTAAAATGTATAGAAAAGACAGACAGCCAGCCAAATAGACTAATAGACTGACTGATATATAGACTGATACATATACTGATAGATTGTTCACTTCAGACTTCACATCTCCTTCACTGAAATGAATGGAATGTAAACACTCCTCACTGTAATGGATGGATGGATGAACAGATAGATAGATTATGTACCTCTGTACATTCTTTACCTCTGAGAGTACTCTGCTTGTGGATTGGGGTTTATGAGTCTGCTGTCATCTGTCACCCCACTTTAAGGCACAACCCCACAGAGAGACTGGGCCAGAGGAATGGTGTCAAGGACATCTGCAAACACATGTGAGACCTGCTTATCATCAAATATATGTTTGTACAAGAGAAGGTGGGTTGGGGAGGAGGGATGTGGAAGGATTTGGGGATTAGATAAAAAATGAAAGAGAAAACAGACGAGGATGCTGCTCTGTTTTCAAGTACCAGATTATTTAGTAGATTGATTTCATGGTTGTGTTTCACAGGTGGTTTGAAGTGTTTGACTGGGACGGACTGCAGAAGAATACTGTGACTCCACCACTAATACCACACGTGAGCTATATCAGTGGATTGAAACCAATGTGGTATGTGAAACTATGTCAGCACACATTAAATAGTCCAGACCAAATAAATTTATCTAGTGTAATTAAATGTGTTAATGCATTTTGCAGGTTCCCAGTGTTTTTAATCATGGAGGATTGGCTCCCACAACACAAAGCCAAACAGATGCATTAACAATCGATGATTCAGATTGGGACATAGACTTTTGATTTGTGCCACAGGGATGTATGGACACATAGTTATAAAACTATGTATGCACACATAGTTATAAAAGGAGATTATAAACGGGATAAAATGTACCTGGTGTGTAGAAACAAATTTAAAGAGCATATTATTTTCAACTTTCTTAGTGATGTCCTTAGTCTGTCAAATAGCAAGGCATTACTCCAATGCAGTTCAAGTAGGGTGATGTAAAGACTATATATGGGATCTATCTAATAGTCCTACTGGATGAACATTCTACAGTACTTTTCAGCAAGCATAGGCCCTAAATGGTTGGGTAGAAATAACTTCTTTCACACTTGCAATTGTGCTTGCAATTGTGACTTGCAATTTGGTGCACAAAATGGCTTGCAATTTCAACACAGTTCCACAGTGTAAAAGATTTAACAGAAAGTACAGAAGAAAATCCTTTTTTAAAACTTTCTTAGTTTTTTTAACATGGCATAACAGTGAAAGTATGACATTTTTATTAAAAAAAAACCTGGAAGTAAAACGTGTCTTGTGTCCTGCTAATTATATTAGCAGTAAGTCATGGGGACACCCATAGAACACATTTATAATGATCGTCGCCGATGCTGGGAAATGTTGCCAAACAAAACTATTTAATCATAATGTGATGGGCAAATGTCAGGAATACCTCAAACACCATTTCAAAGTTTGTTGTCGTTTCTCCCGGGGCATGCTGACGTTAGGTGTGAGGGCGGGGTTTTGGGTGAAGGGGGGCAAAATTTGGCACTAGGGTCCGAGACGGATTTGGTTGAACAGTCTGAGACAAACTTTTGGAAGACGGATGACCCAGATACTACACGGGTAAGAGCCATTTCTTTAAACTTTAACAAATCATGTAAAAAATCGCCATTTATACAACGTGGATAAGCGTAGTTTCATAGTCGTAGTTTCTGGTAAAAGTGGTGAGGCAAAGTTGTTTGGAAATACATTCATTCATTCAATCACCCGTTGACCTGATCATGATACAACGTGTCTGTTTAGGGACGTTTCCGGAATTTTATTGAATGTTCACACATCCTCTGTTAAGTCAGTTAAACTATTTCATAAGAAATCATTTTGTTACGGTTTTCTGTTTCACCGCGTGACATATGGAAGTATTTTGTAAACGTGTAGCCGCGCTTTAAAAACCGCCCCTAAAATGCTTAATAAACACGTTCACATAACTTTAGAGACTAGATAATGGTCTTGCCTGAATGTTTACACATCCTCTGTAAAGTCAGTTAAATTATTTCATAAGAAATCATTTTGTTACGGTTTTTTGTTTCACCGCGTGACATATGGAAGTATTTTAAAAACCGCCCCTAAAATGCTTAATAAACACGTTCACATAACTTTAGAGACTAGATAATGGTCTTGCCTAAAAATGAATGTCAGTTCTCGATTAATAAAGCGCACAGACAATGATAAAGTAAATGAATGTCACTGCAGTAGATACATGTTGTCAAAACAACATCCATTTAATTTAAATAAAAACCTCATAAGTACGTTTGTTATTTTATCATTTAAATGCCTGATATAAAATACTGTTTAAAACGAAGACAAAAAGTATTACACATTCAGGTTGTTGAGCGTTAGCCGATCATATGTGCATAGTTAATATGATGAACTACACCTGTGGTTATTCTAGGTCACCTATGTGTTGAACTGCCGTCATACACAATATTGACTTTTGGTTCACTTTATTATAAGTCACTGACTAAAAGACAAACGTTTTTAGTTCTACCATCATTTGCTGAAGCCACTTGATATTTTGCACCATGGTTTAAAATGTATGTTTGTTTTCATAAGGGTGTTTTAAATTTAGGTTTATTTAAATGTAAATGTTTATGGGTTGTATTGTCAGATCAACAGTTGACTGCTTAGTCGTAATTTATTCATTTGGTGTTAATTTTTTGCATGTTGAACTGTTTTACATGCTGGATGACTTGGGTGTCAGTCATCTTGCATGCTGAAGTAATGATGTGCTTATGTCAAAGAACCTATAACATTATCAAATGTTGCTAGCACAACAAAAAATACACTACTTTAGGAAGATCCTGTTTTGCCTGTCAAAGAAAAAGGCCAAAACAATCCTGTAGTGATGGCATGTCTAGTCATGCTGAATGAGGATGTGCTGGTGTGGCACTCTTACACAATCTGTAATTCAACAATTTGTTTTGTAGAAGGCTTTTTAGAGAAGTTTAAACAATGCTTTAAAAGGTATCACATTTCTTGGTAATACACAAATAGCCTCAAAACCATAAAAGCAATAGCAAACTGTAGATGACACTTATGATTCATGCTTTGAAAAGACATCTTACTTTCTATATGCCTGTGTGACATTTTGCTGTATGTTGGATCAGAAATAAGGATGCATTGCTCCCTTTTCACGGCCCATTCCTGCTCCCAGACTGTTAATTTAGCCAGTGAGGCGCAACTCTTTCTCCCCATCCCCTCTTCCCTCTCCTAAGCTTTTCAGTCTGATTCTGTGTTCTTCATGCTTCATTTGGGAATCACAGCCAGAGAACATTGAACCATTCTCTCATTCAGCCCCTTTCTCATTTATTAACTGCTGGGGAAATTCTCATTCCTCTTGTTCACTGACTCTTCATCATTTCCTACTAATTCTCTGAAAAGTCACCTCCAGAACCAGCTCTTTGACATCATATCCTGTACCTACCACATCCTTTATTCATTTTTGTTTTTATATCCTTTCCTAGAAGAGGAATTGTATTACTTAAAAGGTGTTTTATTTTTGCTTATTGGAGACTTTTCTGGGAACTTATAAAATCCTTTGAGAGAAATAAAAATAGCCACAAATGAGATAATATTTTTCACATGTCAACAATTAAGATAATTTGGCTAATTTAAGATCATTTGGAATTGTTGAAAAATGAGTTTTGATTGCTTCTGTTTCTTGGCAAATTTGAGCACAATTTAAAACATTATTAAGATCTCATTTAAAACAAGAAACGTGATTTTTATGGTATCTTCTATCTCAGGAGAAACATCTGAGAACAAGGAGACTTTCAAAATACTCAATTTAATGTCATTACTGTTTAGGAGAAACAATTAAGCTTTAAAGACCTTTCATTTGTGAATGCTCCTTCCTGTGGGATCTTTTTCTTGACAATGTCCACCTCACACAATGAACATCTATTTCCTGCTAACCTACATTCTGTCACCTAACTGTTGAGGGTTTATTTTACACACTTGGGAATTGGTTGTTTCTTGTGGATGCTTAATGGCTTTAGTCTAACAGTTTGGCTGTTGTTCCTTTATGCTGGAGTTCAGTAGACATGCTGGGGAAGAGACTCAATCCAAAAGGTATGAGTGGTCTATTGATGAATGTGTAGATCAGCCATTGTGTACCTATCACATTACATTTTCTAAGTAAATAAATACATTTGAGTGATATTTGCCCATGCATGCCTGCTGCCACAATGCCAGGATGTTCTTGTGGCTTTCTCAACCAAGTCAAAAGAGTCGACTTTTAAGAGTTTGTGGTTCCTGGATATGGATCCATCCCTCAATGCACTGGGAATTTTTACCTATTTTATTCTCCACTAGGCAAAAATTGTAAGTGTGGTCACTAAGAAAGTACTAGCACAACTAGTTCTGAAGTAGGAGAAATGTGCTAAGGACATTCATGATCTCACAGAAGAGGTTTCATCAGCCACATCTTCAGTCACCACAGGTGAAATGGCCACATTCCAAAATGGCCCTTTATGGAAAAGTCACAAGCAGAGCTATTTACAAGCACACAGACTCTTTTTCTGGGTTTCTTTTCTGAACTTAAGCCTATGATGTTTTATGACACTTTTTAATGGGTACTGTTTTACAACCAACAAACAAATGTATAAAGAATCCTATTTAACTGCTCCACACAGAAAGCCCAGATTTGCAAAACTTTTACTTCTCTCATTACATGTAAAGATCCCACAAGACAACAGTCCTTAGCTGTTGTAGATAGAAATCAATATCACAAAATGAACCCATTCAGAGTGATAGAAGAGCCCAACTTGATCTCTCTTTGCGATATCCTGCTTGACTACTTATCAAACAGTGTTCAAGCATCCCAGTTGGTATAGAGCATTGCAGTGATCTTGGGTTCGATTCCCAGGGAATGCACATACTGATGAATGCATAGCTCAAAGTTGCTGTAAACGCCTGCATAAAATGCATAAATGTAACTGCAATGAATAAATAATAAATGGACATGAATATTAATTTAATAGACAGACAGCAAAGAGTGAAACGAGCACTAGCACAGTTTGACCGGTCAGCCTGACTGTTTAGCAGTCATTTGACTGCAGAGCAATGTGATTGACCAGTCAGAGCCAAATATTCAGAGAGCCATGTATTAATGACTTGTCACAAAAAATTAACAACACCTAATAACAACACCACAGTTTTTGAGTGTATAGAAAGAAAACAAAGCATTGTTTCTTAAAGTAATACACTTGTTTCCTTCTGAGTTGTTGATATAGGCCGTGCTGGTTTCTGAGGGCTTGAATTTGCTTTACAGATGAAGGTTGTAAATCTGTAAGCCTTTCTTTTGAAATACGCTTCAGTTCATTTAGCCCCAGTTTGAGTAATGGCTTCTGTCCTTCTCTCCCCTCTTTGTTCTGTTTAAGTTCCCAAGTGAGTGCCAGATACTCACAATAGTGCCTGTCTACCTCTGACAATGGCCTGTATGAAAGAGAGAGAGGGGGGTCCAAGGGGGTCTGTTCTCATCTGTGATGCGTAATCATTTTCAGATGTCATCTCTGCAAAAATTTATCTTCAGCTTTGTGAATGTGACACAGAGAGGGATGGTTGAGCTGGTTGTATGGAAAGGTATATTCCTTTTTGAAGTGGTATTGCTTTAGAAAGCCTTGGCTTTAAAGTGGCCATATTTGGCTACAATTTGGTCGTCTGAGAAAAATGTGGTGAATCCTATAATATTCCTATGAGCTTTGTCCAAACATTGTAGTCTTTGATCGCTTGTTCGTCATCAGCCAATTAATGACCATTGCAATCAATTTTGCCCTAATTAAATTTCGCGAGTGTCAAGTTTTAAAACACAGTCTTCACTGCAGTGTAGCTTCTCCTACAACAAAGTAAAATCAAGAATTACTGGGAGCATGGATCAAAATTAATGTGATTGTTTGTTAACCACCATTTCAGTTTTGCATGTGAATGCACCTCATCATGACCAAATAGTGGTTTTCTTTATGCAGTGGTCAGACTGTACAATTTATAGTGATGGAGTTATATATTGGCCAAGCCAATTAATTGGCGGCCAAATTCTAATTAATTTAATTTAACATACATTGAACTCAGCACAACAATTACTATCATGGCATATACAATGTAAACATTCACTTTGCAATTAAAATTAAAGATCTTTTTAAAATTGAGAAACACATTATGAAATGTTTTGGGGTCATTGTGTTTATATGGGTGTACTAGCCATTGTTTTCTTGTTAAGAAGAGCACCAGACCCATTATAAACCTAAATGTATTGAAAAATGTACTATCCAAGTAGTAACAGAAGGTGTTTGTTGTCATAACGATAAAGCTGTGTGCTGTACTTCTTCACTTGTGTCCTGCCTTCCACTGTTGGTAGGCTTAGATGAATCTTTTGAGCAAGTAAGGGCTGATCTTAAATACATTAGAAAGAAGTTCTACTGAAAAGGATTTTTGGAACACTTCTTGCTTTTTTTATTTTTACATATTCTGTTGTCTGTTGAACTGTTGTTAAAAGCAAAATCACGCATCCTATCATACTGTTGTAGTCATATATCAGCACTCTGTGATGGCCCGCAACCTCATTTTGGCATCTTTAGCAACACGTTTTCTGCAAGCAACCATCTCAATCCTTGCTGTGGTGGCATTTAAAGAGAGAGAGAGAGAGAGAGAAAGAAGGAGGGCATTTTTCCTATCTGTGGGAAGGAGCTGATACAGGCCATGGTTAAAGACGAGGGTTGATGACATCACCCTTTATCCTCCAGTTCTTTAGTAGAGGGGGAGGAAGTGGGTGAGAGGTTAAAAAAGAGGTGGTGAAAAGAGGGGATTTATTTGGCGGTGAGAGAATGAATGAGAGAGAGAAAGAGAGAGAGAGAGAGTAAATGGCTCAGGACAGGAAACACGGAGCATTCTGTGGGGCTGTGAATCGAGTCCCAGGAAATGAGCATGTCTGGGTCGTCTCATGTGATTGTGTGGACTCTCAGTGCACCACGCAGTCTCTCTCTCTCTCTCTCTCTCTCTCTCTCTGAATTCATCTCATTGGTAAACAGTCACACTCGATCGCGCCCAGGGCCTCCCACTCACCCCATCTTACCACCCCATCAGTGCCTACTGTACAGTCATGTTTTGCTACTTATCACTGTTGAAAACCATTTTGAACATTTCACCGGGACATTCTCACACACCTGTCCTTAATCTTCATCTGTTTCTTCTAGTTTGTTCCTCTACTCCACACAAACATTACCCCTGGTGTGTGTTTGGGCTGTGCATGCCCCGCCTGTAAATGGCTGCTAGTAACCCGACCAGCTGTTGTGTGTCAGCCAATTATCATCACTTCCTCTAGTCATTGTGATGGGGCCCAAAACATAGACTGAATTCTCTCAGAGCAGAGTTGATTTCATTCACATTTTCTATTTCACAACAAACCTATAAGAGAAAAAGATTTATGAAATCTTTTTGAATGTGGTCCACAATCCACATTGAATTCTTTTTTAATTTATTTATTCTCTGTTTGTCTGTCTCTCTCTTTCTCTCTCTATATATAAAGGTCTCTCGCTCAGCTATGCAGTTTCAGGAGTGGTTACGTTCTCTTCGCTTCAGTGGAGGAGATGTGAAATCTGAAGTGGACAATCTGAAGAGCCTCCTCCCCTCTCTCCCTTCATCTTTCTCTCTGCCCTCTCTCTCCATTTCCTCATCATCTCTCATAGGTTTAGGAGCTCTAGCCTCTCTCACAACATACTGGCTGGTGACCCGACCTCGACCCATCCAGCCCCCCTGTGACTTGCAGGCCCAGTCCATACCTGTACAAGTGAGTCCTTACTGCTGCCTGCACAAAAAATTTAAACAGTATACAACAGTTATTGTTTTTAAATAGTATGCTACATCGCTATCACATGACCTTGTCACATTGAATTATTGAGGTGAGTGGCATCCAGTTATTATCTTGCAAATATAAAAAATTGTTATGCTTTGTTAATCCCATTGTACACATTGTGTAAAATGTCTTAACGTGTGGCCGTCCGATCAAATAATGAGTGAAGAAGGGCATTGAAATTGAAAATTGCATCATGGCAAAAAATTGTCAGTGCAGGGCTGAATATAGTTGATTATGTATAAAAAAAACTTAAAAAACAGAAAATAGCACCCATATCAGGGTAAAAGTCAGTTTAGTATAATTTTGTAGAGTAAATTGTTGTTTTTAACAACTTTTACTGTAATCTGAGGAACTCATGATGCAACAATACTGTTTAATGCTGCCACAGTTCACATCATTAGTGCAATTATTTTAACCAAATTATAACCAAAGTGGATTGAAATTATATGCAAGTCTCTGTGTGTGTGTTTCCAGGGAGAGCCCAGTTGTAGGCGTTCAGCTTTACTAAAGGATGATAATCTGCTGGAGTTTTACTATCAGGACACTAAAACAGCTTACGACATGTTCCAGAGAGGACTTAGAATAGCAGGTCTGTGTGATGCTCACCATTATTTGTCCTGTACCGCAATGTTCCTGGCCTTCTTTATACAGCTTAAAAATGTAATGGTAAAGTCAGCTCCATTTTTCTTTTGTTCATTTGTTGCAGTGCTCTGCAAGGCATTTTCACATCATTATGTTTTAATGTTTTATACATATGTTTTAATACATGTATCTTATTTTGTAAATAATTGTACTGATAGTTTCTGGATCGATTGCTTTTGTTGAAGAGTTTATTGTGTCTGGATCTATGAAACGTCATCAGCATCCATGATAAGACTAAAGTGAATCTTCACCTTAAAGCTATGTTGGAAAACAATTGCATGGAAGACAAGTGGTTTAAGAATGAATGCTATATTTAACCAATCAGAATCAACAGTACCTAACTATATTAACTGTTACTGTACAGGAGATGGCCCATGTCTTGGCTTTAGGAAACCAGGAGAGCCCTATCAATGGATCTCCTACACTGAGGTGAGAACATCGCATATAATTTATTACTGTATATTGATCACATAATAACTTCACAAAGCCCTTTAAATTATTATGGTAATATGTTATAGGTAGCGGAACAGGCTCGGGTGTTGGGATCAGGTTTGCTAGCAAAGGGTTGCAAACCAAACCCACAACAGTTTGTGGGCATTTTTGCCCAGAACAGACCCGAGGTATCTATCAATTTATTTTATCTCCTTCAGTTCCTTCTACACAAGAAGGAATTGACCCTGTAATCTTTATTAGTAAACGTTCCTGACCTTATTGTGCATAGGACAAATTATATAGTGCCATTCTAAAGTCTAAGTTTACATTGAAGAAACCTTTTTAAATATTCAGTATATCCAGGTACTGTAATCATTAAGCAGATTTGTGACATTGACCATATTCTTTTTACAAACTATCAGATTTTCTGTCCATTAAAGAACAGGAGATGCTATTTATGTAGAACATTTATTAATGTTGGCATTAAAGCAAAAGGATCACATGCCAAATACTAAGAAATTAGGTAAGTTGTAATTATTATTAGTATTAAATTAGTAAGCAGTGAAGAACAAAATCATTTTCATTAATGGTCTCAACTTTATAAGCCCCACTTTATTAAACAATTACACAAGCCAAACAAACCACTAAATATTCTGTTTGTCATAGAAATATGTGACTTTGAAATTAAATGCATTGTGAAAGTTAGTGTTGTGCAGTTGTCATTTATCATTAAGCTAATGTTCCTCCCTCTGCTGGTTACAGTGGGTCATTGCAGAGTTGGCCTGCTACACATTCTCTATGGCAGTGGTTCCTCTGTATGAGACACTGGGATTAGAGGCCATGGTTCATATCCTTAATCTGGGTCAGTATGAAAGACACATGATCTCATCATCTCTTTGTAAAATCATGCTGTGCTTGACATATTTAAGCATTACAATAACATTATTCCTGAAGCTACTGTAGTACAGCTGTGCATGACTAGAAATGCAACTCTCAGATGTATTGACATCACTTACATTTTAGTCATGGAACTGTTTGAAATTCATTACTCATGTTTTGTATCTGTCTTTCTCTAGTGGAGATCTCTATGGTGATTTGTGATAAGGAGGATAAAGCAGAATCTCTCTTAAAGAACAAGGAGACAGGAGTGACTCCCACTCTTTCCTGTCTGGTGCTCTTTAACCCTTTCAGCCCTGCCCTGCTGGAGAGAGGGAGGAAGTGCAGTGTGGAGATTCTACAACTCTCACAGATCATGGTTAGAAACAACAGCAATTATACAAAATTCCAAGTTAATAAAATATCACAAAAACTGTGCTTGTAGTCTGCTAATAAAGTTGCCAAAGGTAAGCTGTGTGTTTATCTGTATTGCAGAATCTGGGAAGAGAGAACTTACAGCCACCTGTGGTAAGTTATGTATTGCAGCTGACACAGTTTGTTTGAATGTTACTTCTTTCTTTTTTGTTGGGGTTATCACATATTTTGGATGGTAGAATAAACTAGAAATTTTACAACTGTTTTCCTTTTCAAAGAATAGATTTTCCAGAAGCAAATTGATCTTGGTTTTATCATTTACACATTTGTTTGTATTGGCTTCAGCCTCCTCAGCCACAGGACCTGGCCGTGGTATGTTTCACCAGTGGGACCACAGGTACTCACTGCTTCCTCCAAAACTCTTCTAGATCCTGTTTTATTTTGGTGAATTATAGACTAAACTAAATTTTGTATAGTTTAGTATGTAGTGTAAAGATCTAAAGGAATATATATATATATATATATATATATATATATATATATATATATATATATATATATATATATATATATATATATATATATATATATATATATATATATGATGTGGGTGGTATTTATGTTTCGATGTGGTTATTGTTTTTTGTTGTCATTTAGGAAAGCCTAAAGGAGCCATGATCACCCATGGCAACATCGCATCAAACACCTCCTCTGTCATCAAAATCCTGGAGGTCAGTCTCATTTTGTTCAAAATTGTTAATTGTGCATTAATTAATCATTAATTGACTGAATTAAGGGGAAATTTGCTTTTAAATGTCTTAGTAAATGTTGAGTGTGTATGTTAATAAATGGAACCTTATTACAAAGTGTTACCAAAATGTCTTTGTCTCATGGATCACATGGAGGTTGTTTGTTAAAATATCAAATGACATATTTTACCAGTAATAAATTGCACCTGTAAATAAAACGGCATTTGTAGACAGTGTGTTGAAGTGCAGTTAGTCAGCTTCTGTTGTTTTGTTTCCACACCGCAGGGCTTCTTTGTCATTCGCCAGGAAGATGTGTCAATCTCCTATCTGCCGCTCGCCCACATGTTTGAGCGCATGATTCAGGTAACCCCGCCCTTTTTGTTATTCTGCACCTTTTTACTTGTGTCAACAGTATGACATGTACACATGAAATGGCATTTACCTCCTAAAATATGACAGTTTAGAGGGAAAGACAGTGTATTCAGTAAGAAACAGTAAAGGGGCAAGACTTAATTGTATTAAAAGTGAATTAAATAATATGAGGTTATGTTATTAGGGGCAGGGCTCTGAAGGTGTGTATTGCCTATTGTTTTGTTTTGTTTTTTTATGGCTGGGAATGTACAGTAGCCTGTAAAACAAGGTAAGCACTTTGGTCTGGAAATGTATTTTGTCTTTTGTTTTTACTCATGCAGAGATCAGTATAGCCATCATCAGTAAACTGGATGCTCTTTTATAGTTGCAAAAATTAGTTTTTTTGCTTCTTCTCTTACTAATTTTACCCAGTTTTACCAAAGCTGTCTCTAAGTGTTCTTCAAACCATGCTTAAACATTTTGTATCTTTAAGCATTCTTTGAACAATACAGTAATGCTGACAGTGTTAACACCAAACAGGAAATGCTTAAACTGACCAGTTTATTGACCAGTTTACACTTTAAGCATGATTTTCAACCATGGTAGTATCTGTGAAGTTTGACAAAAGCGCCACCTAATGGCCAGATATTCATGCCTACATTTTCCAAAAAATTTGACCGGAAACATCAACACATTTACGGTTTTCTTCCTTTGGTCTTATTGTGTCCCCATGTGTGAATGTTTCCTATATTGTCTGTCCATTTCAAGTTTGATTAAAAACTACATTGAAAATGACTGTATCTTGCCAATGCTTTGGTTTATTAAAAGGAAATCTGGTAGGCATCAGTGCATTGTTAAGAGTACACAGACAGTGTAGAGATATTATTTGGTTGTGTATGTACGGCCATATTACTTGTCTTCCATTTTGAAATCAACATGCAAAATTTGTCAAAATACAACTTATACAATGCTAAAACTGGCCATAGAAAAACCATAGACATCTGTAGAAATGGATTTTAGATTACATTTTTTAAAGAAAGGGTGCAACAACAAGGCTGCAATGACTTTGCGAAGAAGTTCAGTGAGACAAAAATGATTATTCAATATACTGTTTTGTCAATGCTATTTTTATTAGTCATTTAAATTTAATTTAAAATAAAATTTTAACATTTCAATCAATTCCAGAAAATGCTAGGTTACACCAATGAATTAAAAGAAATGTAGAGATATATACAAATGTATTAATTTTGACAACATTTTGACAACATCTTAAGATTAATCTTACTTAAAATTATCCACTTAAAAAGTTTTTCAAGATTTTCTTAACAACAATCTAATAATTTTATATCTATTTGTAGATCTTTATATCTATTTTTTCTTTATTAGGATGCCTTTCTAATGCCCTAATGCTCTAATGTCCCCACCATTATGTAACCAATATCTCGTTGCTGTGTTCTCACATTCTGAAAAATCAAAAATAAAATACAAATATAAATAGTAAGTAACAGTGAAGATCAACTGAAAAGCTCAATTCTACTGTACGACTAATACTCGCTTACCTGTCCTACAATCAATAACGCAATAGTAGTGGACATTATTTTGGGCAAAACACTTGGTATCGGTCTGGAAAATGACATTCAGACTGTAACTGTTACTAATTGTTGGTCCTTTCTACCACTGGGCTCAGATCTGCCTTGATTCCCCTCATGTTTTCCAAGACATCTGGCCACGTGCCGAAAAGATGAGAAACACGGGTATGAATGCAATGCCATGGACAGCTCCAATCAGAATGACTAAGAACATGATTTTAAAGGAGGTTCTAAAGTAGCAGCGAGCACACCCATAATGGTGAACACAGCACCCTGTATTGCTGGATAGCCCAGGTTATAGATCGCATCTATGGCTTTCTCATATGGTCAGACACAAAAGCATAGGCTAAAAGTCCACAGAGAAACCAATACAGATTATAAGAATGATTTAATATCAAGTCTAATTTAAGTGGATTTGGGATCAGCATGAGTGAAACAAGTATCATTGCACATGTAGTCACTATTACATTTTAAGTTGTAGTGCTGACTATAATATCATATGGGTCAAAACAGATAAACATTTGGTGGTAGACAGTTAGATTTATGGGTATTAACTTACTGCATTTTTCTGCAGTTTCTCTAAACGTATTCATTATTCTTCTCATCGACCGCTATGCTGATATTCAGAGTCTGTATGAACATATGAGACATATGAGTCTGTATGATATACAGAGTCTGTTATGTGATGCTCAGATTTGATTGTTAGTAAACATCTTGAATAAAACAAGAAATAGTTAGCTAAATAACTGTTGAATAGTGTTTCATCTAAATTTAAATGAGCATCCTTTCTTTACTGCATGTGTACAAGAAGCCAAGAAATGAATGAAATTTCAGAATCTTTAGATACCATTTGACATTCTGTCAAAATCTGAAAATTTTCCAGACACATCAAGGTTTTGACGATTAGCTGGATTCCAAGCATTTGTCTATTATAACTAACATAACATTGGGATCCGTATTTGGAGACATTCATAGATGCTGACAGCAAAAAATAACCAGCATAGAACATGCATACAAAGATCTTAACCAATGTCTTTTGTCAGAAAAGGGCTGTAGTGGTTTTTAAAGAATAAAATCACCACCATCACAACAAATATTACCAGTAGCATTATCACATTATCAATGGCATTAGTAACTTACATATAGGTCAGCCAGTATTTATTGCCCTTATGTCGCCTTTTATTCAGTGCAAAATAAGCACCAAAAAAATTGATTTTAAAGACGTAACAGAACAGAATAACTATACTAATGTACAAACAGAAAAACTGGACTGAGCAGTGTGATGGTCGTGATGGACACATCAGCCTCTTTATATGTCTGTCAAGCGTTCTTCAACTTCTTTATCAACTCTAGTCTTCTGCCAGCCAATCATAATGAACATATCATTAACTCCAATATCTGGAGAACAGAACAGCAGAGAATGTTAATTTTGCACGTGATAAGATGTTCCCATAGCTCTGTAGGTAGATCATTACACTAGCAACACCAAGATCTTGTTTAATTCCAATAAAACATGAATTCATCAAATTTGCAAATATGACTAAAATGCCCTAAATAAATTTACAGAGAATCAGAAAAGGAGACTGTGCAACAGCATAAAAATTATTTTGATTTTGTTTATTTTGTGTTCAGTTAATTTGGGTGAAAATCTAAAAAATTACGAAATTCCATTAACAGTACATAACCCATTAAAACCAAACACATGACTGTAAGTCACCCTGATAAAGCGTCTGCCAAATACATACTTGTACTTTCATATCTGTTCAACATGAGAATCCTTAATATGATTCGGTCGAGTCCTTGTATCTTTTGGTTTATTTGCTTTCTGTTCATCTCTGTTCTTTAGGTGTCAATGTTTTGTCATGGGGCAAGAGTTGGTTTTTACCAGGGTGACATTTCTCTGCTGATGGACGACATTAAGACCCTGAAGCCCACCTTCTTCCCTGTTGTCCCTCGATTACTCAACCGCATCTATGACAAAGTCTGTGCTAAACATCAGTGTTGTGGACAAAACAGAGAGTGATCACCATTATGAAGTAATGACTAATTATGACTAATCCTCATCTCATGTGTGTAGATTCTGGGCTCGGTTACATCACCATTGAGAAGAGCCATTCTGCACTACGCTGTGAGGAGAAAACAGGCAGAACTGAGCAGTGGAGTCGTGAGAAACAACAGCTTGTGGGACAGACTGATATTCAATAAAATACAGGTGAAACTCTGTCACAAGTGAATGATCCAGCTGTTTGTTATCTGATTGGATGTTCCTGTAGGTCAGTTGGTAGAGCATTGTGGTAGAAGCACAAAGGTTGTCGGTTCAGTTCCCAGGGAACACACACACTGAAAAAATGTATAACTTGAATTTAACCTATCCAGTGAGTATTGAAAACATGCACTGTAAGTCGTTGACAAACACAGAGCAGAGGGCAGCTATCACTGCAGTGCCCAAGGAACAACTAGGGGAAAGGTGCATTGCTCAAGGGCACCTCAGCCCTTTCCTGCTGGCTTTGGGAATCAAACCAACGACTTTTGGGTTACAAGTCTAACTCTAACCATTAGACAATGACCATTAAAACGTCACTGCTCTTACGATGGCCGGGAATCGGGCTGCATCTTTTGTGTGGCAGATGAAAATTTTACCATTGAACCATCAATGCTGACACATGAGAACAGCAGACTCGTTCAGGTTCAATAATAGGGCAATATTTTGAATAATATTGGCTGATATTTTGATTAATCTGCCTGACTAATCAATTTCCAGGTGTGGTCATTCCGCCCATTTTCAGATCTAAGATCCGCCAACAGTCTGATAATGCATGTTTTTCAACAGTGCATGTTCTTCATCATATTTTATGTCATTACGTTGTATTTCGTGGTGGAGGGCCACCCACCCAGATATCACCTTCCTCTTTCTGTCCTTCTGCAGGCCAGTCTGGGTGGAAACTTGCGTTTTATTCTGACTGCGTCTGCACCAATCTCACCCATGGTTCTGTCCTTCCTTAGGGCCACTCTTGGCTGCCTGGTGAGATTTCATTTACAATGTTAATATTATATAAAAGAACTATGCGCATCTGTATTGGGCTATTGACAGTCATGTGTCTTCAGCGATCAGGATTTGTTTATATAATTTCAGATATTCGAGGGTTACGGGCAGACGGAGTGTACTGCTGGTTGTACCTTTTCTATGCCTGGTGACTGGAGTGCAGGTTTGTGTTCACAAGACTTCAATAGTGTTCCTGGAGGCCAGTGTCCTGCAGAGACACTGGCCTCACAGGAGCAGAACTGGGCACCCCTGTTCATAGCCTTGCTATAGCACAGGCCTGGGCAACTCTGACTGTCACAACACTGTCCTGCAGAGTTTAACTCCAATCCTAATCAGACACATCTGAAGCTAACCAAGGTCTTCAGTATTACAAGAAAGCTAGAGGCAGGTGAGGATCGTGAGGGCCAGAATTGCCCAGCCGTGCTACAGCATGTCTGTATATATGTTTGAAATGGCATGCTACTATTATTTTTTGAAAAAGGTCTTTGCAGGCTGTATACTCTAAACAGTAGCTTTCAATATACATAAATACTATGATTGGCTAATTGCAACAATTTGAAATATTGAGTTGAAATATTATAAATAATACATTTACACAGTTAAGGGTTTGGAAGGAGAGCATGGTGGTATGTTTCTCGTCATTTCTTTCAACAATGGGGGCATCCATCTGAATCTCTTCTCAAAGACAGCCCTGTTTACAATTGTGTAAATGTGTTTCAGGTCATGTGGGGGCTCCTTTACCCTGTAATATGGTGAAATTAACTGACATCCCTGATATGAACTACTATGCCAAGGACGGAGAGGGAGAGGTCAGTATTCTTATCAGATCTACTTTACAGTGGCCTACAATACAGAGACATGAGCCCTATAAGCATCTAGACATTACTGCACAGAACAACTGTATATTTTCATTTTTCGTTAACACTAATGGTTGAATCGTTCTTATGAAATACATCGGTTGCAAGCTCTTAAAAAGACAAAAAGTACAATAAATGTTCTCCATATGACTCGTGCACTTTATTTAAAGTTCTTTAAGGCCATTTATTAGCTTTGTTTGTGCATCAAATCTCTGGGTATCAGCTCTGGGTATCAAATCTCTGGAGACTCTTGCCCCTTCAGATCTCATTTGTGCATGTTCAAATATGATGTATAATGAGTAACTGATGCATTTGATATCCCTGGCATCAAACTTGGTATGATGCATCTTTGACTGAATATGTGCATGTGCAGTTGAGATGCAGTGAGATACAGTCTGAGATACAGTGGAGGAAAAGTTTTGTCATTACTGACTTTTGTCTGTTCATCACAAAGTTTTTGAGATGGTTTTGTGTGAATGGTTTTGTTGATCTCTTTAAAATGTGCATTACTACAAAATGTTTATCTAATCTGCCACATGGGGAGGTAAAATGAATGACTTCCCAAAAACTATAGCTTGAACACCTTGTTTACTTTGTGTAATATGTGCATCTGTGGTAGATCTGTATCCGGGGTCACAGTGTTTTCCGAGGGTATTTAAAAGACGAGGAGAGGACGAGAGAAGCTCTGGACAGTGACAGCTGGCTGCACACTGGAGATGTGGGCCAATGGCTGCCAGTAAGAAAGCAGAAATTTACTTAAATCTTTTCAACCCATTTGTGTGTGGTATATAAATGTAAAAATGTTTATATATTTTCAAAAAATGATTATGTTCTTGTGTAGAGCATTGTAGCATTGTTGTATCTCTGGTCTCAGAATGGGACATTGCGGATTATAGACAGAAAGAAGCACATCTTCAAGCTCTCTCAGGGCGAGTATATCGCTCCAGAGAAGATAGAAAATGTCTACACTCGCTGTGTTCCAGTATTGCAGGTGTTTGTGCATGGAGATAGTCTACAAGTAAGTCTTAAGATAGACACATAGGTTTGTATGCTGTTAGTACATAAGATGCTTACATATGATAATGGGCATCATATTTAGACAACTTTTGAACTGATGTCTAGATCATTTTAAATCATCATTTTAAAACAACCTTGCTTTAAATGTACTAGTGTGTTTTAAATGTGCTGAGAAAAATAACAGTAGTCATATGTTTGTGTTTAGTCTCATCTGATAGGAATCATAGTTCCAGACCCAGAGGTGTTTGTTGAGTGGGCTAAAGAAAGAGGAATAGTGGGTTCATATGAAGAACTCTGTCAGAATCCAGTAAGCTTTACCACTCTTGACAAACACACACATGCTGCAGTGTACTTAAAATCACATTTTAATCACATTTATCTTGATGAATATGTTTAATTTCAGATGTATTTATATAGCACTTTACACAATTTTGTTGCATTGCAAAGCAGCTTTACAGAAAACAAATTTAACAAACACTTAACATATAAACAGTACAGAAATGAAAAAGAAATGATAGAAAACAGGAGAAACACATGGTATTATTATTGCACATTATTATTGCACATGGTATTATTTTCATAGGAAATACATTAGAATTGATAACTGTAAAAATAATTGTCTATATGATTGTAATTGGGCTGTGATTGTAATTGACTGTAATTGGGGCTATTAAGCAAGTGACCAAATATCGAGTGAATTCTGACACTCACTTTAGTTCTTATTTTCAGTTTAGTATAATACTAATACTAGAATAAATAATACAGTATCCCACAATTTCATATTGCAACAGGATGTGAAGAAGGCCGTGCTGGAGGATATGACAGCAGTGGGGAAACAGGCAGGGCTGAAGTCATTTGAGCAGGTAGATGCTTCAGAAACAGCCCAGACTTAAAGACATGTGCAATTGAACGTCTATGAATAGCATCTGTGGCATGCTGTCGATTACCACAATTACTTTGATTTATCTCTCGTCTTATTGATGGCACTCTTTGTGATTATAGGCCAGGCTTAAAGGAATACTTTACCCAAAAATGAAGTTTATCTCATTTACTTACATGCATGCCTTCCTAGGTGTATGTGACTTTTCAGCTGAACACAATCAGAGTTATGTTAAATAATGTCCTGCCTCTTCCCAGCTATATAATGACATTGAATAGTGCCCAGGATTTGGAGCTCCACCAGAAAGCGCGTCCATACACTATAGAAGTAATCCATTTACTTTGTTTTTTATATTAATTTTATAAATTTGAAATGAAACAATACATTTATGAAAGAAAATGCATATGCATATGAATATAAACATATCTGTACTGTGCAGCCAACATGGTATATATATATGGTCCCTATAAATGCAAACTCAGTTTTCTGCAGGGCCCACAGCTAAATGTTTCTAACATGGGTTGGCAAAAGGCTTAAATAGGAAATGCATTGTAGGAAATGCTGTTATTTATACAAAATATATAATCAAAATGATTTTCTTTCGTAATTAACGTGGTATCTAGATATTAAGTTGAAAATAATCAGGAATATTCCTTTAGCCTAGATGTTTGGAACAACAGGATTGTTACACTCAAGGTGCACATAAACACAGTGCCAAAAGTGTGCATGTGTAACAGAGTTTGCTTTTGTTTACAGCAGCTAATATATTGTCATATAATATCAAAGCACCATTTCTGTAGCATCTGATGTCTTTATGCCGTTTCCTCTTTCTCTCTCAGGTTAAAGATTTATATTTGCACCCTGAAATGTTTAGCGTGTCAAATGGCCTCCTCACACCAACCCTAAAGAGCAAACGCGTGGATCTACGAAGAGTTTTTAGTGAGCAGATCTCACAAATGTACAGTAAATCATCTATATAGACACCTCACACACTGCCTGAAGATACAGTACACTATATCCTCTACTATATCCTCTAGCAGATGTAACAGAGAAATACAGTCTAGCACACACTCATTTCTGCTGCCACACAAGCAAGTTTTCTAAAGCATTTTTAACTAACTTAACGATAGACTCACTAAACAAGCAAGCTGCTATTGAATGGAAGCTTATGCATTGGCTTGAGGGAATGTATTAATTAACATATATTGTTGTATACTGCATCCTGTATAACTGGATTCAGAACAGGGATGTCAATAGTGCTATTGGACCTGAGATTAATGCTCCTTTAGGACTAAAGTTTTCATAATGTCTGGGTCTCATTTAGAGACATTAGCATTTGTTCAGTTTCTTATGGAGTAAGCTAAGTTTTGGTGTACAATTTTTGATGGTGCATTTTTTTGTAGGTAATTCTAGCCAGTTGTTTGTAGTTTGAACTGAGGTCAAAATGGCCTGACACACACAAACATATCTATCCATTGCACTAATGCCCAGATTAGGATTGTTGGGAAATGTTTTCCAGAATTTGGGAAAGTATTCCAGATTGTCTTACCAATAAATTCAGAGGTCTGCAATTACATTTTAAAGGCAATGTTTCACCTCTAAAGAAATTTGCATGATTTGGTTTGTTGTCAAATGAAAACAGTCAGACATTTAATTTAATTTCTATGTATTCTACAACAGTCTCTGTAAATAAGCATTTTTGTAACTGCAAATGTTTGACTAATTGCAACTCAGAGGTGTACTGTGCTTTACATTTATTGACTTAATAAAGACAATGTATTATTAGTTTTGTTCATACTTTTCTGTGTGCTATAATTTTGAAAAGGTGGTAATGTGCGGCTCAATTTAGTAGAACATTCTTTGTTCCTATCCTGTCTTTGTATTAGTTAAGCATTTAGATCTATAAGCCAAGACCTGATTGGTTGATTGGAATGTTGCTTCAATACCAACAAGGATGCTGAGTTTCATTATATATATATATATAGAGAGAGAGAGACAGCGAGAGAGAGAGTGAAATATTTCTGCTGAATACTGTGCAGAATATCCACATCTCCTGTATGCACAGAATACCATGACTGGACAGTTGCTAAACAGTGTATAACAGAATACACTGTGCTAGTTATTGTATACCACAATGCAGTGTTCAATTAGACATATGTGATACAATTACTTTTGGTTTCTTTAACTGTTTTTATCTTATTGTCTAACTGCCAAATGTTGAGGTAAAAAAAAATTTCATTTGAGTGTTTCAGTTTATAATCTTTTTCCCAGTTTATAGTTGGACAACACACATAATATGAGGTTATGTGAAGGGAAAAATATAAAAGTATGATCACAATCCTGTTTCATTGCTATGGATTGCACCATTGTGCCTATAATTAGTCCATTAAAATAATTTTGGATGTAAAATTAAATGTAAACGATTAAAGCAATAGTAATTATAGTTAATGCAACTCAAAATAAAATGTTTGCCGAATGCTCTGTTTGCAACTGGCAAAGTTTTTTGTGACACAACCTGTGGACTTCTAGAAGAATTTTTACATAGGGCAAGACTACATTACCAAACAAAACAATAGCCCAATCATTGAAGAAAAAGCACACACTTGTTAAAATAAGGCTACAGTTACAGAGTTACAGAAAATTCTTTTGGCAGATTATTTCAGGAAAGTCAAACAGTTTTTGAGAAACAATAAACCATGTACACTATGCAGAGGATTCTGATTGTATCCAAAGCACCTTACAGTGAATTTAGGGTACATTTTACTACAGAAGTACACCAGTAAAGGCACTTAACATTTAAATATTATCCATGTCAAACAATGATAATAACCAATAGTATAAATACACACAATTATGGTTTTTTCCCAGTTCCAGTTTTTTTTTTTTACACAAAACATTCAAAACATATGAAAATGTGTGGCTTAATTAGTCCTGAAATAATTGGTAACTCTAAAACAATACATTGTGTATTACAGCTGTAAAACCACTAGTTAATACAGTTAAACAGATTTTTCATTAAAACTACAAGCAGTCGTGGGGAAAAAAAAAAAATCCTCCAGTATCAGTAGAGGGAGCTAGAGTATAATTCAAATACCTGTGGAACTTATTCAACATGGTTGGTCTCTTAAATGTATAGTTAAGAAGCACACAATAATTATGAATACAAATATGATTACTGTCAGTTTTTACCATATAACTGTAACATTTTTACAAAATATCCATTGCCATCTGTTTGATGAATTTTAAAAGGGTTCTTCAAAAGGTTTTAAGTTTAAAAAATTATCTGCAATATTCCAGCATTACAGTATTGTCACAATGCATTTAAACACCCAAAGAAAAAAATGTGTATGAATTTAATTTTCCTCATGTAGCAGACAACTAGTAACTTGCAAAACATTATTTTGATGCCCAAAAGATGAGAAAGATGTACAGCAAATATTTTAACATGCCCAAACATCTGTAAGAAACTACATTGTTGTTGGTCAGCTGTGGTGACTTTAGGGCAAACTTATAAATTTAGGAAGTTTAACAAAAAGATCAAGTTTCTAGAATGGTAACTGGACAAAAAGCAAGGTCAGAAGGCCTGATCAAGAGTTAAATAAATGAATTTCATAAGAGTATCAGCATCTGAACACAATTGTAAGATTTATGGTAAATTTTGCAATAAAAAACAGACAGTATTGCTAGTGTTCCTTCATGCATAATCTGTATCAAGGTTTTAAAAACAACAGACGTCCACATTATCAAAGACAAAACTGTAAAATAAACAAAGAGAAATAAATATTAAAATGGAAATGTCTACTTGAACAACATTTTTCTTTGTAGCATATCAGAGAGTATGAGATTGTTTTCAGTCATCCGCCACGATGGACAGAGCACGCAACTCGTTCAGCTTGGCCTCGTTTTCTTGTTTTCTCTGTTCATCTGTCAAACCTCCCTGGTCAATCTGATCAGTCAGTTCAGTGAAGACCTTGTGCATCTCTGTGAAATAGGTCACCTGAGAGAAAACAGGGCGTGGACAGAAGAAAAGTCATTAGAAGTACGATACACACATTCTCAGCATTACATTAGAAATTGGCCAGAAAGGTTCTAAACGTGGACAAATGCTTGCATGTAGCCGCACGGTACACAATGTATCCTTACGTTTGTATTGTAACAAACCTCAGTACTTGAAGTGATAGAGTTAAAAGATTAGTTCAGTTCTTTCTTTAATCATGACAGAAGAAAAACTTGTCCATTTTACTAAATTTTACAAAACTATAGCACCCCTTGTGACACTGTTGAGGATGTGATGTGCATTTGCATTATAAATTGTGTTCTGACATTTCAGAATGCGAATTGAAGTTTAAGAGCTAAAAGCGTTTGTGAAGTGTTGTGATTTAACGGCATCAAATTTAAATGTGTGTAATTGGTATATAAAGAACTGCTTCACTTCTGAAAGGCATCTTCACACACAGATATGTAAACAATCAGCCTATACGAAGATGCAAAAAAAAAAAAAAGAAATGTCTGTTGGAGCAGGTGACCCTCACTGTTCTTCAGCGATCATCGCGTGTACGAGTGTCGGCTGAAAGCTTTTTTGACGCGTCCCGCCCCTGCTCTTCCCCAGACCCATGAGTCAGGGGTCCCGCGAGAGGTGCTTTGATGATTAATAGCCTTTAATCACATTACAAGGCTTCAGGAGGAGTGGGATGCCATTGAAAGCACTGGGAAATACAACTGCTCTGCTCTGAAACCCACACACACACATTTATGCATACTGCTTACAATACATGCACTTACAAATCCATACCGGTTTTTTCTTTCAACTTCAGTAAGGAGAAAAAACATTTTTTACATCTTTGGAAGAAAATGTCAGCAGTGCTTGGCTGTGCAGAACTTGCTGCCATGGTGCTAGGAAAGGGTTTTAGTTGGTTGCTAAGCAGTTGTTAGGGTGTTCCGGGGAGCTGACTGGAATACTTACAGCCCCAAGAAGCCCACCCTTACAGTCCTTATACAGTGCACCTGGAAAGTATTCACAGCACTTCACCTTTTCCACATTTTGTTATGCTACAGCCTTATTCCAAAATGGATTAAATTCATTTTACTCAAAATTCTACAAACCATAGCCCATAATGACAATGTGAAAAGAATGTTTGCAAATTTATATATACATATATATATATATGACATGCATAAGTAATCACAGCCTTTGCCATGACACTCACAATTGTGCTCAGGTGCATTCTGTTTCCACTGATCATCTTTAAGATGTTTCTACAACATCTGTGGTAACAAATAACATCCACCTGTGGTAAATTCAGTTGATTGGACGATTTGGAAAGGCACACCTGTCTATATAAGGTCCGACAGTTAACAGTGCATATCAGAGCAAAAAACCAAGCCATGAAGTCCAAGGAATTGTCTGTAGACCTCGAGACAGGATTGTATCAAGACACAGATCTGGAAAGGGTACAGTAAAATGTCTGTAGCATTGAAGGTCCCAATGAGAACAGTGGCCTCCGTCATCTGTAAATGGAAGTTTGGAATCACAAGAACTTTTCCTAGAGTGGGCCACCTGGCCAAACTGAGTCATTGGGGAGAAGGGCCTTAGTCAAGGAAGTGACCAAGAACCTGATGGTCACTCTGACAGAGCTCCAGTGTTTCTCTGTGGAGATTGGAGAACCTTCCAGAAGAACAACCATCTCTGCAGCACTCTACTAATCAGGCCTATATGGCAGAGTGGCCAGATGGAAGCCACTCCTCAGTAAAAGGCACGACGACACGTCTGGAGTTTGCCAAAAGACACCTGAAGGACTCTCGGACCATGAGAAACAAAATTCTCTGGTCTGATGAAACTAAGATTGACCTCTTTGGTCTGAATAGCAAGCATCATCTCTGGAGGAAGCCAGACACCGCTCATCACCTGGCCAATACATCCCTACAGTGAAGCACCATGCTGTGGGGATGTTTTTCAGCAGCAGGAACTGGGAGACTTGTCAGGATCGAAGAAAAGATAAATGCAGGAATGTACAAAGACATCCTTGATGAAAACCCTCTCCAGACACTCTGGACCTCAGACTGGGGTGAAGGTTCATCTTCCAACAGGACAATGACCCTTAGCACACAGCCAAGATAACAAAGGAGAGGCTATAAGACAACTCTGTGAATGTCTTTGAGTGGCCCAGCCAAAGCCCAGACTTGAACCCAACTGAACATCTCTGGAGAGATCTGAAATGGCTGTGCACTGATGCTCCCCATCCAACCTGAAGCTTGAGAGGTCTTGTAAAGAAGAATGGGCAAAACTGCCCAGAAAAGGTCTGCCAAGCTTGTAGCATCATACTCAAAAAGACTTGAGGCTGTAATTGCTGCCAAAGGTGCCTCAGCATAGTATTGAGCAAAGGCTGTGAATACTTGTGTACATGTGATTTTGTTTTTCATTTTTTTAATACATTTGCAAACATTTCAAACAAACTTTTTACATTGTCATGATATGACAGGTATTGAGGTATTGTTTGTAGAATTCTGAGGAAAATATTGAATCCATTTTGGAATAAGGCTGTAACATAAAATGTGGGAAAGGTGAAGCGCTGTAAATACTTTCCGGATGCACTGTACCTGACTGTGGGTCCACTTTTAATCTAAGCATATGGGATTTCTGGGTACGTGTGTGCTTCGAAATGTTAATACTTTCATACTTTGTCATTTTTAAAAGCACAAACTGATTTCCAAAACTCAACTGGGCCCAAAATAGTAATTTTCCTGTGACACAAAATCCCTATTGAAATCAAATGAAGCACAGTGGTCCTGAATCACAGGAAATAATGACAATATTATCAATTGGACAAGCTATCAATTAGTATTCTGTGACAAATGTAATCAAGCTTTTTTGTTCTTGCAGCAAACACTGAGCTTAGATAACTACAGTTAAATGACTAAAGATAATTCTCTGGGCTTCACATTTTAGGGCTGATACTCTGTATAAATATTGTGATTGAAATTCATCTTTTGTGCAAGGGAGTAAAAGCTACAATCTTTTACCATGCTTGTGTAAACTTCCTCTTCGCTTGATTCGACTCTAATCAAAGACTCTTAACTGGATGACAGTCAGTACCACTCTGTGATCTACGACAGTCCAGTTCCTGCCCAGTGCTGAATGGAAGCGGATACTGGTCTGTGCTGTTTACGGTGGTCTCACCACATGAAGAGCGGAGAGGGGACCTGTTTACAGTGCAGTGAGTGGGGCTGGAAGTAAAACTAGATCATAGGAAAATCCGCCTTGGACCTGTCAGAGATCAGTCCAAACGGCCAATGAATAATGCCGCCACACAGAAGCTAAAACAAATTTCTGCAGTCTAAGCCTCACAAGGCACACCCCCAGACTCATGGAACTTTGGACACATACTGCAGACAAATGGCAAGCTCCAATATGATTGGCTGACTGTAGCTACTTCTGAAAGTCAGGATGCACAGAAAGCAGAAATATCACACAAAACTGGGTTTTATTTACAAGGCAAAAGTTATTTAAAGGTGGAATCTGTAACTTTTGCCTCTCTGTCACGATCTGTTTGAGATTTCCTTACCTTTCCCTAATTTGTAAGAGTAAATCCATAATAATGATTTATAATATGAACTGTCGGTCCAATTTTGCAGGAAATGTCCACCTGTCCAAACGTCCAAACGAAACTAGAAGATCCGGCTAATACATCACATGTCCAGGTGCTGTAGATGGTGCAGCGTTTGTACCTTTTTGTAGCAAAATTTAAACTTGTCATTCACAGGAAAATAACTCTGGAATTACCCTGCAATTTTATGTTTTAAACAAAGCTGGTGGTAGAGAGGCAAAAGATAGGATTGCAGCTTTAAACTAAAAACAACTGCTATAAGAACAAGGTACAACTGCTCCACTATCCTCAGTTTCCACACACGTGATGTAATAGCCAAATCTTTTTCTTTTCGTTTACAGATGTAACAAGTAGACGAATGATGTCAAACTGATATTTCCTGCAAAATAAACCCGACAGGTCAAATTATTAATCATTATAAACTTATTGCAAATCTGGCTAAGTAGGCCGTTCTAAACACTGATCTGTTGTGTACTTGCTCAATAACTGATTTTTAAATAAAAAGTTATGGATTGCAAAATGATATATTTAGAGATACAGAATAAAAAACTCTAACACAGTGCAGCAGCCTCTGAGAAATTACTCCCTGAACACGCAGGATGTATGTGTGCATCACTCATTTCAACTGCTAGGCCGAGTTCCTATCCATCCTTATCCACCAATATAAGACTGTGTATGTGTGTGTTGTGTGTGTATGACTAAGCAGGATAAGGGACTCTCAGCATGACTGAATCTGTGATGAGTCAAACTGTGTCCACACCAGGATGGCTGGAAACACAAACACACACTTTATAATCTGTCCTACATCAAACAGCATTTCCCACACTGCCCATATAAGTGCCAACCTACACCCCTGTCTTTGATAGAGACACCCTCCTCCTCTTCGTCATAGCCCGAGATCTTCGGGTGACCGTGTGTCTTGAAGTATGTGGGTGTTAGATGGAAGGCACTTGGGTTACTGAAACTGCTTGAATGAGAGTGGGTCATCAGCTATCTCTCTCTTTCTCTCTCTCACTCTCTATCTTTGCTACCCATCTGTCAGCTAAAACCTCCAAAAAAAGACAGCGTTTTTCCAGCCTGATCTGAGACCAGTATAATACTACATTCATGTGTTAATTTATTTATAACCTTTATTTTCCACAGTGCACCCATGACTATTTTCAATAAAGGAAGTGATAAATGCATAATAAAACAATGTGTGGCTAAATAATTACAAACGACTTCTGCCTCTAAAACCATTACAAATTTTATGGGAACAGAAGAAAGTATGATGTCATTCAGGCCTTTTTCCATTGATTACATAAGAAAGGATAGTTACCAAGTTCAAATGCAACATGTGGTTGCTGATTGTACTAAAAGCAGATCTGTACAAATATCTCAGTGACAAAATCAACTTCTAGATGTACTGAGCAGATTTAGTTTTATTTTAACTTAAGTCGCAGACACATACAACTTTTAAAAAATACAGTGAGCTGTAATATTTATAGTTACTTCATATTATTTTTAATTATGTACTTTACCTGTGACTATATTGCTTAAACAACATCCAACTTTAACAAAGACAGTTTACCACTTTCTTTTTTTACAGATACAGTAAAAAGGTAAATGTGTTACCATACATGACAAAAACGTCACTTTCACTATTTTCTTAAGAGATTAAGTCAAGCTATATAACATAAATAATATTTTTATTAAATAATTTAAGCTATTTTCCAGTCTACTGGACCAAATTTTGGCACCAGAAACACCAGATCTATGAGCATGAAGAGCTGGTGTTTTAAGATTTAGTGAGCTGCCTATTTACACTACTTTTTTGGGCATCGTAGGGCACTGGATCAGGTCCTGATAGAGACTCCACTGCCCCTCTGTGCCCTGGGTCATGGGTTATGGCTTTTAAATGTGTAATTAACCCAACAAGTACTGGTCTGCTTGGACTGTTTGCCTTTAAGACAAAGCCATTTAAAAGCTTTAAACAGTGTTTTAAAACACTGTGGGCTGTAAAAATGCTTATATTCACCATATTGACAGAATGACTTTGATTCAACCAGCAGAGGTGGTCTTTCTGTTACTGAATATTTACTATTGTGTATGTTTAGGCAAATACACTATAGATTAAACCACAGTGTTTTCTCTAATACACATGCACTGACTAAAAATTATTTGGATTCTCTAACATGCATAAACGAAGGGCTGTTGGAATAATTTGAAAGTGTTTTTATTTTGGTTGGGAGAAGAGGGTGGCACATGATAGACCTTGTTAGCCTGGCTAAGATATATTAATTGGGTGATGCACCATTTATCTAATACTTGTTCAGGATTTTTTGGACTCTGTTCATTCATTTGGTCAAATTGGTTTACACGTATACATGTTCTTAATACATGTTTCATGTGTCTGGCTACATGAACAAATTTTACAATGTCTATAATTAATGTGATGAACTATACCTGTGGTTACTTAAGTAGAGCACGTGTGAACTTTACGGAAACTGATTTTATACATATATAATTACATACATCTAACTTCATACGGACAAAAACATTGGACACTAGACACCATTTACGTAACTGCAAAAAATGGTTTAGATAAAAGAAAACAGTTCTAAGCTCTAGCATTTTTTATTTGCTGATGTTACTTGCTTTGATATTTTACTGTTTAATGTAATCAGATTGATGCCATCGATGCAGTTTAATACAGTGTTGCTTAATATGTAGCATATATGGGTCACTTTACATGCACATACTCAAAACATCAACACAAGTTCTGATGTGTCCACTGTAAAATCAGGGATGGAGTGTGTTTCAAGACGGTCTTTTCCTCATCTTCAACACGCATTAAATACTAGCATCTTTATCTCTCACATCCAAACAAACACTCCCTGAAATACCCTGAAATAGAGTCTGTGCTATGGACATAAGGAGGCAGGATTGTGGGGGTTAATCACATTAGAGAGAGAGGAAGTGTGTAGAGGGAGTGTGTGAGTGTGTGAGTCTGTCTGTGAGCGTGTGTGTCACTCTAGGTTAATCCCATTACATCTGGGTGGAGAGAGAGCATCTAGATTGAAGTTTTATTACAGTGTGTGTGTTGAATTGTTTAAGGGTGTTTCTTCAATTTAATACCTCTGGGTTTGTTTATCTTTTTATTAAAAATGTATTTGTTTTTTTACATATATCTGAAGGTCACATTAAAACTGTCTAGGAAACACTTTACCATGGCTTCATCTATGATGCATATTTATTGTTTTGTCCTTTTCCTAGACTTTGGATCATATAAAAGCAAAATCCGTCATAAAAATAATGTTACTAAAGTTAAAAAAAATAATGTTACTAATGTTAATGTTTTTTCAAGTTGGTGTACATGGTAATCAAATCAGTGAAAATCTGGATGAGATGAAATCACGTTTTAAAAAGATGATAAGTGTAAAAAAAAAACAAGTGTAATACCACTAGAAAATGTTAATGCCGTTTATTAGGTTCATTGTTACTTTAGAATCATATTTTCTATTGGTGTCACCATGAATCAGTTGTCACATTAAGAAAGAAAAAGGTAAAAAGCTTTGGCCTATTGTCTAGATTGATGGTAAATTTGACACTAAAACCAAACTTGTTAGATACAGCACTATAGTTTTGAGCCAGGTGACAGAAAAAAACATGCAACTATCATTCTTACGTTATTGTTTAAACCACATATTATTTTAGCAAAGGAAAGTAAATTATCAGATGAGTTTTTACCCCTTTTTACTAATCCACTTGTGATGTTAGTCAGGGTTTCTTGCACAAATGTAGTTTTGCATTTTTTCTCTGATGCAGATAATTACATGCTACTGTAACTAAGATTTCTAAAAAGTAAATGACCACTGTTAGGATTGTCTTAGCCTAATGTAGAGTTAGGCTTAGTAATGTAGAGACAAATTGTAATGTACTTATGGTTCTGACATAAACATTCTTAGTGGACTGGGGGGCAGGTCTGATCTGTGAATGTTGGAATGTCATGTTACACATGTTACCTTTACACAAATATGTTGAATTCCTTTTGTGATTGATAACCATAATTGATTCGTTGATGATTTGTTATTGATAACCAGTCACATAAGTGTGCTACTCACCTGAGCTCGTATCAGTGCCTCAAAGCTGGGCTGAAAGTAGTCAATGCGACTGTTGTAGAATTTCGGCATCTCATCCAAAAGCTGCTTGTTCTTGGCTTCAAAGTCTTCCCTGACGGGCTTCAGTTCTTCCCTTGCCTAAAAGAGGAACACACAAACACACACACACACACACAGACCAACAATGAATACAACCAATGACTGCCTACTCCCGAATGACCTGCCAGTTATTAATGCATGCTGTTACGGTTTGTCATTAAAATAACAAAAGAAATAAAACATAAGACCAGGACATTTTCAAGGATGTGGAGGTGGGTAAAAGAAATATTCATGATGCAATCACCAAGCACCACAGCGGAAGGGAAGGGAAAGTTGTCTGTTGAGAGATGACCTCTGGTAGGTGGTGACCTGTTTTCTATATATGACAGCACATGTGTAAATGTGATTGTCTGTGTGGGGCAGGCCCAGCAAATGCACATCTGATCAGGTTTTTTTATCTTCTCTCTACGGTGCCGTTTAGCCTTGTTGTGTGTGTGTGTGTGTGTGTGTGTGGGCGATGTGCTGTACACGCATTAAATTTTCCAAGCCCAGTCTATATGTCTGCGTTTACACATATGGTCCTTCACATGTCAACATACACATGCATAATGACCAAGAAGCGTGCAACAAAAGGCTCAAACAATTATTGTTTGCTTGCATTTCATGCACGAGCGTGTGCGAAACCCAATTATCCAGCAGCGTGTTATGTGCAGCCTCTTGAAAAAGTGCAGAAAAGAGTTGAGAGGCTGTTTCTCTTGTGTGGGTGAAAGCGCTCGCATGTATACATGCGCTCGGAATACTTTTGCACCCATCCAGCCCAGCTTCCTTCACTTGTTGCTGTGTGCTAAAAAAAACATGCCAGAAATGTATGAGAGTGGACAGATTGTAATAAACCCAATGACTCTAAAGGTGCAGCACAGTCATGTTGCAGCATCAGATGTAGGAGAAACATCAGAAACATCAAGACGAGATGCATCTTTTTCAGCTCCAGGCCTGTTCACAAGGTGATGTGAATCACGAATGCATTTTTGTGACACAAAATTATTGACGTCACCTCTGTCACCTTTATCCTCTGACAAATGTTGCCATAACTGAATGAGAGCGTAACACACTGAAGTCATTTACATACTTGATTTCAAAATGCAACCCATCTGATGATGTAGATTTCAAAGCCTTTTAATGCAAAAACACCATTTATGGAGTCCATACCAGCCTGACAGCATGCTGTAATTAAGTGGGATTTGTAAAGTCATTAATTTTTCAAAACTTGAGTAAAAAAAAATTAGATAATCTAAATCTGTAACAAAAATTGTTAGTTAAATTGTATAAAATAAAATATGAAACCACTGTACATATTAAAAAATCCGAACATCCGAACATCAGTAATAGTTTTCCAATCTACTACTTTTCATTGGTCAGCCAAACTGCCCTCAAGCCTACACTACTGCCTGAACCAGTTTTACTATCGTAGGCTGATTGCGGTAAATAGCTGATCATACCTGATGGAGTTTGACCATGATGGGCCCCGTCTTTTCTTTTTCTTCATACTTCTCCACTTTAGACTGGAGTCTCTTATAATCTTGAAGAGCTTGTTCCCTGCGTTTCACCGCCATGTTCAGACTAGGAAACACACTGCTGTACCTGAGTTACATGCACACAAAAACACACAGGAAAGACAGAGGGATGAAATCATCATGAGCAACACCAATTGAGATAAATGTGAATGCAAATGTATAGCTGAGGGGGAAAGACTCCTGTGGGACTCAAGGCCAATGATATGACTGGAGACTTCATCTTTTGTAAGTGTACATCATCTTAAACATTTATCAACACAAATTCTTTGTGCATAATTCAAAGTGGTTAAATAGATACTTCAACTTTACTTGGACACACAAATTAATATTAAACCATTAGAAACAGGAAACCAAGCATTTGCCTTTAAGAAACCACAGTGTTGTTTTCCACAACATTGTAGAAATGTTTAATAATGTCACAAAGGGGTTCACATAGCACTAACCTATTTTATCAGGATCACTTAATTACAGACACATATGGCAGGGAGGCATTTTGCTTAGATTTTTTATTGTTTCTTTTCCAAATGAAAATGTAATCTCTGGGTGAGAAGCCTGGTCTCAGGAAACTATAAATAGGAGAACTCTAAACTGTAACTTAGCAACAGAGTCAGCCGTTTTGGTTTGAGGCCTGACTGCATTTTGACTTTGCATTGCCTGGGAGCACTGAGACACACAGTAAACACACAAAACACAGCTCCAATACAAAACAGTTTTCGTCTTTGTGACTGCTGGAAAAAAAGAGGCTGTTTACTGTGAAAAGCTGCAACATTCAGAGTAGAAGGTCAGCTTTAGGGTCAAGGAGCTATAAGTGTATGTTCTTATGAGCAGTATTTTGGGGACTTAGGTGGAGAATCCCAGGTGCATCTGCTACAGGTTTTTCAGCAGTGGATGCGATGCATGGAAAATGTGATGAGTAAAGTGGCCTCCGGTTAAACTGAAATGGCCAACACTGCTACATGAATTTGTAACTTTCATTGAGAGTGTTAATTACTCAGCTTAAATAAACCAATAATTGAATGATTGGTCACATTAGCCAGATGCTTCAAGTAATTATGAAAACACCACATTAAAAATCTACACCACATCCAAACTCATGTTTCTGAAGGTGATGAAGTTTGAAAGCTGACAAATAACAGTATCATAAAATATTCCAAAATGTAAACAATTTTATATGTAAAATTAAACAAAAATGCTATTTTAACAACAGTTAAATGAAAAGACTCAGGACAACAAAGAACTAATGTAATGTATTTCTGAGTGAGATAAACTATTCTGTAGGACCTATTTTTATCCATATAGATTTCACTCAAAGGTTATCACAGGAAACATTTTTATGTTTAGAATAATGTTATTTTGTACTGTTGAATGAGGCAAAATAACACAAAGTAAATGTATTTAGGAATCACACAGCCAATTCTGACTTTATGCAGATCATTAAATGATTATGCAAAACAAGTATTTAAACTAATTAAGCTAACAAGTTACCAAACAAGGGGGTTGACATATAACATATAACATCTGGGCTGGTGACCAAAAGGTTAAAAGTTCAAACCCTGGCAAGTGTGATCAAATGTGATCAAATAAACTTCAAAGACAACATTAGCCACAGTAAATGAGTGTTTACAGTCTTTCATAAACAATGGAGAAAGTGATGAGCTACACAGAGTGAACGTAAAGAACAGCTACAAGAAAACGCAGAGAGAGAGAGAGAGAGAGAGAGAGAGAGAGAGAGAGAGAGAGAGAGAGAGAGAGAGAGAGAGAGAGAGAGAGAGAGAGAGAGAGAGAGAGAGAGAGAGAGAGAGAGAGAGAGAGAGAGAGAGAGAGAGAGAGGGAGTGACAGAGAGAGAAAGAGAGGGGGGTGGTAGAGACCTTGTTTTACCATGCAGAGCTCTGTTAAGACAAGCCCTAAATTGTTTCCCACAGGAAGTAGAGCAGGGAGCGGCCTAATATCGCTGTGGCAACGTCATAGGACCCAACCCCGCAACCCACGCTCTCCCTGTATTTATAAAACACCACCTTACTTCAATGACTCTCATATCGCTCTTCTTCTTGGCACGAACGTAAAGTGTGACAACTGGATTGTATAACACATAATACTATAACATTATATTGACTCTAAGCATGACGTAATTTAACACTTTGACTAGGGCCATATTAAAAAGCTGTAAACACCTACCCAAAGGTGGAGACGACAACAACTCCACAAAAATGTGTATCGACAAATTCTGTTAAAGTTTTGATTCTGCGATAAAAACATGAATCAACTGTCAACTGGAGGTATACAACATCACAACACCTGCTCCTTCAGTCACCCATAAAAAGCTCATAAAGACAGCATGAAATCAAAACTTACCCTAGTTCCTTTCTATATAAATGAAAAAAACTCATTTTCACAAATTACAATTTTCACAACTATCCACCCACAAAAAAGTGCAATATATAGAAATATAAACCAATAAATACTTTTACATATTTAACTAGAAAAATGTACAGTAAGGTGCTTAAGTCTAAGGCGACCAAGTCTTTTTATAACAAAAACACATACCAAGTTTTAAAATTTAGCAAATATTAAAAGGGCATAACATTAAAGGATAAAGGAATATTTACGATTTTGCACTATTTCTATGTCACTAATTAAATATAAACAAATTTGTGACAACAGTAGGTCACATTTTCTTGCTTCCAATGAAGCACACAAGATGTTTTTTGGAAGATTCTCAAATCATGCTGGGATAACATGAAGTGCCAAAGCAGTGCACAAACTTTAAGCTCACTCCATGTCAGCAGCACTGTATACTGTCACTGTGCAAAAATGTTAAATCAAAGTCAGTCTGTAAAAACTGTGTTGAAAATGCTATTAGCTGTTTTACTAATACACACACCAAATCACAAATACATAGAACAAGCAAACTGTTCACACCTTTCTTTAAGGAAAAGTTTAAGAAACAATTTAAAACCTTCACAATTATTAGTTAAAAACCCAATTAGTTAAATCAAAACCAAAACACATCTTATATGATTTTTAGCTACAAGACATGCAAGAACCAATTTAAGTTATCAACATGCTGCCATATTTTTAGCACCAACATGCATTTGCTTAGGTTTAGATTTGTTTTAAAAAGGCTGCAAATGTAAATGTTCTCACACACCTATCGTTTTGCTTCAAAAGACATTTAGAAATGGTTGCTTGTGCTGAAGAAGTTATATACATTTGTGATTACATAAAGGCAAGTAAACGAGAGAATTTATTCTTTAAATATATTCTTTAAATTTATCTATTTCTACGTTTTACTCTACAGAGAACAGACTTGTCTAAAAGAAGAGTTTATGGGTGTTCCTGGAAAGACAGGATCTAAAAACACTTGCTGAGTTAAAGAGGAATCGGTCAGTTTGACGAGAGGACGGCCCGTCTGATATGGCACAACCCAAACACATAGTCCAATGTTCTGTTGTCAAAGGCTTTCTAAATGTTTTACTGAACGTTTTCATGGCTGCACACTTGCACTCCACCTCACTGGTCGGCCGTATAATTTAACACTCGTCTAGTCTGGTTGCGGGTGTGGTGGCCGCTTGACAGAATGACAGAAATAAAAGTTGGACAAGGTCGCAGTCGCACACTCCGATCCGTGAGCCAAACCAGAGTCTGGACAGTGTGACCGCTGCAGCTACCTTGTGCTCCTGTTAACGGGACAGTGTGACAGCACTTGTGCTTGAGAGTTTAACCAGTTCACTCTACTGTAGGGTGTAATCTGCATGCTTTGTGCTGCGTCATGCCTGAGATCTCCATTATTATAATTGGTCTGCATCTTTGACTCAGCCCAGTATCTATTTTTATACAAGACACTCTAAACACATTATATGGCATCTCTCTGCTTGTATTAGACATTTAACTATATTTTTACACCTTGGAAAGAATGCAACTGGTGCTTGTCGATGCAAAACCTACTGCCATTATACTTGCGTGTTCTGGGCACTGCTGTGTGATTACTAAGGTGTTCTATGTTGTGCGGTTACTGTGGTGTTCTGGGCAGTTGCTAGGGCATGGCTATGCCATTACTTTGAGTGAATGTTGTCTATCCTAACAAGCCTCTACAATGCATGTAAATCACTTTCATATGTGACCAAATTTCACGTTAGGTGACCAATAAAAGGTCTTTAACTAGGCAACAGCTAGTAAATAGTCAGATTTTATTTGCCTAGATTAAGTTAGATGCAAAGAATAAGTTTAGGACAGGTATAATTTTGTTGCCTTTTGTCGACATGCTGACATCTTGTTTATTATCTGTTAATGCTTTACATTCAGTAAATGACTGAAAAAGTTTGTTTGATGCAATGTGTTGAACAAATGCTTGTCCAATTAAAAGAGATAAAAACCACATGTACACAGCAGTCTCACGTCCTCATGCCTTTCAGACCTGATACTCATTTCAACAGAAGCCAATGGTGACTTGAGCTTTAGTGTGTCCAACGGGAGCTGCCTAATTAAAATTGTGAGCCCTCATACACAATGTAATAGTACGTCTTCACAACAAGCCACACAATCTGATGTATCACTCAAGTCTGTAGGATAAAAGGTGTGGGATAAGTGCCAAAATATAGTTGTCTAAATCCCTAACTCTTAGTAAAAGGAACAGTAATAGCTTCTCACCATAACCCATATTTAAAAAAAAAAATCTTGTTTTTGCCAACAAAAACTTCAATCAACCAAGTCAAAACAACCTCCCCCTAATGCATATCGCCCAGCAGATATAATGGAGAGCTTCTCACTCAATTCAAAACTGTTGCTGACTTCTGTTTGCGCAGACAAAACACACTGAAAGCAAGAGGTATGCACTCACCTGGTTTAGAAATGAGTTATCACATTAAGAGATCCGACAGATGTCTGAAGCCATTAAAGTTTCAACAGCCTTTCAGACAGATCACATTATAAATACTTTCATCTTATGAACACTGGGAGAACAACGAGAAAGAAACGAGAAATGCTGAGCTATTCATTCATGCACTAATGGAATCTTGTCTTTCATGGCATCCTGGCTTATTTCTGATTAATTGCATTTTAGTTTGCGTGAAAACAAAGAGTGTGTTTTAAGAATTTCACTAAAGGCATAACGCAGTGATGGCTAAAAGTACTTTGTTTAAAGCCAAGAATGAAATTTCCAGCATTTGTGTAAATGTAAATCTCATGAAGCAATATCCGGGTCAGATTTCACCCCAAAAATCAAAAGAAAAAATTAATTAAATTTTGAATAATCAGCCCTAGTTTCAGGACCATTTAGTTTTTTTTTACATTATCAAAGGATATTTCAACATTCCAAATTCCCAAAATCTCATTATGGCAATAATGAGATTTAGTACAGTAGTGAAAAAATGTACAGCAATGAAAATCACCCTGTCCAAACAAAATGATTTGTTTAACGTCAACATAAATGTAGTACAACAAATACTATAATCTACGTGCAATTGTAATTACAAATATAATACAATATTTCAACAAAATACAGTATCTTGTCTTAAGCTTAATGAACATGGACAAAGAACAAAGCATTTCAAAATTTTAAATAAAATTCCATTTCTTTCTTTTATTGGGGTGAAATCTGGACACTTTTTATTCATCCCTACAGCCTAGGTCTGAATAAATGCCGTTACAACATCAAGCAAACATATTAGTTAGTTTGCGGAAGAGAAACGGTCAACCATAAGTTTGTGTGTTGCTTAGGTTTTGCTCTTCTGTTTAATGTCTCTCCTGTGCTCAGAGTGTTTGTGTGTGTGAGTGTGTGTTTCTGGGCCTCAGGCCCAAGAGCCTACACACACGTCCGCCACACACCCACCAGTCAGCGGAAATGAGAACCATTCCATCCTGCCACCGCATGTACTTCACAACACACACCACACCAAACTTTCTATCCTCTGTTTCCATCTCACACACACACGCACACACACACAGCTGTACGGCTTCAACAAAATATGACTTCAACAAAGTGGCTTGAGACCAAAACCTCTTTGTGGTAAAGCATACTGTACTTAAAAACAAATATTATTTCTTATGTGACAACAGATCAGCAAATCCGTCAGGAAAAAGTTTTTGCAATGAAAGCACCACTCTAGGAACCCTTAAACACAAACACACAACTCACAGAGAGGCGTCTGTAAGGAGTGTCTCTGCACCCACTCCTCTTCCTAGTCACTCGTTAAGGTCTGCTTCCTGTTCCGGCTCCACCCACGAGGGGACGGAGGTATGGAATAGCACTCATGGGGGCGAGAAAGGAGTGGAGGGGCGGACAGCCAAATAAACTTTTCTCCAGACGCACTCATTTATTCAGGACAGACCTGCAGCCGTCAGATCATTTCTCATATAAACACTCGCCAATTTTAATGCATGCAGCTGAAAGGAAGTCTGGCTGGACTAAATGAAAGTTGTTAACACACCTTCTCCATATTAATTAATTGCAGCAGACTGGTAGCATTTGTATGCAATAAATATATAATTTCATCCTGTCAAACTGAAATAGCGCAGATTTTTTTTTCTGCTGAACAGTCAGATTGACTCCATGTGTTTAAAGACAATAACATAATTCCAGCCAGCATTCATAACTAACTTAAGACATGACCAACACATAATTATATCAGTGTAACAATGATTCACACTGCATAATCAATTCCATTTGGGTTCAAATGAACAGATGTCCAGTGGAAACATGTTCTTCAATAAGAAAAAAAAGAAAAAAAAAGTAATTGATATAGTAGCTCTGTTCCAAAACCTAGTGAGTTTTAAAGTGACTAATTACACAGAAATTTTGCGCAACTCATAAGTAAAGCTCCTTATGCAGAAGAAACTCAACAACTGAAAAGTGCTACTTATGCTGTAAAGTAATAATGCAATAATCATAAGCATAAAAAGTCCTATTTCACCTAATATTTGTGTATGCTATTTATTTCAATAGATTTTCTTATGCCATTTTATTGCAACTATGACATACTGTGTATTTATTATAAATTTCCCATATGGCGTAATGCATTCTGGAATTGCATTTTCTGCTAAAGTTAAGTGTAATGCTGCCTTTGGAAAAAGCAAACAAATTCACATGTAGCGTGCACATATGATGCCTTGGTATGCTGTCTATGTAGTTGTCTCACTAGGTTGTGAAACAGAGCTAAAGACTACAATGTTCAGGGGCCTGGATGCCTAAAAAACGTTTTTAAAAAATGAGCAAAAAAAGGTTTTCTATACTCACTTTTTCAAAGGGTCGATCACAGTCTTCTGAATCTGACTGACCTAAGAAAGAGAAGAGAAAAAAAATCAGAAACATAAAAAACAAATAGCTATCATAACGACAACCATCAAAAAGTTATATGGATCATTAAGTTAAACACAACAAAACAAAAATAAATAAATAACCAAAAAACTTCTGGGTGAAGCTAATTAGCAACAGGATACAACATAACCCCCACATTAACAGCTGTCACCCATCCCTTGCAAACGAAGCGCATTCTGCGTTCAAATAAGTACGGAGAAAAAGTTTGTGACGTTTTTTCTTTATAGTGCTCCTGGCCTGAGGAAAGCAAGAAAGACGTGAATATTAATTGAGCACTGAATACAAAAGGTTGGAATCATCGAGGGATGGCACATGAAAGAACAGCCCCAGCTGGGGTTGAAAATGCTGAAAAGGGTGGGCTGCTGTACAAGATGAAAGTTCTTTGCAAACAAACATTTTTAACAATAACAGTTTATATTCCCTTCGTTCTTCTGTGTGGTGTCAGGGCTGGAGAGGAGGAGGTAAAAGAGAGGAGTCAAGGGGGGGGTGTTTGAGTTAAATTGGTTTAAGTGAACGTCGCATTGCCGCCTCGAGCCCAAAACACACAAAGTCTTAAAGTTGCCAATTACACAATTAAAATCTTAAACTTGCAAAACATCATTTACATTGCAGATGTCAATAAGATGTGGTTGGCTGACAGAATACTAACCTAACCTGGCAAACAATGCAAGTAACGAGTAAACAGAATGTTAAAACCAGAACGTGAAGAGGAAAGCTGTCAGGCCCATCACAGGATTGTAACTTATGAAGCTAATCAACAACTCACTCGCTATTGAGAACAAAGTCAGTCATAGAGAGAAAATAAAACTCAAGAAGAACTCAAGAGTGATTCAGATGAGCTAGCCATCTTTCAAAATATCTTTAATCAAACAAGTCAAAAATAGTAGTAAGAACAAAATACAATTTTAAAAAATGATAAAAATAAAAAAACACATAAGAATGATGAGTGGCACCCTAGCCACACAGACAGTGGCTGTCAATGTAGATATCAGAACATCCTATATTTAGGAAGCTGTTGACCAATTAAGTGGTTAAAAGTCTGCATCTGAACTGCATCGTTTACTGTAAGCATTGTCACCAAGACAATAATTATTGCATGCAGCTTGTGACTGATGGTTTGACATACACTACCTCACATGTACGTGTTCAAAGGTTGTTACCAATACAGATACCTAGAGCAGTGTTTCTACAAAATAAATTTATTCAATATGGTAAGTTTATAATAACATACTTCATAGGAAATCACATGCGGTTTCATTCCATCAACAATTTTGGCTTCTGAGAGGTGACAACTTTAGTCTGAAAGGATTTATTCTTTGCTAAACAAGAGTTTCTAATAAATAAATAAAATCTACATGGATAACGGTCCTATATATAATCATGCAGAGAACATTAAGAAATGTGGTTTAGCACATATATTTTGACATGTTGAGTTGGAGCCGTTTGTGAGGTGTGAATTTAAATCATGGATGTGACCTGTTCCAATTCCATTTCCTTTCTCTCTCTCTCCCCAAAAATTATCATATATATATATATATATATATAAATAAAACTATATAACAACTATATATCTATATCTATAGTTGTACTAAACAACATCTTTACTGCTTTCATTTTCATGAAAATGGCCCTAGTATTGAACCTTAAGGTGTACATAATGTAACATGAGATAGAAGTATTACAAAAGAAAAGGAGTTACATTATGAAAAGTAACAATATAAATAAAGCAATACATCCATTTCTTTTTTAGCTGAAATAGGAGAGGTTATTGTTGATAGTTCAACAAGAGAGAAAGAGGTAAGCTATACAGTAATATATGGAGAGATACAGTATACGGTGTGAATGAAGTGATAGGAAAGCATATTTCACATGATGAGAGCACAGCCTGAGGCAGACACTACAGCTCTAGTGTGTGAATCAGGGGCCAGAGATCATCCACACACACACACACACACAAAATACATAGCACCTAAAAATACATAAAATGCATAGGACCCTGAAAAATCAATATTCCTCAACACCATTATGGCCTCTAGTTATATTCATTAATAGCTTTACATGCCTTATAACTGTTCAGACACAACTTTTAAAATACACAGTGCAGGTCTAGAATTAAAGATGTTATTACCATAGCATTTTGCCTTTCTGTAAACCTCTTTGGGCAATCTGTCTCTTCCTTAAAATAGACAGCGGAAGATGACTGTTTAGATATCTTTAGCAAATACAAGTATGATCTGGTTGGTTACTGTGGCAAAACCTCTTAATTTGGAGGAACAGGGGGAGTTTGTTGCATGTTTGGTGTCTGATTCATGGAAGTCTCATTAACCATTCAAGCATCCAAGGGTGGTAATTCACACCAGCACACTGCAAAATGCAGAGCTGAAAAATCAGCTGTGCTAACATCCCTCGTCGCCCACGGATAGTGCAGCGTTCGCCTGCCAAGTACCCATACAGTAGAGTATGAGAAAACAGTGCTCAGGCGAAGAGGAGAGAGCTGTAGAAAGCATTTGGCTTTGGATAAACTGACAGAGGGGTCAGCAGAGAGCAAGGATATTTGCATCAGACTTCAATCTGCTATTTCTGAGATATGCCGAGTTGTGGACTGTATTACTAGAGGCACTTGTGGTATATTTTGCCCTGGCAGGTTTGTGCATGAGTGAATATCTGTGACAAGTTTGGCTGAGGAACTACTGATGGCTTTAAATATCAGCTGACAAACCAGAATCAGAAAATCTGTAGCAAAATTAAAGCTTCTCAAAAATACCAAAGATCCATTTGCATTATTAAAAAGGGATCATGCAGGAAAACACACAACCAAAGGCACTCTTCACTCATATTTTCGTTTTACAAATGCAATGTCTTTTCAGTACAATGGTTTTTTTTAAACTTTCAGAATGAAAATGTGCTAATCTGAACATTTGACTTACAATTGCCATTGTGAAATGTCCTAAAAGTACATCCACTTATCAGTCTGCAAGCTACAGCAAAAGGATGCAAATGTGACTGCAGAGGATTCAGAAAAATCTTTGATGTAATCAAAAATGACTCTGCCAAGGTGTTTGTTGCCTCTTACAGCATCCCTTTCAATTTATTTCAGGACTTAACATATCTCTGAACAAAAGTCACGCTCCACTTTCACCTTCACATGCTAAGTATTGTAGGCAGCATAACAAAGGACAATTTCAAAGTAAAAATTGTGAACATAAAAAACAAACATTCATAAATATTTGAGCTTAAAAATTCAGGCAGTTTTGAAAATATCTCAATATGTTTATTATCTCTGAATGTCATATGTCTTTATGATCGATCTTTGCATTTATGCTTCCCACATAATGACACATCATTAGAATTGTTTGGGAATCATTGGCTGCACTCCAAAAGGTCAACAGCAAATAAGGTCCAAGCTGAAGTCTGAGCATCGCTGAAGCGATGTGTTTGCTTGTTGCGATGTTAGGAGGTATAGTTTAGGGGTGTAACATTACATTGATACATATCGATGTATCAAATGTCTAGCGATACGATGCCCCATGTAAAATATCAATACTTTTATATAGGAACATAAAATATAGGTACTTTTACTTTGACACTTTCCACATCTTAACGTAACATGACTGGCTACGCATTTTCACCAAAACGTATTTTCATTTTCTCACTATACTGTCTGCCTGTGTGTCAGATTGCAATGCAACAAAGCGGTGGCAGCAGCGAAAACGACAGACACAGATTTTGCTGTTGGATGCAAATCGTGGGTATGGACATATTTTGTATTTGGGAAATTAGAAATTTGTCTGCCCATTTAATATACTATAAACATTATAAACGTTGCTGAGTACTTGTAATACTCAGGAAATACAACAAACTTGTCAGCGCATTTAAAAAGAAAACATGGAATTGAAGAAAGCACTTGATGAAGTACAGTCACTGTTACCTCGAATTATGTGCCCATTATTGATTATTTTTTTATTTAAAAAAATAAACTAAAATGTATTTTTTTGTTGTAAATGTCCCTTTGGGATACTGGATGTATAATTTCAAAGAGTTTAATTAAACATTCATGCTATGTATTTTTGTTGCATTTGTGAGTTTTGTGAGAATAAAAATGTAACTGGCTGTGTAAACTTGGAAATTTCTATTAAAAAAAAACAATATCCCCAGAATAAAGAATTTTATTGAATTTTTTTTTTAATGCATCTGCAAATATTGTATCGCTGGATGAGGAAATCGAGATCATGTCATATCGTGAGGAGACGATTTACATTCCTACCATAGCTACAGTAGATGTTGCATACCTTTATGTGTAATGCTGCAGTTTAATGCATTGTAAACATTGGTGCGAGTCATGTGAAAGGGCCTTTATCCACATTGTACTAAACAACTAGACTACTACTCTCAAACGCTACTCTACTGGCACAAAGTCAATGCTGTGTGATTTGCTTAAGGGCTCTTAACTATGGTTAAAAGAAGGAAAGGAAAAAGACAACAATCAGTACCACCAGCAGCAGGAAATAGGGAAAACAACAACGTAGAAATGGGACTCATTTGAAGATGCATGTGCGCGCTGAGTGTGGAAGGGCGTGGGGTCTGCTGTGAGAAAAAAATTACTCATACACAATCTGCTGGAGGGAAGATAGAGCATACTTCTGCCAAAGTCAGAAACACAACTAGTTTTCACGGCCAAAAGTGGAAAATAAACATGGGTTAGGTGTTGCAAGGCAAAACTGAAATTGGTACATGGTTCATTTTTGAGATGTAGGGAACAGAACTAAAGTTACACTATGTTGCTTTATATAGTAGGGCTGATCTTCAGTTTAACAAAACAATATTGATTTGTAAAATTCCCAAATCAATCCTTAATGTGCATGCTTAATAGGATGTGAATATTATCTGTACTTCACCTCTTGTCCTGTGTGGGCCTACTGTTAATGTAAATGTGTATTTTTAGTAATATAGCTAAGTTAAAGGGTTTCAGTTACCAGCATTTATATGTAAATATGGATTAAATGTCTGCAAAACTATCATTTTTAATGAAATATTAATAACTAAATACTGAATTGAATCGTAAATTAATCTAACTGAAACTATATGGAGGAATCAAATCCCCAAACTAGTTGCAATACCCAGCCATATTACATAGTCTTCACTTTGCTACCTTAACTTAGTCATTCATGAAAGTCAAAAAGGTTATAAAATGCACGCATTTAGACTGCACAATTAGTCAATTAAATCATTTTTTTTTAAGTTTTGCAACCAAAGCTTTGTAACCAAATCACAGACATGTCTGTTGAGTGCAAGGAATGCAGTGTGAATCCAAGACATTTAAAATTAGTTTGTAAGAATATGGGTCACTACAACCAGCCCAAGAAGCGAGTTTGAAGTAGCTGAATCCACACAAACAGCCAGTGAGTTGAATTGCTGGGCTCAAACATAAAATCGTTTTATGTTGTCATTGATTATAGTTGAATGGGAGCATTGCATTGTTCACTTTCTGTGTTTCATTTAATTAAAATGTATTTATTTTCAACAGGGAATTACAATTATTTTATTTTTGACAATTATAATCATGCAGTCCTAATATGCATTTGTTTAAATGACACAATCCACAGCTGTTTTGCAGAATATACATTAAGAACAGATGGAAGAATTTTAAAGACAAAGATCCCAGAGCGTTGAGAGAAAGAGAGACGCCCTAAATAACCTCTCAAAACTCAGTGCTAATATGAGAAATACCTTTAGCCATTATTTTAATCAAAAACAATAAGTTCACATTATAACAACAGACAATAACAAAAACAGATAACAAATATTGAAAATAATTAAAAGTACAAAGGAATGGGGAAAATAAAGTAAAAACACATAGCCAGTAAGGACTTGCAAATGCCTGTAATGTCTACTGCAAGTGGCCTTAGATAAAAAGTCTCCTAAATGACTACTTTGTTACAAACCATGTACAAGTCCAACAAAGGACTTGTCTTATAAAATAGCAGACACCAGTGAATTTGAAGCACTATGGTTATTACTAGAATACACTCAGAAATCTTGTTATTAGTAAGAATGTCAAATGCACATTCTGCTACTTCAGAAACATTTTGTAGATCTGTAGACACTGATGCATGATAGTGGTTTTAATTGCCTGAAAGTTTTGACATTTAGTTTTTGATTGTTTGGGATGTGTTACTCCTGCATAGAATTTTAATGACCATCATTCACAAAGTTTTAAAAACACTCTAGTAGTCTTAGTTAAGTTTCCCCACATTTTACCCTATTTAATTCTAGTTCACACCATTTCACTGATTTGCCCTCACAATAAGCACAGAAAACATGAAAAGTGTTCAGATTCTGTGTGGGCATAAAAATGAGAAAGCCAGCTCTAGTGGCAGCTATATATGCTCAAAACATTACATGCTAATTATGCAAATGAGTTTCATTGCCTAATAAGAGGCAGCCTTAAAAAGCCCAAATACTTCTGGTCGTAGTGGGGGTGGAGCATGGTATATTTAAACCCAAAAATCAGTTTAATTCAATATTATTCCATTTTGATTAATGCAAAAAAAAAAAAAAAAAAAAAAATCACAGGAGAAAAATAACATGTTTAACTAAAGTAAATACTGAAAATACAAGTATTTTACTAGAGTTCAATATGGAACTAGACCACTCTTTGACTGACATGTATGTTCTATAAAGAATGTCTCATGGTAAATGTGGCTTTGTGCTTAAATAATCAAGTACAATTCTTGGTCAGGACATCCACCGTGAGATATTTTTGTAAACACAGTTTTAAGTATATGTAAAATAAATAAATAAATAAAGGTGTCTTAATATCAGATCTGTACATTAGCTCTTGCAGCATAAAGACACCTTGCAACACCTTGCTGCCTTAGATCTGTCATTGTCTATTACGTTGTTAAAAATATTGAACATTTAAAATATTATAAGCTATAAAAGAAAACCAAAATGCTAATTAGTTATCACGGTTTGCTTGAAAAATTACTAGGAAAACATTAAATATTAAATATTTTAACTAATAAAACTATTAACATTTTATTCTATTACATTCTACACATATATTAACATAACATTCTACTGCTTCTAAAATTAAATAAACACGTAAATTACATTACACAATGCAATTTTTTAAATGTTCAATGGCATATTACTGCTTGTGCAGTGACATTTCACTGTTGTTACTATTATGACAATACTAGTCTCTTACCTTCTCCTGATTAAAAGCATCCATTCTCTTCATGGCTGTATCCAGAGCGGTCATAGAGTCCAAGAAGGCCTGATCCTGCTCACACAGTGGATTACTCAACAAGTCACCCGAGATCTTCACTGCTGCTTTAGACATTGCTGAAAAACAAATTAAATCTTTATTCACCCTATAACCAAAGAAGTGGTCACAAAGCTTATACTAACAGGATAATAATTCACAACTAAAGTACAAACAGAAAGATATTTGTTTGTTTAAAATCTTTACACATTACTGCCAGTCAGCAGCCTTCATTCACCGAAAATGGCAAGTATTTAAGAGCACCTAGATTTTACAAACATATGGCAAAACGACACACTTGTTTATTTGTATAGGAACAACGGAAAATGACACAAAATAGATGTGGAAGCATTACTGATATTTTCATTTAATAGGGCCATATTCAAAACTGAAAATAAACAAGAACATTATAATTATGGGCCCCATTAAGAGTGTAACAAACAATCCAACCCAAACATAAATTTTAAAGATTATGAAAGAGAGATTCTTGCCTATTAAAACCAGACCTGTTATAAAGGGTGTTGCTAAAGTGTGTTAGGCACTTGCTATAGGGAATTGTTAGGTTAGCTTATTTGCCCATGTCAAAAAAGTCCAACATCAAGTTTTATATTCTGAACACTGTATATAAACCCGCAACTCTGAGATAAGGCACACATCGCTATTATTTTTTCTTAAAGAACCTTTACATTATAATATAACTAGCAATTATTGTCCACTAGAACACAATTTATCATAAACCTCAAATATATAACAACTCATCCACATTTCATTGCATTGGGACCAAAATGACTAAACTTTCCCCTTCTTTCTTGACTTTGCCCCAATTAGCTAAAGTAAATCAATCCCTGTGTGGGGTGTAGAGGGGTGGATGTTTTATCTGGCTTCCTGCCTCGTGTGCGTCTGATCTGGATTGACGCTGACGTGCTCATCTGATCAGCATTCTGACTTTAAGCGGCTCTGGCAGGGAATGCGACGGACTGTAATTGGTGTTGGCACTATTGAGGCATCAGTACACAATCAGAGCTCTTTAGTGAATATTCATCATCTCTGTCAACTCGCAAACGATTCCACCCAACCTGCATGAAACTCGTGAAGCTGGGCTGGAAATCTTTGTTCTTTTATAGGTGTATTGCCATGCATTTCATGGATTTGCCGATGGCATTGAAAGCATCTCAAACTGAACTTTTGTCAACTTCCAGACAAAAACCTTTTGTTTGTTAATATGTACCATAAACACATACATACACACACGTGTTTGACCGCTGAAATTACTCTCTGCAGCGTAGACTGATGCAGCCTGTGCAGCTTAGATGTGCGGTGCACAAATTCCAAGACAACCTGTGCAGCACATGTTAATTAGAGCTGATAAATCTGTCTCCTTTAAAAAGAATGATGAGGTTGCTTACTGATAGCTGGGCCAGTGGGAAATGTGTGTCCACAGTGTAATCACAATTTACAGCAAGCTGTGATCTATTGATTTACAAATGTGCACAGCATTTTCTTATTGCATGACCAGTATAACCACTGATATCACTGCTGAGAACAGTGTCAAATCTATTTAAGTCAATCATTCAGTTTACAGGTGGGGATCTTTAAAACCTTTAAAATCTTGCAAAAACAATGACACAAACCTAAATCAGCCTCAGTGCTTTTCTTCATGTCTTTATGAAGCTTCTTTGTCTGCTCTTCCAACCTAAAAACAAAGAAATTGTGAAACATTAGTTGTCAAAAATAAAAAACAGAATCCTGAGACAATACTGGGGCAATCTGGGTGGTTGGTGGTGTCCTAAGTTGGTCTTACATGCTATGCTGTGTGGTTGCTAGGATGTTTTGTGTGGTTGCTAGGTGTTTACTTACTCACCAATTAAAAAAAGAAACAAAATCTACCCACCTGCTAAATCTTTAAGATATAATATTTAAGATCTTTAAAGATGATGCACACTGTACGACTTTGGCCATAATTTGCATTTCTTGGAACAAATTTTAAGAACCCTAAAAGATTCCTATGATCCCATGCCAAAACCGGTAGTCTATGATCACTAGTTTGAGAGCACTGTGATCAAAATCGTTATCAAATCGTCTTTTGCCCAGCCATTACTTGCTCTGCAAAAGTCATATTTGTTTTTTCCTATTTCTCTTTTCAAGAAAAGCCATGATCTAAATAACCCGAGATATTTTTGTTTGCTACCCACAATTTCAATTCTGAGTATAAATGTGGCTCACCATCAAAAAATGTGTCACGGATTAATGATGTAAAACTCTCAACAAGTGTTCTGTACAGTCTGACATTATGGACAACTTAGATCTCACAGTGTGACATGGCTTATAGCTAGCTATAAATTATAATTCAAATGCATTGCAGAAATAATACAGGTTGAGTTAGTCCAAACAATTTAATAGTTTGGGGTTCTGAAAAGTGCCTATGGGCAATAATAACAGTGATGCTTGCCTTAGCAAACAGCACTAATTATGATTTCCACAGAGACTTTAATGATACTGTTCCCCGTACAGTTACCACTATTCACTAAGAAGCTCTGCCGTGAACATATGGTCCTTTTAAAACTGACAGTTGTAAATATTCTAATTAAACTTGAACTGAACAGTATCATCTTGTCATATTAAAGCATCAAATACTCTTATATTCAAAACAGAGCTAAAACAACTGGAGCTATTTCAAAAATGCTCATCTGTTAGGATCCATTCATGTTTCTGTGTGACTGTAACATTTCCTGAGAGGCAGAGGAGATCATTCACAGGGTCTTTCACTGTAGTGAGCCATTCACACCCTTTGGGGGTGTTAACAACTGCAATTATGGCACTACTGCATTCGTCTCCTGCTCGTATGAGCATGTTTGTGGTGGTGGTGGGGGGGATGTTCATTATTATCAATTAGGTGGAAAATTAGACGTTGACTGGGGGACTATCATGAGCACCTTTTACTGCACTTATTACAGCAATTAAGGAAAAACACAGTGAAATCGCTGGAGAAATTGGTATTTTTTGCACTGTGATAAGAAGAATGAAAGAAAGACATGGGTGGACAAAAAAGTCTGGGAAAGCATATCATTTTAAAAAAAACAATAAAAGAGATAAAGGAGGGAATCATGGGTAACTGGCAACAAATGGAAAGAGACTCTTAACAAGATGTGATAAAGGGCCCATTACAGTAGGTGCTAACAGAGTAGAACTGGCCCAGCTGCTCCAGGCGTCTGTCATGTGAACGCCTCGTTGTAACATGTGAATGGCATTTAGAGTTAGCACAGGTCACAAGCCAACACATTAGCACCAAACCTTCACAGTCTGACGATATTAAAAGGGAGGGGGAGAAAACGGTTTGAGGGGTATGCAGTCGTTAAGATGTTGAAACAATGCATCCTGACTGGAAAATTGCTGCTATGCAACAAAATGGCTTCAGATTTTTTCTTGCTGAATAAATTCAGAACAGTTTGAGCGAGAGTGAGCAGTAACTATATAATTATTATTAAAAATACATTCATATTATTATCATTATAATGACTATCATATATTCCAATATCACTGTAATCTCTTTCAGGACAGTGACAACAGATCTGTTACATTATAGTTGTATTAAGTTGCTTTTTGGTTCACAGAGCAGCTGATGGTACATCAGGGTGAAATGAATCAGGTACATGTGCAGTGTTGACAAATGCTTTACCCATGGCACATATGTCCTGGGAAGTGAATTTGACAAACCCACCTCCACACCCCCAACATCACCACAACAAAAAATTGTGGAAGACAACAGGCATTATGTTTCAGAGATTTGGGGTGTGTTTAGTTACGTAACGAGAGGCGTTCTGATAGCAATCAAAGCAGAGGTGTGGCCCTCTCAAACAAGTGCTCAGGCCCCTACATGTTCTACATGCCCACCCCGTGAGTGCCTGTGTACGATATATGCCTCTAACTCTCTGTACTGAGACTCCACCTACACAAGCGAAACTGAAGGAACTGGGTGAGTTGAGAAGACACAAAGTGCACACATCTCTACCGATGACCTATGTTCTGATTCAACAAGAAAACGGATTTGATAAGCATGCAAAACAGAAATGCTAAGTTAACTTTGCTTTCTTAAATTCATTCGAGTACTAAATTTTTCAGTTATTTCTTAAATTTTTCTCAGTTATTTGCATGAAATAACATATCCAGGTCTCATTTTACCCCAAAAGCAGAAAAAGTTTTTTTTTGCTCACCCCCAACCATCGCAATTCTTATGCTTCAATTATTACCATAATGCACCCATATTTTTTACTTTTTATTACTACTTTTAGGTAATACCCATTTTTCTAATTCTCGTGAGATTCTCATTACTGTATAACAGTATTTTTTTAAAATTACAATAAACCAATAAGACCCTAAAACAATATAGTTAACGTCTTTATAAATTAAATATATTTACATTAAAGTAATTATAATAGTAATAATATACACGCAGTAAAAACTTTTGTATTATGATAAGGAGAATGGGGTGGGGTGCCTTATTGTCACTAAAATAGTCAAACTAAATATAATTTAATGGCCTTAAATGGGCTTTTCTTTAAGAAAATATTTTTTTTTATTTTTTTCGTATTTTCCTAATTATTTTGGGCTGAAATATGACCCAGGCATGTTTCATGAACAATCCTTGGATTACATATCCTATACAGTCATGAAATGTACTGGACGAAAGGCACTGAAGCAAGGTATACATCACACAGGGTGAATCGACAGTAAAAATAAACAAGAATTATATTATAACTTAAATTAAAGCATTTTCTAAGTCAGCTTCTTGCCTGGAGCAATACAACACTATGCAACAGTGCGTCTATTGCATTATATCACATCTTACTTATGAATCACTTATCTTTTAAGATTTAGGGCAAAAAAAATTGTGTCAGGGTCTCGTCACAAACTAGTCCACCGCAGTGGTTTTGATCAAATGAAAAGGTTTCAGATCCAATGTTGTTCTATTTTTAAAAACAATGCACTGCTACAGCAGAGTGGGAAAACAAATATTCAAATGGTGTCTTCTTTTTAAGTGCGATCTTTTGCCGAGCAATTGCAAGCAAGCTAATGATACAAACATTCAAAGCTCTGTGGGCAACAGAACACAGAAAAAAACAACATCGGACACATCAACTTACTTTTGGAGTTTTTCATATTCCCGCTCAAAGTCCCTTTCAACCTGTGGAAGACAATGTATAAAGATATGTGAGTGGAACCAGACAAATAGAATAATCACTTTAAAGAAGTGTGTGGGCAAACTGCTCTACTTTTCCCTAAGCTCTCATGGGTGTGTAATCACAAAAACAGGATCTACGAGGCTGAGGAACCTAAGAGTAAGCCGAGATTGAAAATCCACATAGCCATCGGTTAAAAGCAACTTGTATGTAATTTTGAGATGTTTTACCTATTAGACAATAAACCGCATCAGGATCAAATAAAAAAGATTTTAAAAACAGAGCGAGCTGAATCTTTCATTTGGAATTCCTGGTCCTGTAATTAGTGTGGCACCATTCTTTTGCCACATTAGCTTGTGTCCATGCCACCCTACCGTGGTGTGTAGGGGGTTAATGATGTCAAAATTGCAGCAGCATGGGTTCCTGTCCTGTGGTTTGGTGGGCAAAGCCTGTAAACAAACAATTTTTGGGCAGGCAGGCAGGCGGCTGGTGTCCGGCCCGCTCACGGCTGACCATGAAAGGGTGGAGTAACAGGAAAGAAGGCGTGTTGGAGAATGAAAGAAATAGAAATGAGAGGATGATTTACCTCCTTAATAGAAGGAAGAGATCAGGACATGGAAGTGCACAGAATCCACAACAGAGAGGCATTGATGAACTAGTAGATTTAGTCAAACAATGATTTAAACACAGTCCTAGAATTTAGTTTGTATCACAGCACTGGAGTCGACTGGACAAGTAAACATCCTGAAAATCTGAAAATGCACCCAGGCTATTTATTTGATGGACTACTGTTCTGAATTGTTCACTAAAAGATATTGTGTTGGCCATTTTATCATAAAACAGGTCAAGTTATTAAAGCTGCAAACCATAACTTTTTTGTTAAAAATATACAAAAATCAGTTACTGAGAAAGTACATAACGGATCATTATTCTCCTTACTTCACCGCAATTTACAACGGTAAGTTCACAATATTAATTTATAATTTAAGATGTCAGGTCCAATTTCCCAGGAAATTTTAGTTTGGCTTCATTCAACTTCAACAAAAATAAAAGTACCTAAAGCAAACTGCAATTTTATGTTTCAAACAATGGCTATGAAATGGCAAAAGTGAGGCAGAAGTTACAGATTACAGCTTAAAAAGTCTGAAAAGTAACATTAGTTAACCTGCAATATTCCTTCAAAGTAAGGCATCTGTGGCATGCTGGCGATTGCCGCAGACAATAATTTTGATTGGTCCCTCTGTGTATCTAAACTGACAGGAAACACATTTGCAGTAAATAACTTGCAACAGAGGCCTGTAAAGAGCAGGAATGCTCAGACAAACAGTAATTACTGACAGCTCCTCTGGTGACCTACAACTCTACACAGTAACTGCAGCTTACTTCTGCTATTCTTCAGAGTGGGGCTAGTTGGACTAAAATGGGCGTTGATATGGAAACGTGAGCCTGGATCTAACTCTCATGTCATAAAAAAATGAAAATCCTGTTTCCCATGATGCCATTTAAGACAAAAATACGGCATTCTGGTGATCATCAATATTCAACTGAGAGACATTTATCCACACCACTTTTACATGTACAGTAGTATTAAGATCCATGTTGAATGTTCTTATCAGCAGTCATTTTAGGCAACTCTGTGCGGCTTGAAAATCTCTGCTACACCCTACGTGTGATGTATATAAGACATTTTAAAATAAGAGCTCTCTCCTCAAAGTCTAATCTCAGGCAAAAACTGAACCACATACATTATCAATACACTATCCTCAGTAAAAGCACACATTTTTTAAAGTTTAACTTTGCTGAATTTCATTGTACATTAAATATAGATAACATATAAAACTATAAATAATTATTTAAGTATTAATAACATTATTAAATGCTGAATTTAGCAGTAAGAGTATTAAATGGTGTATATGCTAGTTCATTTTAACTTATGTTAAACTTTTTTTTACTTATGTTAATAAATGGAACCTTATTGTAAAGCGCTACCATATTATACTGCTGGACATGACCAGTTAGTAACTCCATTTCTAACGTATTATGGCTTAAGCATCAGGTCCGTTTGCCTGCCAGAAAGTGCAGTGTTTAATGTGCCTGCCTATAAACAATAAAAATGGCTTGGTTTCAGTTGTACAGAATAGTTAAGAGGAAGCATCTCAGTCAAGTTCTACAGACAGGATGTCAATTTTTGTTCTGTAAATGTGAAAGTAGTAAAAGGGACTGTTAGCATTTGTTGACTTTGAATAAAGTAACATTTAATATGTAGAGACATCTATAGATAAGCATGAGATTAAGACTGAACAATCTGTTTGACCGACCAGTGAAAGATAAGGAGAGTGTTTGGGAAAGACTACTGGCTTTTAAACCCCAGTGTGTAGTGCTGGCTTTTAAAACCCCAGTGTTTAACCCAGTGTTTTAGGAATTATCAAGTAGCACTTACTGTTTTTGAAACAATCTGTTTCTTCGGTTGTCCGATTTTAAAAGGAATCCTGGAACACACAAAAAACAATAATCGTAAGGCAAATTACCTTTAGATTCTTATTTGATACCTTAACAGAAGATAAATTTACATTTACAAAATAAACTGACAGTTCAACAGTAGAAAACCTTTATTTACAGGCCACAGCAGCTCACAAAGAATTATGCTCATTATAAATAACATACCAGTACATTTCATATCATATGGGCCACATAAATCCCTGTCAGCAGCAGATGAGTAATTAGAAGTGGCTGTACCCACTACCACAGGTCTTCCTGTGGTTTGCCAGGTGAATCTGTACATGTGCTCATATTACACACAGGCACTACTGTGGTCTGTTACTGCACACAGGCATTTACACACAGACCCTGCGCAGGCTCAGGTGTACACATGATGCACTTGCACAAGCTCTGGGGCATAATCAGTGGCAGCCACACAGAGCAACATGACTGCCAACCACAGGTCACCTCCAAACACAAACCCTACTAAAAGAGGTCACAGTTCTCCACACCACACGTTTTGCTGTTTTTGCTACCAGATTTTTGCTACCAGAGTCCAATAAGAACAGATAAGCCCATGACTTATGAGTTCTTCTCAAGAACTTAGAAGATCAATTTCAGCAGATCTGAACAGATCCTCAACTTGACACCCACCAAACCTTCCTCTGGGTGTCAAGGCATGTTAACTTTGGTTTGGTTTCTTTCCCAATCCAACCCCTCCCCCACCCCCAAAAAAGAAGAAAAAATGCTGATACGCCTACAGGTTGTCCTTCAGTCAGGTCACAACAGTTGGTTTTGTCTTCTGATAAAATCTCATGCAAAGAACTAAAAAAAATACTATGTTTATAAATTATGCAATTCTCCTAACGTTTTGACTGTTTTCTTGTTTTATTCTGTCATTAACTGGACAAATGTAAAGTCAGAAGTCATTTTTGGAGTTTGTTTTTTTACAAACTCAAAGGTCCTACAGTTGTTCCAAAACTCTCTTAATAGTAGCATAACCCTTTTAGATCTACTATACAGGTGCAACAGAACCCTTTAAATTGTAACAGAACACTGAAAGCCCGATATTATTCAAGAAAATTTTATTTACGCTCTTTTGCTGATCAACAGTATACCATTTCTGAACTTTCATTTCACATATGGTATACTGGGCCTTAAAGTTCTACCGGACCCATTTCAGTTCTACTTGGACATTACAGCTCAACCTGAACTCTTTATATCCAACAGAGCCCTTGTTTCTACCAGAACCCTTTTAGTATGAGCCAAACATTCTACCAGATTCTACTTTTTCCAATTCCGCCAAAGGTACAAAGTGTACTGAAATTTTAATACAAAAAAATATAGAGGGCATGTTAGATGGCATATTCCGTAATCAATGCTCCATTTATGAAATTATGTATTGATCAGCCAAACACTGTTCTGGCATAAGAGTGCTGGTCTTCCAGAGGATGATGCAGGTTTGACTGATAAAACATTTAGGGCTTTACAACCTATGATAGTCTGTTTAAATGTGCTGTAGTTCAACTTTATATGACTATATGTTGGGGAACACAAAAAAAGACAATGTAGGTAAAAGGCAACCCTGACCCAAATAATTAATGACTGTATGACGTACATATACTTCCGTGGGCAGAGAAAGAATCTCTTGCTTAGCACGGAAGCAGCTTAATTACATAATGGCATCTCTAACTTTACTATATGTTCTCAATTATACATTCACATTTTCACATTCAGTTTTCACTAAACTGCTGAAAAACTTGGCTTCTGTATGAGGCAGCAAAAAACATACGATAAAAAACATGAACTGCAGTTTTTGAAACCTGAATCCTACCACAGAAAAAGTATAAAGTATTGGGAAAAAGGGCTATACAATACCTGCTTCCAATATGAGCCAGTGACAAACATTGAAAAAATCCTAATATTAGTGAATTATAATATATTAACCATCCCTAGTCATGTTACATATAAAAAAAAGCACGACTGATGTTTCACTGAGACTGCTAATTTGCTACTTAGAAAACGGCAGAATTTCTTGTCAAACTTGTTAACGTACTAAAGACACAGCACAATGGCATTACATCTCCCATCTCCTGTTCTGACACAACTTTCTTTAAATAAAAAAGCGGCAATTAGCTGTTCGGCCCCCTTTGACTCTATGCGTTGTTTCGTAATTACACCAGAGACTGGCTGAGGTAGACCTGCAGAGAGAAAAAACATGTTCCACTGCTGCTATTGCACCTTTCAATCTCACGCACACATACACACACTATTATTGATGTGACAGAAGTTCGGCTCTGGAAGATTGATGGACAGCTGGCAATGACAGGAGCACAGCGATGCCGGCTGCGTCAAAGCAAAGGTGTGTGAGCTAATGAGATGGAAAAAGAGGGGTGTGAGGGAGGGTGTGTGTGTGAGGTTAGTGTGGAGAAAAGAAATATTCACGCAGGGGAATGCTGTACGTGTGTTTGTTTCCTCTGATGATAGCTCAATCGAACAGAGCCCTTGAGAACTGCTTTATATGCCATTACTAAAGGAAACCAAGCTGAGAGGATACAAGCCTATAAGTAAGGCTATTGTATGTAATGTACAGTTATCTTATTTTTTCTAAATAAACCCTGTCTAAGGGGTTTACAAGTAACTGTACACTTTTTAAAATTACTTTATTATACCATATGTCAGAATTAGGATGTTTGGGGATCAATTACACTTTCGTGATTTGTTATACAAAACAATTGACTAAACAGAATTAAGTATTGTAGACAGACACATCATAATAAAATATTATGCTATATCTATTTCACTGGCTACATCACCATTCCAAGGTAAAGCATACTTAACATTTGTCATGCCACTGTTATGCTTACAACATCATGGAAAACTACAAGTCATCACCTAGTGAACTTCCTGAAGCTGTACCGCTGATTCACCCAAGTTTACTATTGCCAAATTACATAAACAGCCATCACTCAGAGCAAGGCAAGGCAAAAGAGAAAGTTATTTGTTTCATCTGAGTGCTGACGTAAGAGGTTGCATTAACCAAGTGACCTGTTGTTTTGCGTTTGATTTCGTCAGATATGCAAGTTAATCCTTGTAAGCAAGTTATACACAAGAAGTATTGCTCAACAAGTTCCCTTAAACAAGTCAGTTGATTTGAATGAGGAAATCCCTTTGGTATTCATTGAAAATAGACTGTGGGCATACGTGCCATTTTGCCTGGTACCAATAAAGGGTGATGACATGGAAGTCTAAATTACAAATCTTTGGGAAAGCTGCTTTAAAACTGTAGTTTGTCAAGCTAAATTTACTTTTAAATTACAATAATAACAAATACAATATCATTTTTAATACAGTATGTAACTTGTACGTATGTGTCAATCATAAACTGATACATTTACACTACATTCGATATCTTTAGAATTTAACTAAATCGTAAACAGATAGCGATATCATTGAACTGTATCTTAATGAATTGGTTCATTAGTAGGAATGTCTAACATTACAAATTATAGAGGCAATTTATGATCAATTAACTCACTTGAAAGAATCACACTTCCTAACACTACATATCAGTGGACAATTTAGGATGAATCAATTTACAATGTAAAGGACTTTTAATCAGTAGAGAAAGGGCATTTAAAACAAACTTTGCAATGCTACATATGAGACAGCAGCTTGAAGTGTTAAATTATTGCCTCACCTTGTTCAATCCGTGTGTTTATTACAATGTGATGTTAACAGCAATGTAGCGTTTGGTTGGCAAAAAGTAGCATGTCATTGGAAAAGCTACATAATTTTAAACTGTTAATTTTTAACTGGTGAGCTATGGTCACACTGCTGAAAAATGTAAAGTTAGTAGCATTGCTACAGTTAGTTACTCAGCAACACTCCAAGACTGACAGAGAAATCATATGAAATGATCAAAAATTATAGTCACCCATTCTTCTATCTTTCCTCACAATAAAGAGCTGTTAAGAGAGCCCCATAACTGGGGCTAAAAGACACCTGTAGGTTTTTCCCACAGGGAAAAACTTGTTATATGGAACTCTTGTTATATGGACAGATCTCTCAACACCCTTTTGTACATACACCATACTCTTTCATTCCTATCCAGAGTATAGCCTTCCTAACACACAATAATTTAGTATTAGTTGCACTGTTGTGTTACTTTACGTAACTTTTTTCACAAAACTAAAAGAATTCAAAATGTAAAAAAAAAAGTATAATCCCATATAATACCATTTATCCATAGACCTACGATAATAGGCTTGACATCACAAGCATGCAAACAAAAAATTGCTTTAAGGGTTAGTTCAAACCGACCATATAACATAACCATATTACACCATGTGTAACATTTTTGATGAAATGATAAACTATACTTGTTTCATAACATTTTACTTTAATAATTTGTATTTTAAATGATTGTATCGTAGCTACTAAACTAAATTTTTCTAAAATCTAAATTTGAGCCAGGGAATTTCCAAAATTTGGTTGATTTGACACAGAATGATTCATCTGCTAAACTTCTTTTATTATTCAACGGAAGGAGAAAAGGAATGAGGTTAAGTAAATGGTTTCAGAAATTGTTTTTGGGTTAAATATTTCAATATATTCTAATAAAGTTTATTAATATGCATCATCAAATTAACACTGGCACTATGAGGTAGTGTAACCAAGCTGCTTTCAGTTAGGATGTCAAGGTTCTGACAGGAAAGAAGAAATTAAGTAGGATGATTCTGTACTGTGGGAATCCAAGGCTAAGGTTCTTCACAGCACCATTTTTACATGCACCCTTATTTAAGACCCTTATATACAGTCAAACCAAAGGAACTAATCCCACGGTCTACAAGGTCACAAAAATAAAGAAACAGCTGAACCACTGTCAACAAGGTATGATGGTAACATGCTTTTGGATCATTATTACTACCTCATTCGTAGCGTAAATCAATTCAGTAGATTTAAGGGCATTCACTAGACTTCTGGACAGTAAATAGCTTTGTATGACAGCACTTTTCAACATCATAATAGCAATGTATGCAAATATTCATTAAGTTCATCAACTGTTTCTAACAACTAACTTGCAATCAAGCCGCTAATTAGGCATCCAAGATTTTTAAGGCATTATATGAAAAAATCAGAGGTTTATTAGAGGAACTTCCTGTCTGTGGTGTAGTGGAGCAGATAATAAAATTATTTGTGGAACACACTGTTCACAATAGTATCCTGTGTGGCATTAGGTCATCTTGGTTTACAAATGTGTGCATGATATCATTACAAGGATATTGTATCACTACTGCTGCTGCTAAATAAAGTTAAATGTGTCAACCAGTGGCACCTTTTGGACATCAAAATGAGTCATAATGAGATAATTAACATTCCATTTTAATCTGTTAATTACAACGTTGAACATCCAAACTCAGTGTGGAGATGGACATCATGTGGTGTCTGCATGCAGATTAGACAAGGTATTTTGGTTATGTTTGAATTTATATGTTGTGCATTTAGAAACTCAGTAAAACTCAGCTTTCAACACAACTTTTCTTGCATGTTCCTCAAAAGTATGCATGTGACACCTGTGAACTGTTCAACATATGTGTATTGCTGGTAAAAAAAAATGCATACATGTAAATCCAAACAAATAAGTTCCCAAAAAGAACAAGTTTAGTTCAAGCAAACTATAAAGAAAACGAAGGGTCAAACCATTCTGAAGAACCCACGGACATGCCAAAGAATGAATCTTAAATATTTTACAGCTAATGTCTCAACTCCCTGACCAGAGAAAAAGGACTATAGACTTTCAAAGTTTAAGACTGAACTGACTGCCCAACTGACTAGAATTAAAACAGAGAGTAACATTAAGGCTGGTAATTTTGCACTGATTCTGTGAAAATGGCAGACTAAATGATTCCTGTTGACTTGCTTTCATGTTGAGCTAAACATAACCTTCTCCATTTACTTGAACACAGAATCATGAACGGTGCTCTGTCCTGAAATCTAAGGCCTTACGTTATCAGCATGATCATGTGCGTTAGTGACAGAGGCAGTGACAGAAGTACGAACAAAGCTCAGTTCAGACTTCAGAAAAAATTACATAGAGAGCAGGCTAATTTGACTCACGCTACACATCAGACCAAGTGAAGAACTAAGCTAATGGAGGCTCTTTCTGTTGCGACTACAGTTTTATACGCTGGGATCTTATCTCCACAGAGCACAGAGACTTGGTTGACAACTAGGGAAGGACAATTATTGTCACGATGACCCCAATGTCAGGATGACAACGTCACTCTATCCTGCAAGAGGCCCTGGCATGAATGCAATGGTCAGTCTGGTTCATAAAGGATTCTTTCAAAACCAGCTTATTCAGGCCTTCACCCTGACGCCAAGCGCACTGGAGTGGAAGCCTCCCCTGCCAGCCACTGACCTTTCAATCAGGCCCTGTGACGTGTTTCCATCATAAAAGTCCAAGCTCTGGACATGCAAATGGATGAACATTTCTCAAAAGAGAAAACCGGAAAAGCAGTCTCCCCTCTGTTTTGGGCTGTTTCAAAAGTGATGTTTTGTTCTGTCTGTGATGTCAGAATGCAGAATCATTTCACGAGTGGAAAGCAAGTGGCAATCTTATGAATTAGGACATTATCTCATTTTTGCATGTACGCTAGAATGGACCACTCTAGAATGGTCACAGAGAATTTAGACAAAATGAATGCAGCCTAGCTATGCTAATAACTGATTCTAGTACATAAGCAAATATATGCTGCTCATCATTAATTGAAAGAAATATTTTCTACATCTTGTCACATTAGGTCAATTGTTCAGCCTAAGAACTACAAGACTCTGCTTTACTTGAAGCTAAACTTCATGTGCCATGTTAATTGTGTAAGCCTTTCAAAGTATACTCCAGTGACTGTAAGTGGATGAATAATATATCTTTGGTGCATGTAGACCAAGACTGTGTTGTTAAATTCCAAAATGAAACATCTGTATTTCTTAAGACTGGAAAAAAATTTAAGTGTGGGAATCCCTTTGTGCAACCTTGGTCAGGATGGCCATCCAATGTTGTTGCATTCTGTCTTTTTTATTCTTTGTTTCCATCCTCTTCTTTGATTGCTTCTTCACAGTATGCCACAACTGTGAAGCCACTCGATGAACCCTTCTAACTGATCACGTGCACATGCACTGTTGTGCGCAGACATCAGTGGACTGTGCTAATGAAAAATGTTACTTGTTTTGTTTACTGATAGAACCAAACATGGACAAACAGAGTATACTTTGGGATTTAGCATTTCGAACAGTTTTGCTACTGATTGTTGAAATCTAAATAAGGTACGACTGAACACTGACATCAAATTGTACAGAAATGATCATTTACAAGAATCCAAATGGAATTTCACTGTTCTCCTTAAAAAAAAATTGACATTGTATTGACATTGATTACATTATTGTATGATTATATGCTCTAACATATAACTGCTGTAAAGTTGAAATATAGCACATTATGAAGGCCTTTGTGTAATAGATTCTCTTTTCTAGAATAATTTTTTGCCGTATGGCATTCTTAATTATATGGTCCTTAGGTGATGTCTCATTACAGCATATTATCAGTATATTAGTTTCAGGGTACTTTTAAAACGAGCAGTACATTCACAGTTTCTGAAAAAATCAGCCAAAAGTGTTTAAAACCTAAAGGTATCCTATGGGACCAGGCCATAAACCCCAATTGCAATCTAAATTCTGTAAGCTTAAATGTAGAAGAAGTGCATGTTATAGTGATTATATGCATCTTCAAAATCTATACAACGTTATTAATACTTATGCAATAACAATAAACAGTTTAACGGACAGAATTGCATATTCTAACAAGATACTGCTAATGAAGTCTTAAAAGTGAAGACTGGTTTTCTTTAGAACGTCAAACACAAGCTCACTACGCTGTAAACATGTTCTTACTTAGCTACAGTAACCGCAAGGATAACCTTACTAAACAAAATAAAACATAAGCCAACAATTAAAAATTATATAGAGAGTTTTAAACACCCACATTGATTTTTCGATGTTTAAATGTGTCGCTAAATCATTTTAAACGGTTTAATACCTCGCGAGCTCGTTAGCTAGCAGCCAACGGTTGTTTCAAATCTTGTTAGCCGCCTAACTTGACATAACGTTTTAGCCCGATTCAAGCATTTTGAGAGCGCCTGTAATGTCTAGACATGCTTTCTTAGTAGTCAACTCACTAGGGTTTGAGACACAGAAAACGAAACTTAACGTCGTCTTAATACAAGCAAGTCATTAGTTTGTACGAAGTAAACACCGGTCGTGATACATACCAGCTCATCTTGTGTTCAAATTCAATTCAGGTCAGCCGATATATACTCCTTTTGATCCAAAATCATCGCCTTTTCAGCCTTTAAGAGCCGAACAGCAAGCAGGAAGTGAAGAAGTTTACGCCAAGTCAGAGGTCGCGAGGATTTAAACTACGGCAAGCGGATAGCTCAAAATACCGCCGCGCAACAGGTACTGCGCTAGGCTTGCTCTTATGCTTTTAAAACTTTGTAGGCAAACAAAGTGTTATAATCACATCAATTTAAAATATTACTGATGCATAGCATGGCAGACTATCTAAAAAGTAATTAACTTATTAAATAACACGTTATTGCATTGAATGGTAACATTTACGATAGGGAATCCATAAATTAGTGTTTCCCTGAAGATTTATATTGCTATTAACGTAACAAAGTATCAGCTTTGTCTTAAATGTTCTTAAATTCATTAGGAAAAATAAAAATGAATGTTTAAATAAATGAGACAATTGGCATACTTGACACATTGTAAGTACTGTAATACAAAACTTTTGTAACTTAAGTTACATGATCATGGAAAAAATTGATGAGAATGTTTAAGTTTCTATTCGTATTTCTGACTTTTAAATGCAGACTTTGGTACCTTGGCCAATCTCAGCAGAATCTGAGACATTGATGAGGTCTTCTCTGAAACCATTGTCAAGTGACATTTTGGGGCTTCTCAGCTGAAAAATATGAGAAGCAGGAGAGTCCGTTTTTGTCTATGAAAAGTAGTTATGCTTAGTTTTTCAGTGTGCACTATGCAGGATTGTCCAAAAAATCTGAAAATCACAAACAATCAAAAAATGTTTGTGTCTACCTGTATTTTCTTATTTTTTATTTCTTTGGGGAATTTGTGACCTTTCTAGGAGGCAGACTTTGACCAATGGATGTGTAGTCCCCAGCCAATAACAAACACAATTGATTGACTATCATGTGATTAAAAAACAAAAATAGTTTTGTGAAACATACTTTTGTAAATTTGTTTTCATTTGTATTTAAGCAAAACGAAGCACTTTCACACAACCAACACCTGCAAATTAAGGAAATGTTTTTTAATTATTAAAACAAACATTTGTTGTGTACAAGTTCAGCACAAAGAAGACACAATAGATTCAGTTATATTTTATTCAGTGTGTATTCAAGTACGCGTCAACTGGTAAACATTTAATTTACAACAAAATGAGAAGCCATAAGAACATTTCCTCTCCACAAAAGGATAACATCAATTTATTCTGTGAACAATTAAAAGATTTGACCACTGGGCCTTATTATAAGGCAATGGAAGTGAAACAGGAGGTAAAAAAAAACATATCAAAATCCTTTCTTGGTGAGCTAAAACTCACGGTTTTAACCCTCATACTCATAAAAGTGATTACACACTCTAAGTGCCTCCATATGGTAACAAACATGCAACACATGCATTTAGATACAGTCCAGTAAGAAAAGGGATATGGATACCAAAATATCAGCTCAAGATGACCACACAACAATTTATTTATTTGCACATTATAAACTGTTAAACATTACTGAACACATCAGTGCTATGAGAATGGATGGTCATCAGTTAAAATAACTTCCTTTCATTTATATGTTTTGTAGAGTATGGACAGTGGACAGTTGTTATTGACCGGTGCTGAATCAGCCCTAATGAGGGACGTACAGAGAGCAAAATAATCAGGTAAACAGTGAATCAGTGTTGTTAAACACGGTCTGCTTCAGAGCTGACAAGGGTCACATTTACATTTCTGTGGTGTCCTCTGTGCATATTGTTCCAGGGCAGCTGAGCCTGCAGCCCGGTTTGGCACAAACAAGGCTGTTCAGTCTGGCTCTGATCCAAAGCCAGACAGTGAACAGTCATGCTGAATGCACGACGTTGAGGGATTTGAGCTGTGAGACTTGTCACGATATCCTTTCTCCCCAAATCAGATTGATTCTTTAGTAATGTACTAAAGCACATAATAAAACAACTTAACAACAACTAATAAAACAAGATGTTTTAGTAATTGAAAATTATGTAAACTTTAATCAGTCTTTATTAATAAAAGGAATAAAACAAAATAAATGTGAGAAATCACCATTTTTGTTAACTGCCTGTGCTAAAATTGGAGCGTGGACTTGAGCTACTTGAGCTAGTCTCTCTGATATTATTGCATATTCCACTCAGTCACATGTTCAACACTGATTTTGTACCTAGACAAGACAGTTCATTTTTTGGCAGTTCTTGTGAAATGGACCCAGACATTTACGTAAAGACAGTGGAAAATCCGGACATGGAAGCACTCAGCACAGATATGCAGGTGCATGCAAGCATGCTTAAACACAAACACACACACACATCATGTACAAACATATTTTCTGGAGGTCATGATTGCTTGTTGCTTCACAGAACTAACTTAATGGAAGGAAGACTTGTAATAACTATTAAAATCAGTCAAACCAGTTAAAATGGATATGGTGTTTTCATTGGTCTATATTTCTTGTAGAATTATGATCATTTAATTAAAAATGGCAGATTTCTGAAATTTTCAGATTTCAAAATGCCATTTTTTAATCTTAACTTTTCAGGACACAGCTTCTGTCAGAAACATGGTTTTCTTCAAAACTTCTCTATTCCATACATCTGAACATGAACTTTCTCAAAAACACACACATACATATACACAATTCCACAGGGTATCATATCTGATCTGTGAGAAATGCCTTATCTATTTTTACTGCTGCAGTTTGGCACTGCATTCCGATGTATCTTGGCACTGAAAGAAAGACAAAAAAAATTAAGCCAGAAGCTGTTTTTATGTATGCCTATTTTAAAAACAATACTGTGCAAACCATATGTGCCTTAGAAATGGAGATATATCTCTATTAAAGAGGAAAAAGCTGAGGAGAGACCTTGGAGAGAACGTTATATTATCCTCAACCTGTCTGCTGACATAACATTTACACTCCAACCAGAATCTAACCAATCAACGGCACAATATTTTCCTTCAATTACAGTGAGAGAGGTTAGAAACTTGCTTGTGTACACAAGGCTGACATTAAGGGCCATATCAATGCATAATTCAAAACAATAATGTCAATGCATACATTGAAAATCCCTGTTTAGCTTTCGGCAAATTTCAGCTGTATGTAGATGAGTTTCTAGATCAATATGTGGTTTGTATAATTTTCATTTTTCACACCAGATAAATAGTGTGTTTATTGTTTTTAACTCAGCTGCATGTGAAATAACCTGATAAACATTTATAAATGAGCATTATATTACCTATAAGGAGCTGCATCTTTTAATCAAAAGATTGATGCATTTTTACACATTCGTTTTGATGGTCAATTAATTTCTTCATATGACATGTACCTTAAATATCACTGCCTGTCAGCTATTCATGCATAACCCAAATCATAATTAGAAAGCCTAACAAATGTCCTCACTGGGAGGAAAAGCAATTGGAATTTTGCCAGACAAAATGTTGCAGAAGTGATTTGCCCAAAAAGGCTAGAGTTTACCAAGAGTATGATATAAAAGATATAATTTTCAGTGAAGCTAAGCCAAGTAAAAGAGTTTAGTTTGTGCCCTTACGTGCAATATGGTTAAAACGTTTTAGAGTTAAATAACTGTTATTAAAGAACAAAAAATTTAAATTGTAAATAAAGTGTGGCTTTGTGTGGCTTTTTAATGAAAATGTTCATAAAATAAATGACATAATAAAATGACTAATTCTTAACATCTAAATTTGTTAAACACAATAGTATAAACCGAATAATAGTGTTATGACATAATGAAAAGGTTTTCTTTGTATGCATAGATTGGTTATCAGGTAATGAGACAAAGTTTTGCTTTTCTTTTCCTCCAAATAGTCTTACTGTTTATTTGTTTATTAAACACATCATTCAGTGTGTCTGCAAGTCATCATTCGCAATATTGGGCTAATAACAATTAATATTTGAGACTTTGTAGAAATGATGGAGAAATGCATCACATTTGACAGTCAACACTTGACTTTTCACACACACTTATAAAACATTCTGCACTATGTACACAATCTCAATCTCAAAAACTGAAAACAAAAGGAAAAAATAAAAATGTAAACACACCCTTGATTTTAACATTCAGTCTGTAAATTCTGAGTATGCGGGTGTTTGCGTATGCTTTAGTGTACATGTACACACACGTGCACAGACACACACATCGTAATACTGAAGGACAATGCTTTGTACATTCCAAGTAGAAAACATGTAGTAATATGTTTTTATAATTAACTGTACAAAACCCCCTCTCATTCACTGTTAATATTCAGAATCTCTAGGCATGATCCAAATATGAGTAACCGTGGAGATACCACATTACAGTGCTGCCCATGAGAGCTGTATAAATGTCGAAACAGTTTCCATCCAAAAGCAAATTGAATGGCATGCATATAGCAGGCAGGCCTCAGACACTGAAATGCAAAACAATGACTCCTAAGATCAATCCTGCCCAATGGTAACGCTCGCAGGCACGCATTACCATAATTTTGGCTGATTTCATTTAAAAAGCTGTGTGTACATGTGTGTTAAAATGTGTGCTGAATATATAATGTGCATAATGTGGGACCCAATGAAAAATTGGATGACTAAAGCAAACAACTGTCCAGTACAATAACAACGACAATAACGACAACAGAAACCATACCAGGACTATTTTCACATGAAAATAAGTCAGTTGTACAATGACTGATAGTCTTTTCAGTACTAGCAAAGGCATGATACTAGATGCATGCATGCATACAGGCAGAAAAACAGAAAAGCAAAATTCTGGACCGCATCACTGTATCTGCTTTAACCAGAAGTACATGACAGAACTGCAGGTTTTGCCCTTACATACACCAAATAGGTAAAGGCCACAGCTGTGTCTTAATTTTATCTCTACAAAGTAAACTTCTCGAAGTAAGCCAGAACATGTTTTATTGTTGTTGTTTTTCATTTATTGCACTGCCAATCTGTTGCTGATTACAAATTCCATCCACATCCCTTAATTGTACAGAAGGGATTTGGAAATATTAAGATAATGCACCTTAATGATGCAACAGACTTAACATGTTCACCTGATCCTCTGTCTTCTTGAGCCTTGAGGCTTAACGGTTTTCCCAATGTCTGAAAGAATTCTTACATCTAATTCCTGTATTTTCAGTATATTCCCAGCCAAGTTAACAAAACAATTTAAAAAATCATTTGTTGTGTTTAACAAACATTTGGCACATTCTGTTGAAAAACAACAACAACACAAAACATTAAATAATTAACAATGATTAATAAACAGACTGCAAAACTGTAAGCAAATGAAAGTGCTTAATGACAAACTGAAATACAATTGGGAAAAAACAGAAACAGCGATCAAATCTAAACTTTAAGAGACTGGTCCCCAGAGCTGATAGTAATACCATTATGATTGTGCTGCATCTGTAAGTGCTCTTTTTGTGACCTGACTGTTTGAACTGTTATCTTTGACTGCCTATTTCTCCCATTCATGCGACACTAGTCCACAGTGGCTGCAGAATTGCTCCACTATAATCAACAAGAACCAGGAGAAAATGGATGGATATTGAGAGGGAGAGAGTATGAGAGACAAGTATGTATAGAAGGAGAAGAGAAACCTTCATTTCTTCTCCTCGTAGTCTGACTTTGCAAGTCCATCTCACGCACAAGTGGTAACGGTCATAATATTAGCGCTGCTGGGTCCTGCGCTCCCGCAGGAGCTCGGAGGAGAAGCGTGGCTCCCCCCTGCTCCAGCGTTACTGCCCTTGTCTGTGGGTTTCTTGTCCTTCTGTTTCAGGTGCACCTTGGCGTGCCTCTTTCGTTCGTCGCTGCGGGCAAACTTGCGTCCGCAGAATTCACAAGAGAAAGGCTTCTCGCCGGTGTGTGTGCGGATGTGTGTGGTTAGATGGTCGCTGCGGCTGAAAGATCGCATGCAGATGCGGCACTGGAAGGGTTTGTGGCCCGTGTGAATGCGCAGATGGCGCGTCAACTCATCTGATCGTGAAAAACGCCGGTCGCAGTTCTCTGCTGGGCAGGCGTGTGGACGTTCGTGGACAGGAGTTTTGCTTGGCCGGTTGGGATACTTTCTTGGACGAATGGGTTTGAGGGCAAGTGTCTGAGAAGGTTGATGATGTTGGGAAACATGCTGTTGACCACTGAGAAACCCAGGATGGATCTGTTGCTTATCCTTAAAGGCTCGAATTGTCTCTAAGGGAGTTATGGGTGGTGGGTTCACTCGAATAGGGTCCATGGTTTGGAAGGGTTTATGCTCCATCACCCCTACATCTCCCTGGTGATGGAAGAGGTTGTAGTCTGGAATCATGGAAAAGAGACTGCCGTCCATGCCAGGTTTGGAGGTGGTATGGTAGTCGGAGCTCGGATAGGGCAAAGACGAGGAGGTGGCTGGGCTGTGGTGAAATGCCACTTGTTCTGGATATATCTCGCCACAGGTTGAGTAGGCTGGAAGAGGTGGTGCGTACACCTGCTCCATGTCTGACGACTGGCCGCCCATGCTTCCGCTTGATGAAGACGTTTGGGTGGTGATGTTGCCAGGTGACGGTGACACTCCCAGGATTCCAGCACTCACTAGACTGATGATATTGTTGTCAGGACACCAGCCTGAGCCTCCGATGCTGCCTGATGGTGGGGTGTCAAAAGCAAACTTGCCCAGGTAGGTGACAGTCTGTCCGCTCCGACTGGACTGGAAACCACTGGATCCATACTGAATTTCTCCACTTCCCTTGTCGCCACCCATCCCCAAGTCCATAATATTATCTGTGAGACAGAGGGTCAGAATAGTACAATCAATAAACTACACCAAATATTAGTCAAAGAAACTGTATAGGTAAGAGGGTAGTGGAAAGTTCTGCCTCTACTTCTACAAAAATATACTGATATATAATATATATATCATCTACTAGGCACTAACTATTAACTTTCACTTGCTTGCCTTAATAACTTGTGTTTTAAGTTGGTCTCAAAAAATGGCATACCTCTGTTAATTGCCTGTTTGCCTCAATTGGCTCAAAAAAGAAGGGAAAGGAAACATATCAGTCCAAAAGAAGGTGTAGAAATAGATCTTTGATAAAATCAAAAGAGCATTTGATTCAGTGTTCACTAAATATCTTTCTCCTCCCTCACCAAATTCTTTTCTCTTACTAAATCTAAATGCCTCTGTATTCAATTGAAGGACTGAACCTTATTTGGCAATGAGGCTTCTCCATACAACAGGATGTCCCCATTGACATCACTGTTACTTTTATACACACTCTATCTCTCTTTGCCACACGTTCAACCTTTTCAGTGTTTTTTTGACACTTGACGGCTACTCTGAAATGCACAACCAAACAAGGACCTGTGTTTAGTCACTTGATCATTTTAATGTCTGTAATCGTACAAAATTATGCTAATTAACATAATACAGTGCTGACAAATTAATAAATCACACCAAGCCACATTTTATGAGGTCTCACTAAGTTTTTGTCTTTTTGTGTGTGCATTTACAGTAATGACAGTGTGTATATCCAATTGTGGCTTACGGTAGAAACAAACAGAATGAAAATTACAGATGGTACTTGCATCTGTTCAACACCCATAGGGTACATGTGTGAAGAGATGCTGTGCTGTGTCTGGACGAAAAGATTCAAGAACTAAGAGAACTGAAAAATGGTGTATTTCACAGAGAATGGAATAAACGCTTTAATTTCATGGCATGCCTGTCATTTCGATATATTTGTGGTCACATTTCACACACTTGTAAATACTTTGTCTTTTACTGGGGTGTTTGTTAGGACAGTTTGTAAGAACAAGAAGGTTTGTCACCTTGAACATTGTGATTAGCAGTCCCACATAAATGGTGTACAATAAAATAAGGTGTCTAATAAGAAAGTTCTCAAGGAGTCTGAAAGCTATATAAATAAATCTATATATTGCAATTGATATATAAAATAATTATAGCTTATAATTGGGAGCAACCTACTTATTGTAAACCTTTTCATAATATTTTTTTTTATTGATTGATACATATCTAAAATCCAGAATATCTGGTCTCCTCGACAACTGCACAGTTAACGTGTTTAAAAATTATCAAATTATTCTTTATTACTTCAAGATCACACTTTTAAACTGAACGTAATATTTAATTTTCCCATTCATTTAAATAATTTCATAAACGAAACGAGGTCAATATTCTCCCGCAAGTGTGGAAAGCATCGCCTCTTTTGACCTTACGAGTCAAAACCACATCAATGAGCTTTGTGAAACTCCATCAGAACAGATACATCAAGAGGGCGGATGATCTTATCCTTTCATTCTTTATAATAAATGTGATATCTGACAAATTCAAGATTTAATGGCTTAAATATTGAAGTTGTAAGAAGTTTAGTGAAGTTCTACGGATAACAATTCCCACGTAGCGTGGAATTGTAATGGTTGTTTGTGGATTTTTTTAAATGAACAATTCGAACTTTCGATTTAAATATATTTCATTTGAACAACATAAGGAAAACATTATGGCTACATGTTCGGTATATTGAAACAACTAGCTATGTAAGCAAATACTCACATTACAGAATCATTATCTCAACCAATAGTCTATTCATTCATTTTATTGTTCACTGGATTGCTAGTCGACAGTACTTGTCCAGATTTTTTAAAGACTTTGCAGAGAAATTTTAAAGATAAGTTTAAAATCATTTTAAAGACTACAATCTTTAAAAATATTTTAAAAATTCAGGTATCAAACCTTTTAGAGCCTGGATATTATTTTTTAATTTTGGAAAAAAAATATTTTCACGTATTTTCACAAGCGGCTCAAGTCCTTTTTTAAGACCATAAACGCCCACCCGCGCGTGTGGAAGGTCAGAAACAGAAACAAACACTGACTAATCAAAACCTGTTAAATAACACTACAATTAAGTATATAAAATCGACAGAATGAAGGGCTGGTGCAAGAAGACAAGCCGAAATATAGCGTTTTCATGGAAAGCGCACACTGAAAAACGAAAAAGGTTATGATATTACGTGGCAAAGATAATATATGGAATATCAGTTCTGACCGTGTTTGTATTAGGAGTGAATAGCGTGAAGTTTCACGTGTCCCTTAACGCGTGGGCTCGGAATGATATTACCGGATTTTACCTGTCCACTTCACACTCATATCACGTGATCTGGACATTTTTACCTACTTCCACAACCCGTTAAATATATTAAACATATTTTGGGGAAAATTAAGAAGCCGATTTATCGCAGAATTCCACTGAAAAAAGACGCGAGTACTCCAGGACTATAAAATGCTTTTTTACAATACAGTGTACATGTTATGACATAAATACAATAAAATAGTACACATTATTATAACACAAAATGTATAATCACAATCTATCGTAATAATCGTAATATATATATATTAAGTACAAGTTACAATACGTAAGTACAAGTTAATACGTTATAACATAAACACTGTAATGTGACAAAATTCCGTTTGAGAGAAAGATTTGGAAAGCTGTATGAGTGGAGAAATGCATAACATATAACTGTTATACAGTCTCAAACAGCATCTGTATCAATATCTGTATCTGCATCAATAGCACTAAAGAGTGCACGCTCCTGAACTAGGTGCGCGTTAACAGGTGCTGCGGGGCCGAGCAGCGAAGCGCTTTCAGCGGACTTCAAGATGCCGCGCCATAACAAACTCTAACCAGCCAACAACGACTTATAAATTCCAACAAAAGCTTACCGAGCCTTCATTTAAAACTTTTTGTTCTTACCTGTATTCATCTGTGAGTAGTGCGAGATAGAGTCCGGGTTTGTAAAAATGTTCATAGAAGTGGGAATGTCTTCTTCTGGGTATAGACTGTCAGGTATGGTGTTGATTAAACTGCTCATGGTAATAGGGATCTTGTCCACTAGTTTACCTGTCATAGCAGTTGTCAGTTAGTCATTAATAGGCGCGCACAGGTGTTCCGTTCCGATCAATCTCCAGTCTTCTGAAATCTATCTAAAAAGCTAGAGAAAGAGATGTCAGTCCCTTTAAAATTGTATCCAACTGCGCGATGAGCTCCGCGCGAATGTCTCTTCACGAGGCTGATTGTCGACTGTTTTTTGATTGATTTCTGTGGTGTTTTCGCTGGAACAGCAGAGAGATGTTGGTAGTGGTGGTGGTGATTGCACAAGTGTAGCACTGCTCGCTCTGTAGCGAGCGCAGGGAACTCCAACGCTTTCTTGTTCAACTGGGGGGACGGAACAACTTTGTGACGTAGATGACCATATATGGACACACAAAGCTAGACGGCCGCCGACGTCACATGGAAGCTCCTCATAGTGGAACATTAGAGTCGGTAGCAGAAAGATAAGTGCAAGGGACAGGAGCAGTGGAGGGGTGAATACACGTTCACGGGCAGTTTCATCTGTTTGGGTGCCGACTGGACCCGACGAACAGTAAAACCTTTCTAAACACGTATTGTGAGCATGGATTTTCTTTATCTGCGACAGTGCATGCATCCCATCTTATTTTATCCACTTTAACCGTGTCTGTTAAGTGTTTAAATAGCAGTTGTTGGCATATTATTCAATATCTGCGCGTAAAGGTTTGGAAGGTTCGCATGCATGATTAATTATGGATTGTTTAACGCATCCCAATTACTAACAGCACCTATGACAGGGATCTTTTATACTGCTATATGACAATACTAAGACATTTGATTGCAGGATGCAGGCGCAATTACTTGTCTTTGTAACCTTTGTCGTTTTCCATATTTGTGTAAAATAGTTCCGTCAATTAAAGTCATACAATGACATAATCAAAAGTAGAGCCATTCACACAAAACAGTGTGTAAAGACATTGAAGGGTAAAAAAAATTGTCCAAATTATCCATAGATTACTAATCATATCACAAAGACTCACATATTTAAATCCATTAAACTTTCCCAGAGTCACCTGTTATCAGTATACAATATCAAAAACGATCGATTATTTTACACTGCTCAATATGTGCTGTATCACACTGCATTTGAAGGTCACAAATCAGTATATTACGAGAGACACTACAGCTTTACCGCACTTTTGTTGACAAGTAAATAAAACGTAAAATGGATTCCCAAATGTAAACCTACGTGACAGGTTAAGGCTATCAATAGTTTCTAAACCACTACCAAATTGTTTAAGCAATTGACTATATCAGATGATCATGACTAGAAGAAGCAACACTGACTAGGTTATACAAAGGCTGTCACTGCCAGAGAGTTAATCGCTTGTAAATACTGCAGGCGCGCGGCAAATCTGGGGGCTTGGCTTTGGCCTCGAGCGCCAAGTTCGCTGCTGAAGTGGAAACTCCAAATAAGGCCTTGATCCGGCCACGCCCCTCGTTGTCTGTATTTGGTTAGAGAGGTTCCGGTTAAGAGAGTTGCAAAGTGGAAAAGCGATCGGAACCCGCAGCCATTAAAGGAACCGCAGAGGGCAAAACGTCATGGGTCCTGTTTCACCAATTTAGAAACAAGGGAGAAAATATCTTATCTGCAACTTTTAGAAACAATATAAAACTGTCCCTTTTTGCGAATGGCTTACTTTGTTTAGGGAGACTAACATAGGAGGGAAAGTCCAGAAAAATAAACCAGTCCTGAAGCACAAGCCTAGTTTACTACTCAGGCTATACAACGTGTTATGCATTGAACATTTAAAGTATGCTACAGTACTGTGCAAAAATCTAAGACAGGCTTCACCACCAACAAAAAAAACAACTGTATACTGTCTGTTATAGGACTCCTTGTTCAAACAATAATCTTACTTAAGTATTACAGTTAATTGTATAGCAAAGAATATTTGGAGATCTATTTTTGGAAATTAAAGAATTCCTACAGTTGGAAATTAAGATTTTCTACTGAAACACTAAAGCAAAATACATATATGAACATCTTATAAAACTTTTTTAGGGATGTTTTGCACAGTGCTATATGTCTTGATTACATTTAAATCACAGTGGGTAATAAACAAATAATGATAATTATTATAAACTACTAATAATAGTAATAACAATAATAATAGACATTGTACTGTATTATTATACACAGAACAATGAATAATAAGATGACATACTTGTCTGTATGTTATCCAATTAGGGGCCAGGGTGGCCCATGAGATTTCCCACATGTCCAACTAAAATTCCTTACCTCACGTCCAGACCAATCACAAAGCTCAGCGCTCCTATTACCCACCAAGAGTGGAAATCCAGGCTGCCATACATGCACTGAAATGCTCAGAGGATGCTGATGCAATCAGAGAGAGAGAGTGATGAGGTAACAATTTGTATCCTAGACCAGGCTGACATGTGTACGTTGGCCTCATGTCTGAAAAATTATGACCCAAAAATAAAATAATAATCACTTAAACCTCCCAGCCCAAACTGATGTATGTTGTTGCCATAGATACCTGATGTCCTGATACCTAAATAATGCTGTAAAACCTTTATGTCAGTAATTCCTTATGTGAATTATGAGTATTAGTCCTATTGCTGTAGTGTGATAGGTGGAAATATCAGTTTGCATTTCCAAACAATCCTTTTGCCATTAATTGTATTGGGCTGGGTATTACATAATTTGGTGGTGTGATTTGATTCTTATTTATATTGTTTCCATTCCATTTGATTTCAATTTGATTCAATTTTGATTCCTGGTTCGATTCCAGTGCTGGCAGGTAGCAAATAAAGTGCCCTTGAGCAAGGCACCTATCCCCCGATTGCTCCCCGGGCACAGCAGTGTGCTGCCCACTGCTCCAGGTTTGTGTGTATTCACTCCTTACCAGTGATGGGTTAAATGCAGAGGTCACATTTTGGGTATGGATTACCATATCGGACAAATTTATCACTTTCACTTTCTTTCACTTTCAATATTGCATTAAAAATGTTAGTTTAAATACAAATACTGGTAACTGAAACCCTCCTACTTAGCTATATTACTGAAATACATATTTACATTAACAACAGGCCCACACAGGACAAGAAGTAAAGTACAGATAGCATTTACCTCCTCTTAAGCACACATTTGATTTAATTAATACAAGTGACACATTTTTGAAAGCATCCAAACTTTACACCATTTTTACTTTGCCACAATGCTTCTGCATTTAGTCTGTCTCAGTTGTTTTTTTCATGTAATCCCAGACAGACTTGATGATGGTAAGGTCAGATCTCTGCGTGGAGCACTGACTGTTGTCAGACTCCTTGTGCATACAAAAATCTCACTGGATTATAACAAATAATGGCAGATACAACTATAAGTGTGGCTAAACTGTTCCCATATTTTTTGAGGCTAGTTTATATGCATATGTATCCTTTTAAAGATGTGTCTGTCCAATGAACAACATCCTCGATTAATCTCAACATACCCCTAGTAATCCTCAACAGCTCCACTGCTGCCAAAGCAGCAATACTCCTTTCTGAACTCTGGAATTATCTGCCTTGGCAATTGATACATAAACATTGTAGTGGTATTAGCTGACAGATATGGTCTAATGAAATAAAAATGAAGTGTGTGGGAGGGGGGTCTGAATCATGCTGTGTGTTCTGGGGGCCACAATAAACACACACACACACACACACACAACACACAGGCACAGACTGACACACACTCAGGACTCCAAAGGCTAATCTCAACTCAAATGGGTAAGATGCAACGTGTGTGTAGGTGAACTTCTAAACTGATGCTATGAATCTGTCATTGGGGAATCTATCATTTTTAGGGGATCCCCCACCTACTTTATATCCCAGATAATGAGCTGAAATCTGATTTGGTCCAATCAGGACTGAAATGTGTAAATCTTCATAAAGGCGAATGTCAATGACGTCATAAGATATGATTATGAAACAACTGAACTTCTGTCTATGTGCTGTAGTTAGGTGATGCTGTTTATGTAGTGTTGAAAGTTATTTTAACAATGCCAGGCCTGTCATTCATAACAAATGAGAAAATACACACAGACCTCAGAATGGGGTAACTAGGCCTGGGTTGCAGCAAGTGCTATAAAAGAGAATGGAGACATAGTGATTTGAATATTACTTTTTATAGACCAAAATAGAGGAAGTAAACACTCTATTTCCACAGACTGAACCCATGACGTATACTAGCAGTTGTATGCTAATGGAGTAAATGTTTATTTAGCAATGCAGAAAAAATACATGAACAACAATTTTACATAGAATGAAACTTACACTAACATTGACACTTTTAGAGAACCACTAATATGAACATGATACCACATGAAACTACCATTTAAAAAACCCAGACCAAGTTTTTCAACAAGAACCACAAAGAGACTAAAGTATAGTTCATTGTGTTTATTTTTGCTGAAATGTCACAACCAAATAACTGTGTCTAATGGTTCCTTAATAAAAAACATTTCTTTAATCTGAAAAAAAAAAGAATTAAATTAATACCCAGAAATTATACTTCATAATAAATGATGGAAAGGTTAATTGAAAAGTTAAATCAGAGGTACAGCATACAGTAAATAAAAAATGTAAAAATATTTAAGAAACTCTTGAAACATAAAAAGACATGAATGTCAAAGGAATACTTTATAGAACTTATCTGAACTAAGAAATCACTATTACATCGCAATAGTATCTTCATTCATAAGCAGTTTAAGTATAGCAATACATATAGAAGAGACTAGAAATTATTCAGCTAACAATAATTCTTCTTTACCATATTTTACCTTGGTCCTTCTGTAAAGCCAAATTAACTGATTGTTACAAGATCAGCTTAGCAACATGCATCAAATTGTTGACCATAAACAATCAAATAAATGTAGCGTCAAAATAGATTCAGCATTTCTAAATGTTTCAGGAAGTCTCTTGGCTATTACATCCTCATGCTATGTTGGTGTAAAATGATTCCAGCAGTGGCCCACACTTATCTCCTCAATGTCTGATCACAACACATTTTTTTCAGGGATGCAAAATATACAAGGGAATTCCTTTTGATTGGGAAGATCATGGGTTGTCAGGGCACTTTCCTATAGGGGAAGCATTTTCATGGAGTTAGGACTGGAAAAACTACTGAACACCTGTTGTGCTACGCTTGTTTTTATTTCCGCAACTTTTATGACTGCACGCATTGTACAATGGTTGATTGGCAGGGGGTTGTCTGTGGAATGGTTGAATGCTGAAAGGACTCCCCTTTGTATGTTTTGCATGTAGGGATTCCAGGGAAGCGTATGCTTATCCCTGATCACAATCTAACTCATTTCAATATGCAGGGGAAAAATACAAAGCTGCAATAGATGTAATAATCAAAATAGTTGTGTTTCTTTCCAGACAATTCTTTGCTAATTGTCATGATACACTACTCACTGTACAGACAGGACACCATACAAAGCAAAGGGTATGTGTAAAATACAAACTAAAGTTTCAATCAAGATTATAAATATTACTGATTGATTCTTGAATCCAATGTTCTTAGCAAAAATGTTTGGACTCTAACTGAATCAAAGAAAGAGTAAGCCAATGGAAAGCTTACTACACAAGTGAGATGTGACCGTCTATACATGACAAGCCACATATTCAAAAGGGACCACCTCCACTTACATCACATACACAATTACAAAGAAACACACGGTACAGTAATTCCACGACCAAATTGAAATTAAGACAGTTTGTGACTAAAAATTTTAATTCCCTTATTTTACCAGGATTAGAGTAGCTGCATTTTATCATCACCTTTTGACTTTTAAAAGTGTTTATTACAAATGTTTTGCTAGTGTAAAATATTTGACCTTTGGTAGCTGCTATGCCACTCTGTTGAGTCTGTTCAAAGATACCTTTAGAAGCTTGAGAAAGCAAACTTTTTTTCAGTATTGTGATGTTGTGTGTGAGAGTCTGCTAAAGTCTGAGAAAATAAACAAATGCAAACAGGACAAACTGATCAATGACTGAGTTCATGCAGGGGACACAACGATACTCACCAAAGACTGGCTTAACCAGCTGAGACACAAAAACACACAGGAACCCTATTCTAGCACACTGTATACGTGTTTGTGGTACGTGAGATAAATAATTTGCCTATATGAATGCTAGAGTGTGCCAGAGCGTAAACTGTATGTGCATATGTGTCAGTTGAGACACTATTGCTTGGTCAATTAAACCACTAACTTACATTGATCATATCCACATCAAAGAACCTTCTCTAAATCCTTGCTTTTTTTCCAGACATCTGGTGTATTGATATCAAATTCTCCTCTGAGACGGAAATGCTCAACAGAAGCCAATAGTTTTTCTTTTTTCCAGAGAGGAGCTTTTGTGGCCCAACCTTATACACACAGTGGTAAAGTGAAGAGGGATTACATGCTGTAAAGATTTTTGGAGTCTAGGAGTTGAGGCTGGAATGCTTTGTAATACACAATTAGTACTAAACAAGTTATGCATTGCATATAGTAACATATAGGTCACTGAATTTCTTTTGGGAGGGGGGTGGGGTATATGTAAATATAAACATAAACATATGTAAATACTTTACTGCAAAAATTGCGTATGTTTTTGAGTTTATATGTATAATTGTATAAACTTGTATGTTTACAACTTGTATGTTTATACAACTTGTACAAATTGTATGTTTAAATGTATAAACATATCAAAATGTCTTTCTAAATGACTTCTAAATGATAATTGTCATGCAGAGGCATCTGGTATTGGACATATCATAACTAATCATAACTGAATATTAAGCAATACAATTCACACAATGCACACAGGCAGAAACAAAAAATAAAAGAAAATAAAAATAAAGGTAACATGTTAAAAACAGATCTAGAATCTCTTACCTATACAGGTGTATAGTAGCTCCAAAATAGTGCATATTTGCTGTATTTGCATCAAAACCTGCATATTTATATATACACAAACACACACACACACACACACACACACATATCCATGTCTCATACTGTTTTTATTTTTTGCCACATTGTCTGTATTTTGCATGATTACAATTATTTCATAAGCTTGCTTAGAAATATAACTATATGTAAATCCTTGACCCAATATAAACTTTAAGTCACTCAGGCAAGACGAAACCTGCTTAATCAAAAAACTTCAAGAGGTGCGTTTACAAAGCAAACATTCTTCTTATCCATGAAAGAACACATACGTGTAACCACAGATGAAAAAGAGCTTGTCTTGAAGCCATACCCCTTCTGTCTGGCCTGAAGTAACACACAGAGTGTATTTTGGTCGTAGTTCCATTGTGGCTTCCGGCTGAATTGCGGCCTCAACCACCCCCCACCCCCTTTACTTCCTCTATTGGTCCTGACGTACTTCCTGTCTGTAGTCTGACTCTTTCCACACACACTCTCTGATGTGTGACAACACAGAAGCCACTTTCATATCTTAGTGATTTTTTTCTCATTATCCATCTTTCAATTTCTACATTTATAGCTCTTCTCATGCGGCTTGGAAACTGGTGTGAAATCATCATATGCAGCCAATAACCTCCACGGCATCTTTGACCTCAGAGCAGAACAGAGAATGCGAGAAGCATTACTGTTGGTTTCTGTGGCACTGAACTGTCTAGAAATCCAGGCCTGTTCTACGTGCCAAAAAAACAGGAATGCGACACTACAGTGGTTTGTAAGTTAGGGGTGTATTATGTAAGAAAGGCTAAGAGAAATAGACTGACCATTCTAGGATAAACAGGCAGGTTGTGGTATAATATGCTGATGACCAGCCACAGTGGTATGTGCGAGCATGTGTGTACACGTGGTTTGACTGTATTTAGTCTGTGAAGTTTGAGGGCCATGTGCAAGTATGGATTTTTGCAGAAACAAATAAGCTGTTTTAGAGTGTAGTAAGCTGCCTACTTAGAATTTTAAGGCATCTTCCAAGGTGGGAGTGTTCCACAGGTGGGCAGCAACATTATGTGACCTTCTAAGATACCTCGTTTTGGCCCAAATCTAAGGATGCATGTACTCTTTGAGGATGAGGCAATCCCATAATGCACAGCGACAACAAGAAGTTCAGTGAAGAATCCAAAATTTAATGTTGAAATGAATTCAGACTTTAAATACAGGTTTAATTTAACACCAAAACTGAGATATATTGCATCAAAACACTCCCACAAATGACAGTTTATGAAGAAAAGACACCATACTCTATTAGTTTAACAGTCTTATTAATGTTGCTGTGTAATATAGTAGTACATCAACAAATTGGATGGGACACAAAGGCATTCTGTGTAACGCTAGAGGTTAAGGTCCAAAGGCAGTTTGGAGGTATCCTCTAGTCTTTGTGGTTTTGGGTGAGGAGCTGGAGTGAAGCCACTGGGCCAGCCAGACCAAACCTCTGAACAAATGCCTGTGGATCCCAGTTCCCTAAAAAACAGCAACAAAACCTTGTATGAGCTCCAATGTCTATGAGGCAAATGTCTGAAAATATTTCAGCACATTCATGTAACAACACTGTGTTGACCTCTATGACCTCTTTATATCAAAACTGAAACAGTATCTATATGGTTGCGTGCATGAGAAGTATATGCTGTATGTAAAAAAGCGATGAGACCTTTTATGTCACACACAAATACATAAATGTATTAAAGATATAACTGCAGCTATCAAACTGTTTCTAGGAGTCTTGCAGACATCCAGTATGTGACATATAATTAAAATAGACCCTATACTTATGGTATAACATTATGTTTAAATGAGCAAACAGATAAACAGATAAACAGATAAAAGTAACAAATACTGAAATATAGTAAATTCAAGTAAATTCAAATAAATGGGATTTAAAAAAAAGGTCAGCCTTTTCTAAGTAAGGGATAATATACATCCATCACAAAAACCATCAGGATATACATTATCTCACTTATTACATGACAACTTGAAATGATTAAACAACTGGACCTGAAATATTTATTTGAAATAGCTCATTTGTAACAAATGTGAACCATAGTATGGTTACATAACATAATGTGAGCATAGTAATACATTAAATATATAAGTAGTCAAGATGACACGCAGTACCCAGATGAGCAGTGTGTTATTAGCTATAGAAGCTGTTATTGGAGAAAAACAGAACTTGGAATGTCACAACTGACTAATCAGAATCAAGTACTCCAAAGAGCCGTGTAATAAGAATAAAGAAACGACAGAGACAAATATTTTGAATTGTAATATATAGATCAATGCTGGCCTCTGTCATTATAGATTTTGTCATTATTATGTGTTAGGTTGAACTAAATGTTTTATCCCTTCCCAATTAATTGTGTGATTGAGTTGTACTGGGTAAACATTTCAATGTACTTGTTACAAATGTTAAATGTTAAATTTATTTTACATTAAAATAAATCTTTAATGGAGTATCCTTTAATGCTGCACGTGTCTCAGGGCCTCTGTGAGCTGTGAATCACTTCAAGCAGCTCATCTCTAAATAAAACACACAGCCTGTCAGTGCTGAAGGTGGCAACATGCGAGAGAGCATTTTGGCAGGACAACCAGATAAATACCAGACGTAACTCCGGCTGCTATGACAATATCACTTCTCCAATTCCGGCAATAAACGCTTTACTAAAAGCGAAATGTGAGGAAATCACATTTGGAATAAAGAGCCAACAAACTGTGTCCAAGACTCAAAATTCTGTATTTTGTAATATATATATATATATATATATATATATATACATAATGAAGAAGAAAGCAAGAGAACTGCTCTAGAATTGCTTCTGGTCAACACTCAGAGCTAATTCAGAGCTAAGGACAAATATACCAATGGAATTCCACAGTCAAAACATTACCGTTCCTCCCCATTGTTGCGCGACATGGCAACAATGCCTCAAGTAGAATGAGTAGTGTAGATTGATTTGACTGATCAATAGAAGATGGGGAAGTGTCCATGATATCTGTTTGAAAATAATCATTGTATTTGCAATTCTACTTGATGCTAGTGGTGCAGAAATTAAATACTTCACCTTCAAAGTCAGCTGAACTTTTACAATTTACAAACTGAAATTTCTTCCCCTCACTGCAAGCATAGACAAACACACGTCTAAGGCGGAAATGCTGTAGTGATGAAAAGGGAAACCCCATCCATGCACACACAGCAAGCACACACCACATCCTGGAAAGATCAAATGTGAGTGTGAGTACACTTGTTTGTATGTTCGAATACAAGTGGGTGTGAGAGTATGCAAGTGTGACCTTAAAGGAAAATGTCACAGCCACTGGTAGTGGCTAACTTTTTGGCTCACCAGATACTATCTATGAACACCCATAACCCAAAAAGTAGGCTGCTATACTTCAATTGTAACTGTGCTTCAGTTATTTAGTGGAAACTCATGCACAACTAACCAATTTAGGACAAAATCTGAAAAATTCTGATTGTTGTCAGAATCTAGGGTGTTCGGGTGTGTCTGAGAAAATCATGTGCATTAACTGATTATATGGATGTGTGTGAAGATGTCAGGTTCTTTCTCTAATTGAGTGTGAGAAATAGAGTAAAGTGACCTGCCATTATGAGGTCATGTGACCTCTGGGCCTCTGAACTTGAGAACATGAGGAGATAATGTTCCGCCTCTGCAGATCGTGATCCCTGTTTGACCCCACTACAGCCAGGGCATCACACACGCGCACACACACACACACAATGTTGGCATATGTGGTTTATGAGGACTGGACTCTCCATCGTCCTCTCCTATCCAATACCACAACCCTGCCCCTGAACCTAACCTTCTAAAAACTTTTGGGATTTTTTAATTAACAGAAAGATCATCATTATATAGTTTTTAAGTGATTTAATTTATGAGGACACAGGAAGTGTCCCCATAAACCATAATCAAATCAATGCTGTACACATACAAATTTCTGTCCTTGTAAACCATATATTCAAACCCACACACACCTGTACCTGGCAACTACCAGACACTTACCCTTACCAGAAACCGGCGTTTATCCTTACCCTAGTAAACCTTATGATGAGGCTAATATTGATGTTGCATTAATGAGTTTATTGAAATGTTTATGCTAATGTTAAAGCTAAGAATGTTTCATTGGCTGACAATCAACAACAACCTAATAGTACTTTTATTAAATTTCTGTTGTAAAAATCATGACTTTCTGAAAGGAATGCAAACAGTGCTTGTCCTCTTAAAATTAACTGGCACCCTGTTACCGCCATAACAAGCCTAGTGCCCACTTACCTGCCTTTCAGCTATTGGCTGTACAATAAATCACCTAATTAATATTTATGAGTCACATGATTCTTATGCCTCTACTTGTACTGTAGGAGATGGGATTTGGCCTGTTTTTATCATCAATATATTCAAAAATCTTCTGTAAAAACGTAAGTCTGCTTGCGTAGACTTACGTAATAACACCTATCTTCAACAACACAGGACCAATGATTTGAGATATCATTCATGTTCATAGCACAAAAGATGAAGGTGAATTTAAAACTAAATTCCAAACTGCAAGTATGAGTAATAAACACAAGCCCCACTAAAATCTAGACCAGGAGTGTTTTTAACTCCACTGAATCACAACAGATGAGTCACATCTAAACTTCACCTGGACTATGACATTGACATTAGTTTAACACAGTGATGGGCGAAGTGTTAGGTTCATTTATGTGCTGCTATAAAAATGAAGATGGCTTCGATGTATATATCTCAGAGTTTATTTAGGGCTTGACAGAGGTCAGTGGGGAAACCCCAATGCTGGCTGTGGTTAAAGAGGGAAACAGCCCAACGCTTCTACTTCCTGCCCTCTGCTTATATTGGTAACATGCTGTTGACAGCTTTCATCACGGGTCATCACAGCAATGTCATCATGGAGTCAGGGGGGTGGAGTGTTGGCCAACATGCAGATTTACAAACGGCTCTAAAAATAGTGTGTCTGTGTGCGTTTGGGTTAATTTTGTCCCTTTCCATTCCTCAATCTGTCGAGTCATGGAAAGCACAGATAGGAAGTGGAGAGTGATGTAGCACTTTCTTCCTCTGCTTAGGTCCACCTTTCTTGTCTTCTGATTCGTGCAACACAGGAAATGAAGTCTGTAAGTTCAGTTTAGATGTTTGTTACTTAACCCTTAGAAAGCCACCCACTGATATTCACTGTTTTTTTAAAACTGTCTCTTTAGGAAATCTCTGGGCATTTAAGGAGGCTGACATTTTATTACAAAAATGCAAATTTAGCAGCTTTCAGTAATTTTTCATGTCAAGAACTATATCTTCTGACGAAAAAATTACACTGTCCTTAGTATGTTCATGTTTTATTTAATTGTTTATTTTTATGTAATCATTTTTTAAAAATTATTTTATTTAACAAATAGGGTATTCAGAGCTATTTTTGTGAATACAGCGACTGCGTACACAAGACCTATGACGATATTTGAAATCTAGCACAGCCTATTGTACCACAGTGCTTTATAGTGTGCGGTTTTGAAAGAGGGATTACTGGGTTAGGTTAAAATAAAGACGGTACTTACTAGTTAATCTGGTGTGAGCATAACCCTGTATGAAGTCTGTAATACTGACATTCTGGCAGGAAGTGTCTGTATGTGTGGGTTTGTGAGAAAATATTCAGGAGTTCTTGCTAAAGTGTACAGAGCTAATGCTAATGTATAAAGAGATCCCTCAAAAATTAATAACCACATCAATCTATTCCAGTACTGTATGCTCTCAGGTCCTGTGCTCTGTACCAATCACTGGCAGAAAAAAGTAACATTTTCTTGACGTGTCAAATTAAAGGGGTCCCTATCCTACACTTTTGTAGCTTTCCTCTTGCAACCCCCAATTTAGTTTCACATGACCATTTTATTTGTAAAGAATCTTTTGCTAATGTACCTTTAAGGCTTAAAGCTAAGGGGGTTCATGCTAACCAACCAAAACCTTGACCTATGACCTTTTCCTCATAGAGCATAATTTTCCAATTCGCTTTACCTTACACTAAATGAAGGATAATCGTTAGCAAATGCAACCACAAAACATAAGCACAGATCCAATGTGGCACTAAAGATGCTGCCAGCATATGAAGCTGAATCACGCTGGTCAAGGAGTTTTGATTAATGACTGAATCAGTTAGTGGGAGGAAGACTCAGATTGCTCCATTACTACACTGCAGTGTTGCTAATGGCTTCAATTACAGCCCAGTAACCAGTGCTGAGCTCAACCATTTCTGTGGAACATGTCGAGGATGGCAGTGGGTACACAATCATAAATTGATATTGGTGAAACGGTAGGTATTATCTTGCGTATTAGGTATTATCAAGATAGAAAAGAAAAATGGTCATTCATTAGACTAGAGTTCTCTAAATCTTACTGCTACGAATTAATTACAACAGGATTAATTACTAACAAGTGTAAAGAATGAAGTGTAAAAGATGATCCTGGGTTAAAAATGGGACATGAACTAAGATAACCCAGGTTAAAAAAATATCCAGGGTTAAACAGGATTTAGGATAAAAGAGAGCTGAAAATGATTCTGGGTTAGACATTAAACAAAATAAATTTAGCCAGTGAAAAATTGTACTAGTGTAACAATGACACAGGGACGGAAGGATTCATCTGCAGTGGTTTGAGTGTTAACACAACAGGCAGGGTCAAAACACCGGCAGACAGGTATAACAAGGATGAGGCAAATCAGTATCAGTGAACAGGCGAGGGTCATGGCAGGCAGCAAACAATCGGAACGGTGTTAACAATCCAAGGCAGTAATGGGTAATCCAAAACACAAGGGGAAATCGCTCAGAAATGTCAGCTGGGGCAAAACAAAAATTTGCAATGATTGAATGTTACACAGGGGTTTATATACAGAGGAAAACTGGTTTCAAGTGTAACAGGAAGTAATCAGCCCCAGGAATGTGGCCTTATGGGAAATGTAGTCCAATTGAAGCTAGTATTCAGGAGACGGCTCCCTCTGGTGGTTCGGAGGAGGCGGTACGGGAGCAACAACTAGGTTAACAATAGTCAATACAAATTCAATAATGGGCCATTTCTTCCACCATGTATTTTACCACTGCTGTCAGCTTAGAACAGGAGTGAGGCTACAAGTGAGTATGGGTCCATATTTCTGCTGCGAGTCCATATTTCTGCTGCGACATTCATATGGTACTGTAGGAACAGAATTTGGCATAAACTACATAATGCATGGATAAAACCTGCTTTCAATGGTTCAGATTGATGGTTGTGGTGTAACAGTGTGGGGGAAATTTGTGACACACTATGGTATCCAGAAAACCAACTGAGCATCATTTAAATGCCACTTCTGCACTTGGGAATTGTTGCTGACCATGTCTATCCCTTTATATAGCATACCCTTCTAATAGCTACTTCTAGCAGGATAACAAGCACTCATTAAAAGGTACTTCTCAATGCTATAGAACAACCATTTTTGGCTATATGGTGCCATAAAGAACCTTTAGCATTCGTAGAACCTTTCTGTTTCACAAAAGGGTCTCTGTAGTTGAAAAAGGTTTTTTAGACTATAAAATGGTAAAAAAGAAATGGTTAGGAACCTTTGACTGAAAGGTTCTATGGGCAACCAAAAATGTTTTTTCTGTGGCATCAGTGTGAAGACCCTTTTAGGAACCTTCATTTTTAAAAGGAGTGTGGCATGTCAGAAAGCTCAGAACATATTGATTTGGTTTCTTGGACATGACAATGAGTGCACTATACTCAAATGGCCTCCACAATCACCAGATCTCGAGCCAATAGAGCAATAAAGCTGCCAAATCTGCAGCAACTGAGTGATGCTATCATGTTAATATTGTCCAGAACCTATGAGGAATGATTTCAGCACCTTGTTGAATTTATGGCACGAACAAATAAGGTCATTCTGATAGTAAAATGTTGCCCAACCCAATAAAGTGAACACTGATGTATATTACTGTATACCACCCAACACATACAAGCAAACAAGTAAACAGATGTGACATTTTCAAATAGTGCCAAATACATCATAGACATACAACATAGTGTTTATAATGTCATAATCTTTCAGTTCACAACTTGTGTGGCACAGGTAAAGCTTCTGAATGAAAGAAGGACTGGTATGTTTTTCTCCTACACAGTGATGACAGAGACAGTAAAAATATCCCTCTCTCTTAGACACAACTACACAGGCAACGTGTTTGTGTGTGCATGTGTGTAGGCAGAGCAAGTGTGGGCGGTTGTGTGTTTGGGGAGAGTACAAAGTTGTGGGTTGTACACCCTGTGTTTCTGTCTGAAGGCCAGCGTGTAAACGTGCTGCTTTGCGTGTCTGTGTACGGTGTGCGAGTGTGTGAACCAACCACGCCATGCCAGCTGGCGACAAAAAGACGCCAGCCCCTGTGTGCCTATTTGCCATCTCCGCCTGGCCTGACACGTGGCCTGTGCAACCCCTGGCACAGACACGGGTATTGAAAAGGATACAGGGACCCAAGAGGCGTGGGGATTCCCCATCAACACAGTTCTCTCATGCCCACTACCGCCCGCATACCACCTATCACCAATTGTGTAACAACCAGCTGTCACTGTCCTTTCCATGACCCACATTTCTGTTACTACCCACACACACACTCAAACATGAGTTCTGGATTGAAGTCTATATGACAGGCTTTTCAGCACACCTCTTGCTGTATGGCTGAAGATCAAAGCTGAGGCTGAAATTGAGTTGAGCTCAACATTAGGGGAAATGGAGAATCACTATTAGAGCAGGGGACAGACACACACACACAAAATGAGCTGGATCATGAGTTGTATGTTGAGCTAAGGACTGAGGAAGTGATCATTAGATGTCTCCACACCCACAGTCAAATGCTCCAAACCCTCCAATTACATCAATTAGTCAATGAATGTCACTAGAACATGAGAGATGGGTACCGGTCAGAGGCCACACACGGATGCCACACTAATCCACAGACACGCATACATAGCACACACAGTGAGGACCTCCAGCACCGATTTAAAGAAATTTAAAGAAACGTTTGAACAAACTTTTAACCTTAAATTATGCGGCTGGTTTAGGAGAGGTGTTTTGATTTATTTTCTACCACCATTTTCCTCAGAACATGTAGAAATGTAGTTAAAAATCCTTTTACTCAGTAAGACAAACATTAAGCGTAATTTTCACATTTGGAAAATAAACACTTAAACTCCATTTCCAAGGCAGAGAAAAACCCTGTTTAGCATGAAAACTGAATATTATTAGCATTGTTATGTATCATGCCTTAGAGGTAGGGGGATTCTATGTTCTCAATCAACTTTTTAGGCCTGATATAATGAGACTGTTGCAACAATTTAATCAGAGTACAGGAAATGACTTGAGAGTTCACTGATGACATCACACATTTGGCCTGATCAGAGCCGATGAAAAATACTAATGAGAAAATGATTAGGAAATCAGATTAGTCATCAAGATAACAATATATGCTTTGGTGAAGTCAGATGTAATTTCTTGATTTGGGACTGCAAAATGTGCTAAACAAATATCATAAAACTGACTCAAAAAATGTATATGCCTCTTACTAAAATAACACAATAAAAAGGATGCATCATGCACATCACAATCCCAGCAGACTTACTTTGTGTCAACACATGAAGCTTTGGTGCTCATGTGAGCAAAGAATGTTAAGGCTTGCAACATTTTCTGATCTCACAGATGCATTGAATGAAACAAATAATTATTCACGTTCACCCAAGGTTTACACATCAACGATGCAAATGTGTAACATATCCAGAAGCAATACGATAAAGCAACACACAATCTCTTCCATGAAATTCACAAGTTCTGTCCTAACCAGCTGCGACCATAAAAAGTAATATAACTTTTTGTTGATCACTTGGTTTTTACTGGCATTGCATTGGGCACTGAAAAATCCTTTTCATCCAAAAACTGTAGACTGAATATCAGATATCTGAGGACAGACAAACTGGCTGTGGTCTGACATGTTAAAGGTAGGGTAGATGATTTCTTCTTCTTCTAGCTCTGAAAGCATCCCACCCTCTCTTCAGGACATTTTATGGTCCTGTGCCTTCCACAGAAGATATATATTCATATAAATATAATCAGACCACCTTTTTAGTGATTGCAATGAGGATGTGAAGAGACTTTTTGCTAGCATAACAAAAAAATGTTTCTGAAAAACTGCCTACCCTGCCTTTAAGCAAAAAATATACTATATAACAGCAATTATAACCCATGTTGAGCAGCACCTGTGTAAGGAGGTTAAAAACTACCTGCATTTGTACAACTTTAGTGTGAAAGAGTAGCCTACAAACAGTAGAGTATAACGCATGGAGTATACTTTGAAGGGCTAAAGCATACTATTGTACACACAGGCTTGAATACATGTTAAAACCAAAGTATACTTAAGGTTTTGGAAGGTATATGTGATCCATGGTACAATAAAGTAGAATAAATAAATGATTATATTCAAAAATGTTGTCAAATGAGGGCTTTGAATGGAAGAGTTGTACAGCAGAAGAAGCTTGCACTGTACTCATTAATAAATAATTCTGCCCTACAGCCAAAGAGGGGAGAGAAAGGGCAGGTGTATGTGTGGGAGCTTGTGTATGATTCTGGATACATACTGAAATACAGTTCCCAAAGCAGACACACCAAATGCATTTACATTTCCCTTATTAAATTCAATTACTAAAGTCCGATATGCTTTGGAAACTGTCTTGACTCTCAAAGATCAAACACTTCCTATAATTCATAAGACCAGCTGTACAGGAAGCCACATTGGCAGCTGAAACCTAAAGAACCTTTCAATAGGTACAGAGACCGGTGGAACAATCATTAGTAATAAAGACAACCAGTGAAAGTACTGACCAATATAACTGCTGAATATGACAAATAGTGTCATTTTATAAATGTGGCTTAATGTAATTTGTTGTTCTTGTACCAATATGTTTGCTGCTGTAGTCGCCACTTACCATGTAACAAGCAAAGAATTTGATTAGGTTTTTATCGGTCATGGAAGAAGTTTGGACGTGATTGAAATACATACGCAATGAAATACATATAATAATAGTCTGTCATGTGCCGAAATGCAACAAATAAGAAAGTATTAGTGTATGTATTTAGTCTTCAGTGTTATTGGCACTTTTCAATTCACATCTTTTATGTGATCAATCATTCAAATATAAATGTTAAATTACAGAGTAATTACAAAAAATATAAATTAGAGGGGAATGTCAACGTCTTGCTTAGCAGTGTTTGAAATTTCATGTTGAGATGTTAATTACAAGTTATGTTGAATTGCAAGACTGATATTTTCAGGAAATTCAAAAATAGGTGGCCACACAGTATGCTAGTGTGTGTGTCTCTTAAATTGCATTTTATAGGCTGTGTATCAAGAGAATAGTTGAATTCTGTGAAAAATGAAAAGAGAATGGAGGCAGTTGTGGCCTACTGGTTAGTTAGTCGGGCCTGTAATCAGAAGATTGCTGGTTCGATTCCAGTGTTAGCAGGTAGCAAATGAAGTGCCCTTGAGCAAGGCACCTAACCCCTGATTGCTCCCTGGGCACAGCAGTGCTGCCCACTGCTCTGGTTGTGTGTGTTCACTCCTCACCAGTGATGGGTTAATTGCAGAGGTCACATTTCGGGTATGGGTTACCATATCTGACAAATATGACACTCACCCTAATGTTGTTTCAAAGCCAGTTGACTTTTTCATTCCATTCTTTGCAGAAGGTCCAAGGTGTACAAATGACAACTATTCCTCTATATTTTAGTATTTTCTTTAAAACTATTGCCGTTTATAGTCACATGCTGGAAATGAACATCAATATTCTACTAGACCTCTTTTTTGACACACAGATTTGGATCAATATAAAGGTCAGTGAATGATTACAGAATTTCCATTTTTGGTTGAACTAACCATTTAAAATTCACATTTACAGTGAGTGTTGAGGGTAAACTCAATACAATGTCTTGTGAGTGTCAATGTCAATGTGAGGGTTAGAGTCTATGTTTATTACCCAATGTGCTCTTCTCCTGTGGGCTGAGAGAGAAAGTCTGGCCATCAGGCTGCTCAAACACAAGGAACTGGTACCGGTGGAGTCCAGTGCCCTGGGGCGGTGTGGGACGAGTGTATGCTGAAATTAACAAACAAGAACAAAACTTATGTTTCTATAAGTTATAACTATAAAAGCTATGTTTCATAGCTTTTATAGTGCTAATTTAATTGTCACCTAGCAGAATCTGTTTTCAATCGTTTTCTGTAAAACAGCAAAGCAAGATTTTGTCTACAGAAAATAAACAGAAAATGAGTACCTGTTGTATTGTTCTACAGGCGAAAATCATCATTTATAAAAATAACAGCACACCTTTCTTCAATCTCACATTAAGCAAAAGAAACACTCACCAGATAGTTTAATGCCACTGATATCTCCCTTCTTTAGTGCCTTTCCCTGCAGAAACAGACATTTAGTGTGCATGTGAAATAAAGAAAGAGAGAGAGGGAGACAGTGCATATAATACAAAGGTACTGTCGCACAAAGTGGCATTGTGTCTTGTGCTTTGTGGTGCTGAATTAAAACAATGAGGGCCCGGGGACCAGTTTAGATTCTCTTCATTCATCATTCGAGGACCACAAAACCACAGTTTTACAGCGGTTCAATTCAACTGAGACCCTGCAGGGTGCCTAACCGAACTGGGCTTAGATATGTCAATGCTGGCCCCGCTTAGGATCTGCAATATTTAATCTTGAAACAAAGCCAATTCCCAGGCAAATTTAATGAATGATTGGATTTCAGAGTGGCAAATTCCCATATTATTAATTGTATATTAACTTTCTGTTGCCTAGGAACAGAGATTCAGGCTGAGCTTTCTATGAGTTTAGTTTTTTTTACCCTCCCCCAAAGGGCAATCCTATATTTGTCAAGTTTAAACCCATATTCCTAAGCAGATCTAATGCTTCACTGTAATTAGCTCTCTGGAATGTTTGCCTAATACATCCAATTCCTCTGTGCTGCCAATGTAGATTGCTGAAGTTCAAACTGCTTGATACTGTAGATACTTCTCTGTGCATGAGAAGAAGAAGAACCAAGAAAAGTTTGTTCTCAAAACCTATTTAGATTGGGAAGTCCCTGCTGTTAAATACCTTCCATGGTTTGTCAGAGTTGAAACAGTCTGTTACTGTCAATCAAGTCCTTGCTGCTTAGAACTCACCACTCATCATCACCCCCTACAGGATAGCAGAAGTTGTGCATTGTGACAACGCTTACTTTTCACAACAGGTGATGTAGGGATGGGATATGTCACACGCATCACTGTTTTTGAGGCCTTTAGACAGACAGTGATTTTCCAACAGCAAAGGCAACAGTGCTCATATGTAACAATTTATTAAAGTACATAAAAAGAAATATCCACTAAACATACAAAAAACAGTTTGCAGCTTTCGTGTCCAGATACTTTGAACATGCAAGTCATTTGAACATGAGTCATTCTCGCATAAATAACATACATGGTAATACATATAACAGTGGGCTGATATATTTAGTCTGTATATATATATATATATATATATATATATATATATATATATATATATATATATATATATATATATATATATATATATATATATATATATATATAAGTCTGTATCTGTAATCTGTCTATACTAGAGTGAAGCAAGATGGGCAGATTAATTTTATTGGGAATTGATTATGAAAAGTGGTCATTGTATACCACAATGTAGCATGAAGGGAAGTAAGAGGAAGTAAGAAAGTAACAGGGCGTGTGTGAGGCAAATATAAAGAAAAGGCAAAGAAAGAAGGCAGAGAATATTATTACACACATTAAACTATATACATTATGATGAACGATTATGAAGAAAAACTCCTTTTGTTCTTTGGATTGTAAGAAAGTGATGACTCAAACACACAAAGACCCAGAATGTAATGGTTAAAAAAGGTCAATTTAGATTTTATGCTATCTTAAACATTACTTTTACAAAGGAGACCTGTCTAAGAAAGTCAGCAACCAGATACAGACATCATAAAGATACTTACACTGGTATACACTTAAATAAATTTGTAAAACAAATTGTAAATAAATCACCTAAATTGCCCTGATGTCATGAATGACATGCTAAACAGACGAAGAGAATTCAAAGCAAAAGATTATGCTCACGAAGACTAAACATTAAAAAAACAAAGGGTTTAACAACAATGAACTAGCAACATTATCAGTTATGACCACAAATGACTCCTTAAATACATTGGGAAGACAAAAGTTAATTTGAACAATGAATTTCACAAAGCTGTTTTGCTTCATTTGCAACAATTACATTCAAAGTAAGAAACAGCTTTATTTAGAAATCCTGAAGAGTTGTGCTGCCTGTGTGCTCTAGAGATGTCACCATGGCAACAGATCGACAACAGAACTGGGAGGGCGAGCTCTTTTTGGTTTCCCACTTGGTCTGGTTGAAATATTCTCACTCACCTTGTTACAGAAAACTCAACACTTCTTTGTGCTGATATATTTTAGGAAAAGTGATATTTTCACTTCACAACAAACAGAGAAATATTAAAATATCAAAACGTGAACTGATGGTCATATTGCATGCAGATAACAACATGTTATATTGTGCATGCAGCAATATGGGTGAACCTGTCAACTTTAGGATGCAGACAATCTTAGAAAACCTGTTGCAATACAACACCTGATCAACAACTTAAAAAGTTTTCGCAACTCTGAAACTATGAAAAGAGATTTTTGGCATGCATATTGTATTTTATGTCATTTAACTTTGAACCCATCATCAGTGGGTGGCCAGTCTGCACAGTTGGACCCCTGGGATACAGTCACACCTATTTCTCAGCATATTTACACTTGGGGGACTAGCACTGCCATTGAGAGATGATGTGGGTGTACCTGCAAATATTAACAAATTGAGGGCCTACAGTCAGAGAGGGTTATTGTTCGGGTTGGAGGAATTCAGAAATATATAACTATACTGTCAATTTCGCATTAATGTATTGATACATGGAAAAATACTGCAGAATCAATTACACAATAAATAAATAGACAAAAGCCATTCAGATATGATGCAGAGGATAAGACATCATCTCTACATGAACATGAGTCAACATACTCTCAAAACAAGTTATTCTAAATAAAATTAATAGCTTTTTGGAGCTGTTCACATCACTGAATGAAGCTGATGACTTAACAAATCAGTAAACAGTGCATGTAATTCAGCCATTCTGCTCAGTAAGTGTTATTCATATTAGTCACATGGTTCCTTTAGAGGGCTCTTAAAATTCTCCACAGCGATGCAACACAAAAGAACATCAACAGTTTGCGAACAAAAACTGCTGTGCGCACATACAAATATTCAACAAGCAACAGGGCACTGGGGCAGCCGTCTGAGTCCCATATGGTTAGTCAGATCCTTTCTCCTGCTTTCATTGTGGGTAACATGCAGTTCACAGGTTGTAAACCCCGTTGAAAAGAGTTTTTTTCCAAACGGTGAGGGCAACAGTCAGGCATTGTAATCCATGTTCTGAAAGTCTGATATTGCCACAGCTGGCCTCTATTAATTCCTACTGGCACAGTTCATTGGAATAAATACTTTTATTATCACTGCTAGAGTTAGATTAAAGCAAGGGGGAAAAACATTCAAATTCCATTGAAATTAACCGGACCATAATCTTACATCTCAGTTGAAAAATAAATGGACATATTCATTTATAGAATGACACCTCTACCCTATACTCCACCCTACACTACTCCACCTTACTCTACAGCCACCTGTCTACTGTACTGTATCTGCCATTTAGTCATACTAGAAGAAAAATGCTTTTTTAAATGCCTTTAAAGGCACTGAAACCTCTCCCTAGCTTCAACTCTATTCCTGCCTGTAAACGTAGCTTAGTAGACTGTGCTTATTGTTGGCTCCTGAGGCAAAATGTTAAATAATCCCTAATTTATACGTTTTGGATAAAAATGTCGTTTAAATGAAAAATAAATTTGTTAAAGGGGTCAGATTTTTTATCCTTTATTTATATTTCCTTCTTGAGGTACACTTTTATATTTATACGTTTATATGCTGATGAACCTTAGGGGAACACCTCCTTGGTATGTAAAATGAGCAACATGCAGTTTATACACAAGCTGTCATTAGACATACTGAGAAATAGCACAAGGTTTAACGTATATTATATCCAAGTTTGTCTGGTGCAATTCTGGTGTAGTTCTTCTAGTAATAACAGTGTGTATTTCACAGCAACTGGGTGGGACAAGTATCTAATTATCCAACAGGCATTACTGATTTCTGTGACATCACAAAGTTGTACAACTTTAGAATGAGCTATTTTTGCAGCTTTTTTTTAAAAAAAGCTTATTTATTTTAATAAATGCTTGATTTGGACTGACTGAGAAATGTTGAAGCTCTGAAACACATTGAACTCTTACAGCTCACAATAAAGCATTATTCCACATGATTTGACAACTTTATAAGATAAAAACTAATCAAACAAAGATAAACAGATAAACAGAACTGTATTGTTGGTTTTCATCCAATATAGGCTGTGTTGAGCAATATTTATTTTTAAGTGCTTTAAATATGTGCTTTAACATTAATGGTACCTGTCTATCCAAAAGCTAGTGCAAACATAAGTTTCAGTAAAGCATTAGACAGCAAGGAAAAGTTACACAAACAAGGGAAGGGAAGGTGTCTCACAAATATGCTTTACAATTAAATCATTTAGAAGCAATGCAGATTTCTAAGATATAGCACAGAGTCCAAGTTTCCAACTTCTGAAAATGCAGTAAACCTAAGTAAGTAAACTAAGAATGAGAGTGTGGGGGGAAATGTTTTCCATGCATAAATTATGAATCTATTAAACTTTATCTTGTGTAACCCAAATTGCCTTTTGTCAGCCCTAGCACAGTTATCCAAAAGTATTTTAAAAGCATTTCTGTGACATGTACATCAGATATTTTAGTACCATCTGAAACTGATTGTAATAGAAAGCATTTGAAAACTGTTGCTATGGTTATCACCGCAGATGAACACGACTTCTGTTCTATTTGGTGCCAGGTGTAGATACACACTTTTATCTTGGAATCCTAATTTTGTGGTTACAGAAATTTTGAAAATACTGATAAACTTACCTAAGAATTAATACTGATTTGAATTTGTATATTCCCCAGTCCTTTCATTTTAAACTACGGGGGCGGGGTTCACATTTTAATCAGGTGGGTTAGGCCCCATTAAACCCCCCTAAATTGAATCTTGGATGTGCATAATTGTAATTAAAATAAGACACAATTAAAAAAATCTTAAAGGGCCTTAAAATAGGGCATTAATAGAAATAGTGAAATATGACCTGGACATGTTCTTTTTTTTTGAGATTCACCAAAGAACACTGAGCCTCCTATTCAATTTTCAAACAACGAGAGACAGAGAGAGAGAAGGAGAAGAGGTCCTGCTGGGGGCAACAGTGTAACAGACGGGAGAGAGAGAGGAGGAGAGAAAGAGAGCGAAAGAGAGAGAGAGAGGCAAAAGGGAGAGAGAGATGACAGATGGTGTTCACAACTCTATTTCTGATACTGGACCTTCACCATGAGCATAGCCCCTCCCCCTCCATATTCTCACACTGACTCTCTCCAAATCCTCTCCTTCCTCTTCCTAAATTCTCTACTCTTGTTTGCCGATGCCTACGAAACATCTTTTGACTCTTGTATTCAGTCTTACAAGTTTCTATCTTTTTTCTTATCATGTTTCAGTATCTAATCTATTCCAAAAGATGCCTTTTCCTCATTCATATGGATTTAACGGTTAGGTTTGTTACAGAGTCACTTTTAGATGTAGGTCATGTGATTAAATTACATAATCCTTGCACATGCTGTTGGAATATACTTTCTGGCAAGTATTTAATTCTGTTCTTTAAAAGGTTAGAGGCATCACACTGTTGTGGTGGTAAATAGCTTATATTTTCTTTTTGTTGGGTTTATTAGGGGATTATCTGGCTTTTGTCAAAAGACGTTATCTTGCCAAGGCAACAACCATTCCAACAGGATGCTTTTCAAAATCAGAATTTTTAAATCGGCCCGTTTTTAGAGCAGTTTTATCACATGTAGGCAACCCAGTATCGTTTCCCACCTTTGACTGAAATGAACGTTTTTGAGGCCTGTGCATGTTTCAGGATTTCAACATTATCTTATGCTCTACCACCAGTGAGTTAACCTCTAAATTAACTCACCCTGTATTTTAATCCACGTGTAACCTGGCCATGTCACCTGGACCCAGACTGCAACAGTTACCATAGCGATATTTATTACAACCATTACCCCATTACTCACCTGACTGGCGTAATAAATTACAATCAATTACAATAATAAATCCATTACAGCACATTTATTTAGTAGATTCATAGTGATATTTTAAGACTTTCACTGCACAACGCTAAAGCAATTAAAAAAAAAATTATAAACCCAAATTAAAAAATTTTAAACCCAAATTTGCACAAAGCGAAACTCATTCTCATATGGTCATCCCAGCAATGTATTTGTTCTTTATAGTATAGTAGTACTAAACTCACATATATTCATATATATTAAAGCAATACTATTTGAGCAGGACTGTGGTTGTGATTCGGCCTGAGAAAAAATGTACACGAAATACTGCACAGAAACAGCTCAAGCCATAGTTCCACTCACTCCTCAGCTAAATTAACTCACCCAACAAGTAATTCGGTGGGTCAATAATCAGGCCAGGAAAAGTCAATTAGCGTCAGTAATAGAATGAGTTTGATATTCCAGACAGTCCATTTCAAGCTTCAGAGGTGAGAACACCTCAGTACTGGACTACTTGATGTATCCTAAAACCCACACACATTACTGGTACGCTAGGCTTGAATGAGTCTCGTTATTAAGTCAAAAGATACTTTATTATTCACACCACTGGCTAAAGAAAAGGCCACCCATGACCCACTTGAGCAGGGTTAAATTTAATCTAAATGCCAAAACATTAACTAACTTAAGGAGACAGTGGATATGCTTAGACACATTACCGTATTCTACACAATGAGAACACAGAAAATGCTTTATTGGTAAATAAGCCAATGAGGTGGGGGAGGATTTTAAGGGTAAAAATTCAATAAATGGTAATTAGACTCTCGTGTAGCTTCACCAGGCTTCATCACTGTATCTCTATCACTCTCCAAAATCTATTTTATAAAGCAAACTATATATCTGCACTTACATAATCATATTCTAGTCTGTTTATATTATTTTACTCCACACTTATTCATAAACTGCTTCATTTTTGTAAGGGAGAGAGATATGATTGTGGAACATAATGGCGAGGGAAGCCCCCGGTCTGAGTTCCCTAGGTAACCCTGTGAAGAGTGGGCAGAGCGGGGGTCCGACTGCCTGCCTGACTCATTTGGAGGGAATCCTGGAACACGGTGACTGCCCACTACAGTACACCCCCGGTTTTATCAACAAACAAACATTTTCACAGCACTAAACCCACACGCCTGCAACACAATGTCCTTCACAGACATGAACGCTGGCATTTCATCCCCTAGGCAGCAGGGGAAACCCTGCATGTGTGTGTGTATGTGTATGTGTGTGTGTGTGTGAGTCATACCTGCACAGATGATAAGAGAGATACAGTAAAGCTGAGAGTGCAGCAGAATGACACCAATAAGCATTTGCTGACTAACAGAAAGAGAAAGTAGTAGATCTTATTGGTGGAGGAGATGTTAAAAGTATGATGTGTTTAGGAGACAAAGTATCATATTTTGTCATATTTCAAGTCAACATGAAATTAAAACTACTCATTGATGCATACATGTCTAAAAAAGTTTGTCTTTATAAACTTTAGTCAAAATGTAGTGATTTAATAAATCTTTCCTTCAAGTCCTCATATTTTTAACTCCTTTCATCGGACTAACTGTCATATTAAGACAATTTTTATAATTCAATTAATTCCTTATATAAAATCAACTCACGGCCAACATGTTTAGTAAAATGATTTTGACATTTTTTTAAAATATCAAAACATATTATGAAAAATGGGTTGTGAATTCTGTTTCGATATTTTATGAGATATGCTCAAATCAGCTGCATCAGTTGGTTTAAAAATAAAGAATCATTTAATATATATATATCAGACATAATCCGGTCATTTCTTCATAACTTTGGTAGTGGGTCATACTAAAGATCGGGAAATGTACTGTAATTTTTTTGAGGTTAAGCAGTTTTCTGTGGGGGAGGATGAGGTTGAAAAGAGAAAAAAATGACTATTTGGTGGTCAGGTCCAGCCAATTAACACTGAATAGCAATTAAATCACTATTAAATCAAGCTATTATGAGGACTCTACAGGCATGTAATAATCCTTAATTAACTCAAGGTCACTTGATGTCTTAAGGAACATTAAAGGGCATTTACGAACTTTGTGAGAGGTGTTTGGGGCCTGCATTTGTGTGATTCCTGAAAATATGGAAATAACCTCTTTCTTTGTAAAATTTAAGATGGGAGGCCTAAACAAGTGTCACAATTAAAAATAAAATCAAATTAACTAGAATGTGATAAACTATGTGCTATACTGTACTATAGACTTTCACACTTTCATTTAGAGAGAAAAACTGTACTAAAATGTTCCGCTCAGGCAATCCTGAGGATGCCGACGTTATCATTCTAATACTAATATGTGACTTCAAGAGGAGTTAGACACTAAAACCATATGTACAGAACTTTATATGACATTATATCACACTTCAACAAAACTCATACTGTATAACACCGCACAGTCTTTTAAAATACACTATTCTAGAGACTAAATTGGATTAACTCTGTATTTTACACGCAATGTCTCTCTGTAAAGAGCCACTACTGACTCAATCACTGCCATGCCTGTTTAATTCTTGTATTATAATTGAGATAGAAGCAGCTCAGAGGTTATAGAAACTGCTGCGGAACCAGGAGCACTTCACAGAGAGGTTAACGAACCCCGCAGCCCTCTGGGAGATGGAGTATGCTGTTAATTTGACGAACGTGGGAAATGAATGCTTTTATGCTTTTATTGATGGTGACCAGAAAACGGCCTTTGCGGGAATGAAAGGTTTTTAGTCTTGCAGGCGCTCGGCTCACTGCTGCTAAACAATGCCACTGAATGCATTTGTTGGAAGAAAACTAAGTACATAATTGTTTTGTCGGTAATTACAGGGGCAAAATGTTTCTTCATTAATTCCCCCTTTTTTCATGGAAATCATAGAATGAAAACATACAGAAGTGTGAGTGCCACACTGTATTACATGTTTTATGCAATGAATGATAAAGTTACCTGCATATTACGTTGGGTCTATAATGTTCCGTCAAATAGGTTTTGTAGGGAAGCAAGAACTTTGACGCAATAAACTAAAAGAAACTATATCTAAAATGAATATTAGATGTAAAAAATATTTTTTGATTGTTTGAAGAAGAATTTAATTTTGCCATTATACACACACACACACACACACACACACACACGTGTCTTAAAGGTACAGCAGCCAACCTGTCCAGGGTGTTTTCCTGCTTTTTGTTGGAGATGCTGGGTTAAGCACAAGCTGCTATCCTAAACTGGGCAAGCAATATAAAAAACAGTTGAATGGTAACAGTAGCAGGAATGTTAGTGGTGCTTGGCATGATATATATGCAAATATTGGCATAATATATGCAAGTGGTGGCCAGGTTATTGTTATGCATTTGCTACAATGTTCTGGGTTATTTCAAGATGGTCAAAAAATAACCTGATAAACTGATCCTTAGATATGAGTCAGGTTATTCCTTCAGTGTATGTCAATGTTTTTTGTCTCTATCATCCAACAGATAGAAATTGTACATTTGGTCAAAATTAATAGGCTGCACAAATTGAGGTTTAATTTATATCTATAGCACAAACACAGCAGAATGCCAAAATTGCCAAAGGTCATTATGCAACGTTTGGAGCAAATCGCTTACCCTATGATTAAATAGTAATAATGTCTGTCTTAGCAAGTACCACTAACTAGTTAAGTAACTTTGATTCTGGTGCAATAAACTTCAACTAGCATTATAAGTGGACTTGTGTAAACTCCAAATTAATTATATTTCAACAGTCAAACAATATGCAGCAAAAACCCAGCGCTAACAGTCACCAAACATAACTAGGCTAACATAATAAGGCTTTGTTTGTGTTTAGCACTGTTAAAACAACTATTCTCCCTGTAGGGATGTGCGGCAGTATCGTTCCAAGCTGCACAATGCCTCTCTTAACCTTTGACCTCCCGCGTTATTCTTACCTGAGAGCGCTGCTGCATCTTTAGTTCACAAATAGCATTTTTTTTAAACGAGTAACATCCTCATCGTTTAGAGCTGGGAGCTGTTTATGTTTTTTGACTGTCGGACAGGCAGGGGAGCAGAAGAGAGGGAAGCAGGGGGCTAGAGGGAAGGAAAGGAGAACGAGAACGAGGAGAAGAGGAGGGTGGTAGAGAAAGAGGGGAGCGATTTAATCCCCCCCAGAGGAACTCCCCTCTGAACCCCGTATCGTGAACTCACAGGCAAAACTCGTCGCCATGGGCAACACCACACACAATGTGCTGTCTTTTTAATTTCATCAGCTGTGAGAAATCTATACCGAAGCGCAGAGATAGAGGATGGGTGAGAGAGAGAGAGAGAGATAAAAAATGCAACAGGCAAGAATAAAAGCTAGTTGCTTGACTAATTGTTGCAGTAAAAAATGAGGCTGTAGGAAGCTTTAAAGCAGGTGTTGGTAGTGATCAGTGATCTGTGTGTAGGAAAACACCTTAGAAGACATTAACTCACCTATCTAAACTGTTGAGATGACACATCATTGTGAAAGGTACATAAAGTGATTTCTGAGAAACGCTAACCACTTATGCCCCCTAATGCTGACTGACTACGAGAGTGTTAAGGTGTTGCGGTGGTCCGTTCACTTTGGTTTTTCTCCTATTTACACAGCCTGGAGCATTTTCCAGAAAGCACTTAACTTACCACGAGCTAACCCCTGAATACTGGGTTGATTAATAAGGAACAAAGTTTAAAAGTTAGTTTAATCAACCTCCTGAAAGTAATGCAGAGTTAAGGCACACTCACAGCGAGAACATGAATACATTCACAATGGATCACCGACTTCATGTTACCATGGAAACCAAGTGTAAAATTTAAACATTTTTGACTGCAAACAAACATTCTTCACTGGTAAATTCTGGCAAATTATCGGTTATTTATTGACCGGGAGATCATATGTGTTTATTAAAAAAAAATGGTTCTGGCAATTTACCAGTTAGAAAAGTTGTAACATTACCAGTAATTTACTGGTAAGGTGCTATGTGTGAACGCAAAACAGTATTACCGGTAAACTCACAGAACATGCTAACAAAAACAATTTACTTCCACACTGTTAATGGAAGTCAAAGCAGAGATGTACGTCTGATATGATGCTGTTGGGACAAAAGCAGCTGCATAAATGTTGAACGCAGAGTTAAACCCTGTCATGTTTCTAAACACAACACTATTTGGCACTCACTCGCGGTTAATGACATCACAGAGTTTAGCCGAATTTTGGTATTGATGTGTGAATGGTACCAGTAAAAGACCAGTAAAAGACACCATTGCTTGTGTGAACGGCACATTTGTGTATTTACCAGTAAAGTCATTCAGGTAATTTGCTGGTAAATTTCCAGGATTACTGTACGAAGTTTCTTAAGATAAAAAAGTTTCTTCTGTTTAATAGTTCGGCTTGTAAAAAACAACATTTGCATGGTATGGCATTGTATCATCTTTTTGATCATATCATATTAATGGACCCTCTTTCAATTGTAGAGCCTCCTACAGTCAGGTTTTTCACAAAATTTGTGTAATGCTTTTCAGTACACTCCATTAAGCATGATGCTGTGACAGGCAGAAAATTAAAATGGTAGGCCAACATTTACATGTCATGTCCAATATGTCATGTAACACATCCCTTTTCATTTAGAATATCCAAATATATTCCTTTTCTTTTTTGGTGTAACACTCTTCACTAAAAGTTCATTGCTTTCCAGCTGTTAAAGGTGCAGTAAAAGGTCCATCTTGAAAAGATAATGTCTTGGAGAAGGACCATGCAGCTCTAACTGAAGGAGAGGAGGCTAAGAAGACTTTCTTTGAGAATTCAAAATATAAAAGTGCAATAGTAAAAGATACTTTAAAACACATAAAATGGTTATTTTATTCTAAAGAATACTGTAAGCATGTTCACTAGCGTGCTTAAAGCATGTTTCTGTCATAACTGTTGGACTTTCAAGGTTTTATGTTCCCAAAAATAGTTTAACCAGAACCATGATTCTTGTTTGGGATAAAAAGATATCTAAGCAGGTTTAACCGGTTTAAACAGACACAGTACTGGCATAGATATTTGAATCAGCAATCCACTTTTCATGTGTTATTTCCTGTAAAATCTTCAAGTGAATGAGCTTCTCTGCCCCCTCTCCTCCACATGATCTTCATCCTACTGTCTCCAGTCACTCCCTGACAGGAATGACCAGCTTATGCAAAGTAGGCAGCAGGCTGCAACCCACACCTGCTCCCTATTTATAATCCCATAGGAAGGAAAAATCGCAGTTTTGTCATTACTGACTCACCCTTGTGTTGTTCAAACCCAATGTCTTTCTTTTATCTTAAAACATAGGCTTTTTTTTTTTAAATTAATGTTTCAGGTTTTCTGGTTACAATGAGAGTTGATGGTGACTGCCAATCCACTCTCATTTTTCTGGTTAAAATAGTAATGACCAGGGCCAGATGGAATCTTTTATAAAAATCTGAGGAATTCTGCAAAAGTATTTTAAATTGTGTTAAAAAGAGATGAGAGAAGACTATTTAATTAGCAATAAATTTGAGTTTTAATTGGTTCAGTAGACACAAAAAAACACAAAAAAAAGAAAAATTTAAACTGAGCTTATAGTCTCTATTATTATTTCATCCCATTTATCCCATCCCATTCATGTACTTTCACCCCCTAAAAATTCCCCAAAAAGCCCTTGAAAGACTAATTAATACTGGTTTCTGTAAAATACATTTAACTACAGATGACAGCAGATTTCACTGCTCATCCAGTGAAAAAGAAGGAGCCTACAGAGAAGTTTTCTAATTGATTGATGCTACAGAGAGACTGTTATTAGACTCTTGAATACACCAAGTTAATATTAAGTTAAATTAAACCAGACAGACAATGTGCATGTCAAGATGATATAATTATATTTTGTATATACATGTAGGTTATTTAGAATATTGCTATTTATATTATATTATTTACATTACAAAAATTAGACATTTAAAATATCCGATAGGCTTTCTATTGTTAGTGGCAATTATTAGTGTTTTCATTAGAATACTGTAACGGCAAACAGCACAGCCTACTTCTCAAGTACAAGTACAAACACACGCAGGGTGTGTGTACTTGTCAGTGATGGGAATTCCGCTACATTCCAAAGATATTTGCTGAGTTTTTTGCGGATATCTGCAGGCACAGTTTCTGTGTGGGCCTGCTGATGACTCATCTTGCACTAAACAAATGTTTGTCCAATCAAATGCTTCTTAGAATGTATCTGTTAGTTAATTTGATTGTGTTAATACTTTTAAAAACTTGACATTTATGTTGAAAGAGCAATAACATTTCTGAGCTATAAAATTTCCCTCACATTTTATTAAATTCTTTGCCTTCTATTAACCAGCTGATTGACACTGAATAGATATCTTTCTTTACATATACCTCTCAATAACGACCATAAACTTGTCTTTAGAGAATTCTGCTCTTTAGAGAATGAAATTCTCCTTTTCCTGCAAGTCAAAGTGTGTGTGTGTGAGAGAGAGGGAAACAAAAAAGACAGCTTGTGAGGGGGTTACATTGTCTGCGGCAACGTCTCGGAAATCTACTCAAGGGTAGAACAGGATTTGGTGCACAATGGCTGTGGGTGTAAAGAAAGAGGGCACATCTTACAAAGAAGAGGTGTCTAAATGTGTGAAGCTTCAGTCCTGGCGTGGATGAGCTTCAGTCGGCTTGTCTGTGCTCTGCCTGTCTGGATTGCTGAGAGGTTTTACCCTATCTCCCACTATTTTCATGGAGAGGATGTTCATTGTGGATAATGCTGTGATCAAGGGAAGAGGACACTCAAATGCCATAGAGATAATAAGCATTAAGCATTTAAAGAGAATGGCACTTTATATCAGCCTTTGCTCTGGATGACTTACAAATACATTCTGAAAGTTCTGTTTCATCCTAAAAAAAAAAAACTAAAATTCAATTCTGTTCTGAAAAACTATAAGCCATATTCAAAAGCTTATTTGCAAAAGAATCATAGATACCCTGGCAGACCCTGCTAACATGTTTTGTAAACGATATCCATGTGTATAAACTCTTGTTCACCTATTCTCTTCAAGACAGAAATCTGTGTATAAAATATTTTTTTAAATATGTTTTACGCCACAATTTTACAATATAAACAGCTACCCAAAGAATGTTGATGTATTAAACTAAATATTAAAGCTAAATATTTTTTAACAAAAATACAAAAACAAACAAATATATGTTTAAACAATAAACAACAGATGCCATTTAAAACTAAGACAAACAGTATTGTAAAACTTCAGGGCTACCTGTTAATCTGCTAGGCCACCTGTGAGAACATGAGGGGAACTGACTTCATACATGCACAACAATCACCTTAACACCATTAAAAACAATTGCAAAAATGCCTAATAAAAGGTGTAGCATTATTTCTTTGCAAATGCCATTGTGACATCATTTATATTTTGCTTTCTAATGACAATGACATTCACACGTCTGTGAGAGTCCATATATTTTTGGGGTGACTGTACTGTAAATCTGAAGACTAGAAGAGTAACATAACTTTGCTGAAGTAACATAACATAACGGAAAACTTTGAAGCAACTCTTTTCCATACAATGAGAGATTATAGTGACCACTTTCGTCAAGCTTTAAAGAAAGAAAAATCTAATTTAATCATTTACTAAAAATCTTGCCCTCCACTGTACCTTGAGAGCAGCTCTCAAATTAAAAATACAACTGCAGTCCACAGTTTTGACAACATGAATTTTAGTTATGAGACATAGGAACCAACAACATTTCACATTACTGACATCCAACTTACAGCATAGGCGCAAACATTTACAGTGTTTAAGAGATTTTCAGTGAATAATGGCATTTTTAGCTAATTCTTTATGAAATGCTATGACAGAAGTCAGAAGACTTTAAATATAGCGCATGAGTCATATGTACTACTGTCGTTATTTTGGTAATTTTTTGAGCCTGACAGAAGTGGTCACTATGAACTGTCACAGCTGTTTTTGTGTTTCCATGGTGAAATAAGGAACAGCTTACAGGTCAGGAGCAAAATATATAATGACAGGATTTTCACTTTTAGTTTAAAAAGAGTAAACAAGTATAAACTATTCCTTTAACTATATTTCTGACTAAGTCTGACTAATGAGGGGGAGGGCAGGGGTAGCCCTGCTACCAAAAGTTCTATCCTGTGTGGCACCTTGGTTACCGCACAGTCGCAACAGAGGCATTTGGTTGAGAGGAAAGTGGTTGTTATAGCAATAACAGAAGGTTGGAAGGGTAAGCGAGGCGAATGAATGCTGAGCGTGGATGGAAGACGGAGAGGAGGATCGTTACATAAGACAGAAGCACAGAAAGAGAGAGTCAGCAAGCAATATCATAGAAACCAAAGCAGCCCACATGAAAACAAGGGCAAGCAACGTGTGGTAACAATGACAAGATCACAGCCTCCCCATACGCCTTCCCCACACAAACACACAATCACAAATAGGCATTTCAAGTGTTCTGCTGTTTGTACACATAGATGCATAGACTGTATACTGTGGCCCCAAATGTTATTTGGACTCTTAAGCCTCACCATAAAATATGCATGCTAATGACATAACACTAAAGTAGGGTCAAATATCAGCTATGCTGCAAATAATGCTAAATCTAAATGTAGAGCTAACTTTTTTCATTTTTCTGAGCAATTTTTGCAAATACTTTAGGCACCTGGTCCCAAGGTGATTGTTAGTGAATGTATGAAGTCAGTTCCCCTCATGTACACAGATGTCCTGGCACAGAAACCACAGGTGCAGTTCATTACTGCACGTTCCATGAACTTCTGACAACCAGAAAGTGACATTTTTTAAATTTTTGTAATAAGGAATATCCAGTCCATTATTTTAAACCTCACAACCATAGTTTTGTTAAATATTTACCTTTCACTGTATTACACTTGGTTTTAGGGGTGGCATTCTGCAGGGATCCGGCAATATTATTTCTACATTTAATATTTGGATCATTATACGATTATATTGTAACTCTTTATGTTTAGTATATCATTAATAAAACCCTTTTACTCCTTTTATTTGTTTACTAGCATTTCTTTTTTCTTTAACATACATATATACAGTATTTGTAAACCTTTAGGTTTCATTAAAACATACAAGCAACAAACAAGACAGAACAGCATTCTATGCATAAATCTTCAATTCAGCTGTTCGTGAAATCTGGTTTGTGCTCTAATTGCTGTTGAAGGCCTGTGTACACTTGACCTCAGTATGTGTGAGTGAGTAGGTGTGCATATGGAAGGAGTGGCAGGTTATGAACCTCTATTCAGCAGCACTTCGGACTGACTCCCCCCACCCCCCAACAACTCCAGATGGTCTCATGTTAAAGACCTATTGTCAGCACTGCTTTTACTATCCAATAGGGAAAGAGCATAAATAGACATATCTGAGTGAGAACTCAGTGATCCAGCATTACAATATCCTCATAATACATATTAAGAATACAAACAAAAGCAACACTAGAGCCAATGAGAAAGTGGTTAAAGTGAGAAAGTAATATTGTGGTGCATGTATCTTTCCAGACCGACAGATATACTGAACAACATACAGTAGGGTCCAAAAGTCTGAGCTCACATTGAAAATCTGGAATTAAAAATGTAAGTCAAACCTTGAAATAAGCACAAAGACAGAAGATATGTAATATATGAAATATGCAAAATTTTGTGCTATTTAGGTTTTTAAGCAAATAGCATGCGACATGGTGTGACACTGACCATGTTAAGTGCTTCATACAAAAGGTCAGATTTCCTAGCTCTCATTAAAGCACACAAGATGATTTTTGGAAAGTTCTTGGAGCATGATGGGATAACGTGGACCATCAGATTCTGCACAGACTTGTAGAGTCCATGTCAGCCTGAAAGTGTGCTGTCATTAAAGCAAATGGGGGACATACTGTTCCAAATGCAGTAATATATACCAAGACATTTTGAAACTCATAATACATTTTTCTTCTTATTAAACTGTAATTAATTTGTGAGGAAAAAATTGTAATAAACATTTGGACCCCACTGTACGTTTAAACAATGTAGGCTATTTGTAGACAAATACTAAAGACAACATGAAGAAGCTGTTTAGAAATGTAACCAGCTATGATCACTAGTACTGTATGTAAAGGGGATCATATTTTATGTGCAAAAGCTAAACACTTTTAATAATAATTAAAAAAAGTGTTGAAGAACCTCTGACAGGGCCTGAATCTGCTGCATTATACAATAAGAACTGTATACAGAACACACTGAGACTGACAAATCTCAATTAAGACTAAGCAGAGATACGCAGACAGAGTGATGGATGCAGACGTGTTGACGAGCACTTCATTTTCACAGCTCTGGAAAAACCTTGCAAACACGTCATGACCTCACACATCTGCATATCTGCTAAATATGGAATTAAAATCACATTAGACAGAAAAAGAGAGAAAAACAGACTTCGCCGCGCATCTATACGGCGCCCACCGTCTCTGGAAAAGATACAGGTGGCTTGTAAGGTTAGCCGCGCTCGTCTGCAAATGAACTGCTTTGCCGGATTTTCTTTTTTTTAAACAAAAACAACAGCGTTGCATATGTTGGTAAATCTGTCGGGTTGGGCGTTAGCGGAGAAGCGAGGAGACCAGCGGCAGCGAGCGGTGTCTCGTGTAGCTGTGCGAAAGGGCAGCAGTGCTCATCATTAACAGGGATGTGGTGCGCTCCTGTACCCGCGCCCCATATGCACCCCCAGCCGTCACGCTCCCTGCACAGATGTTTCCCCGGTGAGGTGTGAGGCTCTGAGACATGGGGAGTAGAGAAAAAGTGTGCAGGAACAGTTGTCTAACTGTACAATACAAGAGTAATGCTAAACAGTTGTTGTTGGTGATGTTTTTTTGGTCTGAAATGGGTCCTTAGAGAGTAAATACAGTTAGTGAGAGCTAGTGAGAGCTATGAGTGAGAGCAACCTGAAGAGAAACGTCTGTCAAGCTGATCTGATTTATGGCAAATTACATGGTGTATCTGGCTCTCCATGCCAAAATAACACATCAAATGAAGCGAAAACTTAAGAACCAACAGGAAATCAAAATTTACCTTATTTACTGTTTTATAACACATTTCTGGTCTTATTGTGCATAAGTAATCACACTACCTTATTACAAACAACAAAAAATGTTTGCCTTCATAATCCATCAAATTGTAATAACTTTACCTGCAATGACTTTCCTTTTCAACTGATGTCAGCTAGACTGAATAGGCTATTGGTTAATTTTAACCAATAGCCAATTAATTTTTTGGTTGTTGTTAGGCTATTGTTGTAACAAATATAGATTTTTCCTATTAGCTATACAGTAATAAAATGCCTTGTAATGTTAATGTAATAAAGATTCCAGTAATAATTACAAATTTACATTTTAGTGAGTTTAAGCAAGAACTATTTAATAGAAATATATAAAATATCTTCTATGTAAATCTGTGTTTATCCACTAACCAGTGGTGATCGCAACAAGCAATGAGCAGCAGGACTGGTCATTCACTGATCTCTTTTCTGAGTTTTCTAGTTTCTATATCTGCAAGGTTGTGCTAAGCAGCTCTGCGTAAGTCTCACTGGCTGTATATTAAACATCAAGTATGTTGTCATTGGCTGAGATTATGTCAGGATTCAGAGTAATTTTCTGTTAATTGACAAACTGGTTGTTGCTGGAATCTCACTGCATCATATCTCGTGTACCAGCAGTGCCTAAAGAATCTAAAGAAATGAAAAATCTGAAGGGGCCAAACAAATGTTCCTCTCTCTAGACACTAATACGTTGCAGACATAACATAGCTTCGATAAACTGTTTTCTGTTAAACAGCAATAAAACAGTATATTCAAAGTCTTGGCATAACAAACTCCTACAGATTTGCTATGTTAGTGACCCAGGTGTCACTCTCAGAGCTTCACAGCTTATACAGCTACACACAGATGCACAAACAGACATACACACACACACACACACACACACACACAGGGAGAATCACTTATTGCACTTGACACGCTGACTTCCAGAAAAGAACAGTCCTCCGAGAGAAAGAAATATAATCCAATCAGCAGTCAAAGGACAACCAATACAGGCAGAGCCAAGCATCCCAAAAGGCCCTTGAAGGACTCCACAAAAACACAGAGCTACAAACACACAGCTGTTCTGACAGCCTTACAATAGTTTCTCTGTCTGCAATGGTGTGCTCTCTCTTGAGAAAGGCAGTCATGCTGCTATAAGGTGCCTGGATACTAACATTCTTTCAGTGTGTCACACCTCAACACGCAAACAGACAAATGGATGGATTCGCTTAAATGTACGCAAGGACCATTCTACAAAACAGATGCTATTTAGGTTTCTCATATACAAATGTGTAAAAAAAACAATAGCTGATGGCAATTTTAACAATGTGCTACTGTCAATATTTTGTAACCTTTTTTGTATTTTCCAACTATTTGTTGGAAACAAACAAAATTTATTATTAGTTACAACTAATAATAATTAATAATAATGCGGAAAGGGCTTGCTTTCTGTTTTTAGTCAATTTATGATTTTAGTCAATTTAACTTTGTTATTACTAAATTATTATTAAATTAGATTTCAAGGGCCCTCAGGTCACGCATCAACCCTGTTATCATTACATTTCCTCTCTGAAAGTAAAATATTACATTAAATTGTTAGTAGGGGACAAGCTTAACCTGTCAATCCTGATTCCATGATTTTATACAGTACACGAACATGATACCTGTAATTAAAGTAACTGTCAACCCTGTTACCATTTTATATAGCATAACTATTTTCCAATTTGTATAAAATACATTATTTAGATGCAACACTGGATTTTTCTAAACAATTAAATACGATCTGTTGGACAGAATATTTTAAAAAAATGTATCAGTACTTCATGTCTGTCTGTTAGCAATTAGTGATTTGCATGAACTCTCAAAGACTCAAAAGATTGTGGCTGAGAGAGGGGAACACACTTTTAGCCAGTGACTGTTCACAGAATGTGAGAATGTGAAATGAATGTGTGTGTATGAGAGAGATTAGTGTATGAGGGTGTGTCAGGGTCAGTCTGGACCTTGTGAGGAAAAAGCATGGACAGTGTCAAAGTTAAGCCCCACACATATACAGTGGTTCCAAAAATTCGCATTAAAAAAAATTTGCATTTAAAAAATGCCATGTTGACAATATTGGTGGCAAAAGATTCTTGAACGTGTAGTGACTGAATGCAACAAATAATTATTAAATTCTGGACTGAACGCACACTCGATGTGTGCTTAGGTGGAATGTTATAAGTGAATGACAATTAAATTTCAGTCTATTCATCACACAGAGCTTTCATAAAGCTTCAGAAGGTTTGCGGAGGGAAGCATACCCATAGTCATTGAACAAATTTTACCCATGAAATGTATTTAAGTATTTTTAAATAATATTTGTAATGTTGCAAAACTCCTGTGCAAGATTACAGTTAATGATTATTTGATTCACCAACTGCTCTTGGGTGATGCAATATTGCAATCTGTGGGTGGACAATTAGGGTGAAAATAAATAAGGATTTTTCACCTAGCGGTTTTATTTACATAAGCAAACTACTCTCTGTCGCTAATCACTCGGCTTTTGTTTCTGACAGTAGAGCAAACAAAAACATTTGCTTTTCACTGTGGAGAAAGAGAGAGCGAAAGAAGGAGACACTGAAATCAAACAAAGCGAGAAATGGAAGCGTTGCGTTCTGGTGGGAAAGTCAGTTTGAGGCAGAACAAGCTGTTCGGGGAGTGTTTTTTGGTTGTAGTCAATGAGCAGTAGGGAATTGCGAGGCAGAATGGGTCAGGCAGGCTGAGCGGTGAGCTACAGGGGCACTTTAGCTCTCCATATTCCTCATCATCACCATCTGCTCCAACAGAATTAATAACTTCATTACCAATTCACTTTGCATCAGCTTCCTTAAATGAAGAATCAACAGGAGTTTGTTGTGTGAATATGGTCTGGAGGTTCTCTAGAGGTTCTGTTTACCCTTACAACAGGTAGCCACAGTTTTAGTCAAAGTATCATAGTTACTGTAGCTATTGTTACTACAAAAAAGATTTTTTGTTGTTGTGATAAACTGGTTCAGGTCACTTCAGTGTTAGTCTATGGGATTATTTTCACTTTTTCTGCCCAGCAAATACCATAAGACGAGTAAGAAAAAATCATAAGCCAGGTATTATTAGCCCCGTGGTTTGAAGGATTATTCATGCTCAACACAAAAGGATGTTTTTCAAAGTATCAGCAAAATAAGAGAAGAAAAATCAAAAGCTACAAGAACTATAATCATAAGATGGTCAAACATCTGGTAACAGTCCAAAGGCCATCGCTTATATGGTGCAATCACGCTACTCAAGGGCTCTTACCAAGAAAGTCCAAGACAACCATCAACAAGATCTTGGAAGAGATGAATGACTGGTTGGAGAAAAACAGGACCGGTCAGGTCTGAGCCAGGAACAGTTCAAGTATGGTTGCATGGTAACTGTTGGATGAAGAGCCAAGGAGCATAAGAAGATCTGTTACTGAGGGACACGTGTTCTGCACAATGACAGAAATGTGTGGAGCGGACTCTCTGATTGGCAGCGAGAGCAAGAAATCTCAAGTGGTGACTGGGGATGGCGACTGACTGTGAGTGGCGAGTTGGCAGTGGTACAGGAGGAAGGGTCCATCTGTACACATGCTGCCAAACAGAGGAAATGACAAACTAAATATGGTTCCAATAAAGTGTTAGAAATACCTCCCTCAAAACGTACAGAGGTCAAATGAATGGCACCAAGCAGAACTTGTATGAGCTGAGATGACAAAATTACTAATTAAAAAAGGACTAAGTCCTGTAACTGTGTGAAATTATAACAAATAATTAAATGATTGCCACAGGTGGTGATAGAAATTAAGGAAAGAACAAAGAGTTTAGTGGGTGGTTCCCACTAAAATGTTGCTATGTATTCGCGAAGGTGTTCTGATATTTTTTTAGTTTGTTGGCATGTTGCTACAAGGGTGTTAAAGACAAGGCATTGCAGATATTGCAAGTCCTAACAAAACAGAACTAGTCTCCTCTGAGCAGTTCAAATAAATTTGTGTTTGGTACAGGTCAAATCACTTTGTGTGAGAAACAAAAAATATGTTTGATTTGGACTGGACTGGAATCACAAAGTCAATTTTTTTTTAGCAAATTGACTACCATTTTTGGCTAATTTGGGTATCCATTAACAAGTCAGAATGTTTGTGGTATATTATTTTCACAATGCTTTATTTTGACCTTTGTCACAGCTGCCTAGTGCGCCTCCATTATGAATTTAGATCTATTGCCAACTTCCTGTGTAAAGTAACAGTTGGTAGTTCATATACTGCTGGCATACCATCCAAGAAAAACAACAAATATACCACTAAGGAATGGCCACTGTAATAGCAAAGACTTAATCTTAATGAATTCCATTAATAATATTGTAATTATATCATACAGCACTTTGTGAGATCCTCACAAAGACCACATATGGCCACATGAAAAGCACCACTAAATGAAACCTCACATGTGGATGATTAAATTCTTGTGTATGAATGTGTTTTAACATTCAGTGTGAGAAATTTAAGAAAAATGGTTTATACATTGCTCTTTCAACAAATAAACTAATGTTTCTTAAGCAATAAATCTACTGCTACAGTAAACATGGAAGGATTAATGTGTCATGTTGACATTGTTAATAACATGCAGTGATATCTACTAGAAGAAACTGTCTTTTCAAGTTAATATCATTAGATTCATAAGTTTAATATAGGTTAACAACAGACAATGAAACAATATCTCATTTGTTTATTTATAAATATCTTAATTTTTTTTTTTTTTATATATACACCCTATTCATAGTTTCAAGGACGCTGATTAATAACTATCTTATGGTTAGCATGGAAACCAAGACTGAGATATGTTCCCAAACCGGAGTTTGGATATAACAGTTAAAATGAAAAACAAGTTTTGCCATCCTATTGTGTTTACATGCAATACACAAAGGACATTACGTTTGCTTGTATGGGGGAGTAACAAGCCAAATCATAGTTGTAATTTAATTCCTAAAAAAAAGAATTATAGGGTAGAGTTCTAAATATGGTGTCGGTGTGAGAGGGGAATCGTTCATTTGTGTGGCACCTGCTTCCATGTGAAGCCCAGGAGTATTCCAAGACAGATAATTCCACACATTTGCACGGTATGTTATTATAACTTCAGCAAGGTTAGAGGAAGTCACGGCGGCAATTACTCACCTCCCACCAGCCTCATTAAACCTCTGACCAACCACAGCTCCTCATCATACACACAGCACAATGAGACAGCCAATCAGGGGGCAGACGGGCGGCATGCCGCCACCCACACAGTGACAGGGTATTGAGAGGTTGTCTGTCTGAGCACCTGAAATACATTTGTTTATTCACAATGTGTCACCTGGCCAGACAGGGAGGAGGCTTGTCTCAGCGAGCAGGAGAATAGCAAGAGGGCAGGGCTGAGCTGAAGATTGCCTCAGTCTCAGGGAGTATGATCATACTCTACTTTTAGAAAATGTATTTGTATCAGAGTTACGAGTAAAACGCCTGCAAAGGGTAGTAAATGATGGAGTGTTGCAGTTGTTTTGGTTCGTCTTTTGTTTTTATTCATATCCTGTGACGAAACCAGAAGAAAATGATTGAAAATACACCCAAGTGCCCTGATCTATAGGAATGGTAAGGGATGGCAAAGTGGGTCAATGAGGTGGCAAAAAAATTTGTTAAAATAAACTGAAAAATTATGTTTTAAGATTGAACTTATGTAATTTTTCAACACAACAAGAGTGTTGTTAGGTTTCAACATGTGGAAAGATTCTGATTGATACCTATTGAAAACTGACAACAAATAATAAAAATTAGGTCTGTCAAAAGATTAAAAATATTAGTATTATTATAAAGTTTATTTATTTATTTATTTTTATGGCAGGCTAACACATTCAGCTTCTTTTACAGAAAAGATTTTATGTGGATGACAGTGGAACATATAAACTAATATCAAGCTAAATGCAATCTTAAAAAAAAATATATTTTGCAAGTTCAAAGGTTTTCGCCCTTAGTGAATAATTACAATAATAGGCCATTTAATAATATTAATAATATTATATGATATAATGTTAAATGTTAAATATAATAATGTTATATCAGTAAGAGTAAACACAGTAAGACCGTAACACAGTAAGAGTGAAAAAACATTTTATAAAGGGTGCCTTACTATTGGGCCTGTTGGGGACAAAGACAAAAAGGCAATACTCTAGCAGTCCTGTTACTCCGTTGCTTCTCCCTTGTCCCACACTGTCTGAAAGAGAACTGATGTGCAATCATCTCTGCTACCATTCCATTCTTCCCCACATGATCATCACAAACAATCTGAATAAAAATCGAAGCCATAGTTCTTCTGAACACCATGTATTGTACCTTAGGAATTAGAGACAGTTTTTATGTATATTATTTCTGTTCCTAGTAGGACATTTTATGGAAACCACTTGCCTCCCTGTGAACCAAAAGGACCAGAGCAGATAAACTGAGAAAAAGGTACATCAAACAAAATGGCCTGCTAGATTATAAAAGGAAGAAAGAATATTGACTTAATATTGAGCAATTAAAGTGCGTCTCATCCCCAACTGTTCAAACACGGCGTCCCCATGCGAAGCCTGATGAATCTGCTTCTAGATCCTGCTGGAGTGGAGCACTGATGACTAACATGATATTTTTACTCAGTAATTATGTAACTCATCGGAAATGCAGCACAAGTGTGAAGCACATGGAAGGTGCAGATACGGTCCACGCGATCCAGGAATTGTTTGCCCACCAAAGTGTTTCTGACACCTTTTGCTTTGCACATTATGTCCAGGATTGTCTGTGCCAAAGCACTGCTTTAAACAACCTTTATTTTAAGGCTTTGTTCTTGGTAATGTTCTGATTGAGCATTATGACTTGAACATTTATTGTATGTTCAAGAATCTCAGTGATGTTATAACCAAAATACCAATGCTCTATGACGAAAACATTCATGTTTGCCCTCAAGTAAGCAAGTTTGTTAAAGTTTTAAATTTTCAACACCTTTTTTTCTGGGAAATGTGACATACCTTAATGCCGACCAGTAACCAGTGTCTCCAGTATGCACGCGAAGGTTTCTTACGACTGGGAGCATCTGGGTCTACCATTATCAGAGTGTATTTCCTCCCCTGAGAAAGGAAAACAGTATCAGATTTGCAGCAGATTTGCTTTCATTAATAACAAAGATAAATACTGCTTAATTGTCTTTTATTTGTCATTTAACATTTATTTCCTTAGCATTTATTTTCAACTTTTTTCCAGACTGCATTGAAGTAATAATAACAATAAAATAATAATAATAGTAATATAAATTACATAATACATTAACATTGATGTGAGAATGCTCTCCTAATAGTCAGATTAGTGGTTGATCACTATGGGTTTTCAATGACTGACTCTTAAACCTTCATCTGGCCCCACCAAATATTAAATTTGGTTACATCCTTGATACAGCATGTTAATAAAGGTCCAATGCACAAATTTTGCATTTTGTTCTCATCAACATGGATATAATGAAGTTTTTCAGTTATTTTCTTAAGACAGTCGCAATCCATCTTGAAGAATCCAGCATCGTTAGCATATGACGTATTGAAGAAAACTTTAATTAGTTACAGATATTCTCAGACCACCTTCCATTCTCACACATTCACTTGCAATCTGTCTGCAAAGTTGTCTTTACTGTCTCTTGCTTTTTTAAATAAAAACACTTTGCCATAAACAGCCTGGCACACATTTTGGGTGCTACGCATTAACAATGACTGACCAACTTAATTGCTCCAACTACCCATCTCCGCAAGGCCCCTTAAAGTTGAAGAACTGGGAGAGCAGATTGAATTATTGCGTGAGCACATTTGTCATCCCTGGTGCGGAGCCCAAAATCTGCCAGACCATATGATAGCGTTATTATTATACGCCTCTCTCAAGAAAACAGTACTGTCAATCACGATTGTTGCCATGCAAAAATAGCCCCTCCCTACAACATCTAGACTGAGAAACAGACAAAATGAAACACTTTTTAATAAAATAAGGCAACAAACCTCCAAAAGAGGGAACTATATAAATATAATTTTATATTTTATATAATTTTATTTATACTATTAATATAGTTATAAAAATATAACTATATAAATTCAATTTTATACACAATTTAACACAATTGCTTAAAAGTATAAATCAATTAACTTGTTTAATATAAGGCTTTTGATTTTATTTACCTACCTTGCTTTCTCATTTGCTCTGCAGCCTCAAGACAATTTATAATCAACTTTAATCAGACAGGCCTATGTTTAAGTAACTAAATCATGAAAATAAAAATCCCTGGTAGTGTATGGTTTGGAAACCCAAATCCTCTGCTTACCTGACACAAAGCAATAAGCTCAAACAACCATAAGCCTAATAATCGGATGATGTTTAAGTGATGGTGGCTGCAGGCGATATTCAAACACCCAGAACAATGCTGCCTCCTCCACAGGCTGTCATGGTAAGCCCTCACTGGATCTAAGTGATCTGACCCCCCTGTGGACAGATTAAATATCCTAACCCTCCTCAGACCTGTTGCCGACAATGCAATTTTACACCTAACAGCTAGAATGAAGGGCGGATGAAATAACCTAAATAAACATACTTGCATATACTTGCACATTTCCAATACTGCATGTATACATATTTTAGAGTAACTTATGCCCTGTGGACATACATGGCATGACATACATATTTTTGATTACCACAGATAAACTTTTATCAGTCGACCAGTTTAGAAAATAATGCAAAATAAGTTTAGAATAATAATAATAATTTTGCATACAGATTCATTTCTTGTGATGTGTTACCAATATACCAAATGTTTGTTTTGTAATTGTTACACAGCACTTACATAATTCAGTAATTAAATTCTTTAATTAAAGACACCTCATAACATTTTCGGGGAATCTGGCATTTGAAGAAATCATTTCCATGTCTTACTGGTACTCTTACACAACATGAATGCCAAACAAAAGTAACTGGGTTTACTTTTTTAGCTGGTCATAATATGAATTGAAATGTATTTGCACAGAAAATATTGTTAGGCAATTCTGTCACATTAACATTATGTTAACAAGCAATGTTTAAATGTTGTGGTTATACTTTCAAACAGTTGATGATTTTTGGATATTTTAAATATTTCTTTGCAGTGCTGCACATTTGCCTGCTATGTGGCAATTGTAAGTACATTACTATAAATATGTCTTTTATTTTTACAGAATAACTGACAAGTTGTAATTATATTCTGTGATAATCGTCAGCATGCCACAGATGTTGCTAATATAACTTGCGTTATATTTAACCCTGAATATAATCCTGAGGAAATGAGATTTTAGACCTTTAATGTATAAAATGAGGCTTTCAATGTATCATTTTATATGAAGTTTTAAAACTTTTATGATGGTAAACAAGTCCAAACTTGTCATTTATTATTCTGGTCTTAACAATCAGGTTATATTGTAACATCAATACACTACTGACATTAAGACCTATTTAAAGTGTTTCCCCTAATAAATGTTGAGAAAGCGCATACATCATGTGGGTGTTTGTGGCAGGGGTAGATAATATATGTGTGTATGTATATAATTAATGTGCATTTAGACAGATGGAGGAATCAAATGCAATGGAAAGACAGCGCAAGGAGAGAAGGTGTGAAGATATGCAGACTCCCCCCACCAGCTGGGACAGTGCATGATTTAGGTGTATTCACAAATAGCAAAATATCTTAATTTGATCACTATTAAATTGTTCTTATTTTTCTGTTTGTGGACAAATTCTGATTTAGTGATGATGGGTCTACACTATATGACTTTTATGGTCCTTTACAATTGTTGCTTGTCAGACTGTACAACAATTACACTGAGATCTTTGGTTAAAACCTTGGCATGCTGTGTGACATGTTTTTTATGTCAGACTGTATGATACACATTGTAGCAATACTTGGGTACCAATTGACCGACAACTTAAACATCATTGACTGTCATGCTGTCAATCACATACAATCCCTGTGTCTAAAATCGCACCGCATGCACACAGCTTTAGGTTCAGTAGGCCTTTAAAGGGTTATGATACACTACATTTTCTAAGATGTTGCTCATATCATACAAGACAATGTTAGCAATGTTAGGAGTTTTTCTTCTTCTGTGTTTAACATCAACATTGTCTTGGTCAAATAATAGGATATTTTGCATGTGATATTATATGTGATAAGCACTATAGTACAATGATGTCACTTCATTCATACGTCTGCCAGGTCTTATTCTCTAAGAAAGTCTTTTCCAGTAATTATTAATGACGCCACTTAACAGTTTCATAAAACAAGCACTTTACTGATTCAGTAAGCTGATTCAGGGCATTTCAGTGAGTGCTGAAACATGGACGGGCATGCTTGCTTCATTTTGTGGTGGTTCTAGCTAACCTGGGGCCCTAGAGAAAATTAGACCTAACTCCCCACCTCCTTTGTTTGCAATACATAAAGGAGAGGTGTAGCACAAGTGTGCACAATCATGAGGAACTGACACAAATTAACTACAAAAAAGTGAGGAGAGTCTAAGAGCTGCATGTGAAGATGATGCCTCATTGTTACCCCTGAATCTGTTGCTGTCCTGGGTGGCTGCTTATTTTGTCTGCAGTGCCAGGATCTGCCACTGTGTTACCCCTCCACTCCATACTTCACCTTTATAAACATATAGTACATATACTTCTGTAGCTACATAACACAAAATCTACCGAAACATACATTACATCTTTAAAGTACTATTATTGATGGTGCATGTAAAATAACCCAGGGCCTTTGGTCTCTTGGCAGTGTGTTAGTAAAGAAGAAATTGTGGGTCTACCTTGAACGAACGCTCATTATTGTTGAGTTTCCCAGGAGAAGACACATAACCTGACCCTGTTTGACCTCAGTCATGCCTGTAACATGTGACTGTGGTGTTATATCATCTCAACATTTCATTTAATCCTTTGCTTACAGAATAAAACTGACCTGTAACAAAACTTACAGTTAATACACTATTAGAAAAGTTAATGGTTATTGCCACAGACAAGGTCTGTAACAGCTGAAAAAGCATACATGATCTCCGGAGTATGTGAATTAAATACCGCTATGTTTGATAACGGCCATACATGTGTTATGTGGCAATAATAACCTGAGCTGATAAATGCTATGAGAATTATCACTCTGGAGGTGCAGAAAAAGGTGTCACGACAAATCTAATTCGATAATGGCACATCAAAACTGCATATAGTCCCAAGCCCTTCACAAGCTAATCCTGACTTGTGACACCATTGACAGCATACAATGAAAAACACAAGTCTGATAATAATAGGTCACAGGCATAACATCTAATAGTTAAACACTTATTCTGTTTCAGCAGAACATTTTTAATACATTAAATGACCTTCAACAAATAATCAATAAAACAGGGAAATAACATTAAAGGATGATGTTCACATTATACGCCAATTTGATCTCAAAACAAACAAATGCATCATGGGAAGGGACTTAAAACACTAAGAAACTACTAGAAACCATAGTAGAAAACCAAGAAATAAGAATACAAGTAGAAAGAGATGGAGAACAGAGGAGCTGTACAAAGAAAGCAAAGCCCCTTTGTGAGTTTATAAGTTCATGGTTTATCCCTGACCCGATACGAAGCACTGTTGTCCATTTAGAAGTCTATAAATATCCATCCTGCTTTATCCCTCCCTCTCACTCCATATACACATGCAGACAATCATAAATACACAAACACACAGCCGGGACCCACAGCTAATGCTACACAATCAATCCAAAATCCCTCTTTAAGCAGTGAAAACACTTGAACTGGTTGGGTAATTAACAGATATCTGTGTTGCGATTAAGATACAGAGATGGCTTTAGGCTCATCGATTGTAGCTTAGTGCAAGGTTAGCCGATCAATGTGTAAATACAGGGAAAATCATCCTGTTGAAAAGAGCACAAGATGAATACTGATCTCAAATTAGGAGAACAATTAGCTCTGAAACAAATAAACTAGTGATGCTTGCCCGTGCAAAGGTCATTACCAAATTCTAGGGTGTTCTAGATGGTTGCCTGGGTATTGCTGGAAAGGTGTTTTAAGTGATTACTAGGATGTGACTTACTGGCTTGTCTCATGTGGCCAGACATTTTTTGCAGCTTGAACTGGCCAACAACTGCCCACTCAGACAGGAAGAGGATGCCTGACTGACACTCAAAGCAACCAATCACACTTTATTTTGTTTAACATCATGAGGCCAGGTAGATCTAAAAAATGACTAAGTAAAAATTACTACAATAACATACCGACATGCCACCACATATCCCTCAAACAAGTTCTGAATGAAGAAAACAAATAATGGAGCAACACTTCTAAAAATCCAGTGAAAAGGTTGATTTACACTAAAGCAATATCACACGTTTCTAACTCTGCTGTATAATTGCATGTCTGTTTCAGCCATAGATGTGACACAACCATCCAAGTAACTGAACTAAGAAAACAATATCTTATTGTCCAACCTGATTACGTAATGTTTGAATTTGGAGAACCAGGGAGACCAAGGAGAACATTTGTAGTTAAGAAGCATATACATTTTTATTTTATTCTGAAAATAACTGAACATTTTACTAGACAAGAACTTTATTTGCTGTCTAGGGTTGAGAGGAGCCATTTAAAGGTTTATTTTGAACTTTCAAATTTATTTAAAAATTATGAACCCTGTTGAATTGCATTAGATGGAGAAAAATCATTGAATTTCCTTTGCACTGAAGGAAGAAAACAAACATCTTGGATGACATGGGGGTGAGAAACATTATTATTAAATTTTCATTTTGGGGTGGAAATATCCTTTTTTCTATTTTAGGATGTTCTGTTTTAGCTCCCCCTACAAGAAAAATAAGACTACATGAAACACATTTCATGGTATGGCCAGTTTGTGAAAATGGGCCACACACACAGATTTTATTGGCTCATATCTGCTAAATGGCTTGACCGATCGAAATTCTTTGGATATCTTTTTGCAATGATGTTTAGGTAATGCTAGTTTTGCGCAAATCAGATGGAGGAGTTCAAAAAACTACTAATTTTCTGGAAATTCAAAATGGCAGAGACATTTGACAAATTAAATCTGAGATATATATACACTTTGTAGGATGCTTTTGTAGAATATTCAGGAATTAGGGAAAAATGTGAAAATTAGCTTATTACAGCGCCGCCTAGTGTCCGGCAGGCATGTGTGGATGCATTTGAGTAGCGGGTGGGATTTCTGAACATTCCACCAAGTTTGGTCTCTCTGCAACTTATGGTCTTTGATGCCCAGTCAGATTTAAGGCAGATAAAGAATAATAATAAGAAGAAAATCCTTACCAAAACAATAAGGTTTCAGCACTTTATACCTGGACCCCCAAGTATCCTTATCAAAACAATAGGGTTCCAGCATTTCGTGCTTGGGTCTCTAAAATGTTTATTGTTGTGATATGTTTCCTGGCGGACCGTCACATGTATCAATACCTTGATACATTTCCAGTTTAGTGAGCCACAAGCATCAAAAGGGTCATACATTATAATTCTGATTGCTAAAGAAAATATGACAACATTTTCAGTAAGTTAATATAATGAGCAGCCAATGATCAATGTTCTTGTGATGCATTCTCTCATTCTCTTTCATTGTGTAATGTTCAGATATTTCAAGGTATTATTGCAATATATACCCTTGTCCTATAAAATTGTATCTTCTTTCTAAGCGCCATCTCCATGTAAACTGAAAAAGGCATATCTTGCTTAATATGATACCAATCATCTGTCATGTTAATTGACTAAATGTCGCATAGTCTCAGAAGTACATACTGTTTTAGTAGGCAGTCTGAATACATTATCCTCTCATAGACCACTGAGAGGGGTACGAGTCTTCACACACTGTGACAGGGATTTCTAATGCACGTCCATTTATTCAAATGGCCAAATGTATTGCAGTTATCATCAGTTCAGTCAGCTCTTTATTCATAAACCAACTACAATCAGTATTCCTATTTAGTTTTATGAATATAAATTTATAGTGAAAAAATTTGCAATTCCATTCTGTTTTCCGTGTTGTACATGTTTGACCATTTCTTCTGTGTTTTATTTTCATTATATGTAAAGCTCCTCTAAAGCAATGCAACATTATATAAAGCGCTATATAAATACTGAAAAAAACTGAACTGAATTGGAAATTGTGAAAATTGTTGAAAACTGTTTCAAGGTACTGGAATGATTTCGACAAATTAACAACATTAGAATTGGCTGACTCCTTGGGCAGTGTACTTTTAACTAAACTAGGGAACGAACTAGAGAAACACTCTCAAAAATGTTGTGGAATCAGCAATGAAAATTAGGAAACAATATAAACTTGACTTAATTACCAGTAATTTAATGCAACATTTTATGACAATACAAAGGTCAACCAGGGTCACTCACAAGAGTTTGATTTGTGATTCGAAACTTGCAAAAGAAAAGGTAAAAGACTGAAATTGAGAGAAGTGTTAAAAAAAGGGAAATTAAGAGTAAGAACAGAAAGAGATGCAGAAGGAGACAAGTACAATGGAAATCAAGACAGAGGAGTGGAGGGGAGGATTGTATGGGCTGATATTAGGGCAGCGAATGGGGCTGTTGTCAGGGGTCAAAGGGGTTGGAGGTCAGAGCAGGGGCAGTAATTGAATCCAGTCTATGGTAAAAAAAAGGACAGTGGAAAATCAGAGATTAAACTGTGTTAGGAAACACACACACTTAAACAGAACTCTGTTTCATGCAGGTCACTATCTTAAAAGAGAATGTTTAGGGTTAGGAAGGATGTCCCTTCCATCTGTAGTATCTTTTCCTTCAGGATGGCTAAAGAACAAAGCCTACACACAATCAAGATCACACCACCTAAGACTGCAACATGTTACAATGTAAGGAACTTCATCTATTAAAAGTGAGAAAGTCGCTTTTCAGTTCTCTCATTATTCTGTCATTATATCTTTTATTTTTGTAAAGTGTCCTCATGCATACATACAATAGATGTAGTGACCAAGGACTTTTAAGCTCCAAAAATGGTGCTTTTAACACATTAGCATGTTGTGTGTGTGATAAAGTGAATGGTCATGGGCTCCCATAACCAGAGCTCCTACCATGCCACCACCCACCACTGTAATCTGAACTTCATAGCATCTTGTGCAAATAGGCTCTAGATGCAAACACAGCACGCAGAAAAGTGATTACAGTTATTACTGAAGGGCTGTGGGTAATATGCATGCGGTTCGTTAACGTTCTGTCCAGCTGTGATGTGCTGCCTGAGTGGGTCCCTGCTGTTAGTGGACATGGATTTCCAGCTATTCGGCTCTCACTAACACTAATCTGGCACTGCAGGGCAAAGGTGACCACACAGAGCAATCTTTATAAGAGATGCCACTGTAAAGGGTTAGTAATGTAGAAACAACAGGCCAGATTATGTAAAGAACTGGGGCAGGTGTCATCAGCCATTACAGTTTATTCATTTATTATGGGAAGTAACGTTTACACTACGTTACAATTCTTTGAATGTTGTATTAAATTACAACTCTCAAATCTAGTCCCACAGTACAGTAAATAACGATACATAAGTAGTTCATCAATGAAGGATGTAAATTTGATCACTTGTTGTCAAGACTTGTTGTGTAGAACTTGCAACTAGCAACCTGTTGGTTACTGGCTCTGAGACTTAACCACCACGCCAGCTAACAGGGAATGTTCCTATAACTTCCAATAATGTTCTGAGGTTATGTAAATGTTAGGACAAATCATTCTTAAAATAATGTTTATGAGATGTTCTTGTTAATATTTGGTATACATTCTTGTAATGTTAAAACGAAACATTCTTAGCATTCTTAGTTGGGTGACACCATCACCCAAAAAATAAAAACCTTTGGGCAACCCAGGTTATCACATTTAGCCTATCACATTTATATATATTTTAGAAACTCAGAAATGTCTTTATTATGGGTGTTTTATGGCACAAGTTACACATTTTGTTCTTTGGACAACACATGGTGAAACTCAACTCTTGCACATATGCAAACCTTCTCGCTTTCTTTTTCTCTCTCTCTCTCTCTCTGGCTTTGTCTTTATCCTGACTGCTTTATTTAAAATTCTCTGCCTCTCCCAAAGGGCTAACCTCACCCTCCAGCCCAAAGACAGCTATATTTATCCCATTCTGTAGCCCACACACACACTTACACACATGCACACAGTATACACTTTCTGGAGGGGGGGGGTGAATAGTGAATGTTGTTGTTAAGAACACAAAACTGAGACACTTCAAGAAAATGGAAGCCAAATTATTATTAACACACAGTTTTCAAATGGTTCCAGTAGAGACGACACCATCTGGACTATGATAAGAAAATAACAGATTCAAGAGCGATAAAAATCACAAAGCAATGTGAAATATTGTTCTTTTGTTTAAAAAGTACATTAACACCTTTATGCTGACTGTCTCCATGTACCCTAGTGATCCGATTGGCAGAGGCCTGGGAGCTCAAATGGGGCCTTCATCTAAAATTCTCTCAAAGCTTGTTTACACTGTTGGTGATCCAACGCCAACACTTTTATATCAGAGATCGCCTCTATGAAAGCAAAGCTGAACCAAGTGGACATTTTTAACAACTTCAGAGTGAATTAGAAATGCAAGGACACTACCGTTGTTTGTAGCAAGGATGTTTTTTTTAGACTTTGTGAGGACAATGCAAGTAGTTTGATCACATAACCTATTTAACCAAAAAACAGTTGTCCCGGCTGCTTTTTCTTTGTGTTGTTAAAGACACAATATACAGTGCATCCAGAAAGTAGTCACAGCGCCTCACCTTTTTCACATTTTGTTATGTTACAGCCTTATTCCAAAATAAATTAAATTCATTATTTTTTTTTGCAAATTTATTTTTAAAAAAGTACACAAGTATTCACAGCCTTCGCTCAGTACTTTGTTGAAGCACTTTTGGCAGCAATTACAGCGTCCTTTTGAGTATTATTCTACAAGCTTGGCACACCTATTTTTGGGGAGTTTCTCCCATTCTTCTTTGTAGAACCTCTCAAGCTCCATCAGGTTGGATGGGGAGTGTCGGTGCACAGCCATTTCAGATCTCCCCAGAGATGTTCAGTCGGATTTAAGTCTGGGCTTTGGCTGGGCCACTCAAGGACATTCACAGAGTTGTCTTGGCTGTGTGCTTAGGGTCGTTGTCCTGTTGGAAGATAAACCTTTACCCCAGTCTGAGGTCCAGAGCTCTCTGGAGTGGGTTTTCATGCTGCATTCATCTTTCCCTCGATCCTGACAAGTCTCCCAGTTCCTGCCACTGAAAAACATCCCCACAGCATGTTGCTGCCACCACCATGCTTCACTGAAGGGATGGTATTGGCCAGGTGATGAGCGGTGTCTGGCTTCCTCCAGAAATGACGCTTGCTATTCAGACCAAAGAGTTCAATCTTTGTTTCATCAGACCAGAGAATTTTGTTTCTCATGGTCCAAGAGTCCTTCAGGTGTCTTTTGGCAAACTCCAGATGTGATGCCATGTGCCTTTTACTGAGGAGTGGCTTCCATCTGGCCACTCTGCCATATAGGCCTGATTAGTAGAGTGCTGCAGAGATGGTTGTTCTTCTGGAAGGTTCTCCGCTCTCCACAGAGAAACACTGGAGCTCTGTCAGAGTGACCATCAGGTTCTTGGTCACTTCCCTAAGGCCCTTCTCCCCCAGTTTGGCCCAGCACGGCTCACTCTAGGAAGAGTCCTTCTGGTTCCAAACTTCTTCCATTTACAGATGATGGAGGCCACTGTGCTCATTGGGACCTTCAATGCTGCATGAAATTTTTCTGTACCTTTCCCCAGATCTGTGTCTTGATACAATCCTGTCCTGGAGGTCTACAGACAATTCTATGGACTTTATGGATTGGTTTGTGCGTGGACATGCACTGTTAACTGTGGGACCTTATATAGACAGGTGTGCCTTTCCAAATCATGTCCAATCAACTGAATTTACCACAGGTGGACTCCAATTAAATTGTAGAAACAACGTTAATATATTTTTTACACTGATGACTGTGCAATACGATGGAGTGGTGTGCTGCACTCTACAACTAATACTTTGCCTCACTGTGTTGCATGGTTTCTACTAACGTAAAGGCAGAAAATATGTACAATACACACACATACGTACACACACATATATATATATATATATATACTATATATATATATATATATATATATATATATATATATATATATATATATTTTTTTTTTTTCTTTTTGAAAAAATAAAACGTAGGCAACAGCGCAATTTGGGATGTCCAACCTGCCTGTCAAACTATGTATTTACACACCACGTTTGTGTAGTCTTGAAGCACTGTGAAAGGAGGGTAGGAACTCATGCTAGGTTGATATTGCTAGCCTCTCCAAAATTGCCTACCATATTTTTAAAGTTTTTTTTTCCTTTATTACATATTTCCTTTTTGGGCATACCTTTGTCTTAAATGATTAACAAGTTAATCTGTAGTTAAATTTTCACGCTGAGTTATAGGGTTTGCAAATTTTCAAATGAATATTACAATTCTGTTTTAAAATTACTGGTGTCAATTGCCATTGCCATCAAAGCATTTCAGACTTTGTATTGAGCAGCAACAATTTTGATGTAATATGTAAAAAGGATCAGGTGTTTTGTGAGATATTGTAGAGTGTAATGTATTGTGATACATATATGGAGCAGCCAACAATACTCTACTCTTTCTCACCTAGAGGTCGAAAGGTCAGTCTAACTGATTGGAAACTAAAGATATCAAAGCTGCGTGAGGACAAATACTGGCAGTTGACCATTCAGACCTCACCTGTTTCTTTGTCATAGTCTAAGTATGTCTACACTGAAATTACGTTGAATGTTGAAAAGCTTGGTAGTTTTAGACACATTTAGAATGTTTTTATAACTGTGAGCTGACAATGAGCTTGTATGTATTTGTACTGTATGTATAAAGAACAACTCTATTTTATTATCTGTTTAAATAAAATGGTTATAATTTTACTAATAAACAATAAAATACTTCGATAGGCACAATGTGATGGGCTTAAGCCCTCACGAAAATAGAGATATTCCCCATTAATTTTCCCCCTAAAGTTTTAAGTTTAATAAGAACGTCAGTGGGTTTCTCTTTGTGAGAAACGCAAAATTGTGTTTGGGCAATGTGCATGTTAAAAAGGGGCATTTATTAGGGGCATACATCATTTTTTTCAATAAAAGGGGGAGTGAGCACCCAGCCACAGAAAAATAATTGCTACCTATGTTGACTTTTGTCATTTGTGTGTGTGTTTGGGGGGTTGTTACCTTCAGCTTGCTTTTTCAGAGTTATAACACTGACTGTTACTTACATAAAAGCATACAACAATAAAAATACTATGGCCGTTACTGATCTTAAATTGCAGGTAAAACCAGGTAAAATGCAGACCCTTCACATTAAAATGCATTAAAATAAAACAAATTTCATAAGGTCTTCTGATCAAACTAAATGTAAAAGTAGCCTGTGATTTGCTTGAGAGAAAAACAGTATGAATAACATGTCGCAATAAATCTGGCAGTATAAAGTGTGTAACAAAAAAGCAAGTGGCACAGATGGAGTGTTTTTTTCTGTGAGATGAAGATACGGCTGGTTGGGTAAGCTGAGTGATCGGCACAGGCAGATAATATATGTAAGAGAACAGAGACTCCTCGATAATCATGCTAATCCTGAACACTGCCAAACATTCAGCACACTGAGAGTGCCAAGTATCTGCAGATACACACACACACACAATCATAGACACACATCTCGCATACGCTTACACCCATGGAACATTCTGACTGACATACCAACCAGCAGAAACATTCGCTCACACACATCACTGTTTCAAAGACGCATTCATAAAGCTGCCCATTTCTCTGCCACTCTGAAAGTCATATGTTACGAAGAACGATATGGTTTCAAAGTAAAAGAAAATGCCTGAAGACAATTAAGCAAGGTCTCTAAAAGGCATCTGATATGCAGCCCCCTGAGAGGAATATTCTAAATATAAACGCTTATTTAAAATGGGATTTGAGTTTGACTACAGGCAGCCATATGTGGTTTCCATGGCAATGTTTTTTGTTTGTGATAATGGGTGGGATACAATAAAACCATCTAAAACAGAAGACGCATGTTTACGTTGTAAGTGCAAACTACTAAAGAGATTATTAATAGGGAACATCATCTTTGTCTTGTAGTTCAATGTAACCCAGCTCTCCAGTGTGGTCAGCTCTCACTCCAGGCTAAGAGGCAAAGACGTAGTTCTGTAATACTGTAAGACATGCAATCAAAAGCAAGCACGTATGTGTGCTTCTGCTACCTTATCCACTTCCTTTAGTGTTAAAGTATCGAATTAAGCGCTTCAATGTCGCACTGCAGATTTCATCAAGACTCATATATACTGTAATTACATATTCACATGATTGCTGTCACTTTGCATTATGTGGTAAATTGAACTAATGCTTATGCTACTGTACTCTTAGAGTAGAAAATGTTGTTCTCATTAATGTACCTTTCTTCATAAAACATTTGATTATCTTGGAGTATCTCTTTCAATCTTCATCAAGCTCAACAAGCAGCTAGACAATTCAACAGCAGTAAAAATTTGGGATTAGAATGAAGTACAGTCAGCTGTGCTGTTTATACAGGTAATCTAGGTTTGACTTTAACATGCAACATTTTACAGTATCCAGCAGATCTGTAGATGCATAACAGCACCTTTGCTACGCTTAATCGTAAACTGTGAGTTTGCTTAAAAAAAGTCATTTTTAGGAGTTTTTATTTAAACAACCATAATTATTCAAACAGGAATCGAAAGTTTGCCATTAAGAGGGATCACATTTACATCCAGAAATATTTGACTCAGTAAAATTTAACAAATATTAAGTGTTGGCGTGTCTGTCACTGCCTATTTTACAAAATATTGTACTGATTAAAAAGGTTTATAATGGTTATTCAACATGTTTCTGACTAAGTTCAGCATGTGCTGTGGTAAAAACAGGCTCAGAGTCAAAACCATACCCTCATTGCCATTTCTTTGTTTGTTGTCTTATCAATTTGTTGCATCCCAAAGATACAAGAAGTCAGCTGCCAATGTCTGTCATCACTAACAAAAAACATTTTGGTTCAAGGGTCATCCTCCAACCCAAAGTCCATTACATTCTCAAACGGTTTGATACACCAATTTATAGTATGTTGTTACACTCATAAATATGTCACCACTAAGAAGGTTTGAAATTATAGGGTGCTACACACAGCCAGGAAAATCACAAGCTTTGCTAGACTTTCCCACATTGTACTCATCATTAGTTCTTCTCTAATTAAAGAATAATAATATATTTTATCTTTTCTCCTTATTATAACTATACAATATAATGCTCCTCAACCTAAAAACATCAAAGAAACTCCATAAGAAAAGAAAACATAACAGTAGTCAAAAACGTTCATAAAACTCTCAGACACCGGACTAATGCAAAACAAGGCTAATACACAATTGCCTTGCTTGTAAGAGTCGCTGTGGTTTAAATGTTGAGTACCAGATTGCAGGGCTGTCCTCAGAACACAGTAGGTCTCTCAAACTGCTTCTGACACCTCTGATGTTAGCCCATCGACGCTGCTAGCGCTAACACGAGTGTTCACAGGCACTGCATGTATCAGCACACATCCCTTCCATGAATTCCTGCCCAATCAGAAATAATTATGGCTACTAATGCTGGCTGTGTGCACGAATGACTGTCATAAAAGGGAAATTTTATTGCCGCTCATAGTCATGTCCTCTTTGCCATCCTCTGTGTGGGATGATGACATTGACGCCATTTGTGAACACCCACCGAAATGGCTCTCCCACTGGCAAAGGCCAAGCTTGAGATTTCTGATTTAGTTTGCCTGTGTAACATAACAAATGAAAATGGTCTAGCTATGCAAGCCTTGGTTTGAAACCCTCAGCTTGACCTGCATCACATTGTAATGTTCTAGTCTTCCAAAAGTGACAATGGTATTCGAAAGCAAACTTCTGTTAATGTTTGTTATTAGTTGTTGATTTGTTGTTAAGATGTGTCAAGAAATTTGCTGGGAATGCAAAAATACCAGGTAAAAAGCGCTGTATTTTTTTGTTTGCTAAATAATATAAATCTACAAATTATTTATTTGTGGGACATTTATGATTTATTTGAGACATTTGTAGGAACAGTTAAAGACTACTATTAATTTTGTTAATGTGTATGCATGTTTAAATGCTGCCAGTTCTCAAAAATAAATCTGGCCACAAATCTTCAGCATATTTAGAGTGTATTTGTATAAAAGCAAGGATGAGTTGAAGGAAATTCTTATTCTTATCAGAAAACATAATATATCTTTAGATAATTATGTATTTGTATTATACCTTGATAATATATATATATATATATATTTGCCTTAAAATGCCTTGAAACAAGATTTTGTTTTTCAAAGGAACTCAGAAATCATAGGAACTGTCATGTCAACCAAACAGCTATTTTTTTCATAGTGGTGTACAGCTGATTCAAAATGTTTATGCAGGTAAGATAAATAAATTAACAGTAAAAAATAAATTAATAGTTTGAACTGATTTACAGAAACATGAATCCCACTTGAAACTGAAACCACTCCAATCCAGAGTCTTTAAGTCTAAACTTAAGTATATGAGTCTAACCATAGTAAGCAAATGAAACATGCTTTAAAATCACCACAATATTCACAGGGCATGCTGTGGTATAGTGCCAGCATCTAAAAAAGTATGCAACATGCGACATAAAAATATGCACCATATCACTCAGCTTGAAGTTGCAATTACTGCAGTTCCTTTATGATTTTTTAAATGACTTACAGCTTAACAGAACCCACAAATTTTACTAGGTTCATCTGTAACCATTAAGACTATGGGAACTGTTGATGGTACCAACTTGAGTGCAACTACCAAAAAGGTAAACTTCAAATCTTGCTTTTGTCAAGTACAATGTACAGCGTTTTCTTAGCTCCAAAGTTTGGAGTGGCCAAGAGGCAGAGTCCAACTGTTCTGGAAGATTTGGAAAGTCTTTACAAATGAAAGGACTCTTATATTCATTTACAGCCAAAATTAATTACAACTCAATAACCTTGCAGCCCCTTCACAAGGTTCCCAGTACAGCAGCACTAAAGGTTCGAAACACATGCGAGGTTACCGGCATGCAAGGCTCTTTGACGTATCTGCAGCAGATGAGGGCCGTCTGTGCACTGCTCTCACCAGCCCACCCGTCTGACAAACGGCACCTTACTGATCCACGATAGTTAGCGTCAGGGAGCCCTCGCGACTTGCTGAGACTCGGCCCTAGTCAAGACGTCAGCAACACCATCGCCATCATTCACAGCCAACTTAGCCTAGCCTCAAACAGAACAGATGGAGGTTCACAGAACATAGAATTGCATACATTTATTCCAGCCTGAGAAACATGCTGAAGTGCAATGCATTTTCAATGCTGACTATATCTGTGTTGTACATTTTGTGATTTTTACTTTGTACTGAAGTGCATGGACAGTGTAAACATCTAGAAATTCTACTTTGTATGGAACAACATACAGTATTTTCAGATTTCACCAGTTATTATTTAGTAATTTATATAGTAATTGACTAATTGTCGCAGGAAAGCCCTGTATAATTAGGCTGATTTTACGTTTTCCTGACCATGAACCCGGGTGTAGGGGGATATATTTGAACAAATATAGACATACAGTAGGCTTTGTCTATGGACAACACCTCATCCATCGTGATCCACCATCCATCGTGAGCAGAAATGCATGAGATGTTATGTGCTGGCGACTATGTTCAGGTGATTCCTGGCCCTGACCCCCTTTTGTTTCCTTATCGTTTCCTTCCAGAGGAACATTTTATTGCTCTTTCATAGCTCTAGTGATCTGATAAGTTCTCACTTGAGTATCAAAATTGTATCATATGTTTGCTCCTAAAATCGTTTAGGAAAAATAGATATACATACTAAAGAGACAATTGTTGAAATACATTTAGAACAGTGGATCTCAACCTTTTTGACCCCCAAATTTTGACTTGCCATAACAAGAAAGATATCTGTTATAAAATTCCAAACACTACTACAGTTTTAGCTTAGTTAGGTTTAGCTTTTAGTTTTAGCTTATTTTTTTATGATTGTTTTGTCTTATATTGTCTTATTGTTTTAGTTAAAGTAATTTAAGTCATCCTGAGACCCCACTAGAAACTTGTTGAAGCCCCTGATTTTGAGTATGGAATTATAAAATAAATGTAGATTTTATAGGTACAACCATAATTTGGTTTTGGATCAATTTGATGAGAAGTGTTTGGGCACATTTAAACATTTTTAATTATATTGTCTTTTCATTGTAGACCTGGCAATTTTAATCAGTTTGTAACACTGTCAAGATCTTTTCTGAAACTCTAGTGGAGACGTAAGAATTCATATTTAAGATGATTTATGATTCCTTATATAAAACAGTATATTAAAACCAAACAAAATTGATAATGGAAGCAAAAAATAGAGAAAGAAAAATCATAATTAAGAGTGAGGAACCGATGGATAAAGGTTTGTAAGACAAAGAAAGAAGGGAACAAAGGATTGGAGGACAAAAAAAGATGTAAGAGGATGTAAAACCCTCATTTGGTCTGGCAGTAATGATGTCACAATAGTCCGTGTTATCAGCGCCTGTGCAGGTTCTTTGGTCAAAGGGTTTGTTCTTTTCCCTGCTGTACAGACACCCTCTCTGACCTCAACACTGATTAAAAAACTGCCACAAATAATGCTGTCACACATGGCCACACCCACGATTACAACCCCATGCGGCAGATATCTCATCTGTCTGAGTAAAGCTTCTCTTTTGACTTTATCTTGATTAATCTTTAAGGTAGGTCATTCTCCATACCCGCAAGATATTTAAGTAAAAGGGCTCAAATTTGGATCATTAGTTCACAACCAGCCTGTTGATCCTCAAGCTTATCACAGCGGATTTAGGAAGCAAATGTCCTTTAATTATTACACAGCTCTAGAATACTTGACTCTTGTCTGTCGGACTGTCACAACAATTTCAGATCAAATACATTTGTATAAACTATAAAACTGGCAAATGATTTCCTACATTACTGTGCTAGTTTTGCTCACATTCTCGCATCACTGTCGTTAATTCAATTTTTGCAATTGCATTTATTGTGTTCATTATAATCTGTTTGTAGCGACTAAATTACAAGGTATATAATTTATGTGGCACTATGGCGTAAACATTAATTGTCCAAAGATTTCTCAACACTGAACTTAACAGCAAAAATGATCAAGGCGCATTGGGTGCTGGTTCAACATCATGTTTAACATTCCAGTTAAAGCTCTGATAAACTCTGCTAGTGTACTGGGACAACATCTTAATGTACCACTTTCTGAAATATCATACCGATCTGGAAAACAGCTACAATTTAAACGTTTTGTTTACTGCTGTTTGTTTTATGCAGAATGACTGTACACAATATCGATATATGTATATACTCATCTATCAGAGACCAACAGCTCAGAGCCAATCCTGTTTTGGACACGATTAAACTGCCTGAGTCAAATAAAAATGACATACGGGTCACTTTTTACGCCACAGGCAGATAACGGATTAACTAGCATTTTCATAGACAAAAGGGCCATTACTTTAAAGGCCTTTGGAGGACATGACTATTGATTGGCAATGTGAACAGTACAGCGTACATTTCCTGTATTTAGTCCCAGAATTTGTTGTTTCAGTCTTGTGGTGAGATTCGTAAAATGTTTTCCACAAAAGCCTGAAGTCAATCATGTAGCTTTATGAATACATAGGTGCAGAAAATAAACCGCTCCGTCAACAGAGCGACCGTTTCCCCTCATCTTGGCTTTCTCGCGCTTCTCTCAAGCTCCTCTAAAGGTCTCAGCAGATGCCTGAGGTCCATAAACTCTCTGCATTCTCCGAAGCATCTGGGATCTGCTTCTCTGTCAAGGCAAGTTACGGGACAATAACCTCAGCCATATTTCTCAGGGTAAAAATGTGTTTTTAAAAGCAGAGCTTGAATACATTCGGCACAAAACAGCAGAGAGCCAGAAATCAGCCTAGCGGCAAACACAAGCACTCTGCATCTCGTACTGTGAAAGGGTTACATCCGCGTCTCTCGCTGAAAGAAAACGCTCGGCGTACACACCAAGAACAAATCCTGTTGAGCCAAGCTGAGCTGAGATACCCAACATACTAGCAGCCCTTCCAGGCACAATTAGGATTTTACGGAAGGAAGAAATCCACATTCCTGCACACACAGAGAAAGTCTTTTTTCTTAGTATTCCTCCTTCCTCTTAAAACCAGCTTTTTAAAGTTATTTTCTCTTTCTCCTTACATGCTCAGGAATCTTTACTCTCCCTCCTGCGTTCCTGCCTGCTCTGGAATTTGTGGAAAAAAGAGAGAAAGAATTAGAAATCAAATTAAGAGCTCTCCTCTTTGGCAGGGAAATTGTGTCTGAAGGTTATCAAGAAAAGCAAAGATATTTTGTTTACGTTGAGCTGGAATCAATTTTCAACCAATTTAGGAAGCTGAGTTTATGCTTCAAGTCTCGCAAGACAAATTAGTATTTCAGTCTGGAAGAGCCACAAAACTATAAGAGTTAAATGTTTACAGGTTTTCTTAACTACATGAAGCTAAATGGAGTGCAAAAATTTGTATTTACCAAAAAAGGCAGTTATTTAAATGTTAAAATGTTTCTGTTTTACACATTGGAAGTGTTAAATGCTTATTTGATATTCAATAAAAATTATTTACTTTCTTAATAAACATCCCTGCCTTTAAAATGTCATTTTCTTTCATCAAAATGTAATAAATGTGTTTTTATTACATATATTTCATTCTGCTGACAACCCTGGCCACATTGGATGACATGGGATCTCCCCTCGTGATACAATCAAAGGTAAGGGCATAGCAGGGAACTGGCAAAACTGTTAGTATCCATTCAAATCAAGCAGTGAAATATGGTATTGTGCTGTACTGTAGAAATCCCACTGTTTCCCAGTGCCTTCAGTTGAACGTTAGACACAACACAACAACTGATTGCAAAATGTTGACCTGTTAAACTTTGCTACCTGGGACCACTAAATATTTCCAATGGACCAATGGAAATACATTGTATTCTGTTGCATTTCCGAAGAACGTTACATGATTGTATAGCAATTATGATTTTTAAATACTACAATTAATTAACAGACATGCTCAAACTGATACCTGTACCTAAATACAAATCTACAGATTGTTAATGAACAAATTTAGCACTGCTATTAAAATAAAGAACAGTGGAGCACATTGGATGTGGCTATTGCAACGCACAGGCTTATTAAATAAACTAAAATATGATTTACAGTAGCTGGAGAGAGAAAGCCAGTGAGAGAGAATAATTTTAATAGTGTCAGGATTTCTTCATTAAGTTCCAAGAATTAGTCATTAAGATTAGAGTGATTCATAATCATCATGTAACTGTATATTCTAAATAGGCTAATCTACATGTGTATGGAAAATTATAGACATTCTGCAGACAAGCCGATTTCTCCAAAACTCACACACACATTTAAAGTGCAACAATGTAAGTCTCCTCATATCACATTAGTCAGTTAAGCGGTCTATGTCAAAGCAACAGTTTGAACAAACAAGACACTGGAATAGTTACCGATTGACTCTGGCCTTTTAACTGTCAGTACAGAAGGGCTGAACCCTCACTAACATATTATTACTGTCACTAAACATTCCTTCAATGAATAGAAAAGGTTAAAACAATTGCTAACATGGGAAATGACAATATACTTTTCTTTGAGAGAAATCAAGTATTTGATGTCTTATTATATATCTTCAGATCAGTGTTGTGGTTTCTGGGTTCTTTAAAGCATTAGCACATAAATGTTTTTTTAGTAACTACAAACAAAACAAGTTTTTAGGAAATTCAGAGACTTCAAAAGATTCTCAGATGACATAACACTGTAAATCTCTTTGGGTTCTATAACTAACAGCTAAATCAAGACCTGCGCTAAATCACAAAAGCTGAAAGCAAAATTAAAGAGTAATTTTAAATGTAAATTAGAAATATTATTCATATTAACAGAAAATAAACACTTCACAATCTAAAACAAATTATTTTTTGTTTAAAGTATGCTTCAACAAACTAGCAAAAAGAATACAGCCAAGGATTTTCATATTTTAACATTCAGAGCTTTGGACTATTGGTTAGTGTACCTTGGTGCTCATGTGGGTGACGCAAGTTTAAACTGCACTTGCAACATCAGTCTCTCATTGCCAAAAAAATGAAGCAAAAAATTAAAACAACAATTGAACAAGGTTATATGACAAAGACTATTTGCAGTATATTTATTTAGACATGAGCATTACAAAATCACACTAGGCCTACTTAAACTAAACGAGAAGAAAGATGTAAAGATCGAAAGACAAAAATGGAGCAACAGTTGGAGAGCATTTTTAGAAGACAATACATCAAAAACCTTAAAAAAAAATCACCCAGTTGGATACGGCAAGCGCACGCAAAAGTAAGTTGACTTATGCCCACTTATGTTCTTTTCACAGTCAAAATGTCCACATGGTGTTCCAAGTCCCGGTGCATTGTGGGGGAGAGAAGCAGTAAAACCTCAGTCACTTCAGGGTAATGCAAATGACTTTAATATGTTAAGAAGATTAAAGTGGATAAATGTCTAGATACATTTTTTTGAAAAGCCACAAAAACCTCTAGTGTTTTTATTTTGCGAAGGGAGGGGTGGATCTATGTGAGTCAATACGGGATGATCAACACCAAAATCCTGCTAAAACGCAATGCCATTGGCTGAGGAAAATTGGGCTTATTCGAGATTTTGCATTTTAAGCTTCTTGGAAGTAAGACCGTCCCACTTCTTCCTTATTATATTTAAACACCAACCCTTAGGACAACAAAAAAGCTACCGGCAGACATAGGTCACAATCTGCTATCTCCATGCTGTCTCCTGAATTTTGCTTGGTTGTCTTCTTCAGCTTTTGTCAAAGTGGTCTTCAAGGCGATGAGCTCTGCACTACTTTTTCCATCCTCTTAAGATTTTTAAAAGTACACCACCCAGTAAAAGCTCTTTTTCAGTTGTTTAGATGCTCCCTAATGTTCTGCTCAGCAGATCAAGATTGTTTAGGTAAGATTACTCAGTCTTGTCCCAATGTTGTGAGGAATTTAGAAGCGGAAAGTCTGAGCTGACTGAAGTTTGTGTGGCGGTAGAACACTGCTCAAAGACGTACAGATGCCGTGGCAAAATATGTGAGTGTGAAAAATGAAAGAGAGAAATGGAACAAAATAACATAAAAGGATTAAGAAATGATTTGCATAACATTTCCGTTACTTCCAAAGCACAGGATCAGACACATGACAGGGACATGATGACGGTTGAGTCTTATCGTCAGGCACATTCTCTTCAAGGTACAAAGCTAGTCAAGATCAATCATAGTTAATTTCACAATTAAAGATATAACCATCAAGAGAATCTCCTTAGCTTGTTTCTGGGATGCAAAAATGTAAAGAATTATGAATATGTTTATTTTATTCACATAAATATGCCCCCACTTTTCTCATTCATCCATCCATCCATCCATCTATATATCTTATTCACTTTTATGATATTGAGTAAATATCAATGTCCCCAACCACCTTGCAAAATTAAAAAAGGCAATATCACTTTATAATCTTAAACCTAAATCCATTATTCAAGTGTGACGTTTAAGTGTTTAACATGCTTATTTGCTCTGATCAAAAGGCAATTTCTAAACAGCTGGGCCACTGCTAGTAAAAGATTCAGGCATTATGGACCACAGAACAACACTACCATCATGCCCAGCAGGTACTAAAAGAACTGCAAAACAACATACATTTTGCAAAAACAATGAAGTGGCGTGATGAACAGAAAGATCAACACACTTTGAACAAGCACCACTGAGACCTTTTACTGCCATAAATAAAATAGTTTTTACAATGCTGATTCTTAATAATAAAAGTGCAATACTGTATGTTCTGGGTTTGAGTTTAAAAATAAACATTTCCAGAACGATTTGATTAGAGGTACTTATTCTGATCTCTTTAACAATGGTAATAATCAATGATACATACAATATACAATGCTTACAATGATACTGGCCTAGTAGTTAGTGCAGCTTCTGCAGGCACATTAAGATGTGATGATCTGTGTCATATCCTCATCCCAAGTAATACATAAGTTTGTAAATCTGTTACCTAATCGAATAAACTGCATAATGTGCCAGATAATTAAATTAAACCCAATTAATCACATCTAATCAATATTTGCTGAGATAAGGCTCAGAATGAAGATATAGAGTACAATTACTGTGATTAAAGGACTGATTGCCTATGCACATATGCAGACAGCTCTTCATTCAGGTGAGCTGCCTGCACTCAATAACTGTGATTTGATGAGGTGTGTTCAAGTCTGTAGCAGTGACTCGCCAAAACATGAATGGAGAACTGCAGGTTGAATCATTCAAAATGTACGAAATTTTTACATAATTTAGCGTAAATTTTACATAGTTACAGAACATATGTTAAAGTCAGGGGGTGGGACTAAACATGTTCATTTTGGGTTACTTTATCATGCTTAGTCTAATTCATAATTAAACTAAACACATGATTAAAAACCCGAGTGATAAACAAATAAAATAAAAAACAAAGGCTCAAGTTTCAGAAGTTCTGGATGATGGCACAGCTAGAAAGTTGCAAATTATACTTTACAAACTATTCTGAAGTGAAAGTAGTCTTAGAGCAAAGAAGATTACACATGGCTCATTAAATATATACTGTCCTCTCCTTTTCATAGTTCCCACAGAACTACAGATCTGCCAAGCTTCTTGCCTGTCTTGTCCTTGTGTTTATCTGTGAGAACAATATCTTTGCCAACAGAAAAGAGGGACAAGCGGGAAGCCAGTAAAAGTTTGCGAAAGTCCCCGGGGTGCAACCAAGACCAGGTGAATCAGTGGGCTGGGACAGAGACCCATGGAGGGGGTGGCAAGGAAGAATTATGCAGAATCTCCAGACTCACATGCATTTAATTCCTGTAAAATGAATGCAAATCCTAAACTTTGTAACCTTTAAACTGTTCCAGGAATACTGGGAGAAAAAATAAAAGTTTACAGTTGGCTCTTAACTTTGTTACCAAAAATGAATTCTGGTTTTGAGGGTCATTGAACAAAGTCTTGATGGAGCCATGGCCTTGTGGTTAGTGCACATGCTCTGACAAATTGAGCTGTGGTGTTAACACAGGGAATGTAAGTTCGAATATGCCTTGTGACGTTTCCCACTGCATCATATTAATGCCAAAAAGACAATATTAGGCCATTTCAACCTTTTGTAACTGCACGACACGCAGGGCATTAAATGTAACAAAATGTCACAGTCTGTGCACGCAAGTGAACGAGACACCCACTCAGACAGACACCCAGCAACATCAGCCTGCAACAATATCAGCTCACAATTCATAATAGAGATGGCATTACATATTTCTGACAGCCTTGCCTTTGCACGCAGAACTCCTCAAATGGGATTGGGCAGATCCCTCTAAACAGCTTGCAGCCGAGTGACATTTTGTCCCCATTTCTGCAACGGTTCTGCCAGATATGATCCACCGTCTAGTTAACGCAAGTGTTAGGCTAATTACTTTAGCTGCTTGAGCCTGGCCTCCGATGCTCCGTGCAGCATCAATTCTGCGGCAAGCGCTCGACAGTTTCCAGGCTTCATATAAATAGAAATTTAATTTCTGTATGTTTATCCTGGCATCCACAGCGGCAAAGGAATATTCCTGAGTCTGATGGATTATTGCATCTTTGAACTTTAAAATATCCATCAATGTAGGGAAAAGACACAAAGTAGAATCTCGACTTTAATGAGATTTGTAAGCGACAAACGGGAGATTAATGGTGTGAGTCGATGTAATTCCGTCTTTCCAAATGCGTCTTGCATACCTTCTTATTTAACTCCTCTGTTTGTCTTTTTTCCTTGATCAATGTCTCATTTTTCTGTGTTCAACATAAAGCAAAAATTTAAATGAAAGTAAGCGTGTGTCATTATCGGGGATCTTAAAACTATGGATTGTTTAAATTAGAATAGTGCACTAGACATTTAAAATATAATGAACTACAGACTGACATAACTAGCACAGCTAGTTAGATAAGTAAACACAGTAAAAGTCAGAGATGAGACCTAGTGGTGAATGCATGTGCTCAGACACATTCATCCTTGGTTCTCTTCCTAACAATGAACCTCATTTATGAAATGAACGCATGACAGAAGCCTGGGCATATGATGGTTTCCATGCAAAACGTGACATTTGTCATAAGCGTACATAAGCGGTTTGCACTTGTTTCGCCAACAGTTTGATAAATGAGGCCCAGTGTGTTCAAACCTAACTGATGTCCTAATCCTGTTTTTTTCTTATGCTTAATGTGTCCTATTCGATTTGCTATCAATGAACTACAAAAAAACACAAATACAAATTATATATTGAATATTCTGAAACCACTAGTAAAAACGCTACTATTTTGCATTTAAATGCATTTTATACAAAGTATTCCATTAAAAATGACATTATTAGCTTAAAAATCTGTGTGATAAATTGAAAGGAAAAATTAACACATTTCAGAATTTCTTAGTATTTATTATTTCTATCTTGAGCTTTAATTACACCATGCATGGGATTCTGTAAGTTAGTATAAAACCTGATGAATGCATTTTATTCCAGCATGATCTGTAGGTAGTTGTGTACTAACAAACGTTGAGTTAAAGAAAAAACAGAAGCAGAATGAGACAGACAAATGAAGTGGATGGAAAAAGCCACAAGGACAAAGACGTGGAGATGGAGACACAAAAGCTGTCCATAAGGTCAAAGTTCAAATGGTGCCTCACAGGAGTTTAGAACACTGACCCTACCCACGGGGTCCATCTTATGGTTTCTCGCTATAGAATCTTTGCATCCAGGATGGTCTTCAGTCAGAGAGCAGTGCAGAGCCCTTATACAACACATACATCATCTGTGTGTGTGACTTGTGTGTCTCTCTACTGCTGTTTAACTGAATATTCATAATCAATCCTTTGCCAACATCTGTTGCTGCTCTTACTAGAGGCAGTGTCAGACCCCCGGAGTGACTCACAGGCATTTACAGGCCTGCCTGAAGATGACTGTATAAATGAGGGCCGATGTCAAAGCAATATGTTTGTTATCATGACAAACAGATCCACTGGGGAGAACAAGAGGAACTGGTGTCTATCCTGAATGAGCCTGTAATCCTACACACCCTGGACGCCCACCCAGTGATGGCAGATTTACTATTAAACAGGCAACAGTGACCTTCCTTCATTCATAGAGGCAATCTCTTGAGCAGTTGGGCAAAAATAGAATTTAATTGTGGCTCCCTTTTAATGTATAAAATGGAATTTTAACTGAGTGGACCACCACACAGGATGCTGAATTTGAATTGGAAAAACAGGAAGGGGAATTTACTTGATGACCACCATTCTTCCACCTTTGTCCATAAACAATTTATTATACATAATGACACTGAATTAAATACAAATTTCTAGAGGTTTCTGTACTATTAATATACTATTAATATCCAATCTAAGGTATGTAATGTATCTAATGTATATACTATTATCATACTTTTAATATCCAGTCTAACTTGTGCCTATAAATACTCGACTAGGATTCACACAACCTTTTCAGTTGCAATAGTTTTGTAAATTATGACTCAATAAAATTCACTTATTTAGACTTATTTAGCCCTTATTTATTCACTATTTTATTAAAACAAACCATCTCAAAAGACAAACTGAACAAATCGAATATTACTAGTGAGCTAGTGAACAGTTCGCCTCTATGCATGCTAAGCACAAGAGCAATATTCAGCAAATAGCATAAACTAAAAAAGTATGTTCAGTACAAAAACCTTTCATAACTTTCACAAGCCTGGAAAACAGACTTTTAAAATTCTCTGATATTTCCAGGCCTTTCATGACTGTGGGGAGCCTGTTATGGATATTTCATACTGAAGAAAGAAATGTTTCATTAAGTTTCATTGAACATAAGAAAGTAGAATGACATTACAAATTTGAAAAACAATTCTGCATCATAAGCATTTAGTACACACTTAATAATCGCCCTTGATATACATACGTCATGACTCTCTCTCCCTCCTTGCTTTCTATTTAACTCTTGCTATCGTTTTCCTGTTATCTCAAGCCCAAAGACAGACAAATTAAAGTTGTTGGTCCACTGTGAGCATGAAAAGCAAACTCAAATCCCCCTCATCATCCTCCATCTTTCATGAGGCCCAACAGCAAAAGACCTTTCAGGAATCCTGCATGGGTGGACGAGTGGGTTTTCCCTGGGAAAGACACTCATGGGCTTCTGGAAAGGAACCCCACCTTCGGATATCGGATAGCATGCCGCTACGGCGCGCTGGTGCCAAGGCTAGCGTGGGTGAGTGGGCAGTGCTTTGCTAAGACGACTAGCAGCCGTGGGCACTGCCAGGCTTAGCAATGAAGATGCCGCCCCTGTCGTCATTGCAGGCAGCAAAGAGAAAAGAACAGAGAGTTTCACTCAAATAAGCCAAAAAAAGCAGGAAGTAGAGAGGGATGGTTCACATTGAAATCCTCTCTCAACGCCCCCACGCGCAGTTTTAAGCACAGCGTACAAAATCACCCTCATAGAGAGAGCGAAAGAGAGAGACATATTAGCAGCACGGTAAGGTTGCTCAGGAGATCACATCCAAACACTTTCACTCTAATGGTTTACAAACCTCATGCACATCTTTCTTAAGCAGCAAATAAAACAGCAGAAGTTCCCATATGAACCACAGGGGCTGCTATCTTATGCCAAAGACAGCCCCGGGGGGCAGGAGCCCAAAAAGTTAACATGATTTTTCTGAGGAATAAGTCACGTTTTTGAAATACCACCTGGTTAGACTGGGTAAAAAGCAGCTAAAGGGTACTGGGGTACTGGAAAAAAACAACTAAAGTTGTACTTTATGTTTAAAGAGATTTCCTATTAACACAATGTGATACAGCAGTACTTACTATCTAACAAATATCTGTGCCATATATCGTATATGCAGACACAAAAACAAAAGTCCAAATCAAAAAAACATTAGGATAGCAAAATTAATAAGCTTACTAACTTTTGAAGGCGGGGGGGAACACCTCTATCTTTGCTGCTTCTCCAATAAGGTTGTGTGTATGATCCTCTAAAACCATGAACAAAACTAGATTAGGAAATTAAAAGTAAAAAATTTTCATATAAAACAATTTACATCACGTCCTAACTAGGTATGAATAAAGCAACTGCTTTATAGACACTTTGCCATGAAAATATGAGGTTTTTGTTCTAACCAGCTGTGACCTGAAAAGGGACAGGACGCTTTTAAATTTTATGTGAAGATGTGAGCTTTACTGTAAATTTTTTAACAACACAAAACAGAAGATTCTTAAAACTGTCCATCATATTGGTTATTGTCTACAATTTATCAGTTATTAACAATTTTACAGCACCATTCCACTTTTAAAGAGCCTGATAATGCACTGAAATATACTGTATATTATCTAATAGTGTACAAATCATTCTGCATATATGATATAGATATATTCTGTTATGTCCTGTTTATATAATTTATAAATAGCATTGTAAGTGAAACCACTTTTGTCAATGTGTGATCTGAAAAAAGTCAATCAATGTTTTGTTTTTACAGGTTTTAATTACTGTAACTCACTAATAAATCGTTGCTTAACCACTTACAACTGGTTTATAATGCTGCTGTGAGGCTTTTAACAGGTAGTCATAAGCAAGACCATATTAGTCCTTAAATTTGACAAAGGCTGCCGATCAGTTATAGAAAATGTAAAATTTAGTTTTTTGTTTTTGTTAAATCACTGCATAGTACGACTCCCCTGCATTTGGTAGAACTGACTGAGAAATATGAGCCAAAAAGGTCTTTCTAGAAGGATTCCTAGAACTAAATGGAGATGTGAAAATTAAGCTTTTGTAACAATAACTCCAAAATGTTTGAATGATATACCTTTTATCTTTAGATCAGCACCCATGGTAATTGTCTTCAATTGCAAGCTTAAGGAATACCTCCTTGCATTAGCATATAATGGGGTACAAGAATGGACTGTATAGGACAACTGAGGGGTTTATTTTTTTATGTTATTTGTGGTTTTATTGTTATGTCTTATATATTGTACAGCAATTTGGTAAATAGACTGTTGTTTAAAAGTGCTCAATAAATAAAATATACAAATAAAGAACATTATATGAACTGCAAGTTCAAATGAACTTGAATCGATGAATAAATCATTCAAAATGTGGAAAAGATAGAAAGACAAAGTCATTTCAATGATGTAAATGAATTGAAGATATTTGTGGGTCTGGAAAATGGCACAAGCAGAACACACAAGTGTTGGTACACAGAATGCTGCCAATGGTCTGTTCTCCAAACTGAGAACATGTGGTATCATCGCAAGAGAGAAACCAAAGAATATTTAACAAATGCTACATAACTAATCCCTCTGAAAAACATTAATACATGATCTCAGGGATGGCCTAACTGACAGGCTTATTGTATAACATCTTATATTACTTCAGAAGACCCTTTAAACAGCTCTCAGTTTAACAGACTAACAGACTTTTTCTCCAAAAGCTTAATTTTTATTTATAAGAGGAGAAAATCAGGTACTCTAGCAATAAGCTATTGCTAAAGCCAGCTAACAGGAACATTCTCAGAATGTTCTAATGTTCCCTAAATGTTCCCTCTCAACGTTATCAAACAGTGTTCTTGCAGTAACATTAGTAGAACATTTTCTAAATGTATGCCCAAAAAGCATTTAACCATCTAATTTATTGTTTTATAAATACTTTACCTCTTGAAAAACAGATTATCCAGAGTATTATTAAACGTGTTTATCAATTTCAGAAACAAAAAACAGAATCCTCTAAAACAGTATCAGACATTTCAAAAAGGTTTGCCTTTTAAATAAAGCTGTAGTCAGTCTAATTACTGTAAAAAATACCATAACTATTTTTGTTCCTAAAAACATTATTTTGACAGTGCATCCCAAAATGCCAGACAAAGACAATTATCTCTGTAATGGCCTTAGATTAAAATAACTTGAACTGCGAGAACCTTTGACTCACAGTGCTCAAATTAGCATCAGAGTTGACATAAACACATCATTTTTCAGGGTTGGTCTGCCACTGAGCCCTATGCAACATGCAATGGACAAACTCTAATACTTCTGCACCCTCAAAAGCAAAACAACTGATGAAAACCCTAAGTCCGTTATCCCTGCTACTCGTAGTGAAGGCAAATGATGCCAATGAAATGGCAACATGTACACTGTCAAACCCATTACTTTGATAATTTTTGAACACATTTCAACAGCAATAACACTGAAGCATTATGGTTGTTCAAGTTAAAATCAAGTTCAAGTCAAGCTGAGGGTTGAGTCATTACTTTGAGGGCTGTGAGAGGAAAATCTGTTGTTTTGAGTGACCCTCTGCTTTTGTTTTGGGTAATAAAAGCCCATTGAGAGGCGGTCGTGCTGGACTGCTGCCCATTTCGCTCTGTTTCAATTACCCAGCATGCCTTCAGCAGGGTAATGAGGTGGGTGTCACCGCGGGGGTAAAGAGACAACCAGTGACCGCTGAGTCGCCACTTGGCCTCTCATTTCCGTGGTGATGAAGTGTCGATTGGCAGGGTCAAGGGGGCGGGAAAGCGGGACCAACCGCTGAATAGGTGCCGACATGTTCAGTCTCCAGACCTCGCTTATATTCTCAGAGTGGACCACCAGCTACCATATGTTATCAGAGTCACAAACACAAAAGGGAGAAAAGGCAGGAATTACATTTGAAAGGCCGGTGAATTAGGTTGGTATTGATTTGATCTCATGTGTAATCCGTTTTGCTGTCTGACACAAGTCCAGCAATAAAAGAGAATCATGTAGGACAGCATAATAGATAATATGACCATATATCAATTGGGGTTTGGAAGACGCAAGGGCAATAGATCATCTTCAAGCCAGACTGCTTAGCTATAGAATTTATAAACTAGCTCCGAAAATTGAAGTGGCTTTCAATTTTGGTTTCCAATTTACAGATAGGCTGTGGTACTTTTCTGCTTTTGGCCTCTACAGTTGATTCTATTTCAAGTTTACTAGAATGATTTCAGCTGCATTGCTGTGCTAAACTCAAACACACACAGATTCGAGCAAGATAATCAAAGTATGAATGGCTTTCCTAGCAGCTGTCACACAGCGTTCTTAATCATGCTGATATGATCAGACCATGCCTCATGTTATCTGGATCGTTCACCTTTATAAAACAAACTACTTTTTAATGACTACAATGTGCCATGTTAAAACCTTTGCAGCTGAATCACTAACAGAGAGAATGTATCTGTCTAAGAAAAACAGTCTAACCCTTTGTCTAGGTAAATGTTTAAAAAATTGCAAATAAGAAAGCACAACAAGTACATTACAAATAAAGTATGTACATTGGCCAAATATTAGCTTGCTCAAGTTAGTTATATATTTGGAAATGTAAAACTTTTAAACTGTTTCATTTTGAGAAAGGACATTGGGTTTAACCAAAGGATGCAAATGTCCAACTTTAATTATTAACACTGTAAACGTTTTAAAAGTTTGTATCTAATATTTTCTAATACTGATTAAAACAGTTGAAATATGATTCATAAAGACTGCATACTGGCACAAAAGTTCCTTTTATCCTTTGAGGATAAAATACTCAATATCTACATCTACAACAGAATTAAAAATAACTTTTACAACTGCACTGATAGAACTGATGGTATAATGAGATTTCTGTTTACCTTTAATACAATAAACCAAATTTAACACCATATAGGCCTGAATACAAAGATTTTAAATATATCGAAAGCGATCACCGTTCTGTTTATATGTCAAATTCGGGAAGCGTTTTACATTCAACGTAAATATTCTTTAGTAATGGAACACTTGCGCCATCTTCTGGACAAAGAAACATCATGTACCATCGAGACACAATGTAATACACAATATACTGTAACTAACGCAAAAACAAGTTTAAAGAATTTTGGAAAGAGTGAAGAATAACCATTTAATGGTATTTAACTTGCTAGTACATCATAACACATGTAATTTTAGAAGCTTGCAGAACATACATGACATTCTAAGCAGGCACATGACCTAAATGCCCAAGTCATTACTAATGACTGGCTAAAGCCTAAACCACTAAACACTTGAGTGTTGAGTAAGAGGACAGTGAGGTTACTGACTAAATTATTCTTACCTCATCCGCACTTGGCAGTTGAACCTGAGGTGGTCCCCACTCGTTACTGATCTTCTTCCTGACCTTCTGTGGCATTATCAAGCATTTGTCAATAATCAGGTCTGGGTAGATCACTTTTAACCCTCCCCTAAATCATAGAAAACATTATGGTAGGAATATGTTAACTTGTGTACTATACATACACATTTGAACACTAATGATTGCTTTCATTATTTGCAAAACAATTCAAAGTTTTCTATGGAAGGTCATAATATATCAATATAAGCTGTGGTTAGTCCATGACTGTACTGAAACTTGAACTAGTGAGTAAGCTGTTTGGTTTGTAAGGCTTGCTGTGTGGGTTTTGAGTGGGACCGGCTGCTTTAGTAACCATGACTCAGTGCTCTGAGGGAGTCCTGCACGTCCCACACCAGCCTACAAGCCAGATTTCTAAATTCATTTAATCTAAGGAAATATGGTCTGGAAATTAACCCTAGTCAAACAGTCCTAGAGGAATGCAACAGGGCATATGTATTTCAGTTTCAGTAAACTAACACTAAATGTTCCAATGGGAATCTCAATTGTCTCATAGGATTCAAACATTAACTATAAAGCATTAACTAGCATCAGAACGTTCTTAGCAAGTACTTTAAGGTTAGGTAAGATAGACTATTAGGATAACTGTTTATTTTTCATTATTTGTCCTACATTAAGATGTCTTTTCATCTGATATTAAAAGAAAGGCTCAGTTAAGGTGTCTTTGCTCATGTGAGCCAATTGTTTTACATTTAATTTATTTTATATTAAAAAGCAGTGTGTCAATTTCTCCTCATTTAAATAGGTTAATGTTTTTCAATTATAGCATACATGTATATATGGGTAGTGTTAAATATCATGTTCTATCATGGACTGCCGCCCATTTATATATAGTTCATAGTTTTCTAATAAAACATGACAAATATAATAATATAAATTATATTAAAACAAATATATATATTTTATATTATATATATATATATATATATATATATATATATATATATATATATATATATATATATATATATATATATATATATACACACACACTACTAATCAACGAAGCAGGCACAATCATCAGTCAATGTTTAATAACGCCAAATGTAGGCCGTGGTCGATGTCTAATATCATTGTCTAGTATCAAGACATTACAGTAAGTACATTTTTGTTAAAGACTACAAAATATCCTAAATTATTCTAAGACTATTGTATGTATTGATGTATATAGATTATTATTAAAACGTCTTAAGTCTTACTTGCAGAATTCAGCATCGTCTGGAATCAAAAGCTCATCGCAGGTGCATCTGATCATATGACATGCAGAAATCACGCACAAAACAACGCACATATAAAACAACCGCATTTCCACCGACCTTTAAACAGAGAGAGAGAGACCTAAATCATAATAAATACATGAATAATTCATTCCTTGATATGCATATGTAAAACGCATTTTAAGTGCAATATTATACGTTATGTTAGCGTATATTTAACAGGCGTTGGCCTACATCTATCAATCGTTATAACTGACAACCTATGTCAAAGTCATTGATAATTTTTGTTATGTCTGTCTCAGATACACAATTACCTGCAGGTATCGGAAACTTGGGGATATTACTTGCCTTCGAACTAAAGTTTCTCAACGTCGACTAAAAATAGTTATCTAATATTAGGTTACAAAGTTAAATAAAAACACATTAGGACCACCCACTCTTCACTGTCATTGGTTCTCAATTGCTGACACCTTATGGGTTTTTAGGTGTGTCAATCACTATTGTTTGCGCGTATACTGCCATGCAAACATGACACTCCTTTAAGGTACATCATGGTACATGTTACAATATCAACGTTATATATATATATATATATATAGATATATATATATATATATATATATATATATATATAGATAGTATATATATATATATATATATATATATATATATATATATATATATATATATAGATAGATAGATAGATATAATATAGATATAATAATCAACGTTCTTTTTTGGTTATGGAACATTCCTATAAACCAATTATAGCATTACAACTCTATTTCTAACCTACTGAGTAAAATCTGAGGAAAATGATTGGTTGTTAGAATGTTGATCCAGGACCATCTCCAGGGGCCTGTACCATGTAGCTGGTTTAGTTGGCTACCCAGGTAAGTTTAGGATTAGTTTGTGCTAACCCTTGGTTTTAGGTACCATGAAGGTAGCTTGCCTTTAATCAGAACTTAACCAAAACTGGACCAATCAGCAGTGAGTAAATTTACATAAACGTGACAACTGCTTTACAGTGTGTTGCAATTATTGTTTCTTCCCAATTCAGTGCATTTGTCATTTCATGGCAAATGCTTTTACAATTCACCATGGTTTTATCAGAGTAAGAGTGTAGTATGTTTTTACTACAAGTGTTATGTTTTTGTAACCATGTTTTGTTAGTGGATTGATTACCATATATATTACCTTTCTACAAATATACCTTTTAGTCAAACCTAATTCTATAACCATGAGTTTGTCAGGCTACTTTCATGGTACAGGTCCCAGGTTATGCATGTCATTTTAAGCTTTGTGGCACACCAATATAATCTTAGTCAGACAGGGACAAAACAGAAAAACAAAATTTAAACTGCTAGTTTGTATTTATTAAACACTATTCACATATTTTAAGAACACGTGCTTTGATTTGAACTCCACCTCCCCAATACTAACTTGTGGAAATATGATGCCTATTTAAAATACAATTTGTTGATATCAGGCTTTTAATACTGAGAAAACATTCAAGTTTTACTTTCAGTCATTTGATTACAAAGCTTCTTTGCTACACTGGCAAAACATCTCCTGGATCTGCTAAGACTCTTTGTTTGGTTTGTGCTTCTTTGTAATGGTGGCACTAAGACTTAGAGCTCAATAAAATGGCCCCCTAGGAAATTTAAATATTTTTATTTTTTTGATCTTTGACCCCTGATTTTTTTTATTTATTATTTTTGTTTTTGTCTTTCCAAAGAGCAAGCTAAAAAAACTTTAGGACATGCATCAGTGTCTAACACTGCCTAGAGGTGCATGGTTATTTTGGAGGGCACAGTATACTGAATAGCTATATTGCTGTTATTTAATCTGTTGTTTTTTGCCATTGGCATTACAGGCCAAAGCTTTAATCTGTATAGCATCTCCAGGTAATCTAAATTTCAAAGGTATACAATGTGCACCTAACTAATTGTTTCTAATTCCTGCATGTTTCCTTCTGTATATACAGCGGGTTCTAAAAGTCTAAGACCTTCTATTTTGCACCTTTATAAATTAATATCTTTTTTCGCTATAAATAATCAAATTATATTCCAATGTACTTATTGAAAGTATGGAAATGAATTTTACATTCTTTTATTGTATTTAGTCTAATGATTTGCTTTAATGACACTGCACTGACTTAGGCAGGCACTGACTCCACAATCATAACCTGATGCCTAGATTTTCAATGTGGTCTCAGACATTTTGAACCCCACTGCATACATGCAGCTTCCCAAACTGATTTAATGGACAATGGAAATTGCAAGTACATGTTCTAAGCAATGAAAGGCAATGTACAGTAACACATTCACATAACAGAGAAACAACACAGTAAAAACCACATGTAAACAATGGACTAGCTAAAACATCTTAATCCAACACGGTAGATAACAATAAACTCTTTCACAAATTAACATGACAATAGATTTTACACATTATCCATCTATTGGTGTATAACTCTTGTGGTACATTAAGATTTCTTAAAATATCACATATTAACACAGTGAATCAGCACAATGCATCTCATTGCATTTACATTGCGTCTTTTACATTAAGGCAATGGGGTATCTTCTCTGCAGCAACAGATTAGAATCTTAACAGTTTTTCTGTATAATAAACTCTCTTTACCTCATGTACTTAACAACTACTGCAGTTAATTTTGTATTAATTTTTCTCACAGAGAATTCCTACAATCTGTATTATGTGAATCTTGGCTGATAAAACTTCAAAATGTGTAAAATGTACATTCAAACAGCCTGTTGTATCTTCACAGGACATTCATATGTGCATCATTATGCTTATTTTACTGCAGTGGTCTGCAATCTTCAATAATCGTAAGAATTCAATTAGTGTAAGTGTTAAATGACTACATTTGTCTAAAAAAACAATTAAGGTCTCTTGTAAGCTAACAAAAGTACCAACATGTCAACCGGGTGCTGTAATTGTCCTCAAGAAGAACAATGTACATCACTTAAACTCTAGCTAAAGGTTTCTACTGTATTACTGTTGTCTTTTGTAGGTTGTTCAAAAATTAATCATCCTCTATAAATGATGATATAAATTCATCCATTGCCAAATTACGTTCATTTGTTTTTTGGGAATAAACCTTGTTACATTTAGAGGAAACATCAGTTCTCAACATTTTAATATTAATAGTCTGCAAATGTTCCTGAGTGTTATTCCAAATGCTTAGTAAGACACTGACAATTGTTAATGGGATATTTGTAATTACTGTATACTGATCAGGTTGCCCCAGTGGATTAACAGTACTGTTAACAATAAACAGTACAGTATGGGACCCAATCATTGCATTTCCATGTCCACTGTTTTATATAGCTACATTCAAAGCACAGCATCCAGTAGGACACATTTATGGGTTTCTAAAATTAATATTTCTCAGCCATACTATACTGCCATCTACAACAGCCCTATGCATGCAGCTCAGCTTGGAATTTTATTTCCTAAAGCATAAAGACTTTCTCTGTTAGTAGTTTACTGGTTGAAAATGCATAGCAAATTGATCTTTATTGCCCTCTGTATTTGTATTCTATGTTACCTATAAGACTAAAAGGTGGAATTTAATATTTTTAATGTAGAGGTGATGTAAAAAACTACTATATTTCCTTATTACAATTCATTTTATCTTGGAGTCGCTATGAGTATTGCATGTACTAGGTCATAAACATTCAAATTGCAAAAGGTTTTAAGTGTACGCTATCAAACATGCTTGTGATATTTTCTCACCTCTGGGGTGTAAACATTGTGTGGAAAGGTAATACAGCTTTATCAAATACCAATGTAAATCTGTAATACCACTTTCCTAAGTTATTAGTAGCTACATTAATTTTATAAAAAAAAGAAAAAACCCTAAAATATCACCATAAATGGACACTAAAATATAGCAGTGTCTTCAGCATTCTACAACTACTTACATTTATGGACATGCTGTGATGCATCATGGGATAGCTTTGTCACGGGCCTGCCCGCAAAATTAATTTGAAAGCTATTTGGGAGCTTTCACGATTACAGATGTTTCTGTTAGTGGTAGATTTTGATGTCATCTACCTATATGAAGTATTTGTGAGCTAACTTTGGTAAAGACAGCAGCTAGTACCTACACTTTTCAATATCAAGAGTGTTGAGGCACTGTTCCCTGTAGAGAAACCCAGTGTGACTGTTTACCTGGGGTCCTATTTTGTATGTGGTAACAATACTAGAGGTTGTTGTATGTTTTTCCAGGATTATGTTATGCAGCTTTTTTGATCTTGGTTTAAACCTGAACTTTATGTTGTGATACACAAATAAGAAACATCACATAAGTAAATGCTAACTTTCTGTGTAAACCTATAATCTTCAAAATGTCTCAGTTGTCATTCAAAACTTGTCATTTGATAAGAGTAATACATACTGTAAAAAGAATGTCAGAGTTATAGGGATAGAGAAAGAAATTCTAAAAGGGGAAAAAGACTGTTCAGATTATCAAAAACAGACCACAGTGTGCAGGATAGCCAAAGCAGTTAGCCAAAGTATTAGTCTGTTGTGCACAGTTCTATCAAATCACTGTCGTTTCATTTATAAAGGAATGTTCTAGAATTAGTACAACTTAAGCATTTGTGGAATAATCCTCCAAGCAAAAACTGTAGTAACATAAACTGAGACAGCATTCTGAAGGGTTTGAAAGCAGAAATTTCAAGCTTGTATTTTCAATAATACAATAGCACCTAAATTATTATTCATGAAAATACTGTTTAACTGTAGTTTTAACTGTAAGTTGGCTAAATCATCCTTTAAGTGGAAATTTTTCCTAACTTGTCTAAGTAGCTGAATGTCTGGGTATAAGGTACCAAGGTAATTTCTGTGTGAATTTTGCTCTTTATGTAAACAGTGGGTTACAAAGCTTTAGGTCCCCTCCTTGTGTCATTGCGTGTATTGTGTGAAAGCCACTGGCTTTCATCTGTCAATTTTGGAACAACCTTTCTATTGACCAATCAGATTGTAGCATTAGGTTTAGGGTCAATGTTAGGTGTAAGTTTAGGGCTGGGTTACGGTTATGGGAAGAGTTTGGGTTAGGACTGTTTCTGTGACCATAATCAGTGTGACCACACAGTAACTGTGATTTAGGCTTAAAATACAGAAAAGGAAACTAGGGAACAAGTTAAATATTTTCAGTGGTAATCTACTTTATGCCTTAGATGCTATTGACAGAACTTGAGTCATATTAAACCTGAAACATTCCTTTATATCACAGACATTCAGACTTAGCTCTGTTGAGCTACACCCGTCAAAGCCATAATACAGTAGGAGCTTTCATATCTCACATAGAAAATACCAGTACTCTGTGATGGTTGAGGAAGCCACCAACTGATTCTTGTGGCGTCGCTCTGGATGAGTGGTATCATTGTAGACTGCCACCACACTGGGGAATTGCTGGTTGCTTTAAAATGTTTCTGCTACCTTGTAGCACTTAGCATTTCAAGTTATGAATGTGTGCAGTCTGCAAAGTTTTGTCAATGCAGATTAAGATTATACAGCTTAATATTTGATGGTCTTGAGGCTATGATGTCACAGAAGAAAGTCAAAGCTGGTTTAATCTTCAAAAATTCAATCAGTAACAAAGATACTAAGCGATCAGCCTTGTGTCGCTTTAACTCACTATCCTGTTGCGTTTTTGCTTTTTTCTCAGCAGCTAAAAGCAGGACTTGGGTATTTTGTTGAACAGAAATTGTAGAAAGAAAACATGTAGAGTTACGCCAATTAACCCTACACTAATGTTATATGTATAAATCCCACATTTTGGACTATTAGATGGGCTGAGCACCCTGAGAGCCAATTAAATGACTGCAGAGGAACCAGAAGAAGATGGAGAATTGGAAGAAGGTGAAGATGGTAGATTCCAAAAGAGCCACTTGCGTTTACACTGACGCTTTTGGTACAAGTAATCTTCTTTCTCGCGCTCCTTACGAGCTCGCTGATAGTGATCTTCTTCCTTTAGATACCACACTGGAGGCCAGCGATGCTTCTCAAAGTACTCTTGGTTTTCTAAAAGATCGAAGAATAAGGCAGCATGCCTTGTCTTATATGCTCAAAAAGCTTAAATACTAAAGAATGAGGTGGTGAGGAATGACTTGCCCCTGAGTGTAAACTGATGTAAGTTTTGCTGTAATCATATTACATTTAGCAGACATTTTATCTCAAATTCACTAACAATGCACTCAAGGTATACATTTATCGGTTTGTTTGTTCTGTAGAAATTATGTAATGTTATCTTAACAATTGTTTATAAATATTTGCAGCCGTACTCTTTTTTTAAAAAGCAGCAGTTCGGCTATTTAAATAATACCTGTAGATTTGGCCTTCATGTCCCGAGGAAATTTGCGGCAGACTCTGTTGTAGTTGGTGCAGATGTGGTGGAGGCACCAATCAGTCAACTGATGAGCACAGTGGAACTAATAGTGACAACCAATCACATACATAAAAACACAAGAGAAAATTACATGTTATTATGCTACCCCACTTTTTTTCTATAAACCCTTAAACCAGGGGTGCCCAATCCTGTTCCTGGAGATCCAGTGTCCTGCAGAGTTTAGCTCCAGCCTTAATCAAACATACCTGAACCAGCTAATCAAGGTCTTATTATGCAGATTAGAACGTTTCAGGCAGGTGTGTTGAGGCAAGTTGTAACTAAACTCTGCAGGACACTGTATCTCCAGAACAAGAATTGGGTACCCTAAACCATTAAATTGGTAGGAAAAGTATTTTGCAAGATTCCTAAATGTCTTACACAAAAAGATCACCTAAAAATTCAGACATTACTTAACCTTTATGCTGTTCCAAACTTAAATGCTTTATATGTTTATGTTTAAGTCCTCCGACACCAGCATTTTCACTTTGGATGAAATTTTCCTTTAACCAGCAAAAATGTTATGTATTGCAAAATCACATTATATAACAAAGCTACAATCAGTCAATTGGCTTCCTTTGTGCTTTTGTTTGGCTTGGTAAGCAAACTAGTTAACCTGTTGAGCTAGCATATGCTAGTGTAAAGTTTGTGCTAGATATTGAAGCTAAAATAAAATCTGATCAGCTAAACAGGATAAAGTTAGGCTTGTTTCACGCTTTACAATCAGCTATTCCTGGGGGGTTATGGTGCATGGGTTTTCACTTGATGGTGGTCCATTTCATCCTCTTTGTCAATGGTGTGCTTACCTGAGCCATATCCAGATAGAGCAGAACATCTCCATCTATATCAGCTCCCATCATGGCAGCCTCTGTTAGTACTGTTACAGTGTACAGCTCTAGGACAAACATATAATGGACATACAGTAATGGATTATACTTTAGTTTAAGCTCCAAATTCATTTGTATACCATGAGGACACTTGGAATACACGACATGAATCACATGGAGTTATTTAATGGAGAGGTGGTCACCGTCCACTGCCTTTGTAAAAAACAAAAATCCCAAATCAACATTTTTTTAAACCTGTTTTTGTTCCGAATAACAAGGAAAGCCATCAGGGGTTTGAACAACATGAGGGTGAGAAAATAATCACTATATTTTCATTATTAGGTGAACTATTTTTTTAACTTAACTACATTATCACCTCTGTAAGTGCCGTGGGTGCACAAACACTGTGTATGTGTTGATTTGCTCATGTACCTGTCAGCGCCACCAGGTGAGGGAGACAAAGACGGTTTGCAAGTACAATGAGCTCCATGGCATCCAGATCTGGACGAGAGCAGAAACGGCCAGTATAGAGATACTCCAGCACAGCCCGCATACAGCTACGTGTAGTGTTCGGAAACAGCACCTGACAAAACAGCCCAGCAATAATATGCAATAGCAAAAATCTCAACATTTTGTGTAAAACTTTATATTAAAAGTAAAATAATAATAACACAATGTTTGGAATCAGCTCTATTTACTAGTAATGTCCAGATTAATGTTCAGAGTTTTAACATTCAGGATGGTTTATGTTTCCTAACATTTTAGTGTATTTATGACTTATAAGAAAATGATTCATGATAATGATAAAGATTCATGCTTGGAAGGCCTATTTATTGTTTGCCAGTAACTAATTATATCTTTAAAGATGACTAGTTGAAACTGGCCCAATCCAACAGTTGAGAGAAATGTCCTGTTTGTTTCTCAGAAGATGTTGGCTTATTCATTTTACAGTAATGCATTTGGCAGACACCTTAATCCAAAGAAACTTACAGTGCATTTAAGGTCTTACAGTATATGTAATCAATTAATGTATTTGCTGGGAATCGGATCTTAGCAATGTCAGCACCATGCTTAACCATTTGAGATACAGGAACTTTATGCATGGTTTATTCTAAACCCAAGGTAACCCATGGTTAAACCCAGGTAATGGCAATTTGTAAACTTGTGAATTTCAGTGGAGAACATCAACCCATAAAGTTGAATTGGTACCGTTTCTTTTTAGACAAAGATATAAACTGAAGATGCATTAAAGTTGTTTATAACCTCTAATAAGCATGTATCTCGATGATATCAGGGTCAGAGGTTATTTAAGCCAAATTCTTGACATGTTTACCAAACATGCTTTACAACTGGTTAAACAAGGAGTATTCTCCTTAGCAGACAAGTAACGCAAGCTGTACAACTGAATCTGTGAAAATCTATGGCTGAGATTGTCATTTTTAGAATTTTATAATAAATGTAAGCATATGCATTAAGGTACAAATGAAATAAAATGTACCTGTATAACATTAATTATCCATCTATACGTGTCTTTAACATACTGTAAATGCACTGTACCTCTTTTGTACAACTCTCCACAAATGGTCCGCCAAACATAGCTGCCATCCAATCACAACTTGAGATGAGCAGAGGTTTATGGGCCATGATGGATCCATCATCCAACCTGAAGACCACATCTGCAGCAGAGAACATGGCAGCCATTCTGGACACTTAAACCACTATTATATTGACCATGCATAACTATTTCGTCAAGTATCTGTGTTGTATTATTGTATCATGTACAACCCCAAATCAGAAAAAGTTGGGACAGTATGGAAAACACAAATAAAAAAAGAAAGTAGTGATTTCTAAATTTACTTTGACTTGTATTTCATTGCAGACAATACAACAGCACATTATTTAATGTGTTCCTCATGATTTTTATTGTTTTTTCTTCAAAAAAACAAAATTCCTATTTTGGTTCTTGCAACACATTTAAAAAAAAAAAAAGTTGGAACAGTCAAGCATTTACCACTTTGTAATGTTGCCATTCCTTTTCACAACACTTAAAAGACGTTTAAGGACTAAAGACACAAAGTGAAAAAAGTGTTTCAGATGTAAGGATACAGGTACTTGACTGGATACAGGCCAGTCAAGTACCTGAATCCTCTTCATCTGCAGCCAGGACTTTGTAATGTGTGCAGAATGTGGTTTTGCATTATCTTGTTGAAATATGCATGGACGTCCCTGGAAAAGATGTCTTCTTGAAGGCAGCATATTGTGCTCCAAAACCTCTATGTACTTTTCAGCATTAATAGTGCCATCACAGAAGTGCAAGTTACCTTTACCAAGGGCACTGACACAACCCCATACCATGACAGACCCTGGCTTTTGGACTTGTTGCTGGTAACAGTCTGGATGATCCTTTTCTTCTTTGGTCTGGAGCACACAGCGTCCATTTCTCCCAAAAAATGCCTGAAATACTGATTCATCTGACCACAGTACACGTTTCCACTGTGTGATGGTCCATCCCAGATGCCTCCGAGCCCAGAGAAGTTGACGGCGCTTCTGGACACTGTTAACATAGGGCTTCCTTTTGGCACAGTACAGTTTTACTGGCTTTTGTGGATGTAACTACATATTGTGGTACTTAACAAAGGTTTGCCAAAGTAGTCCTGAGCCCATGTGGTGATATTGCTTATAGATGAATGACGATTCTTGATGCAGTGCCGCCTGAGGGATCGGAGAGCACGGTTGTTCAGCTTAGGCTTGCGCCCTTGTCCTTTACGCACTGAAATTCCTCCACATTCCTTGAATCTATTAATTATGTAATGCACTGTTGAAGGTGAAATAAGCAAATGTCTTCCTATCTTTCTTTGAGGAACATCGTTTTTAAACATTTCAATAATTTTCTCACGTATTTGTTGGCAAACTGGCAATCCTCGGCCCATCTTTGCTCCTAAAGGACTAGACCTTTCTTGGATGCTGCTTTTGTACCAAATCATAATTACAATCACCTGTTGACATCACCTGTTTCAAATCACATCATTATTTAACCAATTTACCTGATTACTAGCCCTAAATTGCTCCTGTTCCAACTTTTTTTGAAATGTGTTTTTGAAGAAAAAACAATAAAAATCATGAGGAACACATTAAATAATGTGCTGTTGTATTGTCTGCAATGAAATATCAAAATCAAAATGAAATTTGTGTTTCCCATACTGTCCCAACTTTTTCTGATTTGGGGTTGTATCATTGTTTCGCCCTTTATTTTGTAATGTTTATTTCGTATAACATGTCACTTCCTGTTGTAGTCCCATCCATGTGCTTTTGTAGTTCTCATGTATATGTAAACCCCAGTGTTCGTCTTTGTCTCTGGTCAGATATTGTGTTTACATCTTGTTTCCTGCTTATGTTTGATGGTCTTCATGCATCCCTTTGGATGTTGCACTTTCATTTGCATTCATTAAACCTACAAGATCCTTATTCTTATGTACTTTTGTGGACAGCGTATGTTTAGTGTGCGTGTGCGTATTTTTTATATATATATATATATATATATATATATATATATAAAATAGTGTATATGTGTGTGTATACTAGTGCCGTTATCATCCACTTACTAATTCTATTATTCCTTAAACAACCTAAAAGGCATTTTGAGATATTGGGTCAATATTACATTCCACTAAAGAGCAATTATAGATCTTAAGGGGAAGAATAAATAAACAGAAATGTTCAGTGTTGATGTTAGGAAAGGGAAAAGTACGGTCAGCATTAGTAGACAACATGATGTCCTCCAAACCCTGAGATTGCTGAAAAACATGACACATCTGCACTGGTACACTCTATCAGAAAAGCACTGATTATGAAACCTTAGAAAGCCAGCTGACAAAATAGGAAGACTTGTTTTTCTTCTATGGGGGTAAATGACTGAGTTATGTCATTTTGCACTAAAGTACAGTAAAAATAGCTTGAAAAGGACAAAAATTTCCTTTGGGTTTGTGAAAAAAATGCTGGACAATCTTTTGGTAGGATGGACACTGTATAGCCAATGTGCACAACTACCAAAAAATGCTTAGCTGAAGTAAGCTTTTTAATATAAAGCTGACAGGATTATTCTAAATGATAGATGAAGGTTACAGTAAGAAAGGAAATGTATAAGAAATATAAAAGCAAAAATGACTAAGGATGTGTAAAACTATATAAAATCAACTAGTTTGTGGTTTGTCTGAACAAAAAACCCTTGTCTTACACCTGCAATCTGTAACTTTTGCATCTGTTTAAAACATAAAATTGCAAGTTACTTGGGTTTTTTCTTAACATGAGTTTAAATTCTAAGCAACTGCTGTAAGAACCAGCTACGAATGTTCCACCACCCCACCATCCATAAACATGATGTAGTAGCTGGGTCTGCTTCCTCTGTTTACTGACATGACAGCCAACCTAACAATGTGTTGTGTAATTGGACCGGAATCTTAAATTATAAATAATTACAAAAAATGTACTGTTGCAATTCAAGGTAAGGTTAGGAGACAGTTTTGAAAACTGATCTGTTATGTGCTCAATAACTGATTTTTGTTACTTTTTAAACCAAAAAAAGTTAAGGACAGCTTTAAGAAAGACTTGTACAATTAGGTTAGTTTACGGTCGTGATAATATTTTTGACACTGTTTTAACACTATAACCTTAAATTTAAAGCTACAGCTTAGCAGCAATGCTTTAGATGGCATAACTTTAGATACACAACTTCTCAGTGAGTGTTAGACTATCAGCATGTTTCAACCTTCTCTGATAAGCTGCATTCCTCGATTTATTTCCTTTCAAAGCATGGCTTAGCCATAGCTTGTCTGTAGCACTCTGACCTATCTGACAGTTTCCTGATCGTACCCTCTGTTGTCCTGTTCAATAAAGGCCAAAATGCCCAAAAAATGTTAAAAAAACAATTCTATTAGCCATACTCACTAACCAACCACTCAACTATCCTGCCCTATCCCTAATAACTACAGTATACTGAATTGTATGTGGACTATTCCTTCTAGTTAATAGAATAATTATTGCATCTTATATCTACACCGTACAATGATATTTTTAACAATTTTGCACTTTGCTGCAAGCAGTGGGCCCCTTTCTGTTTCAGCATGCCAATGCCCCTGTGCACAAAGTGAGGTCCATAAAGAAATTATTAACTGAGTCTGATGTGGAAAAACTTAACTGGCCTGCACCCTGATGCTTACACAGCATCAAATGAAGGGCCACCTCTCTATTAACAGCAACTGTTTTGAAATGTGTGCAGGTGTCCATAAACTTTTGTCCCTGTAGTACAAAACAAAACTTTCATTTCACATGCCTCTTACCAGAGAAGGTCCCTTTGGCTAGGCATTCTTTCACTCGATTGGTGCGTCTCACATGAAAGGCCTTGGTGATCTCCTGATTCATGAAAGCTTCATCGTTCAGGATGTTAGCCACCATCATACGCAGATCAAACACTTCCAGCAGCTCTGCAATGTGGGCCACCTGCATCAACTCCTTCTCTCGCTCGTCTAGTTTACCTGTGTACAGGTACCGCAACACTGATCGAAATGGACCGGGCTGCATCGAAGGGTCCATGTGCACCACTGTCATGCGTCTAGGGTTGAAGGTGATGGGGTCATCTACCATCTCTTCTTGGATGCTGATAAAAGCACGGCTCAAAGCAGGGCGCAGGTGACCACGGCGATCTCCATCTCCACCCTTTAGAGTTCCATCACTGGTGCAAGCACGCAAGTTTGCTCTATCTCCGTCATTGCTACTTTCACAAACGTCAAAACTAGCTGCTCGCATAAACAAATCACGACCGGAAAGCGGCAGCCCTCTGGGACGTTCTCGTTCCTGCTTTGTCTCCTCAGAACTCCGAAGTTCAGTCAAGAAGAGGTCATAGAATTTAGAGGAAGAAGTAGCAAGGTAAATGCGATGAGCAAAGATCCTCTGGCGCTCCTGGAGAACTAAAATGACGTCAGCACAGAGAGGATCCTCTAACAGGCGGCTAGGGTGCTCCTCAATGTTACTAGGAGGGGGTGGGACTGTGATAATAGGTGGAGGGGGTTTGGGGGGAAGGAAGGGGGCTTGAAGCAGAGGTCTTTGAACATTTCGTAAATGTGACTTCCAGAACTGCAGGTGACGACGTGAAATGAGGGCTGCACGTATAGCATTGTCAAAAACGTCTTTAACCCCGAACTGAGCAACAACACTGGTCTCATAATAAGGGACACCAAGCTCTTTAGCCACCTCATGGCCTTTCTCCGGGGCCAGTATCTCATTAGATTTAATGGGTCTGAAACAAAAAAAATGAATGACATTAAAGGAATAACTTAATAAAAACAAGAATAAAAATCTGTGTTCATTTATAAACAAAGCTATATTTTTGTAAGGGAAACAGTCTTTTTAAGTCTAAGTTTTAAATTTACAGAAAATTCCCCATCTCCCACCATTGTTCTTACAATAATTTGCATACACATCCATTCAGATATTGCAGGTTACTGTGAACTGTAAATGTTGACAATTTTGGTAAAACATTTCTTTAAAATGCTGTGACAGAAATTGTTTTATATATGTATATGTGTATATATGTGTATATATACATATATATATATATTAAAGGTGAAATGTGTAATTTATTAATAATATATGCCTATATTTTCCATCCTAAAATGCGGAGACAACTTTAAGATATTTGCTGATATTAATTTTCCTTTATAAGTCAAAATACTGTGAAAACTGAACTGTGTTAACTTAAAAAAATACAAACTTCACTTCACCTAATTGGTGAATGAATAACTTTGTCACATTACTAGCAGTAATGATTATTGTTACAAAATAGCTGATTTAATCTATTGTTGTGATCGTTGTAATTATCATAATACTCATATCATTTGAGTACCTGGCCAATGGGCGGCGAGCTCTGTTCACAGCCTCCAAGTCAGCATATCGCAGGTCTAGTTGGCAGCCCACTAGAATAACAGGAGCTCTGGGACAGAAATGCTTGATCTCAGGGTACCACATGGTTCTCACATGGTAAAGGGAGTTTGGGTTTGCAATGGAGAAACATAGTACCACCACATCAGACCTGGAACCAGCACAGACACAATTACATTTTAATGCATTTAACTGACACGCTCTTTCAAGTGACTCACAAAAATCATTTTAAGTGTGCATAATTTCTTTACTGTAATGAACTAATCCCATTCTTAGCTTATGCTGTACATATTTAAAAATGTGTCTAGGTAACTGGATAACTTTTCCTATCAGTAAGAACAGTGAGATAAAAGTGTAACTGGATACATTTTTAGAGAGTTTGATATTTAAAAGAAACAAGTATAAGTGAGGTAGTAAAATAATGCAGGCTAAAAATGCATTTTTTTGCAGCTTTTTGCCTGCTCAGCCATTTTTATGATTTGATTGCTCTTAATATGCCAAAATTTGTTTTGTTTTTATATATTTTGATTAATTTTAGCACAGTTTTTCAATTCAGTTCAATGTTATTGATGTAGTGCTTTTTTTACAATGTTGCATTGTTTCAAAGCAGCCTTACAATTTATATATATATATATATATATATATATATACATACACACAAACATATAAAGCTGAGATAATATTCCGATAATAACCTGCCATAGGCAAATCGGCGGTCCTTGTGATGGTCACCAAAGGTATCCCAGAGACGCAAAGACACACTGACATCATCCACTACATCTCTGGATCTTTCTAGAACCTGGCCGGAGAGACACACCTATCACAGGCATGGAGATTTACCCAAGAAACTGCATATGGGCTTTCAACATTTTACCTTTAATTTATAAGTGCAGTTTTTATGTAAACAGTTTAATAAGAAATAATATTGTTATATTCAAATAATAAAGAATAATTACTGTAGGTGACATTGCTCACCTCCTGGCATACTCTATACTGATCTATTGCCCAGACAGTGGGCACATGTGTGGCCAGCAGCTGGTACTGTGTGAGTGTGGCATTGCAGGCCCGGGCACAGATGAGCCGGGTCTTTCCAACAGCGTTGTCCCCAACCACCACACACTTGATAGTCTCGACATTTGGCCTCTCATAGTCCATGTCAGAATCCATAAAATGAGGTCTATCACACAAACAAAATCACAAACCACAAAAATATGGTTGAACATATATAACATAAAAATATATATCATATGTATATATAACTATAACATACACAAATAAAAATATCTGAAGTAACCAGCAATTTTATGTCTCAAACAGAGCTGGTGATGGAGGCAAAAGATATGGATTGCAGTTTTAAATTATATTATTTTCAGTGCTGCCAAACATAGCTTTACAAAATAAGCTATGGAATTTTCATCATATAAATCATCATATCACATATTTACATAAGTAATACATTCCAACCCCAAGGCTGCAAAGAGAAAGTTCTCCATCATTCTCCCATTTTGATGGCCCTTCGTCTACCTTCTGGACGTGACATCTATAAACCCTGGCACACAGCTCCCAAAACAGAGCTGAATCAGCAGACTGAGCAATAGCAAAATGAGCAACACATGGGATCAATACTGTAATTTCCCCCTACTGTCTCTGTACTGACTCCAATGGCAGATAATTCAGCTTCAAAGCACTTTACATTGACCTGCCTCTGTGTGCGTGTGTGTATGGACTAAATGACCCCACAAGGATGTTAAAAGTCACACATACCTACATTGTGGGGACAAATTTGTACCCAAAAGTCAGCAAAACCTGATAAATCTGAGCAAAACCTCCTTTTGCGGACATCTTCTTTTGTTAAAATGCTATACAAATGCAGTCAAATACCATCACAGATGCTATAGATAATATCACTAGAGGTAAAATTGCAGATGGGGTAACCTGCTGGGTATTCTGAAAAGCATAAAGGGCATCGGTGGTCAGATGTTTCCATTTATCCTAAATTTACTCTGTAATGGATGTGTCATACCAAACAGTAACACTCTTTTACCAGCTCTGCTCTTTTCCAGTAGAATGTTGGATTTTTGACTCTGGACAGCAGATATGTTATGATATTTAAGTATGATATTTATAAAGACTAGGTACACAAAAATACAATAATAATTGTAATAATAATTGAACAGTCACTATGTACAACTCTGCATGCAAGAAAGGAGGTAAATTTGATGTCAAATACCTGGCAACTCACTCTTGTTGGTCTTAACATTTTCTTTCCACATAGTGGCCCTCTTTGGGTACTTTGGACACTCAAATTACACTTACAAAGTGTACTTATGCTTTTATAAGCATATAAGCAAACATTTCAGGGCCATTTTAAGGTTTAAAATAACTATTAACCAGCTGGTCAAGCTGATTTATTTCTTTTAAATTCAAATAGGAGATATTGCAGGGGTTCCACTAACATTTAACAGCCATTAAACGTCCAAATACTTTTTGTCTTGATTTTGATAGCTATTATATACTGTTGTTTTAACTAATCCAATAACATGCATACATTTCATTTTAGGACTGCCCCGACTAAAAATTTTTCTAGTTGACTAGTCATTTAATTAAGCCATTAGTTGACTAGTTGCAAGATTATGATATTAATTTAATTACTTAAGGAGGTATTAGGTAATGGTTTGGGTTCATAGGATGAAAAAAATGTTATATGTAACATTGCTAACATTGTTTTCCATTACAGAGAAATACTAAACCATAATAATCAGCTTTTAAAGCAGCGAACCATAACTTTTGCCTCTCTGCCGCCATCTTTGTTTGAAACATAAAATTGCAGCGCACTTCAGGAGTTATTTTCTTAAAATGGATGACAAGTTTTAAATTCTAAACAACTGCTGTAAGAACAAGCTTTAAACCCTGCAAAATCTACAGTACCTGGATATGCAATGTTGTAGCCAGATATTTCCTTTCTGTTTACAGACAGACATTTCCAGTGAAATTGGACCCTTCAACTTTTTAACTTAAAAAGTAAATGTGAAAGAAATGACACATTGCACAAAACCAATAAGGTAACACCAAGTTAAATGAACAATTTTTCATTCTAAACTCTCTTACTCTAGCATATAATCATTTTATGATCAGTACAGAATCATTAGCCTATAAATCACTTTTCCTATGTCTTACAATTAAAATGCTGTGTAGACTGATTATTAGCCATTTATGACCATTGTGGAACTGTGTCATAATCAGCTATGTGGTGTATGTCATATAATCAACATCTGGTCAGTATGAATGTTGGTTCCCTAACCAGCCAACCAGTCTATATCAGTCCATGTTAACAGATAAGGTTATCAAGAGAGCCTGAGTCACACAATAGAAATATTGACTTGATCACGGGCGCATGTTTAAAAATCCATGTCTAAAAATGTCTAAACATTGCAATCAACATGCATAAATTAATCAATGGATGTCGATATATACATTCTGAATTATAAAGTTAAGAAAAAAATCACAAATATTTATTTATACAAATAATATGTATAAATAAATAATATAAAATATATTACTACCTTGGAAATGGAGTTTCCAAGAAAACGTAATTTATCTGCTTCCATAAACCACATTATACAACGGTATTTCAATACACTTACACATTTTTAAAGGTTATACATTTGTAATTAAGACATATTTGACATTGTAGGTCATTGATTGACAATACCCTGGGCAAACAAATGTGAATTTTAGCATAATTCAAGCATCTTTTAACATACACAAAATAATAAATCCCTCGTTCGAAACTAACACATCAATCTCATTCAAATCCAAACCACCTATTTCATTCAAATGTAGCCGTCTTTCAGTCATGACTAAACCTCCTGGTTTAGCTCGTAAGGCAAGGTTTCGAACCTTTCAAAGGGCTTATGAGACAAGCACATGGTGTGACGTTTTTAAAGGCACGATACATAATGTTTGCCAATAGAGGTCGCACTTTCAAAACAATAATAAAGGCGAAGCTTGATGACGCTATGAAGTAGCGTGAACCAATTCGGAAATGTCGTCTTCACCATCCAGGGATGTTTAATCACATTAGTTATGCCATTCTAATTGAATTAGCCGCAAGGGATATACAGTTATACTAATGCTATATTATTGCTAATGTGTTACTATATGTCAAATGAATAAAACAATCCCACTAAAGTACATTTTTACGAACTCACAGTATTTGCAAAAGGCTTACTATGTTTGTGTAAGACATACAATATTTAATTAAATGCTCATCAGCCTTGATGAACGGCGTTAACCACCAAAGTACAAAGTGCAATATTACTCAAACATAATACACAAAGCATGCTGTAAATGGTAAAGAATAATCATGGTCCATACTAAGTAAACGAAACGTGCGGTACAACCATTACTTCCGCATTTCCCCACGTGTGTTGCCATGGATTCTATGATAGGACAAGTGGAAACCTGGCATAAAGCTGATATTATGTTACGGGACCTGGGACCGTGCACTATTTAAAATTGCGAATTTCTCTAGATTTACAAATACTTGGAAACATTTGTGATAATGTAAGTACACAATTGAACAAAATATATAACACTGCCCAAGTGGTTTTTGAATTATACAAAATTGGTGTATATTGTGTCTTTTTTAAGTCATGTTTGGATAAACGCACCAGCAAGACCCTGGTTTCCTCTGCAGGTAAGACGATCTGTTTCTGGAAGCAGTGATGCCCAATGTGACATTATCTCCACGCTTTCAACAAGCTTTAGTAAGGGGTTTAGTTTGTTTATTTATTTGACCATCTCATTTCCGTACCCGCCGCCTTGTATCACTTTGCTGGCTGATGCATCTCACAACAGCAGAACACAAACTACCTTTAACTTTCCATTAAGTTACAAACCAAAGGTCAAGCATATTATTTAAATTAAATTACTACCCACAAAGAGTTATTTAAGTGAAAAGTAAATTATATGTGAAACAAATAAAACCATTGACAAAACAGTCCTGACACGGGAATGCCAATTGTCTGCAGTACACGCACACCCTATTAAACAGATGTATCACCCATATCATATGACTCAATGAATGAATTTGCGTTCAGATCAGAACAGCTGTGTACAGCCAAGAACACGGCGCATTTTCTGAATGAAGAAAATTGCTCATTCACTGCCTCTGACTTACAGTACAACCGCTCTTATGTAACTGCAGATGTCTTCTTAAGAAATGACAACGTCGTCTTAGTAAATAACCGCGACTTAGAAAGATCTTCCTAAACGAGTGAAAGACAGAAAGCGGACACTGGTCTTACCGCATCAGAGGGAAGTGCTGCATCGGCCTGGCCGATATGAGGAAGCGACAGAATAGAGCAAAATCCATCGGACGTGGCTTGAAATTGAGGAGACACGTAACTGAACTTCATTTTCGTATCAAGAATATACGGCAGATCGGTCTCAAGATCAACTGTTATTTGTTCCCCAAACGCCATCGGAAAAAATGATGATCCTCTCACTGTAGCTGCAAGGCAGCGAGGCCGGACGGTCTGGTCTTGATGTTTCCTCAGTTACCGTACCAACTGTACAACACAGGCACACCAACACAGCACTGCATCCCATTCACTGTATGCAGGCACACTACACGCCCATTCATTCATCATATCACTTAAATCCAATATTTCTATCTTTCAGTAGGTGTAACAATGTGACCCCTAAATAAAGAAATGTTTGTTTCTACTGATTTTAAGGCTCAAAGTCTAAAGGACTAATCTAGGACTAAGAGTCAGTTTTATCTGATTAAATAAACATATGCATATTTGGTCAATATGGAGAATTTAACAGAAAATGTAACATATAGGAAGGACTGGGGCTAATTTGGTTAAGTTGCCACAAGGGCAAACAAGTAAAAAAAACCACTCTAGCGTATAAGAAAATTTTAACTGAAAGTTTGAATGTTCCTGAATGTTCTTTTAACATTTTGGTCTGGGCAAATGTATTTTTAATTATTACAAATGTATACCACTTATCTACTTATACTACCAAAACAGTGATTTTATATTTTTGTATGTTACATGTTTTTTGTTTTTGTAATTGTTAATAACTGGAAATAGCTGAAAAGCTTATATTATATAGATAATAAGGTTCCAGTGTTAGATATCCTACCAATCTTAGATAAGCTAAGAGAAACTGGATAATTGATAGTAATATATACTCAGTAATTACAAGACACAGTAAGTCTTGTAATTCATATTTAATCTGCTTCACTGCTGTTAATCTGCTTCACTGCTGTCAGAGATAAGTGAAAAGGGATCTTTTTCATGAGAATCTTGGACACCCACAAAAACATATATTGTCTAAATTTAATGTTGGCCTCTTTGTATATATCTGTAAAAATAACACTAGATGGGCACGTCTATAGCAGATTTTACCTAAACTATATTTTATAGTATTTTTATACTCCAATAAATCCATATGAACAGTCCTAACTGTTGTTACTTGTTTTAAAATTTGTCTGATTAAGTAACAGAATGAGTTTATCAATGATGCCAGGACTAGACAACATTCCATTATGCAGAGCAAAGACTAAATGTTTCAGATTTTCAAAAACTCAAAGGTCTGTCATCAATGATATGTTGATGTTACTAATTTACTGTGCAAAGATGGTAGCTAATCATTGAAGTTTTATTAAAGTTATTATATTAAATTAACATTTTAAAGAAAAGGAGGAAACATTTTATTCAGATGGAGAGTGAGAGGGTGGAAATGGTCGTTCATTATTAAATTATGAGGGTTTCATTAAAAGGACAGCAGCCTGAAGCGAGACAGACAAGATGTTCATTTGCTGGTCACTTTGTCCCTTTATCCATTCATTGTCACTTTAAATATGTGCTCTTAAACATTTTGGCAGCTCTCAGCAGTATCACTTTCTGACCTTTGTGCAACATGAGAAAATATTAAACTGAAATATGAAATTAGTAAATGAAAGTAGTTACACTAATGCTATAATGATAAATTAAAAGAAACAGTGACAGCATAATATAAATAATTATTCAAGGCAGCCAATGCTGTCAATATATAATCAACAGTATTTAAACTAATAATCAACTAGTCATGTGAGATTCTTCCTGATTCTTTCTACCTGGGATCAATAAGATATGCCATATAAGATCTTATTGGGCCCCCCATCACAAAGTAAAAAGTCAACAGGAATCAAAAAGGTAACTGATAAGAGTCATCAAAGGTTAAAATGCATCTATGACCCTGAGAATTTCTTAGAGTAAAACTATTGCTTCAGTTTCTGTAGTTTAAACGGTGGTACATGTTGCTAGCAACACTGTGTGTTTGAAAGAGGGAACACACAAGGTGAACAAAATATACTGAAAGTGTATACAGTCAATGCCCTGTAGATTCCATCCTCTGGGAATCAAACTATTTTTAAAAAACTTTGCCTTCTTGTCAAAACAATTCATATCCAACATTTCCCTCTAAACCCCCAATCAGGCATACTCTCTGTTACAGAGGGGGTCTCTGCTCTGCCTCCGCACCACCAGAGGGAACTGTCACCGGAATATTAACCGGTTTCTATTTGGACTACAATTGTCTTGCCCTTGCGCAAGGTGAGCACTGTCTCTGAGTGGCAAAGACCTCACACGGTAAAGGAGCTTCAACGTTTTCTGGGATTATCCAATTTTTATAGAAGGTTCATTAGAGGATTTAGTTCAGTAGCCGCACCTTTGACAGCATTAACTAAACAGAGAACCACAAAGTTAATCTGGTCCCCCGAAGCTCAAACTGCCTTCGAAGATCTCAAGTCCCGATTCACTACAGCCCCCACTCTTCGTCATCCTGATCCTGAGTAACCCTTCATTGTAGAGGTTGATGCATTTAACATTGGAGTCAGTGCCATTCTATATCAACGGCATGCTTCACCTCCTAAAATGTTTCCATGTGCCTTCTCCAGGAAGCTAATACCTTCGGAGCAGATGTCAGGAGAGAAGCAGGACTAAATTCACTTTTATTGACCTCAGTAAATAACAAAGGCAGTCTACCGTGTGTAGACCTCTGAATGCACGCAGAGCTGGAAGGCAAAACTATAAAGTCCTTGAACAAAAGATACACAGGTGGAGAAGCTCAGTCCCCTTTCAGTAGGCTCGGCTCCACGGGCAGCGTGAGACCGCCGATCGCAGGCAGCAGGACAACTGGGCAGAAACAGGTATGAACAACAGTGCAAGACAGGACAAAAAACTACGACAGTGATAAAAGGCGAGCTTTAACTAGACAGTAAACTCTCCACTCTAGAACGCGAAACAACCAACAATAATCCGGCATAGAGGCATAATGGCAGCAGGCTTAAGTAACAGCGAGAATCAAACTAAAGAACAAATAGGTGAGAGTTCAATCAGCGTGAGTGCCGATTGTGAAAGGGACAGCTGATCCTAAGAGAGGTTAATGATGAGAGAGCAAGATATAATGAGGAATCACAGGGGAGAATTCAAACCCGGTCAATGACAGCAGAACTATGATGTCGTCAACAGAGAGCTGTTAGCCATGAAGCTAGCTATGGAGAAATGGCAACACTGGCTGGAGGGGTCATCTCAACCATTTATGGTATTCATAAGAATCTTGAATATTTACGCTCTGCCAAACGTCTGAATCCAAGACAAGCCAGATGGGCCTTATTCTTTACACGCTTTAATTTTACTGTTACCTATCATCCAGGGTCCAAGAATATTAAAGCAGATGCTCTCTCTCATCAGACCGATGAGATTCCTCATTCCAGTACACCTGAGAACATTACTCCAGAGAAAATTCTTGTTGCTCCTGTACAATGGGATATTATCACCGAGATCAATCAAGTCAATGACCAGGTCCCACCACCCCCCAAATGCCCTGATAATCTCATCTTCGTTCCAGAACCTTTCCGAAAATGCCTCCTAACAGAAGTCCATGAGACTCCCAGTTCAGGGCCATCCAGGCATTACCGCAACCATACATCTTCTGCAAAACTGGTTTTGGTGGCCCACCTTATCACAGAATACTACCTCATTTATTCAGAACTGCATCATTTGTCAGAAATCCAAGACACCTCGGCAACTCTCAGCAGGTTTACTACAGCCTCTACCCACACCTTAATGTCCTTGGTCCCACATTGCCATTGATTTTATAACTGATCTGCCCAACTCCCAGTGTAACACTACAATACTCACTATAGTAGACTGTTTCTCCAAGGCCTTCCACCTTCTAGCACTGCCTAAGCTCCCTGGGTTATCAACCACCACTATTTGCCATGCCCAGTGAGCCTACAGATTTTCCTTCAGTAAACAATTGGTTACAACGGTTTGAGATCAAGCCCACACTCACCTACTTCATGCTGTCAGACACCAGACTCATTAAGCAAACCATCACCGTCGCCCTGGTCCTCCATATGTTCCGGGTCAATGGGTTTGGTTATCAACTCTAGATCTTCATTTCAAACTTCCCTGTAAGGAGCTTAGTCCCAGGTATGTTCATTCAAAATTCTAAAACAAATAACCCCAGTATCTTTCCGTTTAGATTTATCTAGTAATTATCTTATCTCTCCCACTTTTCACATATCCTTGCTCAAACGCGCTGGTGGCCCAGTTGGAGAGTCGGAGGAGGGACCCGATGAGCTGACTCCCCCCATTCTGGTTGACGGCGAGGCTTACCGAGTCCCCTAGCTGCTCGACTCCAGGCGATGGGGCGGCGTACTCCAGTATCTGGTTGTCGGGAGGGGTATGGTGTGAAGGAGCAATCCTGGGTAGATGCTGGTGACATTCTTGTTCCCACGCTCACAGGGGAATTCCACAGGACACATCCGGGAAAGCCGGCCCCTCGACCTTGCGGTAGACCCCGGCACCTTTTTCCTCCTCGCTTCAGGAACTGCTCGCGGAGGGGGGAGCTCTGTTACAGAGGAGGTCTCTGCTCTGCCTCCTCCACACCACCAGAGGGAACCGTCACCGGAATATTAACCAGTTTCTATTCGGACTACAGTTCCCATACTACCACTTTCCTGGGTTTGATTACTTTCTGTCCAGCTGTTCCCTATTAGCTTCCCTATTTAAACACCAAACAAACTGTGCTTCATTCAAGTCTTGTTTTGCCCCGACTACAATTCTGAGCAGTTATTAGTGTGTTTTGGATTACTGGTGTTTGACTTGGATTGTTTATACCGACTCTGCCTGTTTGCTGCCTGCCCCGATTATTGGATTTGTTCTTTGAATTTTGTGATTGTTTGCTGCCTGCCTCGACCCTTGCCTGTTTCCCGTTTTTCCTTTGCCTTGCCCTTGTTAATCCTGTCTGCTGTTTCTCGACCCTACCTGTCTGACGATTCTAATAAATGCTGCAAATGGATCCTCGTATGACTGGTTCATCATTACACTCTCCCTCAAAATTAATAGACTGATTTCTTTTTTGCATGTTCAAAGCAACAAATTAATATTGCAAAACAGAAAAACAATGTGTATGTATTGTCTGTATTGTAGTGGGATGTTTCATATAAATGTAAACATTTGATTACTGGGGGAAGTGTAGTGAAGGTAGCTGATGCAAACAGTAAAGGAGTAGAGAGAGAGGGAGGGTTTTAATACCTGGTACAGTAGATAATGCTCATTCCATTGCCAAGTACAGTGACAGCTGGTTGTTTAAACAGTGTCAGTCACTAGTATTAAACGTTATGGGCACCAGAGTGACAAATGTAAAGACACTATTGTCTTTGGCACAGTTTCATGTCTCTGAGGATTTAGGGTTTATTCTTCCTGAGCCTCTGGTAGGTGCAAAACTTATATTTTGTATAAAACATATATTTTTTGTAAATAACATATTTTGTTACAGATTTGTTAATAAGCTTGTGTGTGTGCTTTGACATTATTGTAATAATGTATTCTTTTTTGCGATGTACAATACTTCATTTAGATGATTTAAACAATTCAAAAGTTCTATCTGAAAACATACATTTATGATAAGGGAACTATTGTGTTCCTACTGAGTGTCATGCAAAGCCACAGTTTGCAACATTGATAGTAACTGTTCATACCCATTGAGATGTGGGAATGTTTAATAACAACATATTAATCTTCAGTTACCATGTTGAGATGTTTGTAAGACTTATTGTTTGTATAATAAATTAATAGACTTTGACACTGTTTGCTTTCTGAGTGACCTTTATCTATTTGCTTAATGACAAAAAGGTTAACTTTCAAAAACAGAATTCATTTCAAGCCAAGTTAAGTTGATTTTCTAGCAGTAAATTTTCCGGCCAAAATAAGAATTTGAAAGCAAAACTGCAAAACTTGCTATAGCATGGTTTTTGCAAATTTTTTAACTGTATGAAAGATGACATGAAAGCTATCCAAAAAATTTGTTTGGATGGATTTGCATGAAAACTGTACCCATTACTCAAAACTTGTTTAAGTCATGTGTGTGTTTCAGACAAACCTGCCAGAGTACTATAAACCATGGATGGACATTGCTAAAAATGTCACTGAACTCATCTCTTCCCACACCTTGCGCCACAGAGTTCATGACGTATGAAAATGCTATATTGTACCTACAAATGCTACAAAAGAAACAAATGCAAATCAAAGGAACATTTTCCATTTGCATGCAGGCTTTGATAAGAATTCAACCAATATGTACTATTTTTGAGCTACTATACACCTATATAGAAAATTATAGATCTCTATTCAACATATTACCTTTGTTTTCTTTTATTTTATTTTTTAGTTTCTGCCTGTGTGCATTGTATTGCTTAGTAATTCAGTTATTAGTGTCCAATGATTAGTTATGATGTGTCTAATACCAGATGCCTCTGCTGGAGACTCATCTGTTGGAGAATCATCGAGAACTGCGTTTGGCCCATCTTGCTTTGAGTACATTAACAATGGGTTACGTATGGCAGGAGGGGGAGAGAGAAACAGTAAAAGTATGTAGTTTTTAAACAGTTTTTATCTGTAGCACATCAAATTACACTTACTGTGTGTGTGCTGATCAGGGCATCCCCCCCGGACTGGTCTTGATGCTGATGTTTGTCTTAAACTCTCTCAGGTCCTTCCACGGAATTTGGCTGTGCCATTCTGGGAGGTGTCTCAGAGACTGGGTCTGCCCCCAATCCTCATCCATGCGGATATGGTTCTTGCCAACTGGAAGAAAACAGACCCAGATGGGTAAACATATGAGGTCATGTTAGTGACCAAATGAGGTCAAGCTAGTGACAGGGCCGGTCCCCTATGGGTGCTTCTCAATACTCAAATTGATGCTTCCTCGTTTCCTTGCTTCCTGACTCAAAAACTGACCAAACCAGCAGTTCTGTAGGACATTCCCTCAATTCTTTAATTGCACTGTGAAGAGGCGATGAACGAGTAGTAAGGAAGCTTCTTGATGAGTTATGAGTGAGGATACACAGGTGTGTCTTTCCCTTCCATCCTAAAGGGGTGGAGCTTAGATGCGAGAAAATAAGTGATGAATAGGACAAATAAAGAAATGAGAAGCATCCAAGGTGTGTTTATTTTGAAGTGGTGCTGCACAGACTGATTGGCATATGACATCAAAGTATTGTGAGAGTGATTCGAGAGCAGATAGCAGCGTATGCTTTTGGCCTGACAGTGAAAAGCAGCTTAAAAACAGGCCTTAGTATGTAGCATCCAAACTAAAACCAGACACCTGACAAAAGCATTTAACTCCACTAGGAAGGAAATTAATGACAAGACATTAAATATTAGGCTACACAAAAATTTTATACAGATTTTGACAGTGACAATGGGGTTGCTGGATCAAAAAGCACAAATAAAAAAAATCAGCTAAATTAATTCAATACTTAATTTCAAAAGCTCTATGCTGCAAAATAGTGTGACATTTAGTCATCCTTCAGCCTTTAACATATAGCTCACTGCACCATAGCGATCAAATCGACATTGAAGAAACAGAGAAGCACCAAGCACAGGTGTCACACTAACTTTCCAAAATATTTACCCTGTTTAGTTCATGTTTACTTCATAAAATTCATAAAAATGCTTCTTGTTTACTAACTTGTTGCCGTTTGTGGTAAGTTTAATGTTTTTGTCAATTCTTCTACATTCTGATGAGGGTGATAAGGTGTAATTGATAGGAATACTGGTCAATAAAACCACTTATTTAACACATTAACTTTAACAATATCCCCCAAAAGTGATAATATTGTCCATTTAATCACAATTCCTATTGGCCAAAATAATGATTTGAAATTTTGCAAGTTCAGATTTTTGCTTTTGCTGTTTAATTGACTTACTAACTTCATGTACAACCCCATTTTAAAAAAAGTTGGAATTCAGTGTAAAAATGTAAATATATAAAACAGAATGTAATGATTTGCAAGTCTCATATACCCATATTGTATTCACACTAGAACAGATAACATTAAATGTTAATGTCTCTTTCAACATTTCATGCAAAACATTAGCTCATTTTGAACATGGCAGCAACACCTCTCAAAGTTGTGACAGGGGCATATTTACCACTGTGTGGCAAATATACCCCTCTTCTTTTAACAACAGTCTGCAAATGTCTGAGAACTGAGGAGACCATTTGCTGGAGTTTTGGTGGGTAATGTTGTCCTATTCTTGTCTGATATAGGATTCTAGCTGCTCAACAGTCCTGGGTCTTTGCCAGATTTTTCATTTTATGATTCACCAATTGAAAACATTTGGTGCAAGACTGCAGGCAGGCCAGTTCAGCACCCGGACTCTTCTACTACGAAATAATACTGTTGTAATGGATGCAGTATGCGGTTTAGTATTGTCTTGCTGAAATATGCAAGGCCTTCCCTAAAAAAGACTTTGTCTGGATGGGATATGTTGTTCTAAAACTTGTATATACCTCTCAGCGTTGATGGTGCTTTTCCAGATGTATGCACATGCCATAGGCACTAATGCAACCCTATACCATAAGAGACCCAGGCGTATGAGCGGTGCGCCAATAACAAGCCAGATGGTCATTTTTAGTCTGAAGGACATGGTGTCCATGATTTCCAAACAGAATTTCAAATTTCGTCTTGTGACCACAGTTTTCCACTTGGGCTCAGTGCATTTTAAATTAGCTTTGGCTCAGAGAAGACAGCAGCATTTCTGGATTGTGTTCACATATGGCTTCTTAGCATAATAGCGCTTTAACCTGCATTTGTGGATGGCATGGCAAACTGTGTTCACAGACAATAATTTGTGGAAGTGATCCTGAGCCCATGCAGTGATTTCCAAGACAGAATCATGCCTGTTTTTAATGCCATGCCACCTGAGGGCCTGAAGATTATGGGCATCCAATACTGACTTTTGGCCTTGTCCCTTGCGCAGAGATTTATCCAGATTCTCTGAATATTTTGTTGATATTATGAACCATGGATAATCTTTGCACTTTTCTTTTGAGGACCATTATTCTGATACTGTTCTACAATTTGTAGACACAGTTTTCTGCAGCTTGATGAACCTCTACCCATCTTTACTACTAAAAGACTCAACCTCTCTAAGATGCTCTTTTTATACCCAGTCATGTTACTGACCTGTTGCCAATTAGCCTAATTAGTAGAAAAATGCTCCTCCAGCAGTTTCTTATCAGTACCAATTACTTTTTAACCTTTTGAAAGGTGTTGCTGCTCTCAAATTCAAAATGAGCCAATATTTTGCATGAAATAGTAAAACTTCTAGCCTTCAACATTTGATATGTTGTCTGTGTTCTAGTGTGAATAAAATATGGGTAAATGAGATTTGCAAATCATTGCATTCTGTTTTTATTTACATTTTACACAGCATCCCAACTTTATTTGAACTGGGTTGGTAGATTGCTTAAATGCATGCCAGTGTGATGATATAGCAATTTTATTTTAGAGAATACAATTTATTAAAAAACGTAATTAGCTACAATGCTTTAAAACAGGCTAAAGAAAATGTGCGAAAAATAAGCATTTGAAGTAATGTGCAATTTGTCTGCCTTAACAACTCTTCCTATCTGTTTGTTTTTCATGCACAATTGGATGCTGATGGTTCCCAGACCTTTTACTATGGAGTAAGTATTTTGTTGAATTTAAAGAACCAGCAGAGGGAGCCATCTCATTATGTACAATGTAGAAAATGCAAATAATCTCGATGTGTATTCATGTCCACTTTGCAGCTGTTGAAGTTATGTCAAGAATTAAACACCACAATGAAAACACGTTACAACCAGCTTGTATATCTGGTTTATATTCTTCTGAATCTTGACTGTTCTTGCCTTCTTTAGCAACTTAGAGTTGTTATTGACACTGCCCGGAGATGAGACTGTGCGAGGTTTTTTTCTTGTTACACTGCTGGTGGAGTTGGCAGCTGTCCTCGGCCTGAAGGTCTGACACCTTTTAAAAGATTTTCAAATGCCACAGTTCACAGACAGTTCACTACGATACACAGTGAAGATAAACCCTAATTATAAATGCAAATTTATACTAATACATTGTTATTTGAACAAATAACAGATCAACACTAACAAAAAATACCATGTTGTTCTTTAAAATATCTCAGAATAGGCTTAATATCGGACATCATTATACCACATATGAAAATGCCACATGCCTTTTGTCAGAAAGTTTATTGCATACTGGATCTTACAAATGATGATGCTGTTTCTTTTCTTTTTTTACAGTCAATTCCTGAAGTTATCAAAGGTGTCCATTTTAATGATATTGCTATGGTCACCAAAGCTCTGAATGTTGTAGGTCAGGCCATAGACAGCATGAAGCAGGCCCTTAAACTAATGCACGGTAATATATTCAGATGATAAATTAATTCAGGTTCATTAATGCATTAATTCAGCCAACTTCAATACTTCATCAGTGACATCTTTTTCTTCTGCCTCAGATTATGTAAATCCCTCTATATTCTATGGTATTTTAAGGATATATCTGTCTGGGTAAGCCAGAGCTTTCACAACTTGTTGGATTCTGTTCAAAATTTCCCTAAACCTATGAGATTTTGTTCTGTGTGTGCCAGATGGAAAGATAACCCATCAATGGCACAAGGACTTGTGTATGAGGGAGTTCAGGAGAAGCCAATGGAGTTTTCCGGGGGAAGTGCCGCCCAGAGCAGCACCCTACACTGCTTTGATGAACTACTGGGGGTCAAGCATGAAGGTGACAGTGGTAGGAAAATCATCAGTACTTTCCCTCATGGCCTGCATCATATTGTTATTGTATTATAATGGAGTTATACTTAATGTGTGGTACAGTTCATGACTGCATTTAATGTTAAGAATAAGTCAGTCATGTTTTACATGATCACAGTATGCCATGTTTGCCTGATAAGATCTTTCAATGGCTGATTCTCATACTAATACTTTAAACTTACATATGAAATTCCAATTTATCATTATTTTTAATATTTTAATATATCAATATATTAAGTTATTTATCATTATTTAATAGTAGTTCAATATTCAATCAGTAATAAGTCACGGGAACACAACTGGGACAGAAATAGCACAGTTTCCTGACAATGGCCTAAATAATAATATATGTATTTATTGCAAATTGCAAAGAGATCTAAACCATTTACATTCAGATCACAAAAATTTGGTGATACATTATTCTCAGTTTTACATTGTATTTTAATAAAAGAACAATTACAAATACATGTGACAGATGAGAGGAAAAGGATAAATGGGTTCTAGAAACAGTATTAACTTCAAAGAAAATACATATATTTGCATTTAAGTTATTGAGTACTTGTCATTAAATTGATGTTTGGTTCTGTGAATTAGGGGTCTTTCTGAAAAGAATGAGGGACTACATGCCCCCATCTCATAAGCATTTCATTGAGAACATCTCTAGTCACCCATCCCTACGCAACTTTGTGGTCCAGCAAGCAGATGAACACCTAACTCAGGCATTTGAACAGTGTTTAGCTCGGCTGGTGGATTTTCGCAATTATCACATTAATATTGTTACCCGTTACATCACTATACCAGCCTCTCGCGCCAAACAGCTCCGCACTAACGGGCAGGAATCTGTCGAAGACCTTGAGACAATCAGGAAAGCCCCCACAGCCCTGGAAGAAAGAGGAACTGGAGGTTCAGGGATTATGAGCTTTCTGAAGAGAGTACGAGATAATACCAAAGAAAAGTCCTTCTCACAGTATTCCAATGAGAACTGGGTCTCACCAGACCCATCAATGATGGTAATACAAAAGGTGACGTCTGAGCTCAACATATGAAAATCAAAGCACCAAAGCAACTTTAAACAACAATTGGTAGTGCTTTCTACATGTAATACTCTGAAACACTACATTGTAAAAAATCAAACCAAAATAATAAAAAAGATTTTGATTCTTGTATCTTGATTGTTTGTACTTTTTGGATCATTGTGTTTGGTGATTTAAAATTTGTTGCCACAGTGTAACAACGTCACATGTTTTCCAGCATTAAAAATCCAAAAGCAGTGTTTCAAAGGGTTGAAATGTTTGCATTTGTTGGGACAGTGTGAATTAATACAACAATCTATTATGACAATCCATTATATTCAATGAGGTCACATTGAGGATCTTCAGAAATTTATGATATAAAATAAAGAAGAAATTTTGATGAATATGACTAGGTCACTAATCAAATATAAGCAAATTTGTTACATTGACCATGTTAACTGCTTTGTACAAAAGGTCAGATTTCATAGCTCTCATTAAAATATACACGATGCGCTTTGAAAAGTTCTTATATCACACTGGGATAACGTGGACCATCAGGTTCTGCACAGACTTTAGGAGTGCATGCCAGCTTGAGAGTGTGCTGTCATTAAAGCAAACAGAGGACATACTGTACCAAATTCTGAAATACTTGAAATGTTTATCTGAAATGTACTTTTCACTTAAATTGTTATACTGATAATATGATTTATAATGAAAATGTTGTAGAAAAGAACAGAAACATTTTCACTTGTCTCAGACTTTCAGTCTCAGACTCACTATGTCTATAAAGGTTTCACCAGCATTATTCAACATTACTGGACATTACAATGTCCAGATTATAATCACAGCAATGTGCCAGTTACCTATCTACTGCACCTGATTAAAGAATATTAGCTTATATACAGTACTACTATCTTTTCAAAGCTCTTATATGCTTCTGGTTTAACTCTCTTTTAATTTTTGTCTTGGAAAGCTGACAAATTCAAGCTGACATTCTTTGTTATATGACAACAAGGACCATTTTTAAAATTAAAATTATATAACATTTTCATTTGAAAAAAGCCTTCTATTTGAGCCATGCATAACATGTATGAAAATGAGGGTTACAGACATTATATGTTAAAGAATGTCATTATTTCAAGCCAAACCATAATTTGAACCATCACATTTAGTTTCCATTATATGCAACCACTAATATTTCCATTTAATTTAAATCAGAACACAAAATATGTCCTCTCTACAAACTGTGTAATTTGGTCCAAACCATGAGCCTCAGTTCCTGGATGACAATTGGCTGCAAAATGATAGCTATCTGCTTTCATATTGCATTTTCTATATGATCATATTGTATCATATTTATTTTTAGAAAATAACTGGAGAATTTCAGTATGCAGCTGTCGCTTCTCATTTGCATTTCTGGATGTCATTTCTGTATACTGTAATTATATAATTCTGTGCAAAGCTTAACTATGGGTATTTGGTTTATTCAATGGTTATTTTATCCTATTGTAAACCTATTAATAAAATATAGTGTGAGGTAGATATAGACATAAAAAACTGGTAACCATTCAGAGAAAATAATTTAGTATGGCTGTCAATATGACAAAAGCAGATCTACAATTACCAATTCTACAATTACCATTGGCCCTGTCACAACTAGAACAGGTCATGGTTCTGTTCAGTGTTGCCAAGTACATCGTCTAGAATTGGTCTGCTTTTAAACTGTTGATACAGATTGTTTTTTTCCCTGTGTAGCAAATCTTTGACATTTGACTAAAATGCTTGTATTGGCATTTCACTTTACTACTACTATACAGTGATTTTTAAGACACTGTGTATAATGTATAACAGTGACTGTAAAATATATATTTTAGGTATGGGAGTGGCATATTTTGAGTTTTGGCATGGGCTATGGTCACTGGGCTAGTTTTGACTAGGCATTGGGCTGGTTTTGTTACACAGATCTGGCAACCCTAGATCTGTTAGCCCAAAGCAGGGATAACTACAGATCACCACGTCACAGTAGAGATAACACCAGTAGAAAGGTCATGATCATAATTCTAATCTGTAACTATAGAGGTTTCACTATGAATTATGACTTTGGGTGTGTACTATAGTTCCTCTGGGCATTCATGTGCTGATTCAAGAATCAGCTTTCCTGGGGTATAATGTTTTCTGTTATTGGGTGGTAAGGTGTGTCTAGGTTAGGGATGTCCAGGCCTTGTATTAAATGTAGTCCGGATATGACCTACACTTATGAACCTCATGGTTTATGGTTCATATCTAAGTAATTCACAGATCATTTCAAAAGTCATGTCTTAACCTGTAATGTTATATTGATAAACGCGAAACTAAGGGTGTTGGTTTCAATCAAGCACGACTAAGAATTTCCCACAGAGTATTGCCTGAAAGATGAATGATGACTTAGAGGGCGGAGCATGTTACACCCTTTATGAGACTCATTGTTTCCAAAAACGGCACGTGAATGGCACAAAAGTAAATCCATCAGCTTTTTCCAAAAAGTCTACTGTATATAATGACATGTATGAAGATAGCTTTGGTTTTCTAAATAAATTTGCTCAGCTTACATTGTCATCCAGACTTTATTTATTAAACGTTACACAATTACAACAGCGGTATACCAGAAGTAACCTGGGGTTCTTTGCTCTAGGGCACAATGGAGATTGGTGAGCATAATAAATTGCATCGTATTAACACAGTATGTTGCAGCAGACACGATCTTGAAAAATTGGTACCACCACCCCATGAGGTATGCTTTTAGTCATACGTTCAGAGGAATAAAAATAACTTTAAAAATATAAAATATATTAAAATTCAACTAATATAACACCAGGTCAATTCAATAAGAAAATTCACTATGGTGCGTTTCTATGTGGTCAAGTCTCTGTGTTCTGGTTCCTCATAGAATTTTTTTACCTGTTTCAGTGTCCCACTGTACATAGGACAATAAAAGTATGACTGCTTGGAAAAGTTATAGCTTATGTCTCTTAGACAAGCGGCATTGGTTAAAGATTTTATTTATGGTCACAGAACAAATGGTGTGGGATTAGTTTTATGCCAAAGTTAAAACCATTAATGTCTCTATTATTGACAGGGATATATTTCACTTTTTAATATTTATCTTTACAATATATTTAACTATATTTTTACAATTTTATGACAAAAATGACCTGTACCAATTATGTTTCTAGAAGTTTGCTGAATTTGTTCACATCCTAAAATAAGTATGAGTGATACTAATAGTGATGCGTGTAATGTGTCTTTAAAGTAATACTTTACTTTAGTTAACATCACAGAATGTTTAACTAAAAATAAAAGCTGTGACATGAATGCATACATTCTTTAGCGAACAGCAAAAGGAAACTACCTTTGGCCACAGTGTAGCATCCGGCTGCTATACATCATCTGTGTGTAGGAAAAGGAAAAGGGAATTAGCCTGGGGGAGCAGTTTTGCTGAAGCAGTTATCTAGGATCAGAATAGCCCTGTCCTGAACCCACGCTTACCCCAAGCACAGTATTATTCTGCTGGGCCTGGCCTAAGTTTTATACTATATGCTCCACTGTATGCAATAGATGGAGAGAGAAAGGGAGATAGAGAGATGTACTGCATTTATCAGAGAGATTTTCTATGCCTACATCCACCCACATGTTCTCTCTCTCTTCCTGCTCATTTACCTTGTCCATTTGCTCACAATGATTCACTCTTCCTTAAAATGCCTCTTATGGAAAACATAGAGATATGGATATTGTAGGATTGATTTGGTCATGTTTGCAGACACGCACGTATGGTGGCCCCAAAAACTATTTGGATACTTAAGCCCCATTAAACATATTACACATTGTGTAATATAATCAAATATCAAACCAAGTGGAATTTCTAAACAGATGAAGCCAGATCTTGTTTTACAAGGGATCAAAAAGCACATTTCTGATCCATACTGTAATGAATCTTTAGTGAATGTATGAAGTCAATTCTCCTCATCATACAACTGATCATACAAGGTGTCCTACAAGTGCAGGTTATATTATATATGTCTATATTATATATTGTTAGGAAACCACCAGCTTTGTTGTTTTGGCAAATTTTTAATTACCAGCCAGGTGTCTGCTATTGCTCAAGTGCAAAGGGGATTACAATATATATATATATATATATATATATATATATATATATATATATATATATATATATATATATATATATATATATATATATATATATATATATATATATATATATATATATATATATATATATATATATGCCCCTCTATTTTAAAGTTTTGTGGCCACTGTACACTATATCCACAACCGGATGTTCGATGCAACAGTGGCTTATCTTATGAGGTCTCTTTATCTATTGCTTATCTCATATTTTGGTAAAATATGCAAATTCTGACTTGTGAGTCGGAATACCCCTGACATGCATAGGTAGCCTGGAGAGCAATGATCGTCACAATGAATGATCAAACAATTCAAAATTATCTGTATCATTGTGGAATTTTCCTCATATTTCATGACACATTGTGAGCCTAGCGCATGTCTCACAGTGACAACATCCAAAGACACGCATACATTTGCGCAAATGTGCTATCACTAGACGGGGATAGACGTTTTACAGGATGAAAGGGTGAAAGGTTAAACTTAGTCACCAGAACAAAGGGCTGACAGGAAATGACAGTGAGGTGGACTCGGTACCAATGCAATACTCCTATGTCTTATTTGTCTAATTACTTGCTTCCTCTTTGGCCAAGACAAATACAGCACTTTCCGTATTGCCTAAGAACACTGCCTGCCCTGACAACACGCCCACAAACACAGCAGTATCACTAAGGATGTACTCATTCTATGCTGTTAGGAATATTAGTCAAGAGGGGTGCGCTTGAAGCTGAACACAATATAAAAAGGCATGTATGCTCATCAACCAAAACAGTCCCCTGGGTGCTAAATTGGCCCCTTTCAATTTCCCAAGTCAAAATTTTGCACATTCCTTTCATTTTACTTGTTCGGTAGACTGCTTTTTTACAATCAAAGTTTGCAGTGAAATCTGCTTTGTTGTGTGTGAAGCTCAAAATGACTGAGGTTCCTGTATATTGGGAGGCGTCCTGACCTCTGGGTAGCACAAGATCAGCCAGTCAGATAAGAAAGATGCAGAAAGTGTTAAGTATGTTGTTAAAGGGAGAGTTCACCCAGACATTTACTAGTTTTAAATAATACTAAATATAATTTTATGCAACATCCACCTTACAACATCCATAACATTCATTGATTATATTCCACATCTTTTAAAGCCATGACAGCTTTATATGAGGAAACAGATCTAAATTTAAGTCATATCCACTGATAACCTGAAGACTTTGAAAATAGTAATAATATAATAGTGTAATAAATATAGTGACTCATATTTTTGTGGTGTCTGTATAATGTTTTCTTCCTTTTTGTAGCTTAACAGATGTAGTCATTTGCTCCTTCATTGTTTTATTTGTGTTCATCAGAAAACACAACAGCTAATGGGTTGGAAAACATAAGGAAGCGTAGTCAAAATAATGACAGAATTTTCCATTTTGGGCGGATTATTTCGTTAAGAAATGTTAACAGTACTGGATGCACAGGTGAGTCAGTATGGGGTTGTTTAAGAAGCAGAATAACATGAAAGAATAGCATTCTACATTGTTGTCTCATCACCTCACTATATTGCATGTTTAGTTGGGTGAATTGCATTATCATAGATATTTTAATCCAGTTTTGTGGCACAATGTCTTATATGTTGGCAGTTTAAAGTCAAACAATGAGCTACAAAAGTCACAATTGACTGAGTTCATTTGTTACAATAGAAATGGAAGGTCACATGGAGCACTGCATTCTGGGATACAGTACCAGTGCACTGTGTGCTGGTTGTATACTGCAAATTTTGGCAAATGTAGTAGGTCAGCTGGTGCATTACATGCATTCAGAAAATATATCCATTTTGCACAGTATTCATATTGCACTATTGGATACATAGTTTGAGTAGTATGGTACTGCTGTTCCTATTATGTCAACAGGTTTAGCAGTCCTTATGACTAAAGGTCCCTGTAATTTAATACATTTCTAAGTTGACCCCCTGCTTTTTGCTAAATAATTTACAAGAAAAAATGCATGTCATCAAGAGATGTCATTATCTACTATAGTTGCTAGCAATCATTTATTTGCCATTGACCACAATATACAGATAATTCTGACTTTGTTTCTCAACCTTTTTTATATGTTTCTCCGTGCTGTGCAACTTTCATCTTTATCATTATTTACTATTTTTCCACCAATGTACAATCAACATTTCCTGGAAGCCAGTTCGCACATATTGAATGCTTACCATCAGGGTGCTTATTTAAAGGAGGCCGGCTATTGAGTGTAAGACTCAATAGCCGGTGCGTGCACACTGCAAGTCTTAATGCTCAGATCTGATCTTGAGTCCTTATCCGATTATTTGGCCCACCTGTTTACACTCATGCCCCGTATCTGATGCATGTGTTTACATTATTCTCCCGGCCAAAAGAGACTAGTTTCCAGTCATTCACTAATATGAGCACCATGATTGACCCTCAATTGTGGATGGACTTTTGCTAATTCATCTGTTCAAAAGTTTGGAAAAGTACACCCAAAAGCAATTAAACGAAAAAGTTTTTTTAATGCTGCTTTGATAATGACTGCTTTAATGATTTCCAAATCCGTGAAAAGCCTCCATATAACAACTCCTAACTATAGCCTCCTTATATTTGGCTTTAGTGCTCTTTATTTTGCACTAGCATTGCAGCCAGGTTTGGTACATGCGCGGAATTATATAACGCAATCCATCGTGGAACTGTGATGTTACAGCCAAGGTGAGTTATGTGTGTTTACATGTGCAACAAATTCCGATCTGTGTCAGATGTGAGCAAAAAAAACCAATAATTGGGGCCAGTGTAAATGCAGCCTAAATCTGTGTTAAAGCGCCTATGCCCACCCCATTTGAGGGTTGTCCCCCCCAAAAAAAAATGCTGTGTATTGTAAATTATAAACAATACAAATGCAAATGGAGCAAAAATGTTTTTTTACATAATAAAAATATTTTGGGTTACCCCTCCCTTGCCTCACAGTGCTTAAAACTGATATAAGATAATTTGTCAGTACATTAAAATACAGAGGAAGTACAAAAAGTCCCGATATTAAGACAATTTGGCTTTAATTAAAGCAAACATCTTTATAAGAATGGGTGCTTAAATGGTTTTGAAGAAGAATATTTTGATTTATTTAGTCAGTTTTTTCATTGAACCAGAGAGAAAGTTTGAGAATAAGAAAAATGACACAGCCTCCATGCTACACTAATAACTGTAGTAAGGTTTTCCTCTGTGTGCACATATCCTTACAAGTACAATTTTGGTTGTATTATTTGTGTTACCTTCAAAAATTGCTCTTGAGAAATTAATGCCCATGCCCATGCTGGACCAATCATCAGTTTGAGCCCCACTCAGAGCGGGTGTCTAAGATTGGTTTCAGCTAAACACACGTGTGCACTAGATAATATGGGAAAGTAATCCTCGGGTAGATAACAGTCCAATCACAAAGCAGGTAATCGAAGATAAACTTAAAGCTCCATCTGTCTGGATGCAAAGCCACCAGATAACAGTCAGAAAGTCACTGCCCATTTCTATCACATCCCTAACCAGTTAAAGTTTATTTTGGTCAATAAAATCCATTTTTCGACACTTTGACAGATTAAAATATCTTATTATTTATTCATTTAAAACGCTAAGGGTTTGTTCAAAGGCACAGACTCCTCAACTTACTGGTCACATCTACAGTACCCAGACATGATCTCAAAGATCTTTAAAATAATAGTTCAGCCAAAAATATAATTATGTGAATAACCATTACAGAATTATTTTTGGTGTTTTAATCTTATTTCGTGTTACAGTAAAAATAAAACATGTTTAGAATGCCAAGAGTGTAATTTAATAACCACTTGATTTTCTGTTACCGCTATGCCACTAAAACATGTTAATAGTTTAGTGGTTAAAGATGTGACGTTAAAGAGTTCAATACAAGGAGTCGGTTTTCATGTAGATTGTTCCAAACATCATTTCAGCAAACAAAAGAAGGTTTGTGTAACTGAAACTTCTACGGTGATGAATGGTGAAATGATTTACTAAAGTAATGGAAAAAATGAACAATCTGATTTCCACCCTTTCAATAGGAGGGGATATGATTGATGATCTTATGGTTCCATGTTCTCGTGATACCATAAAGAGATGGATGAAACTAACAATCATTTAAGTTTTGAAGCAATTCTTTACAGGGAAACACCTCCCAATGTACAATCATATAAAAAACAGTCTCGTACTGTACATACAGTAACAATAGAGTAATTGTTTGAATTGATTATTCAAATGGTTTCAGTGTGGATTAGGTTGGTATTAAAAGACACACTTACCCACAATATAGTAAACACTGACAATGGCAATAAAACCTAAACAGAAATCTCTACTGAGAAATGTCACTGTCAAATAGGACAAACAAAGTGCCAGTAATGTCATTCTGAGCATTATTTTATCTGTTAGGATAATCATCACATGTGGACAGAACTGATTTGCTATAGGTTTTTCTGTGATTGTGAAACAAGAGCTTCAATATCCTATGGAACAACAAGGTGTCAGTTCCACATACTTTAGTTCCACATGATTTTAACCCATTTACATTTGCATGCATGCAAACTGCAATCATATCACATGGCGTGACATATCCTGCCTGTCAATTATTGTTAAGCTTTGTAAACAGTAAAACACTGCATACATTAAAAGAAAACCCTGTAATGTACAGATATTAGAAACAATGTGGGCTTTATTTTAATTTGGTAATTTGTTTAGTTTATGTGAGTGTATTCGGCTGTGTTATGGTGATTAACTGTTATTATAACATGGCATAATCTTGCATTTTGTTATGATGATCTGAATTTAAATACTTTAATAAAAGCATCATAGCAATGATTAATGTATGACAAGTGTGAAAAAAGGTTAAATCTTTTTAAAGCACACTTACAGGTAACAGCAATAAATTTAGTCACTGACAAACATTTTTTGACCGATACCTTCAAGTCAAATTGAATACATTTTTCATTGTTGTAACAAAAAATAAATGCCAGATTACACTAGATTTTGATAGATTGTGTTTAAATGTATGGACAGAGCATGAATGGACAGCAAGAAATAGACTGAACAAAACTCTGAGTGTGTCTAGGGAGAGTTCTGAAGGAAACAAAACCTCGAACACTCTGTCCTTTCTGTGTTATGTTTGTATGTTCCACAACACTCCTCTCAGCTAAAGCTCATTAATCCATACTGATCAGAGGCTTATGTCCCAGAATTCACTGGGAAAACATTACAGCTGCTCCAGTGGGAGGTTCAGGCTTGTTCAGAGCACTAGCACTACAGGCAGTATACAGGTGGGAGATATTACAGCAGGAGCAAGGAAGTGGCAAGAAGAATACTGACCCTTAAATTAGGGAACTAATGTGTGTGTCAGTTTTACAATATAGTTTTATAAAGCCTATTGTCATTTACTGTAGTCAGCCAACAACCTCAGCTGCTTGAGTTTGTGTGTACAACATGTAATTATCTTCAGGGTTATGAATTGATTTACAAAGATCAGTAATATTTCAAACTGTCCTGCCAAAGCATGCACTACTTCAAAGCCAAAGACAACTAAATTAAAGTTATATTATGCCATTCAGTAATGGCATAGCCCTTGGCAAAGGGACTGTTTAAAAAGATCAGAGCAGAAGGTATTGACTTTGATGATTTATAATATTTCTAGGCTTCAGTTATGATGTTGTCAACTGCCTTTTAAAGCCACATCAATATGTATAAGACAGGCAAAATCCCTTTAAATACATGATATGGAAAGTCTCTTGCATACTATTTGGCCTTGTAAGAACAGGTTTCACTTCCATAAAATTTATTTTATAAGGCATTGTTCAATGTAGTCAGTCTGGCCACAAAGAAATGCCTCTATTTGGGGGTGAGAAATGAAATTATCACTCAAAAAGTCACGTGAAACACATTTTGTGCAACTGAGAACATGGTTAATGGTTTGTTTGTCTGTAAAATGAAAGTGGGCACCGAACCAGCTCTGATTTATAACTTGGTCGTCATTTTTAAAGCTGTTGATCAAATTCACATTTCTTAATAGGAGCCAAAAAATCAATGGCTTCAACAAATAAGAGAATTTCCCACAGTTCAACACTTTCCCAACACATAGTAAATTAACAAAACAAGTGACCCTAAAATTGTCAAATGTGATGAAAAGTTACATCTAGGCTGAACTGGCTTAAATAAGACAATTCAGCCTAGATGCAAAAAAAATACCCTATCCCCTTTTGCTGAGCTAGAACATAAGAACATAAAATGAAATACATTTAACAAATGCAACAACATTACAGAACAGGTCACCTCAAAATGAAAATTCTGTCTGTATTTACTGTCTGTTTTTCAGTGTTAAATTCACTGTCAATTTCTCAATGGTAGGTCTCAAATCTTAATTTCCATTCTGAATATAACATGTGATTGGCTACAATGGACGCAAGAACCGTTGGTGTTTGACATCATCAATGACGTCAAGCCTGGCATGGTGCACTATTTTGAATCTGCAAATGAATGAGATTGGGCAGAAGGGATGATTATCTGTGAATATCAACTTTAATTTTGCTCTGTTCCTCACAGAATACTACCAAATGGCTTCAAATGCTTTTAAATGGCTTCAAAAGACTTTTTGATATTTGACATATACTTTTTCTTTTCTTGTGTTTCACTGAAAAATAGCAGCATACAGTTTTAGAATACTCCGATAGCGGGTAGTAAATTGTGCTAGGAACGCCGAGGTCATTGAACTGATAAATGTATAATTTGAATGCCCTGTTAATTGCTATTATAAGTCTAAAAATCTACTAAATGCATATATGTAAATGTAATGTATTACTGTGTAAGTAACAGAAAGAGGAAGACCCGGCTACTATACTGCGTGTATGGGTGCTTGAATGGTGGAGAGTTTGTAGCTTGTTTTACAGTAGTTGCTTAGAATTTAAAGGCAATATGTAATGTTTGTCATTAGAGGTCGCATATTCAAAACAGTAACAAAGTCCCAGCAAAGTCCCAGCTCAAAACAAACATAATAAAAGTACATTTGAATGTACCCGTGGCATTAGCAAAAACATTGACTTTCTATTTATGCATATTTATATTGACATTTATGTATATTACATTAACACATAATAACCGATATTGATCCTTGTTTAATTTCTCCTCTTCTTATGTCATTTAATTCATCCATACGTTTACATTCCTTGGAGTTATCTGGCAACAGAACCTGCTGCAAATGACTGTGCGAAACAACAACAGAGTGGTGTGCTAGATACTACAACTACTACTTAGGCATTTTATCATTGACATCACAGTGTTGCCATGGTTTCTATTACAGTAAAAGTGGAAACCTGGGAAGACGTTGATATTACGTCATTGACAGGTGACAAGGAAATTATTTAAAATTGTAAATTTCTCAGGATTTACAAATACTTGGAAACAGTACACAACTGAACATAATATATACAATATATGCCACTGTGCAAGTTGTACCTTTTAACTTGTCGTTCATGTTAAAAAAAATTCTGCGAGCAACTTGCAATTTTATCTTTTAAACAGAGATGGCAATAGAGAGGCATGTTACAGATTGCAGTTTCAACTATTACTTTTAGCCAATAATTGAAAAGTGCAGAAAATTTTTGTTTTTTAAATGTTGCATTTGACCTCCACATTCCATTGCCATATGAACACATCCTGTAATCCCAATCCCAGCCACTCCTACACGCTTACACACATACTCACATTAAACCGTTTTTATGCTGCCATCTGCCTAAAATAAATCTCTGCAATAATAATATTCCATCCAGCAACATCAAGACGTAGTGTCTGGCCAATCCTAACACAATGAATTCCAGCAGTCTGAGAATTATATGTGAATTACGCCAACAATTTATGGCCTCTGCCCACTCTTCTATGCACTACTTCAGAAGCATGTAAGAGAGAGCCTTCATCTCCATATGCCCTCTGTCTCTAAAACACATGCAAAGTTAGGGTGAGGTTGGTTATTGAGCAAAGCCCCCTCTCATTTACCCCTCATTCCCTCTGTATTTCACACACTCAAGAAATATTTGTTGCAGTTGGGGTCTAGACAGCAGTGCTCTGGTGTTCTGGCAGTCAGCTCTATAAAAGCTAATTGCCCAGAACAAAATCTTGTAACAACGTGGTGCACTACAACCTGTATGGAACTTTTATAATTTTGGTACTTAATAAATCCCTCTCTCATCATTGTCGCTTACTCAAACTCTGCATTCCCACCTTCACAAGAATTCAAACATTCTCTCACTTTCTCTTTCCTCTCTCATTAAGTCCAATGGAAAATTCTTCCTCTAGATTTATCAGCATGTTAATGAAGAGAACAGAATAAAGAGCATGGGAATTAAAGAAAGGCAAGTTTTTTCCCAGAAATTCCTGCCAGCGCTGAGCGGTAAGTGTCTATGAATTAAATGCTCAGTAATACCTGAGAAGATGAGAGTATAGGAAACCAAGATATACATTTGGCCGACACTTTTATAGTTGATTCAGAATATACATTTTATGAGTGTATTTCCTGGGTTTTGAACCTATGACCTTGTGCCACCTGAATGACAACAGGTCTGGTCCATATTCCTGCATATTTTGACCAAGAACTTAGAAAGTAACTCTGTAATTAAAATGTCTGCCCTTCACAAAAAGTAATGAATATTTCATGGACATATTTCATTAAACAAAGCTGAATATACAGTTTTGTTCTGGGATGTCTAGTTTACTTGCTACTGTCTGCTTAAGTTATATAATATATGGTGTTTTGTAGTTTTAGTATATTGACGTTTTGTATTAAGGTTAAATTTATTTATTAAAATGCTGTTTCTAATGTCTCTAATTAAGATCCTCATTCTTTTTGTGCCATAACAATACAAGTGCCAGAACAAGTTAGAATTCCTTTTTCTAACAAAAAAGAAATATCATATAAAAACATTGGTAGTAATATTTAAATATTAAATAAATGTTAAATACATCCTTCTAAATAACTTCATCTTGTTAGTAGCTACATTTTCAAAATTTTTTGTAAACACTGGTATTCTGCAGGCAGTAGTATTATTATTGAATGCATTATGTTAGGGTGTACTGGCATGCTGTGAAGGATGCGGCTAGTAATGTTACTAACGAGTACCTCATTAAAAGCAGATGTAATGAATGAGCACTAAATTTCCTGGCAGGAGTATTCAAGGCATTTTCTGTTTTAATATCACGCTCCCTAAGGAATGAATGCTATCAGACACACTAGACACTTAGAATTCTAATATGACCTTTTAATGGGTCCATGCAAAGCAAGTTCAATCTATTGCTTCTTTTTCTTGTTGGCACCATACAGATCCTTCTAACATGTCATTAACATGGCCTTCTAACATGAGCTTCCTTCACATGTACCATGGTAAAACTGCTTGTCTTGTAGCTTCGTCTCTCAGTAGGGTGAAGGTAGATGGTAAAAATCACAGATAAATTAAAATGCTCTGACACTGAAATTGTTGGTTGTAGAGAATGGTAAATTAAAAAAATTCTCACAGATTAAAAAAAATCCCCTTCAGTCTTGAAACACTAGAGGCAGAGGCTAATAGTTCCTAGTCTTCCAATTTGCCAGCTTATCAGCATGGCTCAAACTGATTGGCTTTCATGTAATTTATTGTCAGTGACAACACATCTTTCTTCTACTACTACAGTAAATTTAAATATTCTTGTTAACGTGTGTGCACAGTATTCTGCAGCATGCTATCAGAGCTCTGACAATCATCCACCTTCAGCTCCACCTGTTTGGATCTGTTTACAGGACTGTGCAGGAATATTATAGTGATATTAATAATTACCACATTATAGTTTCAAAAGATTTAGGGCGTGCATAAACTAGTCAGGTAGTCGACTACTTAAACCACTAGTCGACCCTGATAGAAACCATTAAGTGTGTATTAAGGATATGATGCACATTTTTATTAACACAAACTAGCAAGCCAGCAACTGAGGAGAGAACAAGTGAATTATGCAGTTTATAAATTAATAATGTACATTTTGTGTTATTCTGTTATTAACATTTTAACCGGTTGAGTGGTCTCAAGTGATGTGACATGGTCTCAAGAACATTCCCTCAAGAGGGAATGTTCTCAGAACGTTGGCTGTTTTTTAAAATGTCTCTTGCAGTACTACAAAAAGTTCTTGCAGTAACATTAGAAGACACTTTTAGTACATTAAATAGAACATTTTATAACAAATGTAAAAACAACATTCTTAAACATTGAACATTCAAAATAACATTTTTAACATTTTTGTTACTTAATGAAAACAGTAGGAAAATGTCTTTACAAGCTAAAATTGTTACTTGAGGTTGAAGTATTGATATTACTGTTGAAGACCTGTGAAATGTTATATGAGTAAGCTCATAATATGATTTATAATACCCTTAACTGTTAAAATTAATTTTATTACTAAATACACATTTTCTTTTAAGTCTAATAAATCCCAAGGTCTTCAGATAATTCAAGCCATTTCATTTTGTTTGTTTCCTTGACTCTTCAATTTGCAAAAACTTAACAACAAAGAACCAGAGCACAACAAAGATCAAGGCTTCAAAACAAACACTACAAATGTGTTTCTGTTCAGTTTTAGATTAAACTTCCAGACATTCATCTGGATCGTAATGAATGAATGAGTAGGAAGATGCTTTAGCCTTATTACAATGGACATAGATGGCTTTGACCTTACACAAAATAAGGCCAAATTTCTCTCATTCATCTGTACTGGTCTTTGATCAGTTAACAGGACAAGAATTTTCTGAGCAGTTGACAGAAAATGTTTGAGTTCATTTTTGTAGACAACAAATATTTGAAGTTCTTTATGAAAGTTTTTTTCAAAAAATGTTTGGGAAATTTTAACAATGTAATTAAAACTTTATGTTGGAAATGCTTATATGGTTCTAGGACAACATAGCACTATTCTTGGGGCAGTTTCTTTCATCCAAAGTTACTTACAAGTGCAATTATTTTACAGGGGTCACTGTCATGCAGAGTTTAGCTCCAACCCAAATTAAACACATCTGCACCAGCTAACCAAGATGTTTTGAATTTGTTGAAAGTTGGCAGGTGTATTGGATCAGGGTTGGAATTTAACAGTACTAGGATTGGACACCCCTACACTAGAGCACCCTGGGGTTGAGTGTTGCTCAACAGCACAATGTTAGTAGCAAATCAGATGCCCTCTTTTGTACTTAAACCTACAAACTTCCAGCTACCAGCCCATATTTTAAACCACAGATTTGAAAACATCCTAGAAAAGTGATGTATGACAAGATACGGTAAGGCCTAAAATTTCACATTGTGAACATTGAAAATCTGGTATTCAAAATATGATTTGAATGAACTTTTGACAAATATAGAACAAAGAAATGTTATAAATGACAAAGAATATTTGAAATTCTGCATTTCTAGCACAAAAGGTCACACTTTCTTGCTTCCACTGAACCACACAAGATGTTCTTTGGAACATTTTCAAATCATGCTGGGATAACATGGACCATCAGGCTTTGCACAAACTTGTGGAGTCCATGCCAATTTGAGTCTGTGCTGTCATTAAAAGCAAAACACCACTAGATACAAAGACACTGTCCAATGGATGGGCATTTCTTAAAAAGGTTTTGCTGATATTATCTAAAAATGAACATTTTGAAGAAAAGCCAAACTGAAGCATTTCCAACAGTAGTTTCAACAACATAGTTATGAGCAATACAATGCTCGTAAAGACTAGATAGATTTTCCATAACAGACCATATAAACTGTCTAAAACTAAAATGAATTTAATAAGGTTCTCTTGTATATTTGGGCAACACTGTAGCCTTGTTTGATAAGTATGAAAAATGCAATGAGGGAACAGAGTATAAATGGAAAGAGAGATAACTCAAGGGTAAGAGAGCAAACTTATGTATATGAATGCTCACGTAATTGTTCTTTTCCTGTATAAAGTAAACAGACCTGCCTTATTTAGCCAACAAACCCACATCAGTGCTAAGCATCTCATAATTGCTTACATGCATGTACAGATGCAAACATGCATTACATATACTGTAGAAGGAATGCACACATACCCACATTTACTTATATTTCTAAATTTCATAAACTTCTTATGTACACACTATAACTTGAACACACTCTAACTGTGACGTGAAAGTGACATATTTGTCATTGCATGGTAACCCATACTTGAAATGTGACCCAAATTTAACTTCTCCAGGCTGTAGTGAACACACACTGCAACTTGTGAACACTCACGCCCAGAGAAGTGGGCTACTATCACTAGCATCCAGGGGGAACTGCAGCAACTGGGGGAAAGATGTCTTGCTCAAGGGCACCTCAGTCGTTTCCTGCCAGCTGTGGGAATTGAACCTGCAACTTTTGGTTTACAAGGTTGACTCTCCAACCATTAGGCCACGACTGCCCCAGAAAGCGTTTTGCATTTTTACAATAAAAAGAATGTATTTACTATATTTATTTTATTGTAAATAATACATTTATTATAATTACTTTTCACAAATGGGGACGTCCCCAAAAGAAGGTTTTGCTCAGATTTGTCAGGTTCTGCTGACTTTTGGGTACAAATTTGTCACCAATATATGCTAAGTAAACCCTCCACACACACATACTAACAGTCAAACTCAATGGAAAGAGTTCATGACTCACAGGGGGCTGCTTTATCCAGCACTTTACCACAATCTAGCTGTTATTAGGAGAACTAATGACAAATGGCAAATCAGGTACATCTGAAAGTGCTCTACAGAGACAGATCTACCCAAAGGCGCTGGGCCTTTTCAGAACACACTAAAAATAGCCATCCTGCAACAGTCTATGCATAAAGTGCTGTTGTTTCCTCAAATAGTTTATTAACATTTAACCTGGATACCTTCAATTGCAAATATTTTTAGCCTGTTGAAAAAAGGAAGACATTCTGCTAATAGAAAAATTGTACTTAGTTATTATTTTAAATAAAGCAGATTCGCTTCATACTAAAGAACATGTCTACTGTAAATCATTAATTGTGAAAAGACAAATGGTATATTGTGATGGTCAACTAGGTTTTCAACCAAGGGTCTGTGGAGATGATGAATTATGTGTTTTTATTTAAATGAACATTTGCCAATGGTCTACCACATTTATTTTCAAAGTCATTATAAAGTGGTACCAGGAAAATCTAGCCTTTTATACTAGGGGTCCCTGGGAAAATGTTTCTGGTCAATTATCTAAACACCAAAACAATAGCTCCAATCTCTATTTGTGTTTCTCTTTTTGTGTTGTTTTCTATTTTAAGCACTTGTTAAATTTAGCTCAAAGGTGAACAAGAATTCTTGATTCCCAAGCTTGGGGAAATTGGACAACAAAACAAGCGAATAAACATCACAACAAAGTTAGCAAAAATTAAACAAAACATTTTAACATTTAAACATTTTTTGAATGTTATTTACAGAAAGTTAAAAAAATGCAATTGCACAAGTTCCCTGAAATGCTCGCTGGCAAACATACAGTAGGGTAACTTCCTGAGGCATTAACATTACTTTCTCCAGACATAAATAACTCACAGACATGCACCTGTAGTTTATAATAAATATGTGCAACATTGCACTTCTCCTGTTATAGCAGAATTTGGTAAAGGATTTCTGTAGCCCACACCTTCTCATTCCTTGTGTCCTGATAATGTGACCTGTGGGAAGTCAAACATCCCTGTTGCTGTCTAACCACATCCACCTTCCTACCATAACCGGGATGCTTGTGCCTCAGTATTGTGGGAATGGATAAAAGAAATGTCAGAGGGATACTGGCTTCTGTCCAGCTCACAAATTACTCCTTGCCCTTCTCTCGGAAGCCATGTTTTGCCAAGATAAAGAAAGACCATGTCCTTTCCTGCACAAAAGTCAGCTTATAATGTGTGTGGGAATCTGTGCAAGTTTTGTGGTGATGGAAGTGGTTTCACAGTGCATTTGCAAGTAAAGAAAAAAAGAAAAAAAATTGTTTTGAGAAGAATTCTGACACACTGCCTGGCCACCTCTTGTACGGGTTGGATATTCGTGACATCTCACAGTTTGAACTTCCTCATGAAAAGCAACACTCCATAAACACACGACAGATATCTACTAAACTAGCTTTTGTGTCCCATATGCTAGAATACAACTCTGCTGGTCTTCTAAGGATTAATGTCAGTGAGTAAAATGTCAGAGAGATCCATGTAACCCTTAATTAAGCTGACATAAATCATAATGCAGGCTCCAGTCAAAAATGAAGAAAAATCATTTATTGAGCAAGAACATCAGAAGATCAGTGTTCAAAATTATCTCCCTACTTTACCCAAGTAATGATATTACGTTCCTGTAGCTTTCTTGTAGATCACCTGTAAAGAATGGTGCTTGCAACACTAGATTCAGGGGTTAAATGTTCCACTAAACACAAAACAGGGTTTACAAATATTTTTCTATCTTAATCTTTTTCCTTATCTTCACTATAAATGGATTACGGCCACTGAAAGCATTGTCTATTTCATGCACTGATGGTGTTGTTTCAAGACTCATTTTTGCTAATTGAATAAACATGCCCCAAAATGCTGCTCTGGGTGCAATTTGCATGACACTGTTTTAGCATACAACATGTAGCATACAACAGTCTGCTACATTGTTGAAAATGAAAAAGTGCTTAACTGTGGCATGAGATATGTGGACATTCATAATGCTCTTCTATCGTTTCATCAACATTATATGAACTGCTGCTATGCATCTATTGAACAAACAAATATTTCTATAGCTCAACTGGTAGAGCATGGTATAAGCAACAGCAAAATATTTAAAAAATGTATACCATGAATATGCGTCATTCGTCGCCTTGGATAAAAGTGTCTGTAAATAAAAATGTATTTACTACTTTACTGCTTTACTGCTTACCTGCTTTCCATGTATAGTGATGAAACAACATTAATTGTGTAAGACAAAAAGTTGTGGGAATAAGTAGCAATCTTTAAGAAGCATAATTTATGACTTTTACTGTATATAGAGTGCAACACTATTTCAGCACATTTAGAACTCTAAAATAGCTAAATATTTTGTTATCTTTTGATTTTCATACATCATTTAAATATGGCAAATATATGACCACTGTATGTACAGTAACTCTGAATACACAATTGAATTAAATGTGCATATACACAAATTAACACTCTCAAATACAATTTTTTTTTTGTTGTCTTATTGACAGTGCGACAGTGCAGGGGAATCCCGATAAAGCTAAACTCTTTGATACTAACCATGGAACACTGCATGTCAACACTTCTTTCTCTATCGGCTGCACACAAGATGAGATCCTTGAATAATGGCCCAGTTTTCAGCACTATGTAAACAGGAGGGCTAAATTTACTGATTACACTTCCAGTGTGAGTTGAGAGGAAGGGCTAGCTGCAGCCAACCAGAAATCCAGAGGAACTCTGAATCTTCTAAATGGGCTACCATATGAGTAAGTGAGGAGAGAGCTGCTTTCAACACACAGGAACACATTCAGGAACGTGTGAACATTAAAAGACCAAAAAGCAGAGAGAGGAGAGCATAGGGTGGATGAGTATGATGGGGTTTGGGAGCTGAGTCAATAAAGCAATCGGTATCTCACGCTTAAGTGTGAATAAATATGCGTGTGAACAGAGAATAAGCTTGCAGAGGACATGGTGGAAAACAATACTACCACAGCAACCTGGACAGGATATGAGGTCAAAACAGGAGGAAGTCCAGCAGCTTCCTGGCCAAGCTGTGGATGATTAGTGCTGATGACTGTGGTGCTAAAACGTACACTCACATACAGTGTAAATAAAAGTGTTTACATAGACACTTTATTAACCTTGTTTTTATGGTGGTTTGCCTTGTGTTTTTTACCATGACACTACAAAAGTTTTTGTTTTTTTAACAGTGCAGAGCAGAATATTAAATGGCCCACTACATTCTAAAAATCAAAAAGACAAAAATTTAATAGGTTTGGTAAGCCTATTAAAACTATATTAATCTAATTAGAATAGAATAGTCTTTGATGTGCACTGTTCTCATTAAACCTGTGAATTTGCATTGTTCTCTGGTGTAGTAAAAACTGTTGGGTGCAGATGCCCCTAAAAGTATTTAAGTTGAGCTAAGTTTACAAATAAATGAAGCCAAATTATTGATTAGATCACCTCATTATTACTGGGCCACTTACGGCATAGTAATTCAATTCCTATCAGATTTGTCCCTGGTGGTGTTCCAGCTAAAATAATTGTGGTTTATTACTGTTCCAAGCCCTATGACAGCTCAATTAATAATGAGTTTTATTCAAAGAGCCTTGGAACACTTTGTAATGAGAATTTTATTGTACAGCATTGCGTTGATTGAGGTTTGACAATTTGGGACCAAAAATTGAATTGGCAGAAAAGAACCTGCCAAGAAATCGAAACTCAAACTCGCGAAACTCACGGCAAATAAATATCCTTAAAATTATTTTGGCACATTTACAGCGTCACAGAGAATTACTACTTTGTCATTTGCATCCCATAGCAGTGGGGAGGTAAAAATCTCAAAACACTTGCAAGTCATTATATATAACAGGGAATGGTTTAAACGTAACAACATTAAAAACGTTAGTGAATTTAAACAACAATTTAACATTTGAATATTTGTTATAACATAGCAGTAACTTTAATACAATGTTTACAAAACTGGACGTTTTGATGCTGCAGCCGGACATGTGCCTTAATGTGCAAAAAAGTGTTAGTCATAGCCATCAGCTCCAGAAAAGCACTAGTTTGATAAAGTATTGTGTTTGTAATGATTCACGTTGACATATTCCAGCTGATCAGCCTTACAGGATATACTTAACAATCCACAGGTGCAATCTAAAAAGGTCAAAAATAGAGAACCGCTCAGAGCACATAATTAATTATATAATTAATTAATAATGTGTTTAAAAATGTATGCATTTAATCATGCTCCCAGACTTGTAAGTAAATTCTGTAATAAGGATTTTTTTTGCGAGTTTGCAGTTTGAGCTGCCTCACCGAATCACACCTACTAGGGGCAGACAGGCCTGAATGAAAAAAAATACACAAAGGATTATTTATTTTCAAAAAAAGTGCAATTGACCGCAACCAAATGTGTCAGTTGTGTAGACTAACTATTAAAATAATAGCACAGGCAGAATGGAGGACAATATCTGGCACTATCTGCCCTAAATCTATTTTGAACAAATTAAAATAACTCAAAATGCAAAATGTATCGCTGTGGACTGTAGGCCACTGGTTTATGTTAAAGAGATCAATCAACCAAGAAAAGAAAATTAGGTAATTATTTACTCACCCCGGAGTTATTTGACCTTTCATTTTCTTTTCCGCTATGACAGAGTTTGGGAAGAAACAGAAATGGTATTTATTATTATGTGAAAATCTTTGCCTCTGCCATAATTGTATTATGGATACACAGCCCAGATAAAATATGGCAGCACTTGATGCCGTCAAATCTAACTGTTTCTTGCATGTCTCATGACTAAGCCTGACACACGAGATTTAATGTTATCATTGTGCTGCCACAATGATAACATTCCACTTGTTCCAAGTGTCCTGAACTCAAACAAACAAGTTTGGAGACAAAAGGTAAAATATAAACCATTATTTGATGAAAGTATTTACCTGTGCATTTTCTCTTTCTGCAAGAGCATAGGCAAACAACACAGTTCACTTCTCTGGGCCTGTTGTGAATAGCACTCTTGTTATGCTATTTACCCCAGTAAACTTACATAACTGCGTCAAAGATGCAGCTCGAGCACTGAGAATCAGTTGCCTGAGGCTATGGATAACTGCTAATAATGTTGTAACGAATGTTCAGTATCTTGCACAGACTCACTATTTCACTTCATAAGACCTCAATATATATGGGGATTCATTTTGTGTTGCCCATAAAGCTATTGCTTTAATGATTTACTAGTATATGCTATATATGATTAATTTGTTATTAATCAGCACATTGTAATTTACGTTCCATATTTATAGTTGATTGACAGCCCCAGTTAAAAATCATTATGTGCATCATTATCAACAAACTATAGCTTTTGACTTTGTGCAGTCGTACAATTGTATAAATATTTTTAGTTGGCTAAAAATATCCCAGTGTTGTTCCTCTTTTAGCATCCAGGGCAGAGATGCGAATTAACATGTGCAAGCACTCCACTAAAAAGAATGCAGCATATCTGTTTGTGTAGTTGCCGGTTGTCTGCCAATATATTTTGCAAGATGTCGTAAAATGGAACAAAAGGTCCATCTGTGTTTTTCCACTAAACATAGAGCTTTTCTTAGTACTGAGTCTGAGGCCTCTGGTATTACACATTTACATATTACAGTGTGGGTTTGCTGCAACGTGATAAATCAGTTTAAGGAATAGTGCATAACTGAGTATCGGAGAATATTTTTGTATATGAATATTAGTTACATACAACCTCCTGTGTGTCATTGTCAAATTCTTCAATGGTTTTGGCCACCACCCGAGACAAATGGAGCAAAATTCTGCAGGTCTGTGGGCCTCCAGGATTGAATTACTATATATTATGTAAAAGCACATATAAAGTAGCAGAAATCAGCCATACTTGATCCCAAACAGCAGCATGCTTATCAAACTCTTTGTTCCCAAATATAAAACTAAGAATTTCTGTCTGATTCTTCATAATATATTGCATTCCCAGAAGCCTATCTAAAGATTTAGAGAAACCTTTTTAGTCTCTGTCCTTCACCTGATGTTCATTTATACTTTTATTGGAAAGTCTTTTAAAGGATTGGAGTGCTTCTGCATCAATAACATGTATTATGCTCATTGCATCCAGCAGAAAAAGGTTCTGCGCGAGCATAGCTCATCAAAGGCCACACACACACACAACCGTCCAATTTATTAGGCTCTCACACATCTTTACACAAACACATCTTAGCAGAGAGAGAGGTAGCATGTGATCAGGACATGACACAGGCTGGATTTGAACCTGTGCCGCCCAAGTGAGTTACACAGCTCGACATATCTTAATAACAAAACCTTTAAGCCATTTGGCTGTACAGGCAACTTTTGTCAGTAGCTTTTTATGGTACTGTTGTAGGTAATGTAGCCTTTCAAATTTATGTCAATAGTTAATACAGAAACATAATAGTGGTTATAGTAACTGTTATAAGCAATAGTAGCAAATAGTCCCCCGATTTTTTTAATTTAATCAATTGCTGATTCATGATAGACAGAGCTGGAAATGGAGGGGCTCTCAGTGGAACTGAGTCCATGGAATTAATTTCAAGGGGGATGGAGTTCCAGCTCAAAATGTGGAGGATTTCTTTTGTTCCATCCACAGAATAGCCTTCAAATGCTATACAAATCTCATAAAGAAACACAGGATTTTCTAGTTCTTTGATTTAAAAAAATACATTTCTCCAACTAGGATCCCTCCAGTGAATCTCTACCACTGTTAAATGGTTTGTTGATTTGGACTACCTTGATTACCTGTGATTGACATCCCCATAGTGAATGCTTGCTTGCAGAGGGAAGGATGTGGAGGTCTATTGGATGTTTATTACTGTCCGCTTCACTGACAGCTATGCCTTTTACAACTTCCAATTATAGAGAGAAGGGCCCATGGAGAGAGAGAAAGGTTAGCATGCTTTTCCACCAATCCATCAAAGCTCTATCTATATCTAGCGGAAAACAAAACACACAGGCAGGTTCACTCTGCTTTCACTGTGCTTTGTTTAGCCCGGATATTAGATGATATGATTTTGAAAAGCAAAATGGAGATAAGAGGAAAACATGTGAAAAGACCACAGCAGAGGAGATGAAGGATTTGTTGGAAGTTGAATGATATTGAAATGTTATTTTTGCCACGTCTTTCATCTCTCTCATCATAATGAGACCTGGCAAAGTTAGCAACAGATATATCTTAATAATAATAATTAGTTAAAAGGAATAGTTTACCAAGACTTCATTATAACTGAAAATCTTTTTTCTGCTAAATATCTGACAACACTGGTTCTCACATTTTACATTGTTCTTACAGTTCTCACAATGCAGATGCACTAGTTCAAATATGCGGAGAAATTTGAAAGATTAAATTTTCAGTGAAAAATTATGCTGCTCCTTGCACACCCTATTAAAAGAAGTTCACTTCCATAAAGACGCTTCAGAAATTCTCCATTGGTGTGAAGAAAACAAACAAACAAACAAAAACATATTGCTTTTGAAGTCTAAGTAAACAATGACAAAATTTTAATTTTTGAGTGAACTTTCCTTTAAGAACCGACACAGTGCATGTCTAATGTGGTGACTATTGGTAAAAAACCTGGCTAGAAAACTAACATACTGATCTATGGGAGCCTTAGAGTACATAACTTTGTTTTCCATGAAATATTTATTTCATTATTTTAACATTTATGAGATTGATTATGTTTTACGGATTTATAGCGATTATCAGTTCTTGGAAGCCTAATTTGACAAATGTTGTGAAAAGTCCACATCAAAGTGCAGCTTTCAGGGAAAAGCTGAAGTCCCACATGCCAATTCCAATGTGAATTATGATCTGAGAGATACCTAGTCTGACTAACACTTTTTATTATGCTTTCTGCTCCTCCCTTTTTTTTTTTACTGTTTCACATTTCCTATTTTGATACTCTTCAGTGTTGGTTCTGATTAAACCTGGATTTTAAACATTTTTGTGTCAGATTAGATCTGATTTTTTTTTACTTGTTAATAAACAGGTTATGTCAGTTGTGATTTTTATGAATTTGTGAAAAACATTATGTACACATGTGCGCATGTACACATTGCAACAATTAAAATTTCAGTTATACAGTTATAAGAATAAAACAGTTATAGAAGGGTTCAAACAGATAGAATGTTGCTACATGACGTCATTACATTAAGCTATTTTGCATTTTAATTTAAATTTGTGGTACAAATAAATGGTTAGGCTGAGCACATGGCATTGGGGAATACAGTGTTATTTTTCATTTCATCCAGCAGGACATTCATTCTATACATATAGAAGATTTGCATACTGCAGACAGCACACATGCTTCATGCTGCCTAAATAGAATAAATACAACATGCTATTTTAAACATAGCAAATTTTCCCAGCTGTGTTGTTGTTGTTGAGTAATTAATTGACTGACTGTTGAGACTGCAAATGATCCAGTAAAACAGCCTGTACGGGCTTAGGAGGGTGTGGACTAAACCTTGGCAGAAAGGGGGAAATAAGGTAATAGAAACTACCTGTGGACAAGCTTTACTCCTATATCTACATCATTGGAAAAGTTGTCTGCAGCCTTGGAAGAGATGTCTTACTGCATCTAGATGCATAAAAGCCATCAAAAAAAGAACCTTAAGTGATGTGACAACCTGGTGACAGCTTCCCCATGTGTTAATTTGCTCCTGGCCTTCCCAGGCATATTTTAACAAATTTGAGATGAATCATGTCAATGCCACAATTATGAGATTAATTGTGATTGGTTCAATCTAGCAATGGCCCTGACACCCTGTGTGGTCCACAATTCAGAGAATGTAACACCCTAAACGTCTCTGACTGTTTTGACCTGCTGCCTTCCCTTGTTAGTCATGGACCTCAGGTGCTGAAGAACTTTTCTGATGACATTAAAAAAGTTGATTTCTTCATTCAACACAATCCACCATCCTTGGTCACAGACTTTAGAGTAGCTTTGATCTTGAGATTCATCTGTAAACAGGCCGAATTTGGAGCTCACACCTGTTTTCAGACTGCAGTGTGATGAAAGTCGATCCCCTGCTGATGTTTTTGAGTTGCTGGCATGTTAAACTGCAGCATGCGGGAAGCTGTTTATTCATGAAGGTGAATGATTGCTCTCTGTTCCTTGAAGAATCGTCTGAATCTCAAGAAGATCAAAAACTGTGGTCTTTGACAGTTAATAATGATGTTATTTAATTAACTACTAAATGCAACCAGTTCTCAATTCAATGTCTCAACAGATTTTACACAGTGCCATAAGAATTACACAGCAAACAGGGCAATTTTTACTGTCTCAATACTTATGGAGGGCATTGTATAGTAAAATATTTACCTAAATTTTTATTAGTTAATACACAATGAACTAGCATAAACAAACAATGAACAATTGTATTTGCATTATTAACAAAGGGAGTAGTTCACCCAAAAATGAAAATTATCCCATATTTTACTAACCCTCCAGCCATCCTAGGTGTATATGACATTCTTTCTGAATCTGAAGTTCTGAAATAATATTCTGCTTCTTCCCAGCTTTGTAATGGCATTAAATAACTCCTTTAAATATGGTGGCATGTCATCAATTTACAATGTTATTGGTTCTTGCAAGATCGTAATTGTCATATGTGTGTTTTACATTGAGACACAGAAGAAAGTTAAGTTGATAAGAAAGCTGAGAAGAAAAGGCATATACTTGGATGGCTTGATGGTGAGAAAATTATTGTCAATTTTCATTTTTGGGTTAACTATTCCTCAACCCTGTAAAAGATATATTATTCAATATATTGTCATTGTTATTTCATGTAAGCTAATTCATTAACTAATGTTAACAAACATAACCTTATTGTAAAGTGTTTCAAAAAAACATTTTTTAAGTAATCCATACATGTTATGCACTATATTCCAAGCCTTCGGAAGCTATATGATACTGTACCTCTGTGAGAGGAACAGACAGAAATTTAAGTTGTTTTTTCAGTAAAAAAGTTTCCCCCTCACTCAAAGCATATATTGCATTCCACATGTTTGAACTGGCATGCCTGTTTTGGGAACATGTAAGAAACAATGCACAGCAATAAAGATGTAAAGTCTGGTGCGGCACAAAGTGGAAGTTTGTAAGAGGAAAATAAATAACATATTCCTTAAGTTTCTTACAAAACGATAGTATTGTACAGTGTACAGTACAAAAACTTCTTTTGGTCCAATGTGTAACATTTAGTCCAAAACATAAAATGGAGAGACAAGATCTAAGTGCAGATAAATGATGTTTAATAAATCCAAAAGTGAAATGTGTCCAACATGAAACAATGAAACCATGGTGTGTCATGACATGGCATAAAACAAAGAAAGCAACATAAATACATTTACAATAACCAATAAACTAACACTTGACACAATTGGGATATATACAAGACTAATCAAGGGGTAACAAGAAAGCACCAAACAATTGAGAACAAGACACATGAGACAAAACAACCAATCAGAACATGACACATGAGGGAACTGGGATCACATGACAATGAACAAGACTACATTTCAAAATAAAAGACATGACAAATCACAAGACAGATACATGACACAATAGTTACTAACTATTGTAAAAATATAAAACAAACATTCAGAAAAGACATATAAAAGGCAATGTGATAGATGATAATGTGTACAAGATGTGATGTAACGTGTACTATCCCTAAGCACAAACAATGCTATTAGCAAACACATAACACCCACACTCTGCTGGTGTTTGTTAACAACACTGTTTGCATTCCTGTGTACAATGACGGACAACCTAAAAATAGTTTGCATGAAAAGAGGGTCTGGAGCAAAAGGGAAACAGCCTTATTTAGTGTGTATGTGTCCTCAGTGAACCGATGCGGAGAGACTGCGGGCAGATGTTGATCTGTCACAGACATGGTCACTTCAGTTTACACAACCATCAGCTACATTCAAATTCAAAAGCTGCATCACCATGGGGTTCAGCCGAATGTGTGAAGAAATAAATATGCTACACATTACTAGCTGCCTTTATATGTAAACAAATAAAACAAATTTGCTGTTATCATTGATCACATTTACTGTAAGGTTAGGTTACATTAAAATTTACATTGAAGTTGATTTTAACATAGTAATGGAAATCTAACCAACATTTATTCATTGTGAAAGATCAAAGCAAATGATATAATATTTAACACTGAAACCTATGAAGATGCAATAAAATCTGGAAGACAGGCTCACAGTAATTTCATCTGTTCTTCATTTATACATCCACTCTTGGTCTACGCTGATGATCCTGCATTGATTGTTTTTCTGACATTGTTGTTTTTTGGGGGGAGTGAGTAACTGCGTTACTAGCACACTCTATTAGACTTGTTACAAACAGAGGAAAGCCAATGTTTTCTGAGTCACTTTTCAGGCCAGCTGCAGGTGCAGCGGAAACCCTCTTATTTAGATAACTCAACCTTCTTTAAGTGTTTGCACCCAGTGGAAAAAGAACCAGCAAACAGTTCTGGAGAGATCTGGGCCTAGTTGCACCAGCCGTGCATAAGTTGCACCTTAACCCTTAAATGCATGAGTGTTACATATTTGGATTTTCAGCAATTTGTTGAATCTCTAAACTACTCTATTAGTATAAGTAGTATAAGTAGTATAATTAGTAGTATAATAATTAGAATAATTGGTATAAAATTATAAAAATTAGTATAAAATCTGACCAAATATTTTATTAAGTTACAAAATTAAAAAAATATATTTATTTGTTATATTTGACATTATTTGACTTTAAACAGATGTACAACTAACTTCAAAGTTAGTAAGCACATACAGCCACCATTAAAGTAATCCACATGATGTGAAGCAAAACGATAGGTATAAAAAAATGTATATTTTAAACTATTTTAGACTTATTTAAGCGTATTAAACGTAATAAATAGTAAATCAAATGTTGCATATCCATAGTCTATATCATCAACTGTAACATCATTGGTTCTTGCATGACTTGTGATTAAACGTGACACAGAGGAACTAGAAAATATTAACATAAAAAATTACATAGTTTATCTTTACATAAGTTAGACATAAATGTGAGCTTTATGTCCAAGTTTAAGTGAGAGATTCATAAAGGATCATGCTATGTTACAGAGTTTTGTAGCTACAGTCCACACATAACTACAAAGGAAATCTCATACACATTCTGATTTAAAGAGGAAAGGCAATGGTGGTTGGGTTACATTTTAGGTTAGTCTGATATTGGACCTCAAGTCCCAGCAAATTAAACATACATAGTCACAAACATATCATACAGTACTTGATTAAAATAGCCTCCCTCTATTAAAAAATAACACTTTTAAGTTAATAATGTTTATATTTACAAGATAAAGATATTTGGTGCCTGATTAGAATCCCACAGATATTGCACTTTATGCATGTTCTTGTGTTTTAGCACCATTCACTAAAAATTGTGTTTGGTGCAGGATTACTTCTTTAATAAGTTTAGGTGCTGATTAGAAATCCATATTTTGTGTGTGTTGTCTGAAAGACAACAAAGACCAGTAATGTCTGTTACACCAGTAATTAATAACGTACTTACTACAGAGTTAGGATTAGGGTGTAACAAAGACAATGTAAAATATAGTGTCCCATAATTTTAAATGTTGTTATGTGTAACAGTATATAACTAAAGTTATAGTTTGTGACATTTAAAATTCCTTATTCTTTGTTAGGTTACATTTTGCATACTAAGTGCTTAGAACAATAACTTACTGCTGATAAGCCTTAGCCAATCAATTAGTCTGCTTCTAGATTTACCCATTTCAACAGGCAGACTGAGTTATCACGCTGATTTTTATTGCTTAACTTTTAGAGCTGTATACCCATACTCCACCACTAATCCAGGCACCTGAGTAACTCTGTATAGTGCTTAACTGCACACCTAAATATGAGCCCAGTTATAAACCTTTTATTTATTTTGTAATCATTAGATTAAATGCTGCCATGATTATTACAAAATGCACACAAACCTAAATAAATCCCTTTTAAATAAAATTCTGTTTACCACAGCAGTGAGCAGACAGTCTACAACTACATTTTGTAACTAAAACGCAATCTATATTAAATACAGTTTACACAAAAAGAAGGAATGTTTGTGTTCAATAGTATGACAGGGGTTTAATTTACAGATTTCACCTAGTAAAATTGGATTTTAGTTGGTTCGTAACATTTTATATATAATTCAAATCAATAAATGTATTATATTTATATCGCTTTTCACAATATTGCATTGTTACAAAGCAGCTTTAAAGAATCAAGTTTTAGAAAAAATGCTGAGACATTAAAATGAAAAAAAAAATAGAAAAATTAAAAGAAAATACATAAAAGGAAAATTATAAAATACATGAATTACATGGTGTTATTGCAAATTTATTCATAAGACATACATTAGCATTGCTAACTGTAAATATAATTGTCTATATGATTGTAATTAGACTGTTATATTCAAAGCGTTATGACATATTCGAAATACCAGATAATGCTGAAATTAAATAACAATTATATGTGATTATATAACATTTTAGGCTAAAATACAATGCACAGGTGATACAAATGTTCAGTGAATTTATCCCTGAGGTGGCTTGCATGTTTTTCTGATACAAGGTAAATATTCTGAAGTCCTATGGGAATTTCAAATAGTTTAGGAACAGGCAGCTTGGTGGCCATATTAATCACTTAGCTTTTATAGTGGCACCTATAGTGGTGTGGCTCTGAGAAGGAGCTGCAGAGTTTTATGTGGAAAAGGCAAGCTGAGAGAGAGATTGCTCCACTAGAGATGGAAGTGTGGGGGAGCGGACTGATTTTCCATGGTGAACATTATTACCTTGTAAACACCAGCTTGTCTCTGGCAGGATGGGGCTGTATCTGGACAGGCTGTTGGAGAGGGAAAGTGCACTTCACTGTTCATACACTCTGGGCTTGATATTGTGAACCATATTAGTACTGCAATTCTAAATGATATGTAATCATAGCCTTTGTGTTTCTCAGGATCTGTGCCAAACTAGCATAGGCAAAGTGCTGAAGAGGCATGGGTGTGTGGGGGGTGGCTGATTTTACATCCTCTTTATGAGAGAATATTAAACTGTCCTCTCAAATAATTTACGGCCAGCTAACATGGATCACATATCATACATGTTGTAAAAGCTTAACTATTACATTTTATTGGGCCAGGCCCAAGAAAATCAATTAATTTGCTTGCTTCAACAACCTAAAACACTTGCTATTTGAGTGTCAAATTAACTGTGCAATTTTGATTAAAATGGCCAACCCAGCACACACAGTAATCATAAGTGAGTTTAGAAACCTCTGGGAGACATTATTTGCAGAAAACGCAGAACAACCATGACTAATTGGAAAAATATAAAGTGTTGTTGCTGGATACTTGCCAGTATATTTTGTAATGTAATTTTAATGTATAATGTATATAATGTAATTCCAAGTAGGTGTTTGTAATTGACGGGTAAACATGGCAGGAGTCGAGATTTGGACTTTCTGGCCTTTCTGACCTATTATTTCAGCTGTCCAGTCTGGCTAATTACTGGTTACTGTTAAATCTAAGTACTGTACTCAAAAGAGGCACAACTGTTTCCCTGCCTAATTTCTTTTGCTGCTTGTACCTATGTGTTTAATGTCCCAAGTTTAATGTTGTTTATAAAAAACTTTTCTGTTATATTTTTCATCCTGCCCTTACCGTCAGAACTACACCTACTTGTAAATGTAGCTTCGTAGACTAGGCTTGTTGGCTATGGCAAAATGTTAAATGCTCTCTCATTTGTAAGCTGCTTTGGATTAAAAGCATCTGTTAAATGAAAATGTAAATGTGTCTCTACAGGTAGTTTTCCTTCTAATACATTAGACACTTGACCTCATTTAGCTGACTTCATGAACTCTTATAAAATGTTTTCCTTCTTCTGTCTTCTTGTTCGGGCCCCCTCAAGTTTCGTTGACTCAACACACTGTCACCCTCCACCCCCCAAAAGTTAATGTTAATGGCCACTAAACATCAAATAGGTTTGGGTGTGTCATGGTGCCACTAATTCTGACTCATACTATGGAAAGTGCTTTGCAAAGACTCCTGCTTTTTCTATTCAAAGTGCCTATAAAATTTTCCATTAGCAGCTTTGTTCATTTAACGGCAACCCTCCTTTTATTCAGCTCCAGACTGTTTTTCTCTGATTCCCATATAGATCAATAATGACTCGCTCATTTTGACAAATTCTCTCCATTCCGTCATATACTAACAGCCGTCCAGCTTAGTTAACCGATACTTAGTTAAGCAATACTACTTGGCTCGTTTTTGCTGTGTGTTTGCAGGTATGTTGTATTTGTCTCAGTTTTTATTATGTCATCAGATAAAGAGAAGTTGCAAGAAAGATGACAGATGTTACAAGTGTGGACTGATGTTTGATTTATTTATAAGAGGCTGTGTTGTATAGTTGGGTGATTAGGAAGTGTTTTAGTGTTTAAAATTTCAGCAGGATTATACTGATACTATATACTGCACCTGTCACTTAGGGGAAAGGGGTGGGTATCACTTTATACTTTTTAAAGTGTATTAACAAGCTAATTTAGTGATTTTAAAGATCCAATTTTTTAAAAAAGTTAAAATGGTAGTTGTGATGCTGCAGATATTGTGGGTAATACCTTTAAAAGTGTAGTATATAAAGTTTAGTTTCCCAAACATTTCACCCACCTGCCATTGGTTAGCAAACAGACGCGCTCATAAGAGCCTTCTATAAAAGCCAAAAAACTTCAATCACCCAATTTAGCAATCACAGCCGTGCCACAGTGACCTTCAAAGAGTCCCACACAACATCTTTGATGCATCAGGATTTTGGGGGGGATTTCACCTGTTGTATGGCTCACGATTTGAACAACTGTCAGTCTGACTGCTCCCTGGAGATGCTGTGGGTAGAATAAAGCAAGATGAGTTAGTGGAGAGGGAGTTCTGTTTGGCCCAGCTCAGATCTCGTTTTTGGATTAGCATGGGCGTCCTTCCAGCCCCCAGCACGCACACTGCAGCACATCTTCCTACCCCGAAGGCTTTCTCATTGATAGCTTGGACTGGCTTTTCACTGTTCCATCATGCTTTCGTTATAGCGTTTATTCCCTCTGTTTTTTCCATAGCTGGGCAAACCATCTGTGTTTGCTTGCACCAAAAGCCCTGAGTAGGTTTTATTCAAGATCTGAGACATGGTTGACCAGAGGAGGGTGGGGTGGTTGGATTGGAAACTTGGAAATTCGGTGAATGCATAACATACTTTCTACCAGTCTCTCTTGCATGTTCGACTTGTTGTCCCTGGCAAAGGGCGTGTGAATGCAGATGGTTCCTGACTGATGTGGAATACAACTGTTTGTAATAGGCCACTTCAGCTTGTATGCATTACACAGCTAACTAAGTGTTCATAAGCACATAAAAAGCTAAAATGTTCTTGTATCTGCCTTTAATTTAAAGGGATATTTTGTGACACAGGTTATTTACATGATATAGAATTTTTCCATTTGACCTGTCTCCAACATATTAATGGGTCCCAAAATAGAACTCGACTAGAAAGATGAACTGAACGTACTCAAGAATTACACAAAGAAAAACAACTGTTTTATGGATTGTATTGCTTTATATGTTTGCTGATTAACATTAAGAAGATGGAATATATACTTAATTCACATTTCATACTATATAACTCTTAAAATAGGGTGCCTTGTGTTAGTTAACACAAGGGAAACCTGATTAACTTTGTTTAAATATAGATGCATTCCAAATTATCTTCAAAGAAATACAATCGCTGCCATTGACAACTTCATGGGAAAGTTGTCTGATGCACTGGTTCATGCTCACTTTGATTTGTGATCATTCAAAACATGTTTGTGATTCAAACTAAAATAAACCTTTCATTAGGCCTAAATCATATTTGATTTGCTGACAAACTGGAAATTTTTATTTTGCATGGAAAATATGCTTTGTGTTTTTGGACATTTTTAGCTTTTTATTGGTCACAGTATACTGTGCAAAATTCTTACTGCAACGAGGGTAAAAGAAAAAAGCTCTTTCTGTTGACATCTGTGGCACAGTGTCAATTATCACAGAAATTAATTTTGACATGTCATTTGGTTTGTAAAAACAAAGAAAACATGTTTACAGTATTAACCATACAGCACTGTGATAAATTCTTAAATACACAATGTTTCAAAAATATATTCTTCAATATTATATGTGTTACATTGTGTGTAACACAGAGCTTGTATTGAATCTCAAACATCCGTTTCAATGTAAATAAAATATGTAATGTAAAATGTAAAAAATGAAAATATATGATAAATATATTTTAAATACATTTATTTTTACCAATATAATTGATTTTAAGATGATTTAATTAATTCTAAATATTTAAAATATGTACCATATTTACCATAATTAGTTAGTTTCAAGACCAAGCGTAAATGTCCTCAAGCACTATTTTCTATCCACATACTTCTAATTCCTGTAACTCAAATGATGAAGCCTGGTATAGCAAAACCCAGAGTCATGGGTTCAATTCCCTGTAAATACACATTTAAGCCTGTTTGACTCAAGTGTCTGCAAAATACATGAATGTAAATCTTAATGAGCTGATTTTGACACCATATTGCTTTCAGTATACTATGGTCATCACCATATCTACTGTAAATAGATTCTGGAGTTTAAATAAGGGATTTGGAAAAAACACAATTCACAGTCAGGACATTATGTGTAAGAGATATGCTCAGAAATGAGAGGGTTAACTTAACCATATATTCTTATATAATGCTGTATAATGCAGTAATGCTGCCAATGTGTTTCATACGCCATAATTTTAATGTAATTGCTACAAGTATTCTTATTCTATTATTCTCTAAGAATGAATGAATAACTGTTTTGTTATTCATTACATGGGTCTCTAATACATGGGTCTCTAATTTCTACCTATAGCTGAAAGGTTATGAGTGTGAAAAATGTTTGAATTTATGCTATTCTTTCCTGCACTTTAATTAAGATTGTAAAGCCATACACTGACGTACAAATCCTTTATATAAAAGTGTAACGTTATGGCCATTCATCAGTCATAAATCAGTGTGAAATGCCTGTCATTTTACAGGATACACGTGTAAGTCCATCACAGCAACCACAACACAAGTTGTCTTCCTTCACACTCATCTCAAAGAGCAGAAGAGCAAACGGATTGGACGTCACTTCCAATCTCGTCACAGTTGACCCTGTCAGTAACCTCACTGTCACTGCACTGTGAGCAGCCCACACGTCCAATGTGAATGCAGGAAGGACTGGAAGAGTCAGATGAGTATGGAAAAATGTGGGCGTGTGGAGGGAGGGGGTTGTGTACAGCGCTGTCGACAGAAACTATGGGCCGAGTAAACATACTCACATCTGGCTTTTGTTCCTTTTTGTTCCCAAGGCATGCCGAAACTTCTGTTACCGTGACTGCATTCTTTGAGAGATGCTAAAAGCTTTAAGAGGAAAATATGCATGTTTTTAGAGAGTTATTTGGCATGTTGCAGTAAATGATATTTTACATTTATTATATGCATCCGTTTTTATGACCTCTTGTTATTTAAAGAGACTGCATGGGATATTTGTATTTTTTTTTAATTATTTATCATACTGCACAACACAAAAAGATGTATAGCATAATAGTCATGTGTAATTTAGTCTAAAACAAATGTGCCTACCCATTTTAATACAGTTTTAACATTTAAAAATGCATACCAATATGTAACGTCTGAAATGTTACCCTTATTAAAATAAAAAGTACCACTGCACACAAAATTGAAACAGCAAAAAAGTGCAATTAAAGTATTCCAAAACATTTCCACTATTTTTTACATATTTTTTTACTTTAGTCTCCTGAAGGCATGGAATTTATTTAAATGTTCATTTTGGGGTGGAGCTGTTCCTTTAAAAGAAATATGTATACTTTAACCTAATGTATACTTTAACCTTCATGATGTAAACAAAAGTTCATGTCCTTGTTGATTTGTGATTATAGGAAATATCCTTGTTTGGCATATGGTGTCAAGTATGATTCATACATTTACACTGGCATTCATTTTCACACGCACACATACACATATGAGAAATTCCCTCAACCAGTGTAATTGACTTGCTGATGTTCTTGAGCTACAGCTTCCGGCCGGAAGGATGCTGCTGTGTTCAGCGGAACACACACAGACACACACACACGCATACACACACTTTCCAAAACAAATGTCTCTTTCATACTCCAATACCTTTTACTCTGTAACTGTTCACAGTTCTTCTTTTGATCTGAATTCATGGGAAGTTTTTAAAAGCAACATTAAAGAGACTTTATTTCAATATTCATTACATGCAATAGTTTGAAGACACGTGTTTCAAAATAATTTAACCTGCATGCAGCATCAACCCATTTCACGACTTCCCCAAAACTTGAATCAAATGTTGCTGTTGTGTGCGGATGTTTGTGTGAATGTGTGTATAAATATGTGGATCTTTCTTTGTCTGAATTATCTGTGTGTGTGTGCATGTATTCGTGTGTGGGCTGTTTGAGGGTTAAGACTTGGTTGTAGGGTTAGGGTTAGAATTAGGATAAGGTGAGATTTACGGTGAGGGTAAAGCACTTAGTTGTGATGGATAAGGTTAGTGGTAAGGGTCTGGAGATTGCACTGTCAATAAATGTCCTCACAAAGATAGCTGTACAAACATGTGTGTTTGTGTGTGTCTGGGTTTTAAGGGAATTAAGTTGGCATATAATACAGTGTCTACTGTTAGACCCCCAGGGGCCTAATTTACCTTTATCTATACCTTTATATATACCAAGGTATTTAATATACCTTGTAAACCCTATTTTACTTGCATGCTAAAACTGTACCACTAGACTAAACCATGTCAGTGTTATATGATGATTCAAGCAGCCAGGAGAGTTAATGGTGGCCCTCAAGAAAACGGCTGCATATTGCCTCTGGTTTATAGCAATGTTCATGCTATATCAGATCAGCATGGGAACTCCATTAGCATGCAAATTAGAAAACATGGAGCATGTTTCTATCTCAGATTAGCATCCCCCTCTGTATGTAACACAGTAACACTCCTTATCAGAGAGCTGAGATAGAGGGAAAAAGAAAGAGAGAGATAGAGATTGACGCAGGCAAATGTGACTCAACTGCTTCAGAGCACTTCCTGCTTTGAAATCGTATATTGTCTCTGCTGAGACCAGTGAACACGTACAGTGGCCCCCAAAAAGGAATTTGGAGGCTTATGAGTCACACATAAACTTTCTGTAAATATCATTGCTTTAGATAACAAAATATGAACAGTGTCATTTATTTAAAAAATTAGGCACAAACACACTTTAATAGCACAACATTTCACAAAAATAAGAATGTTAAGTTTTAAATTATAAAAATAAAAATAAATGATATTTAAATGATATATAAATTTGAACATTTTCACAAACATTAGAGTTCTATAGATAGACCTTTCACTTTATGGATAGTAAGAACAGTCCTTTCTTTTTCTAAAATAAGACAGCTGCATTTACATAAAGTCATGACTATTGCAATAAAGTTGTAATAAAAGCATTTAAATGCTTGATTTAAAGCTGCAATCTGTACCTTTTGTCTCTTTATTACTATTTCTGTTTGAAGCATAAAATTTCAGGTTACTTTCTTTTTCAATTATAAATCATTATTTTAAACTAACTGTTAAACAAACAAACAAAAAGTTTGCCCTAAAATGAAAATTTGCTTTTAATTTATCAAGCCTGAGTGCAGATGCAGGTGTCTTTTTCTTCAGTTGAGCAGTTAAGAAGATGCAACAAGCACATGCATACATCATTAATGCGTCAGGAAGCATGTGTTCCGGATGCTCTCAGGACAGTTTGTGTGTTCTGCTGAAGATTAAAGGCATGTACTTGGATTGCCTAAGGACCACAAATTAACAACAAATTCTCATTTTTGAGTGAACTATACTTTTTAGTTAATTGCTTGTCAGTAGCTGGTATTAATTTTAGCCAGATTTCGTTAAAAATTGTGATACCTGTTTGTCTTTGATTTTGCCTTAATTGTGCAGTATGCATATATTATGCTTTCCAATTCAGAAACAGTCCATCATCAATAATTCATTACAAGTTAAAATGTTTGGTTGATAATTTTACAACTCCAAAGCAAGTGCTTATCCCCAATTTGGTTGCTAGGAGACTTATTTGTTGACAGTTGAACACCTGCAATGTTAACCGTTTTTACCGTTGTAACCGTTGTACAATTTGTTTCTTTATATGTAATCATCTGATTATCAAGCAAGTAAATGCGTTTATCGTCGGAAGTCTAAGACATCAAGTGGAATTATCCCACTTTGTACTTCAAATGGGCACTAACAGAGAACTTTCACCAGTTATTATAGACCTGTTGGAGACATTTTATCCCAGTTTAATGCTATTAACACAGTTTATGAGGCATTATAAAAACATGCAGGAAAGGTGGTTTGTGGATTGTGACTTGTGTTATGTTCTTTGCTGGTAAGAAATTTGATTTAGTTTCAAAACTTAATTTATCTTTAAATATGTCCTATTTTATTCACACTGCTATTATTAGCATGATTTTTCGGTTCCCACTGGTTGTAATGGAAACATCTCTACTATTGTACGTTTTTACTATTGTAACCTCAGTTCCCTGAGAGACAGGAAAGAGACATTGAGTCAGAAGCTGACACTATTGGAAATCCCTTTCTCCAAAATTTCCTAAAATCTTGAAGGGAATAACACCCGTGAAATAAACTGACCAGTGTCATAAAAATGCAAATCACATGCAAATAATGGCAGCTTCAGCTGCCAGTATATAATGCGTTGCATGACGACATTACCTCTGAGTCTTTCAACTAAATATTTAGAACAGCTGATCTTAGTAGAGAACACAGTAGCTCACACAATGTCGAGTTCCCGTCTCTCAGGGGACGAGGTTACAGTTGTAACTGGATATGTTTTCTTTCGAGTACGGTTCACTCAATATTGCATCAGTATCTGACGCTATGGAGAATTTTGTATAAACTGCTATTAACAAATTAGCCAATTCTGTAGTGAGGGGGGCCAATCAGCACGGAGCCTTCAGGCCCTGAGCAATTTTGCATATCAGGTCAGACTATCGGACCTAGTTGATACAGTCTAAAGTACTACATATTGAGGTAATAGATCATAAGCGATGCAACATGGAGAATGTGGCATAAGGACATGTAAGCGGCACTGGCTAGGCACAATAGAATACAAACATAATGCTGATAAAGAGTGAATTCAGACGCTGCTGGTTAAACACAAAAAACAGTTATCATGTGGTGGCAGCTCACTGGCACTCCTGCAAATCATACCAGCCGTGCAGCCAAGGAAAACGTGCAACAGCAGTAAGCACCAGCAAAGCACTCTTATGACAAGCTGTCAGATGACAGCCCTGTCTGCCTAGCCCATCCATATATCCTTGCTGAAGCATCACAACTAGTGGGAGAACAGGTGTAAGCTGTGGCTTCTGCCCAGGAGGAAACAACGCCCCTAGTAGAGAGCAGGCACAAACCACAATAGGCAAAACATTCTTAACTAGAATATGCCAAGCTATTACATTCAGAATCTGATGGGATAGTCTTTGCTAGAACAGGCTGTCCCTGAAGCGACTCCTGTAACACACAAAGAGCTGCTCTGGGCAAAACTGGCAAAGCACTCAGAGTAATGTGTAAAACGCATGGGTCTCTCTGAGCGTCAAAGTCCACCAGCTGATTCTTAAACAGGAAGTTGACAAAGATTAAACCTGTGCTCTAAACAGCGTTGAGAGCAACCCAGGCGCATAATTTCATCTTGGTTTAAGCGTGACACAGCGGTCACATTTCTACCCATATTACAAATGAGCAGAAATTAAATTTTGACCAACGACAAGGGTAAGAGACCTTTACACGTCAGCTCCCTTAATTCAATCAAATACAGTGGTTCGAATAGAGAAATGTTAATACTAAAAGACCAAGATCCCCAGTAAGCAACATGGAGCAACAAAGAGGAGTTCGACCACCTTGCTGCCCCCAGAAATTTAGTCACCAACTGTGTCCACCACCCCAACTCCCATAAGTATAAAGGTCTGCAATAAAGCAAAATAAACATTACGTGTAGACAGGGAAATGTCGCCGCCTAAACAATGGCTCAGCACCTCAAATGGGAATCTGCAGAGTCATGACTGTCAATCTCATATGTGACAATGATTGCCCATTTATGAGTGTGCAGGTGCCTCATAAACGGGCCCTATGCCTCAGTAAGTGTGTTCTTATGGTACTGCACTAGGGGATTTGGTACCAAGGGACTGTGCAAACAACTATATATGTAGGCTCGACACCACAAGGCTGGGGAGCCATACTGACCACTTTTCTGAACTCAGTCTCCACTCTCTGAGGGGAATTCTTAGATACCCAGCAGTAACTCACATGCGTTTTGCTCCAGAGCAACTGATTAACCTATTCAGAGGAGCTAGATATTTTATATAAAATATAAACCAAGAGCGCTCCTGAGAGAGGTGTCTGATAGAAACACAACATGCTCTTCTGCATGCACACGCAGACCTAAACATTGTAGATGGTCCAACATTGTAGACTGTTCTTGTGGCTGCCGAGCAAATTCACTGAATGGGCTATGACCAGCCAGTGGTCCAAGGAATTGAGTATGCACATCTTGGCCACTCATAGAAGTAAAAGCCACATTATACATTCAAAGGTGCATGGGGCCAGTGCCAGACCAAAAGGAAATATGTAATGAACCAAATGTAATAGCAGGCACCGCCTGATATTAGAGGCTATCTACATATAGAAACTCATATCCTTGTTTCTTCTGAAGGAGAAAAGTATTGCCCATAGAAGCTTCGCTATTCATTTAGTGATGAGCACTTTCATTGTATGTTCACAAGGAAATTGTGTCTTTTAACTCAATACCAACATGTTCTGTGTTTATACAGTCAGCCAGCTCACATCATGAAGCGTAGTAGTCTACACCTAGATTAACGCATGCACAGCTTTTATGTTATTTACCACACCACCCATCTTGTACTAGATTTAGACACAGAGGACTAAGCACTTATCCTGCAATATCTGAATGACGCCGCTTGCAAAAGTCACCAGGGTGGGACTCAACACACAAAGAGGTGCTCGAAATGCTCGAGACTGGTCTTGAACTCCTGTACGGAGAAAGGAGTTTGTGCCCGAGGGCAAGGGCTGCTGTATTGTATGACTACGCAGCCAAAGCATGATGTGCTTAACTAAGCAGCCCACCACACTGAGGTGGTGAAGTCAGGTAGTATGAAAGCTGTACAAAGTAACCCCACGCCTAGATTAGCAATAGCTACCAGAGACCACCACACTAAGCCGTTGTCTTGCTAAGTGAGATATTATGCCACACTCCATATGCAGACTGCTAATGAAACTGGGGGGCTGCTGTTGTAAATGGTTGAAAATAGACAAAGCAAAATGCACTTTAAACAAGGCGGGCCACCATTTTGAACTGGGGGTGTTATCTCATTAAGTGAGCAGTTATAGTGCACCACACAAACAGACCGGCATTTGAAATATGCGCCAAAAATCATATATTTTAGGTTTGGTCCAACCAAACCATATGTGTATTGTAGGTCACAGGCTGAGCACACGTTTCTGAAAGATGCTCTCAAGGCAATCATAGTATAAAATGTAATTAAATTTTTATTGTTGATTATAATTGTATTTAAAATCTTACAGCAGTAAATAAGTTTCGTAAATATTCAGTTCCTATTTCTGTCTAACAGCAATAACAGTCCAAGCGAAGACATTGTCGATTGGTTGTTTAATTGTCGATTGGGCTTTCTTTCCTAGAGCCACCATATTGGGTGTTCCAATTCCTCCCATTCATTTTAATACAAGTGGTGCATCTCAGCTATATAATATCTCTGGTGAAATAACTTTTTCAGGGCAGTACTAAATAAAATACAAAACAAAATATTTATATTTTTTAATAAATTCCCTTCCCTTGCAGATTCCCTAAACTTTTGAGCACAGTGTATAATGAATAAATGAACACATAAATGCATTTATGTCACCCAGAAAGGCACCTCAGCCCCTGTAAGTAAAGGGGCAGTAACTGTATCCACTGTCTGAACCCCCTGTACACTTCAACAAGTGTACTTGTTTCCGTATCACACAGGGACAGCAGAACCCACCCCAGCCACTCATGGGCACTTCTCACCAGCCCACAGGTTCCTTGTAGTCATTTAAAGGAGTCTAATTGAAAACACCCCTCTATGTGAACAGATGACACACACACAGACACATATACACACACATACACTTACACACAGCGAGCTCCTCAGAGCCATTTAAAAGGAGTGTAATTGAAAACACTGGTGTGTGTGAACGGATGTGGGCATGGGTCCAGGACGTATTCCTGAAATTCCTTCACTGGAGACAGAACCAGATGAGCCCAGAACTGAAACCAGATGGTCATGGAAGAAGGAAATTGTAGGGCGAGGGACAGGCCAGGTAAAAGTTGTTCATACACTTGTTATGCACTCAAAGGGTCACAGATGTTGTCCATGATGGGTATTTTTTCTTTGTATCTTTGCAGAAATTTGAACAATAGGGAGTTAGATATTCTGCCAAAAAGCACTCTGAGAACTACACAAAGAGGTTATTTTTATAGTTTCAAAAGACAGTTCAATTGAAAGAGAGCATATGGTGGTGTTACAACTATATTCCCACAGTAAGGAATAATGATTAAGGAAAACATTTACATTCAGACATATCTGAATACATTTCATTTCCTTGTCATCACTTTAAGGGTACACTCCTTAATAATTAATGGGACTAACTAATTACTGAAGCTTTTCAAAGATAAACACTGTCAAGGTTATGAGTAGTTATTGATATCTCTCATTTGACAAAAACCTTAACAGGTATATACTACATTTTTCAAACTTACACCCTTAAAAACAAAACAAATTACATTTTCTTAATAAATGAATAACAAAATCCATTAACAATTTGCTGCCACAATTCCATGGTGTTGTTTGTGATTGCCAGTGCATTGCTAAGGTGTTTTGAGTAGTTGTAAGCACATTGCTGTTGGTTTACTAGGGCATTCTGGTACTGTAGGTGTCAAGGGCAGTGTAAGGTTGTTGCTAAGTAGTTGCTTTCTAACCTACAATATGTTAATATACAGAAAGTTAGCCAAGAGAAAATATAGATGTAGCTGAAGAAAGTTCAGCTACCAACTTAGCTGAGTAACTTAGCAACTGCATTTCTCCATTTATAACTGCTACAGCTGATTTGACAATGTAGGTTTTTCATTTCACTAAAACATAATTGTTCCCCTGAGAGTATTTCAGACACATGGCCTGAAAGCAAGCTACCCATTACATCCACATAGACCATTAGACATCTTTAATACATCCGCTAACCTGATGCTTAGCATCTCACAGGGGGTTCACCTCCCCATCTGCCTTTGTGTTTAATCATTTAATACAGTTCAAACGACACAGTCGATCTAAACTCAAGTGAATCACGCAACACATTGTGGCTCATTGTGACTATTTAATGCAGTTTAGTATTACATCAAATATGTTCCTAATATTTTTGAGCTGTTGTGGGGAGGAAAAGCAGAAAAACCCAAATGCAACAATTGAAAACACTCATCAAGATGTATCACGACAGCCTGTGGGGCATACTGTATGTATCCAAGCTTAAGATTTAGAAGAAACAAAAGACACAGTCGCATTTGATCATGTTGTGGATAGTGGGGGGCTAGTTCACTTCTACGAAATCACTATTCTTAAAATATACTTATTCATAAATGTTTTTACTCTTTAAATTGGACTGATTCTTTTCCAGCTTGGACCCATGATTGGATAATCTGAATCACTGACAAAACAGCATGTGTTAAAAACACATCATCAGACCTTTTAACTGTAAATTTGAAAAGTCTAGAAGCACAGCAGCAGTCACAACATGAAAAAGATGTAGCCTTTGTTGTACAGGTGGACAGATTTGAGTCAGCGGGCAGTGAGGCTCTGAAGAGGAAACGTAAAGAGCTCCAAATAAAATTTGCCAAAGGGATTTGATACTTTCTCAGTGCACAGCTCTGGTTGAGACATGCTCCTATGTGACTTTTGGTCTACCACCATGTGTAGAAGATGTTCATCTGCAGCTCAGATGTGAGCACACATGTTCAAGTGTAGTAAATGACAACCTTGACCCACCCTTTCTCACTCACCCCTGTAGATTAGGGGACTTTCCATGACTGTGTGCATATCAGGCGAAATTCACGGCTGTTACAAAGAGTGGCCTATTGGTCACGGAGCAACAACAAGTACAATTCAATTTCAATTTATTTCTTAATGTGGAAGAGAAATTTAAATTCTAAGAACAAGCTATAAACAGTCCATCATCCTCAGCACCCACACACATATATCACATGCCACAAAATCATCTTATATAGTAGCCAGGTCTTCTTTCTGTTTACGAAAATTACATAAGTATGGGTACAAATTACATCAAACTGATATTATTAAAATGAATAGTTTAATAATATCTAATAATATTAGATATAATTAAAGTTACAGTTTATTTAACAGTCTTCTTGTTACAGTATACATTTAAGTACTGAGTAATGTTAATTAACAAGCATGTATTTACTTAAGGGTTAGGGTTTTTAATTATGCATGATTTACTGTTATATAACAATAATATATATATATATATATATATATATATATATATATATATATATATATATATATATATATTGTATATAATATATTATAATATATATTATTGTTATATATTCTATAACAATAGCTATTACTAAGTGTAACAAAGACACTGTAAAATAAAGTGTTACTTAAAAGTCAATAAAAGAAATCTGATGCTACACATAAATGCAGATTAAAAGGCTTTTTGACTGATAAACACAAGTGCTCTGACCGATACATGGCCTCCCTGCTGAATCAGTGCAGTAGGTGGATTTGACACAGTGCAGAGCTTTTCAAGAAAGCCTTTCAGCTGAGATCCTGTTTAATAAAACCAAGTTATTGCCTCTAGAGCACCATTAAAACTCTTTATAAAAGGATCATGGCATGCACATAACCACTGCACTCTCATGCAATTGTTGAAGCTTGTTAATACCAGTGAAATCCATATGGAGGCCACTGTATGTCACGGTACCACAGCAACATGCTTCAGTATATGGAATTCCCAACTCTTCCCAACAGTACAAAACTAAACAACAGTTCAATCTGCAATCCATTGAATTTCAGCCCATATATGTTGAAACATACAAACAGTTTTAAATTAGCTTACCCAACACTGATAAACTGTATAAATAATATTCATGTTTTTATTAAGTTAATCTGAGGTATGATTAATTATTGTTGTAGATTGAAGCAGGAAGACCCTTTTAAACATTTTTAAACACTTTTTTACTTAAATATCAAAAACTATTTTAATTCTAAAAGCATAAAAACATATTAGAAATTCCAGAGAGGACCCATGGCTCAAAAACGCCATGGACATTTTTTTCACTACATATAATCATGAATAGTTAGTAAAGACAAATAAGTAGGCTTATCAACTTCTAAAAAGGAGAAAATGCTTTCTGTAAATGTCTTTTCAAACTCTATGATAACTAATTTGTCTTTTCATAGAATCCAAATTAGACAGATGGAAAAGTTGCATGACATATACTGTACCCTTATTCATGAACACCATAACCCAAATTTAGCAAGTTAAAAGAAAAACTAACCTATTGCACTTGCAATGAGTATGAACATGGTTTCTGCCAACCACAATGTTATTTGTGCTGTGAATTACTGCTGAGAGCATGAAACCATCAAACTTGAAGAGACATTTAGAAACCAATAATGTCAATTTTTCTATTTAGCTGATGTGTGTAAAAGGTATGCATATTGTTGGGCCTGTGCAATTTAGAGTAATATTAATAAATTACAGTGTTTAATGGACATTTTTGACCTAAATTGCTGTGATTAAATCTCTGCATTATTGGTTTTAAGGATACCTAGGGAGAGTCGTCCAATACCACCCCAATTCACTTTTCTCTAAAAATATTTTTAAAAGTACTTGTATGGCACTATAGTATATATAGAGTACAGTGTATGCATGTGTTAAATACATACTGCGTGTGTATATGTATAGTATCATCTGCAACTGCAACCATCAAGCAAATAGCAAACCATGTTTAATGGCTGATAACTAAAGTCTATTTGCTACTTATGTCCCATTCCAAACTTCCAAGCTGTCCAAAAACTCTGTCAACTCTGTCAATTTGCTGTCAAATAAATTTACTAATTCTTTAAGCTGTGGCTACTATAGTCTTATAAAATAATAAGCTACTCTATAACATGACAAGTCATAAATGTTTTTATTTTTATATATTAATTATACATTCACAGTACTAATATATGGATTATATCATTATCTATATTATTATGTATATATTACAAAGCTCTGTATCAAGAAACTTGATGATACAAAAAAAACCAGATGCTACTTTAGTGTTTCTGCATATTGTTAAAGGAATGTGAGCAAGTTAGCAAGAATACCAGCAAGGCAGAGTTGTGAAATACTCTAGTTCTTTTAGGGCTAGTGTTTACAGTTTATGCATCCTGGTTTTAAAGATGTCAGTTCAGGTCAGTCTAGTGTCTGTTTAGTGATGCAAAATCACTGCTGAGAACCTTGAATTGCCCTCTTCAATCAAGCTTTCAGATATGACTGAAATGGGAGGTATAAAGGTTTAATAAATGTTGTTTCCATTAACCATTCACTATACCACTTGTCCTTATATGCAGGGTTGCAGGAAGTGCCAGAGGCTTCTAGTTTCCATTATGAACACCAACTTAATAAATGGTGTTTTTCTGGTTGACTCTGTTGTCACTGTACTTTTAAAGCTTTAAACTGAAATTTAAATAAAAATTGCACATCCTAACCATGATGTATGTCAGATACCAGGGAGCGTGGAAAGGAATGTCTATATTTCTGCCAATAAGCCATTTGATTCACCTCTCTCTCTCTCTCTCTCTCCCTCTCTCCCCCCCCCACACATGTTTGTAAGGCCAAAAATACAATGATATTATTCAGTACTTAGACTAAATGATTCATGCAGCACTTATTTTTTGAAACTATACTGACTATTAAACCTCCATTCACACATTCTCAACCTATTTCTTACTTTATTGACCCTAAAAGTCAACACTGGGGATTTATAATGCTGTTGGCAATCTCTGTGAAAAGAGACTTTCTTTTGGCCAGAGTTCCTATAGTCTTCTGCTGGACCTCAAAAAAAAATTAAAACCTGAAGTTAAACAGATTTAGACATAACTTGTATTACCACTTTTCTACAACATTTGGCAAATAAATTTTCCTTAAGAAACAAGAACTTACAATTCACAAAAGTTGAGCTGGTTAATACAACCTCTCTGCAGCTAACTGAGCCTTATTTACCTGCAAGTTATCGCTGCACATTGCTCAAAGACCCTCTAGTGGACATTATAAGAACTGCAGGACAAAAAGATATTCTTAGATATGAGCTGTAGATACATTACTGCAGATTTGTGAGTGGGTTTATTTAACGGTGATGTTTGGAGTCTTATTTAAAATGAATTTATTAGTTTTACAAATAAGCAGAACATATACATGTATAAATACATTAAAAATGTAGCAAAAATATATATAATTAAATAATAAATCATTTCACAATACTGAAATTATCTGAATCAACCTGATTACATTAGTTTGTACCAACAAAAGTCATTTTAAGAAAATGTCCCTTATGATACAATAACAACTAAACATTCTTACTGTTTATAGCATAAGGTCAGTTGTGATTCTGGTGACAGGTCTGTGATCTATATTTCTAAATATCTTTTAGTTTTCCTGTATACTTATACAACATTGTACTATACTGTATGCTTTATGCTTTTTGTTAAATCTATTAGTTCTTCAGTTCACTGAATTGCTCTTCATAATTGCCCTGGCAACTATTAAGCAGAAATAGAGCTTGCAATGAATGGATATACAAGCACAAAATAAGAATGAGTGCAGGGTTGCAGGTGACCTCTTAAACGTAAGGACAGAATGCAAAGCTGAGCGTAATCTGAGAATCAGTTAACCTGCTTTCATGCAAAGCAATGCAAAGACACCACGTGTATCGTGCCAAAGCAGAATGCTCACATTTTTGTTGCCACCATGCCCTGTCTTTGAACCCTTGCCCAGCAACACATATTCACACTTTATTCGTGCTACCTTTCTCTCATTACCCACATACACACTCCTAGGGGAGCAGAGTGCAGTATATTGGCCCTAATTACTAACCTTACAATGACAAAAGGGTTTACAATTCCTCATCTTCAAGATCCAGATGTTTCTATTTCTCATGGTAACACATCCATGATTAACCGCTCATAGGCGGAGACTTTATTTGCCTGATATATCACTTTGCCCCAGGGATTCATTCATTTGGGCTGTAAGACCATCTAAATTTTACTTACCTCTGTAACTATCCAAGGATTATTCAATCCATATGCGACCGCAGCTGTCAGATCTTTTTTCATGGGTTGTCCCTCAAATTAATGGAAAGATGTTATATTCATATTTCGTGTAGAAATAAATGAATATTGTTTCTACATGCATGGTTCACAAAGTATTCAAATATCAAATTAAACATTATCTCTGACAGTTACTGGCTGAAGATGCCAAAGCTAAGCTAAGATTCAAGGCACAATGGTACCCTTTTCAAACACTCATCTTTATAAAAGAAACAAACTGAAAGAATCAAAAGAAAGAAAGGTTAAAGATATGCAAACCTCACCTGATAATGCAGAGAATATGTGTATGCTTCTTCTGAGAACATCTTTCATCTAAAGATGGCTCTCAAGGTAAAAATATATCAGAAAGATTTTTTTCTTTTTTATAACTTAGTGAATGTGCCCCTTCAGAGCCATTTAATGATAATAATTCTGATCATTTTGCCAGTACAGCAGGATTAAAATCCACATTCTAAACACTGTGTCAGCCAATATTGCACAAAATAGAATTTAATACAATCATTTTCTTAATTTGTCTCTACACTAAATGCACATCTTGGTAACCATCAAGATGCACTCCAGAAGTATGTTAGTACTCAATATGGGACTGGTCAAGAAATCATGCATTTTATAATAGGCCTCCCTAATGGCTAGACAGTGTGAAATAGAAGTTTTAGAAAAGGTATCAATAAATAGGAGACACATGATACGTGTACATATACATATACATATACATATACATATACATATACATATACATATACATATACATATACATACACTTACTTTGTGGCAGCCTACTTAAAAGTTTGCAATAACACAATGCCTACATGAATAAAAGCTATAGTCTCACCTTACAGAACGTCTAGAAAACAATATAAAAGCATTGCTCTATTGGTAACAACTTAAAAGCTAGTCCTTACAGATATCAAAGATAAAAATTCTTGTAGGGAATTCAACCCACATTAATGGAATCTCTAAAAGGTCTTCCACAGATAAACAATTTCTTAGAGACAAATTACAGAATCTGATTCTTAGATCTTTTCCAAGTCTATTGAAATTTTGACAATTATATGTGAATCTGCAAAACTAGTGTGTGGATAAAAGAACACTGTAACATAATTATAGATATCTTGAAGAAGTGTTCCCCTTATGTTAGCAAGTTAAAACTTCATTGTGTCCAATGACTGGAACAGAACACATGTAGACTACTTAAAACCATTCCTTTTCATTTAAAGTTTTTTTTAATTTAAATATATCAGTATCGCTTGTTCAATGGTTATATTGAAATTATTTGATTGACGATGGAGATAGGAGTCAATGTCACACACAAACTGTGACACATTGGCAAAATAGTAGATAAGGCCTTATGGTGTTGCAGAAGAGACACTGAGGGGTAGGAAACACAAATCCATTGTTGACTCACCATTCATTAATAATGTTTCCAGGGACACCTGCTAAAAGTACACCAAAAGTGAGGACAATGAAAGGGATATATAGGGATATATATGGGGTAATTTGTAAAATATGTTTTCTAATCACAGTTGGCTGAAACAATGGCTTTATATTTTTCTTGTTGCCTTGTAAATGTTTCCTTTACATTTTCTTTTGAGACAACTTGTGTTCAATTAAGTTTCTCTTGTTTAAATGTGTACATGTGAATGGCTATTTTTTCCTTTTGTATTTGTAGCCAAGACTTGTTAAACAGAAACTGACATTTAAAAATAAATCTGTCCACACTGGAGTTAAACCTGTGACTGTCTTCCCACACATGGTTGAACTACAACAACAAATTTATTGATGATTAAAGTAGGCCCAAACATGAGGCTAACATTAAACATTAAATGGTATTATACTATGCAGGAAATTATTTTTATGTGAAAATTTCCTTTCTTTAACCCAAGAAAGTGAACAGATTTCTACATTTAACCATGACTGTGCTGACTGAGCAATTATCCACGGTCAGAATTCAGTGTCACATCACGCGTGTGCTTCTGCACGTGCGCAGAGCCCGCGTTCTTCCCGAGTTTCTAAACGCAACAATGATAGAGCTGCATGATTTGTGTAAATAACCACGTAGTTTATCTCCCGGTTAGAGACAATTCCGCGTGCTTCACCAACAATAGTGACATTGTTGTAGTGCGTCCAGCAAAATGCCAATGCGATACAGAATCGGGTCATTTGAATAACTTTAAATGTTATTTCTCAAAGACGTTTTAGAAAAACAAAGAACGCAGTGCATTTGACTAAAACGCATCGCAGAGTGGTTACGCTTTAACAAACCGTTGCAACATAATACAATGATTATAACATTAAAAGAAGAGGTAAAAAAATAAGTTGCCTTATTTGCCAATGTTGGTAATATGAGTAAGAGTACTAAGCTCATTTTGACTTTCACGATTAAACTTAAGTGCATCACAGAAATTACACTATCAGCATCTCTGCGAATATTATTTAATGAACCAGTTTATTTTTTAACGTGATATAAATCTTTATAGTTGATCTCAGTTTTAACTCTCTCTTTTAAAGCAATTCGTTATTAGGTGTGATGGACGCACTGTCTGAGACTGTATTAACCCTGTCGCTGTCTATTATTGCATGCTACACAATGTTAGGCAATGTTTATAGGAATACAACATATAAGACTTTTGAAGTTAAGTTGAAGCATATGAACACAAATCTCAGTTTCATGCAGCAAATATGCGACAACATCAAGTCTCTTTGAAGTGGACATGCATGGGCAGCGATATCATTTGTTTATAACAACAGCATATGCACCTTTCCCAACTTAAAAGGAGCAGCAAACTTTACGCTATATGTAATCCGCCGCCGCGCCGAGCAGCCCATTTAAATGCCACGGATCAATGAATAAAAGTTTGAGCCGTGCTGTGTAAGAGCGCGTGCTGTGATGTGATTGGGCTGAGCGGCGGGCTCGTGATGCTCGGGCATATATAAAGGGCGACCTGCGCTCCTGTCATGCACGCCGCTGGAAGAAGAAACTGGTGAAGAGATCAGCCGGACAGACAGAGCCTTCATGATACTGGCCACATCACACGCATTTTCTCAACGAAGTCGCCGAGAACGCGTACTGTACATCGCGAGAAAGAGGAAATCTTCTGCTATTCTCCTCCGTAGAAAGAGCCAGTGTAATTGAGTGAGAGATGTCGCTAAGGACCGGACTTTTGCTGCTCGCCGTGCTTATCGCCTCCGCGTATGAACTGGATCAGAATGAATCCTATTCGCCCAGGAGAGCACGCTTCTCCGCCAACAGCCCCTGTAAGTACCGTTTAGGAAATTATGATCCGGTTTTATTCTGACACGCATGTATGGTCGGTGAAGGGTAGATGTGTAGAATGAGCTCGTATGGGAGCTGTCATCTTCTCTTTGACTGAGATTTCATCCATTGCATCTATTGAACGGCTTTGTGAAAGATGTATTAGATAGCCTCAGTAAATATCATCTTCATCCTCTGACCCTACATCTATCCGGCATAGATCATACGTCTTTGAGGATCCATCGCAGCTCATGATGATAACTTGCTTCTTTTGATGCATTGAGCGCGATGAATGAATGTGAATGATTCTGCCGCTTGCCGGTGCGCCTTAAAGGCAGTTTCTCGCTTTTCTTTGTTTCTGGGGTGCTGTGGGCTCACTTCTGAAAGGACTTTCTATTGGACAGATAGATTTATTAGCGTAGACATTGACAATCTGTATAATAGCCTACCTTGTGGCATTTAAAATAAAAAAAAACAAGTCTGTCAGATATATTCAAAAAGTAAAACAACTCTTTTTTAAAGATTTGCTTAGATATGTGTTTAATCATGAAAGTACTTTCTAAATTAATTACCTAAATAGATTTTTATTGTGAATCTGGGTAAACAATGTGGTGTTTTTGGAGAGGGGGAAATAGGACTAGAGAATAAATATAAAAAGACTTAAAACCTAAACCTAAACTCAGTGGGATCATTATCATACTCAGCATAGCTCAAGGGTGCTCATCCCAGCTGCTGGAAAACTACCTTCCTGCAAAAGTTTTGTTCCAGGTTTAATGAGACACACCTGAACCAGCTAACCAAGGCCTTCTGGTTTATTTGAACTTGCATTAAAGTAGGTCTCCAGGGGCATGACTGAGCAAAATGTTACTGAGCATTGTGGCTCCTGTAGCTGCCACTCATATCATAGCAGGTAGATAGAGTTGGAGTCATAGCAGATTTTGCAGGTAGATAGAGTTGGAGGGTGTTCAGTTCGATTTTACAAATCACTTTCCTCTATTTCAATAGGCACAGGCGGATGATTAAAATGACATTGTCTGCACTTGAAAAGACCATTAAAGATGTCAAATCTGACTTTCTGCTCATTATACTGGAAGTGAAGATCTGGACTTAGTGTTACTATGTTACAAAAGTTTATTTCATTGTAATCTGTGTGAATAATGTCAGTAATTAATATGCTGCAGAGAAATGCTTGTCCAAGTGTCAAATAGTGGATCTGTGTGTGGTATGGGACATTTAGTTCCGTTCTGTCTCTAGTTGGGACGTGAAAACCTTTGTCAGACTCCACTTGGTATTTGCATAACTTCCTGTTGTACTTAGTTGCCAAGGAGACATGTACTGACTCAGTGCTTTTGAGACAAAGAGACAGTGGTGCACCAATAATTCCAAAAGACCAACATGGACAATATATATTTCACAAAACAAAACATGTAGGACATCTTCCAAAAACAGTTGTGTAAAATAATCTTTAGTTATAAGATCAAACCCTATATGAATAGTCCATGATTTTATTTTTTAGTTATTTATGCTCAAATACGAATACTAGTTTCTGATAAATGATTTTTGTTGTTATGGTGTTGAGAATTTGTCTGTGTGAAGATCATTGGTCTTTATCTGTCATTATTTGAAGGCATTATTTGCTTATCCTGATGATGTCAACAGTTGTAGGTTGACAGGAATGTGATAAAATCATGGACGGGTAGTTAACCATCTTCAAATAATGAACAAAAAATCCAGCTGTAAATGAATGAACTCTACCTCACATATAAAGACAATAGCAGCACAGTCTTCAAATCTGCTGGGTACAGCTGAGTCATGCACAAGGGCCATGAGTTCAGGCTGGGGTCACACACTCTGCAAGTTGAAATATGAACAGGTAGCTATGCTAGTGTAGAAATGAATTATTCATTCCCACAATTCATCCTATTAGTCTGTGTGGAAAAGTGTAATATCACCCATCAAGAAATGTGTATAGGGGCTCCGATAACTTACCTAGTTATGGTTTTACTGCGCTGGATGTTACATGAGTGAGCATGGGAAAAAGCGAACACAAGACGGTGCATTGTCTATTGATGTTTTTTATGAGAACTCAAATTAGCTCAGACCTGTCAGGGCTCATCATGGTACCCTCAAAATTATTACAGTGAGTCTGCCAAGCTGTATTCAAGTTTCATTAGTTGTAATATGTCTAATCATCATGCCTGTTTTCCATCTCAGTACAATAAGTGCTCTATGAAAGCATCAAATGAAATATCAGACTCATATTTTACGTCCCTTCTTAGCCATCTGACTGAGAGACAGCACCTTAACTGTGTGGCCCAATTCATCCTTGACACTGTTCTCCCTGAAAGGTTACTAGTGATGTCCAGGGTGGGGTTCAATGATATAAAACGGGATCTAGCAACACATTTTTTCACAGCTAATGTCACACGCTACAGATGTTGATAAGCCAACAGCAAAATCAGACTAATTTAACTTTTTCTTTGGCATAGCAATGCTGGGGCCTCAGATAAAGCATTGTGTTTTCCAATGAGGCCCACGGCTGAAAAGAGACACAGCATGATTTGGCCATCTTCACCATGCATTCAGATTAAAAATAACTTGTCTAAAGACACCCCAAAGGCTAAAACATGGGTCGGCAAGACTTCTCAGGTTAGATCATGTGACTTTGCACATATCATGGTATAATTTTGCTCTGACTACACAGATAAGAGAGGCTAATCATGGAAATATTTGACCATTACATGTCCTGAGGCATGTAAATTTTAAATTAAGATTGTTCATGAAATTTAAAAACATTTAAAAGACTTTGGTATATTGGTAAATCTAAGCACAGTTTAAAATATTGTTGAGATTTCTGATGGATGGTTAATGCATTATGGCACTAGTGCTCAACTTGGTATTTACAAGTAAAATGTGAAGAAATAAACTGTTCTACTTATACAAGGCAACAAACCTTCTCCTATGCTTTAAAAATAGCTCAATGGCAAACTTTAACGGGTTAATGTGCACATTGAGCAAATGGCCTTAACAGAATGTATATCAGAGATCTTGCCCTAACCTGCTCCTGTGGACAATAGACATATTCATTCAATGACATTTGGGGGGTTTCTGGTTATTTCAGAAGTCTGCCTTTTGCCAGGAGCCTTGAGACAGCAACACACAGCCTATTTTTCCTTCAGATACAGTCAAGTGAGTGTGTAGCAACACCAGTTTCTCTGGCGCACACAGACACAGTCCCTTCTTTCTCATTGTGGCGTGGGATCCTGGCCCTACACAGGCAACGAGTTTGTGCGGCAAAGTGTTTATGATCTTTGGCACATAACTGTTGGGGGTGGTGGTTTTGGACCTTTTACTCACCATGCTGAATTCTATTGTCTTGTCACATGTAAGGGTAATGGAAACAATTAGTCTTGTGCCAAAAGTGACAGTCAGCAGAACCCAACACTCCGTGGAACACAGGCCCAAAACCTTCATGCTCACACCCTAACTACCACCCCACAGGGGCATAAGCAGGGCACACAACACCCAGAGTGCCACCCACAAAAACCCCAGAAGGTCTGCTGTGGATATTCTTCATTCATTGGGTCACAAGCAGTTCCAAGAACAGAAACATGGCTGGAATACCCATAAAATTTATGGCAAGTACTGGAGTGGAGTAATGACGCCAAAGCTTGGCCAGATATACATAGTGGCCATTCAAACTTGTTGTTATTTGTCATTTTATGAAAGAAAATTTGGCTTCATATCACAGTTGAATGGAAACTCTCAATAGGTCACACATAAAGTTCTAGTAGCCTTGCAGCATTCCTGTTTGTACTATAGTCCTCCTAGACTAAATGGTGTTTAAACATCCCATGGGCATGGAAGGTGGTAATGAGCACATGTCCCCTTACGAATGATCCCCCTGTTCCTTTTTGTTTCCCTTGCAAGTAAGCTGAGGAATTAATTAACTGGCCTAAATGCTTTCACAAGTTCATTGCTAATACACACATGTTTCTCTTTAAAATTATTTCTCATGGGAAAATGTTGTAGAAATAATGATGCTTTAAGCAATTTTCTATGGAATGACAAGCAGTTCCTATTACCTGACAGACACCACTAAAATGTGTCCTTAAATATCAGTATTGTCTTTTTGACAGCCTGAGACTCTGTAAACGGCAAATAATAATGCAGCTATGGTCAGATTCTATGTGTAGTCAGTCAGAACATTATGAGGGCCTTTCTATGAGGGACATTTTGCACATTCACTGAGAAGCCCATATATGGAAAGCAGGACGTGGAGAGTTTGTCAAGCGAGAATGCTGTTACACTACTGTTTGAACTAACATTATATAATATTATAGTCCATATGCAGTCTCAGTGTATAGCTGAGTTCACTGTTCTAGTTTATGTGATTGTACTTAAATGTGACATTGAGATGACATGCTTCTAATCTCCTCCTCAATGCAAATCTTTAGTGGGCAGGGCTTTGGAGGGGCCGTGTCTAATTCAGTGGCTAAGTCTAGCAGCACCTTTAACTACCCCCATATATACTCCAAAGACTCCAAGCAGTCACCAAAACTATTTCTACAGCAGTAAATGGAACAGTTTTAAATGAGAGGATCGCTATTATCAATGTCTGTAGTAATAGATGTTAGTTTCAAGCTGACCCAGACCTGAATTCCTCTGCAGCAAAATATAGATTATATTCCAGACTCTATCACCGAACATCACCCTGACCTTACTGACGCTAGAGTTTGAATGGGTGCAAATCCCTGCTTCCCTGTTTGAACAAATAGATTTGTTCTCAATATTTGTTTATGATTATTTAGGTAGGAGCAACTATTAATGGCAATTTTAAATTAAGTGCTTCACAAAGTGCATAGTGGTACAGTTTTTTAGTGTCTTTATTCTTTTCTTTTGACTATGTAGTTCACATAAAGACCTGTTATTTTCAAACCGTAGGCTACGCTAAAAAGGCATATTCCAGAACCAGGCCAGTGAGGCTCTGAGAAACGTTGACAACCGTCCAATATCTTTTCCCATCTTTTTGCCATAGCTTATTCACAGCGACAGTCAGAAGAGGACAGGAAATGAAGGGGAGAAGACCAGGAAATGAGACTCACGTCACCTACATGAGCAGATACTCCAAACATGTTAGAGCACATGCATCAGCTACTAAACTACAGCTCTAACAGAAACATTGTTTTAGGAGTTTGTTGTAGTAGTTAGTATTTGTAGTAAATTTATGATTTAAATCACTGATTTGGTTGTGTACTGTTCAAAAATAGCAATGTTTTTTAGTGTTGTTTTTTAAAAATCCCTCCATTGTGTGACTGTGATGAATGTCTTTAAATTGCATGAATTTGTATGAATTTAAGTTATTCTAATTCAAATACTAATTCAATATTATATGGGTCAGCTGATTCTCAAATCTAAAAAATGTAATGTCCTTTTTTTCAGCGGATGTGGCACGCTGCTTGAACAGCGCCCTCCAGGTAGGCTGTGGTGCCTTCGCTTGTCTTGAAAACTCCACGTGTGACACAGATGGTATGCACGACATCTGCAAGTCCTTTCTCTATAGTGCTGCTAAATTCGACACTCAGGTATGTACATTTGTATAGAATTCATGGCAAAGTCCCTTGAAATGCATCAGTTCATCAAAGGGTAGACAATATCCTATTGACGTCACCTTATTCAGTGAACATAAGATGAATCTAAAAAGCAACAGGATCAGGTGAATCCAGCTGAATTGCTGATGAAAGCCATTGAGAGGGGAATGTAGCTCTGAGAGGCCTCAGAGCTATTGTAGTATAGTTTAATAAATATTTCTTCACTTATCCCTTGATCTCCCACAAAGCTTCTCAGTCCATGGATAGATTAATGCATCTAATAAGTAACATTTAATGATCCTAAATAGTTAATTCCAATAAATCACTATAACGATTTTAAGGCTGCACGACACTGAAGAAAAATGCAATAACTTGCCAAATAATGTGATGTATGGTATGTGATAAGATCACTTTAAAATTGTAAAATCAATTAAATAATACAAAAATATTTTTTAAATGTCAAAATTATATAATCAACACACATTTCACATACTTTTCGGAAAATAAAGCATCACTATTTCTGATAGAAGTCTCACTGCTATCTGCATCAACCTAAAACTGACTATACGTAACATTTTGAAGTTATAAAATCATTCAATTTTTGCAATTTGCATTTTGCATATCAGCACATGTACTGATAAAATGAATGTACTGTATGTTGCTTAGGATAAAGGCGTTTGCCAAATGTATAAATGTAATTATTCAGATTCATATCAGTTTAATAAGGGGTTTTATTTTGCAGGGCAAGGCTTTTGTGAAGGAAAGCTTGAAGTGCATTGCCAATGGCATCACCTCCAAGATCTTTCTGACTGTCAGACGATGTTCTACCTTTCAAAGGATGATTTCTGAAGTTCAAGAGGAGTGTTACAGCAAGTTGGACATTTGCACGGTGGCTAAATCAAACCCAGAAGCCATTGCTGAGGTGGCTCAGTTACCCAGCCACTTTCCCAACAGGTGAGGCTGGCCCTAAAACATCTGTCCCTTACGTTAATCCTGCCCTTGATATTCTAAAACTTAGGAAAAAAGAGACAGGGTCAGGACTTCCATACCTCCTATTGCATGTAAAGGTTTTATCTTGCTTTTAAATGATGTATTTAAAGAAGTTATGCAGTTCAGAATATATTAAAGTGACAGAGACACTAGAGATCTTAAACAATATTAAACAATGACTTCAACAACAAGTGCACTTAATGCAGCTTTTTATATCAAAACTCAGTTCATTTACAAAATTAGTTAATCAGATTAGGATGAGAAAAGTCTCACGTAATGTGGAGGCAACCAAAATTTTACATTTTATCTCAATTGGTTGCCCAGTTTTCAGCACAACATGGTGTAAAAAAAAGGGATCCAACTGTAGACAAGTTTAAGAACCCAAGTGCAAGTTTTTTTAATACAAGTAAACCTGCAACACAAACTTTACTTGAAACAATGGACAAACACAGCTAGACAGGAGACAATGTCAATCAGGGTAACATACCTGGAGACAATTAGGATGGGGTAAAGTAAAAGACTACAAAGACCGTGGACAAGGACTACCAAACATGACTTTAAAATAAAAGACATGAGGCAGCTTATGACGCCCAACAAAAACACCATACAAGTCCATGGGTGGGATAGGTGGGTAAGGATCGTGGGGCAGGGGTACAGGGCGTCGACACATGATTCAGGTAGGTGCCCAGAGTCCTAGATAACCAAATGACCAGGGCAAAGCTGACGCGACCGTAGACCATGGTGGTTCGGGTCTGACTGAGGGTGGAGCAGGCTCTGGAGGCTCAGGGCAGGGCTTGAGCTTCATGAAAATGGCTACCACAGTAATAGCTGGGATCCTGGGCATCATGAAAATGACCTCCATGGTAAAAACTGCAACGGCCTCATTCCTCTGCGGAAAAGCTGCAGCAGCGGTGCTCCCAACCTCGCTGGCATCGGCACTCTTGCTTTCAAGCTGCTTGCCAGCATCACTCTTGCTTTGGGCCACAACATTCTTGATCAGCTTGGTGGTGTTGCTCTCGCTCCGGGCCTCAGTGCTGTCATGCTGCTCAGAGGGGTTTCTCTTGCTCCAGGCCTTTGCACTCTCAGCCTCATACTCTATTACACACCCCATCCCCCCCACCCCCCCAAAAACAATTTGAGGGCCTGGCCATGAGAGGGCTCAGTTGTGGTAGCCACGTGATGTGAGAGGGCACTGATATAGCAGCTACAGAGGGACTGATCCATAATTCCCACAGTGAACAAGGAACCATCCCCCCCGACTTGACTTGACTCACCAACAGCATGACAACATGAACAAACAAAGATAGAAAAGAAACAACAGCAACATGAGGGCTGAAGTACACAAACCAATCAGAGTAACAAGATACAACTGGAGACAATAAGAGAGGGGTAATATAAAAGACTACAAAGATCATGGACAAGGACTACAGAACATGATTTCAAAATAAGAGATGAAAAAACAAGACAGCATGGAACCCTGACACATGGCCTCATAACTACTTGACTAGGTAGTTCAGTAAGTGGCCTATAAACATTTTGTTAATTTATTAAATGGAGCATCTATGTCATATAGATATATTGCTTTTGATAATCGTCAGATATGAGACCATTTAAATTATAACTAAAATGATGCAGAATATCAATGTAAAATATCTGCCCCATTAAACCTAATGATTTTCCTAGAGCCAGCTAACTATTTTCAAAAATAACTACTGTATTTGTGTGAAATTTGATAATGTAAATTATCCTAGTTTTTTACTTAAAATTTACTTTATATAAGCTTTATAATGTTCCATAAAAGTATATAGTTGACCCAAAAATGAAACCTCATGAGGTTCAAAAAGTGTTTTATAAAAGAACTATAGACTATAAATGTGCTACATTCTAAGTGTATGAATAGATTTTCATTTTAGATTATTCTTTATTTATTCACATTTTCACCTCCAGTTAAGAGCTGTTATCAGACCATCACATCAGAATCAAATTTTTTGCCACATTACCACATTTTGCCACATTTAGGTTGCCAAAATTGCCTTATGATGCTTCTTTAACATTCTGTCAAGTTTAAAATGAACAAAATATACCCTAACTTGTATCTTACTCTAAAACCAAACTTGTACCTAAGTAGTAATTGAACAACTAAGCTTACTGCATTTGATAACCTGGAGAACACTTGATATATAATACATGGGTCATATCAACCATTTTATGGTGTTTTTGTCATTTTAGAGCTTGACAGTCTTAGCCCTCAGTCTTTATATGAAAAAGCATGCTCAGAATAAAAATCATTTTTTGTGTTCCACAGAACAAGTCATATGGGTTTAAAATGACATGAGGGAATAAAACAACTTTCATTTGGGGAATTATTCCTTTAAAATGCTCATTTGTTGACACACCAAATCAGCGTGAGCTCTCTCTGTCTCACTGTAGGTTTTATGGGAAACTTCTGCAGAGTTTGATGGAGTGTGACGAGGAGACAGTGGACCTGGTGAGGGCAAATCTGTTGACCCGATTAGGGCCTGAGATTGCCATGCTCTTCCAACTATTACAGAACAAGCCGTGTCCGTCTGCCGTAGTACCTACTGGAATGGAGACTCGTGGTGGGTGGCGGTGGTCTGTAGGTCCCCACGGATACAAGAACCAGCCAAATCTACGCAACAGAGATGCCTCTAATCTTTTTGGCAAGAAACGTAATATTGGTGACAGCTCGTAACTTCAGACCAATTTGCCAGTCCAACCTTAGCCATTGAGCTCAACATCCACCAAGGCAAAGTGAAAACACACACACTTAAAAAAAAGAAAGCAAGACAAAAAAGTGGTTTATTTTCCAAGGCTATACAGGGACACATTCCTTCTCAACTGGAAAAAGGCATGTACCAGTCTAAAAACATCTGGAATGTTAAAGTCTATGTTTATAACTTCATATTTGATGAATAGAGTTCCATGTTATCAGGATTGAAGGGAAATTGGGCTGGTTTACAAACTGATCCATGCACAGATAACATCATAGTGAAATCCAGTGGGAATCATCTAAGCATCCAGGTCATAATGTAGAAAACTCTTAGATAGACTTATTTTCATGAAAATAGTTATAAAAATGAAAGGAAAATAATATCATACATACAAATAGCCATTTGTATATGAAATATATCTTACAGAGATTACAGCAAACAAAAACGTATGTGTATATATACTGAATCTAGCATTGATGTGAAATAGTCAGCATGTGCTATAGAAATAAGAGTGTACTATTTATTTATTAACAGATATTTTACTATATTAGCTGTTGATCTCAGATTGCCACTAGCCTTTTTGTGACTCTCCCATTTGGTGAGAGGTATCTTTAAAAATCTATGTGCAGGAATTAATTAAAATACCAAAAAACTGAAATTCACTTCAGACACCGTAAATCATAAACATTGAGTACAGCAACTTTAGATCCACACTGACCAATCATAATTTAAAAAACAAATTACTGATGCACAGGAAGGGACAGTAAAAACTCCTCTTCGCATTTTCAAAACATTCCCTTATGAAAATTCTTTATTATGTAAATGTCAGAGACTAAAGGAGTTTGTTTTTTATTTGAAAACATTTTCGTAACTCTTGGATTGTCTCACCGTGATAACAGATAATAATTCTACCTGTTATTTGTTACAGTAGTGCTGTAAAACAAAAACTCCAAAAGGAAATTGAATTCTAAGCCCAGAGAGCATTGTTAGCCTTAGCTACATCTAAATACATATTTTGCCCAACTTGTTGGACAGATGAACAAGTTACAACTCCCTGTTGAATATGACATGCAGAAATGGGTTTAAGCACACTCTTCCTAGTGTTGCTGAGACACAAGAAAAACCTAAATGTCTATTTAAAAAACAGACATATTCATTGACTTATTAATATTTATTTTCTTACTACATTATTTAAATGTTTATTTTATTACATTTCTGTGGGCAATATTAGTTAATTCAGCAGGCGTTAGTTTACAGATATTGTGCTTTTTGGTTGAGTTTTATTGCTTTGCATCTGTTTTTTGGGAGCGATTTGAAATGTATTTAATCTATCTGTCATTCTCTATACTCTTCTGCGTTGACTGTACAAGGCCCTTGTTATGACTCTGTGCTGGTCATGGGGGAACATGTTTCAGGTCACCTTCTTGGCGAATGTTATACGGGACCACTATAATGCACGTTTTAAAATGTTTGTTGAGCATTGCCACATACTGTGTAATCATGCAGGGTCAATCAGCAGTTTAGAGTATATTATTAGCTTTAACAGAGTAATCGACATCCAGTATTTTCATAGTACTGATGGTTTTGCTTTGTTAATAAGGAGGGTTGATTTAGTTCGGCCATTGTGTATGACACACACAGTTAGCATAAACAGTTAATTAGTGGCAGTCAATGCAAATGTTTTCTGGAGCCATTCTCGACACTATGCAATATACAATGTTTTCGAAAGTCCTGTTTCTCTTAGAGTGTTTACCTACGGTCAGGGAGTGAAGATCTATTCATAAGTGCTTTCTTGGGGAAGTTCAGATTAGCAAGGAGTGGAGGGCGGTGTTTGTGATGCTTGTGTTTGGCTTGTGAATGACTTTAGACTGAGGGCCAAATCCAATCAAACTACCGCAAAACCACTTTTGGATATTCCCGTCCAAAAATAAATTCCAATCCATGTCACCACTGAGTGACTTAACCTTTAAATTAACCAATATGCATCCCTAAATAAGTCATGATTCTTTTGATAAACATAGCTTAACCATTAAACTGCTTGGTTTATGGTGAACTTTCACTGGCGCTATGTTGGTACTGTGGTGATAATAGCAGTTTGATTGAATTGGACCCAAAGAGTTATTGTACGAGAGAAGGGCAAAATGACTGTTTTTCTTAAACCAAATGATCTGCAAATTTAAAATAAATTCACCAAACTATGCAATAATCTCTAGTAAGGTTTCAAACTAAAATCCATGCTATCAAGCCCTAAGTGGTTAAAAGGGCCATTTAAGTTTTGAAACTTAAGCAGTAGCTTTTACTTCTCCCATATGAAATCAGATTCCCAGTCCCAAGTAATATTTTCTTTATATATTTACTAATATTTTTTCTGTAATACTTTGTTTTTTTATTTATTAATTTCTTGTTTGTTTGTTTTTCCTTATTATTATTTCTGGCCAAAATGGTTAATCCTTAATTCACTTTCCGTGTATGTTTATATGTGTATTTAAGAGGCTAAATAAGGTTCTCTCTTAATATATGCACTTTCTGTCTAATAGGACCACTCTAAAGGGCATTGAAGCATTTTTAAAGCATAAACCTTAATCATATTTTGGGCAGACACCAGAATAGCTGCTGTGTTCTTGTTGACTAGACAGGGATGTAGTGGCATAGCAAGGACTTTTTCGTTCATAATACAATTTTGCAATCTACTAAACACCAAGGACGTTCCTGTACCAAACAGTTGCTGCTAAACTGATTTCCAACCCTACTGTGTTATGTTAGAGCTATTTTTACAATTCAAATCCCATTCATTTGTCCTGCTTTTATTGTGTGCTCATCCCCTTGGCTCATGATGGGGGATAAAAATTTTGACCAGTAACTAAATTATGTATTGCCATTTTCTACCACAATTATAAAGGTATCTCAGCAACAGTGTCCATACCATCTCCAGAGCAACAGCAGTTAGTGCACACATTTGCTTTAACCTGCTTAAAGAGATTTGATTTGATATTTTAAAAATGTTGATGATCTTCTTATAGCAGCATAAAATATCTATTTTACATTGAAGCTACATTGTAATATGAGTGCACTAATATGGAAGGTATGACCACTCTTGTTCTGGCCAGTTGCTGATTTTTTCAGAACATCCGTTAGTCGAATAAAATGGTTAAAGGTTAGTATAAATGTGTTATTTTGTTAAATTATTACTTAGCATATATTGTTAGCATACTGCTGTGGATTCAATACTTGTTCTCATGCAAAGTCTCTGTCCATGTAGCTTACCATGTTCTTCATATTGTGATTCAGAGACTTTTCAAAATGTAATGGATTTTGTAAACTTCAGAGAATGTATATTGTATCAAATGTCTGTATATGGTTCAAAGGGATGCCTACAGTGCTGAACTTTTTTTTGCAGCCTTCTGGTCATTTGAACTTGAACATTGAACATTTGAACATTGTGTCCTTATCACCATTTAGCTTGGAGACTGACCCTTCTTGTTGCCAAATTTAAAGTTTATATAACCACTGCCTCAAGGAAACATTTAGACTTCTAGTCGTAGAATTGAATTAAATGTTCTTTGCCTGAGTTATAGAAATAGGTTATAATGTAGTGTAGGAGTGATTAACAATTGAAGCTGTGTGTGATAAAGTTGTCCCATGGTTGTAACATGGTTAGACATGTTTCAGGTTAGTTTAGTTGTCAGTTAATATTGTAAATGTATCATTGATCATTACCAGAGAAAACAGAATGCACTACAACAGAGGTGATCTGTTCATGCAGGTCCTTCATAATCTTTGATTCACCAAGAATTGGTGATTTTTCCTCTTTGACCCAGGGCCATGTTGACTAGGCTACGTAAGCCATTAAAACTGTATGGTACTCTCTCCTCTCAAAACTTGAAATAACTTATCTCTCATACTCCTGTTTATGTTAAAATGTTACAAATAAATGTTATTTTTTCAGAGATGTATGTACCATTTTAAAATGCAGTATGAAACCAAAATAAGACAAGGTTGTTTTGCAAGGCATTCTATTCAAGGCATTCTATTGTTTTTGTCCCTAAGGTTACACATGATGGAAATTTGTGATTGATTTGCACTTTATACTAAACCCATATACATATATACCTGCGTGTATATCTGTGTGGGGTTTTTCTCTGTGCTGACAGGTAAAAAAATAAGATACAATTACATCAGCTATGTGTCTTTTACTGTGTAATAAACTATGATCAGATCTGGCATATGGTATGTCATTTTGTCATATTATCAGTGACACATCTGTCATATTTGGTAAAATACGGTATTCACCACTGCAGTAGATATACTATAATTCAGAACATCAGTTCAAATGCATGACTGCAAGAGATAAACGGAACAAAACGATTTTTTACATTTACAAACAGTTAGGTTTTGAAGTACTGCAGTCCACATGGAATCTAAATCAACACTATTTACTTTGTTGTACTATATACTAGTTTTGTGGTCAACAATTATTCTATGCAAGTAAATCCACACGACTTTTTGTTTTCATAATCTTTAATCAAAATCTGAACATGTACTTTCCCTTTAGATTGGCAGTCTCTCTCTAATTATGTCAGTTTGAAGTGTAGGCACATCATTTTTTAACCACACCCCTCCATCAGCCTGCCGCCAGCTCCATTTCTGATAGAACGCCTACTTTTCTAAGTCTAATAAATTCCCAGTGAAAAACAAGCCACAGCCTCTTTTTTCTCATTCAATATCTCCTTTCACTTGGAAGTACATCACAGTACTGAACTGAATTTGGTCGCATCTTTCGGTTAATGCTGGCTTTATATAAGTCATGAGCTACTGAGACCCTATAACCCATTTATAAAGTAAATGGCACAAGTAAAAGACTGTTCACATTGTATAGTTTTTGACTCCATCCTGAATAGTAAAAAAATAATGAGCAGTGACCTCAGACTACAAGAAACTGGCTTGTATACTATTAATGAACTCTATTAATAGTATAGCATAGTCCTAGAACAGTCAATGGGCTTTATACTTATAATTAATATTATAATCAACAAATAACAATTAAAAAATCTCAATGATACACCATCTAATGACATTCTAAAGAAGTCTGTGCCACATTAGATGCCACATTTGTACAGAAGAACCATTTTTGTCCACATTGTAAGGTCCATTAAAAATGGTTTACTGAATACCTGAACATTTGCTTGCTGTCTTGCTGTTGTTGAAGTTGTGAAATGCCCCTCTGCTTGAGAGTGCAAAAGATGCTTATAATATGTGCTGTGACCTGTCTGCAACAGGGCCCCTTGTCCCCAATAAGAGTCAAGGGTTGCTCATGCCTTCGGAAATGAACTTTCTTAAACTCACTTCACAAACGCGCTGATACTGCAAAGTGGGCTCCGTTCTGTTCTATAAAGAGGCCTGGGGAAAGGAAGTGAGCCGTGCATGAGAGATGAGCCGAAGCGAGGCAGAGCGAGGCAGCCGCTATCTCTAGCAGTGGGGAGGGAGATAATTTCATGGTAATTTGGACGAGTCCTGAAGGGTTTTTTTCATTTTCTGCACAAGCTCACAGGAGTAGGTGATGCAGCAGCTTGGGCTCAACATTGATTCAGTCATGTTCCACTTATTTAGTCATTCACTTAACTCACTCACTTGCAAACGTCCCTAAGTAGATTATCATGCCAGGAGCGACAACTGTTAGCAGCGACTCCTGCGTCATGAAAGCTGCTGCGTACTTTTGATTCTCAGAATCCAGCATGTTCTTCCAGCTGGAACAGGGATGACTTTTAACTCTACCAATGTTGACTGCCACTACACTACAATGGTGACATGTCGGCTATTGCAGATCTCCTGATTTCAGTTAACCATATAAATGTGCAAAGTTGTGTTTAAATTATAGTGAGAAAACCAATAAAGCAGTGGCCCTTATACTTGAAAACCATGAACAAAACTCCACTGCAATCCAGTGTAGTAGAAACACTGTAATGTTGTAATTCTGAGTTTTTTCATCAACAGTACCCAAAACAATTATTAACATTTTTTTAATTATAACTATTAATAATAAGAAGACGTCTGTCTCAAGGGAGTATCTAAAAAATTATCAAACACAAAAAAATACAACTAGCTAGTACAAACTTTCATTCATACTTCACACATGGACTACACTGGCTCTTCAACACACACTTTAACTGTCTGCCATGCCATTTATGTGCTGCTTCTAGTTAAGTGAGGATCAATGTGTTAGACCATTGTGTCTTTTTCTGTTCAAATAAAAAAACAGTACTACGTAGGCATACACAAAAAGAAAATTTGCATCCCCAGCAAACCAATACTGGTATTACTGTCAAAACCATATTTAGCCGATGAACATGGTTAGCTAATCATAACAGAATACGATACCAGACAGAATAGATAATGGAACAGAATAGAATACAATATATTATATATTTTTAAGTGAACTATAATTAGTCCTAGTTCCTATTCGCTTTCATTGTATAGAATAAAAGCACAGTATTAACACTGGCCTTAATTCTCTTTTGTTTCATGGAAGAAAGTCAGACTGGTTTGTTACATTAAGAGGGTGTGAATTAAAGATGTCTTTATTTTGGGTGAACTATTCCTTTAAAGTAAAACAAGTGCTTTAAAGGAAACATATTTTTTTCATTTTAACCTGAGCTTTATTCTGTTTTGATTCAGCCCCTCTCTTGTCTAATGACAAAGGGCATGCTGTTTTCACCACCAACAATCACCTTCAGACATATGGCTTATCCTTGACAGCAATGAAGCAGAAATACTCTTAATACTCTCTTTATGTACTGCATTTACAAAGTCAACTCAGATGCCATGTAGTTGGTTGAATAAGGAATGTCATATAAAACAATGACACACAATGGCACACAATAACCCTTTATGTAGACGTGAATCTGATATCATGGGTACAGTTTACTGAAACAGAACTTAAAAGAAAGAAAAGGAAAAGGTCATTGATTATGATATTTTGAGATAAGCTTCTAGAAAAACAGCTCAGCTGAAAAGTTGATGTAACTGATGATTTGGAAAATGCTGTAAGATAATGATTTAGTAAATATTGTAGGGGCCTTCCACTGGTGGTCTGCAGCCCCTGGGGGTTTGTGGTGGTACTATGGGGGCCAATTATTGTTTTTGTAAGTGATTATTAGTAAGTGATATAAGTGTTTTTGCAGTAAAACAAAAATGTGTTAAAGTGTGAAAAAATGTGAAATTTTGTCATCATTTTTTCAATAATGTTTGTATCAAAATATATTTTGAAGTATATGTTTTGTACTACTATGGAAGTTCAATGGTGCCCCAAAAATCTTTAAATGATTCTTCCTGGCAAGAAAAAGAATAACCTGCAAATAAAATGTCCTGCTAGGTCAAATGATTGAGGCTCCTTTATTTATTTAAAGAGTTTGCATTTGCAAATATTTAAAGACATGCATAGAAATAGTCCCTCTGCAATAATGCAAAAATATGTTTTTAAATATAAGAAGCTAAGGCCAGGATTTGAACAGAATGTGCTTTCTTAGCAGGTAAAATAATGCATTAACAGCCAACACTCAATTTGTCACATGCTTACAGCTTTGTATTTACAAAAAGCTTATGCACATAACTGTTTTAATCAGGGGTGCCACTAGGGTTTCTAGGACCACGTACTAGTTGTGTTGCAGGGACCGCTCTGCCCGTCTGTGATTGCCTTCCGGGGGATCCCCCTCTGTCAGTTCACAATTGTCTTCTTGTGGGAGGTGGACCCTTGATTCAATCACCATATTAATGCTGTATATCCATATTATCTCACATGAAATGTGCATTTCAGTTGGCTAAAACTGGCAATGGCAAAGGCAGTGATTAATACAGAGAAAGAAATAGTGTCAGTGAGGGCAGAAGTCAAAAATGGCACAGAGATTCAGTCCAGACTGTAGTCGCAGATCCTGCAGTAATTGGACCATCATTACATCGCTATTTGTGGCTAAACTGTCTAAACAAAAAGCTTGTGGTCCAAATCTAAAGTGACAGCTCCTGTACTATTACACATTGGAGAGGCCATCTAAATCTCTCTCCAGTTACTGAACCCAATCCCAAAAACAACATACACTCAAGCTGTGATCTGTGTCCACGTTGGCATGTCTCCACAAACGATTCCATTTAACACCGGAAAAACGGCACGTACAGTTTCTGACTCTTTTCTTGGGACTGTGAAATGATGTAACTTACTCTGGCCAGATGTACTGAGCAAAAGCCAAGAATGTTGAGAAATGTTCATAATCTCCAAGGAGGATAACTTGATTCACAAGCAAAATGCCTGTAGTGAGCTTTTGCCTTCCGATTTATAGAACACAGCATATGGTTGGGTTCCACGAAAACATAACGCAAAGGTCAGCCTGCTGAGAAACTGTGAATATGTTTTTTAAATCCCAGATTCATACATACAAGAACAACAAAAAGAGAAATGTTGATACATACAATAGGAGTGTTTCTGCAGTTCAGTTGGTACAAATGTACGCATGAGCTACAAATGTAAGGATTATTAAGAAATGCATAAGTCTAAATGGCATAAAATGCAATGTGAATTAATTGTGCAATTAGTGAAAGTCATATTTGTCAGATATGGTCACCCATACCTGAAATGTGACCTCTGCATTTAACCCATCACTGATGAGGAGTGAACACACTGCAAGTCATGGACACACATACACCTAAAGCAGTCAGCAGCACACCACTGCACCTGGGGAGCAATTGGGGTTATGTGCCTTGCTCAAGGGCACTTCAGTTGCTACCTGCCAGCACTGGAATCAAACCAGCAACCTTCTGATTACAAGCTCGACTCACTAACCAGTAGGCCACAATTGCCCCCAAAAGCAATTGTTTTCTTTTGGAATATTCTGATGATGTTTTGTTCATAGCAAAAGTTTTAATTGCAAATTTTAGTATCTGTGCAAATCTAAGCATGTTTTGAGATGGAGGACGTGAGATTATTGGGGTAAGTCTCTAGAAGAAAGTTTCTTCTGAAGAAACATGTTGATAATTTAAGCCAAGGTCTCCATTTTCACTCCATCTAATTGTATTGCTCTCTAGGAGAAACAAATTAGGATAATAATAAGATCTAATGATTTTTATCTCCTTTACGAACTTAAAATAACTCTTTGGGCTGTGTTTGAGAAAGCAAACATAGGTGCTGTGAGTAAAAAGCGCATTACAGACATTGACTCATAATGGTCCCATTTACCATCCACACAGTCACAAATCTCAGTGCCAACAATATTATTATTAACACTCCGAATGCACACATACAGTGTAAGGAAAGTGGATGGGGAGCCAGCTCAACTCAGCAGCAGTGAAAATAAGCCGCAGGGGAGACAGACACAAACCGTAATGAGAGATAATGTTTTCTTATCTGTTAAATCGCTGGCATCTCCCTGAAATTGGAGAGAGGATTTCTCAAGCGTTCTCCTTATCTTCTCAATTGCCTTTATCAACACATTATACTTTCTGTAAGACTGTCAAGCATCTCAGCCTGGCTTAAACTCATGACAAGGCAGCACTTAATCTATCCTTGTGCCAGTTACAGCACTAAATTAGACCACTACAACACCAGCAAGTAAAATGACATCAAGCGCTGAGTATGCACTCTGGGGCACATCAACACTGGAAATGTTGTAATTTATCAAGCATGAGTCAGGGTGTGTTGCTTTTTATATTCCGAAATGCTCCCAAAAAAGGAAAGTGCTACAAAACCTCCAAAAAATTATCCCTCTTAAAATGAGGTAAAAAAAAATCTAAAAAATCTTATAGCAGTTTTAAGTTAGAAAATCATTACTGTTGAAGTTTAACATTTTTATTAACCTTAAAGTGGCAATATTACATTATGCCGCAGTCTGTCTTTTCACTGTGGTGAACTTGTGTGGTATGTTGACTGTGTGATGTCAAGCCAAACTCAGCGTGTGGTTAGTCTCTGCTAGAATTATTTGTCAGTTGTTAAGAACTGTGAGTGGGGAAACACTACCAGCTCTAGGCCACAATTTAAAGTGCTATACGCAGAAGGCAACAGCATCACAGGGCTATAATGGGATACTATCGCTCTACATATTGCACACTGTTTTAAACCTGTTGTTTACCAATATCCAAAAAGATATGTAAGTTTACATAAGTGAGTCATTGATGCAATTACAGCTATAATGTCAACACCAACATTTCAAAAGACATTTTAAACGAGGGCAGGGTGGAGCCTTACCAATATACATGCATTTTCTTTCAGAGCTTCTAAATGGGCATTGTGCAGGTCTACAATCTGCCTTTTACACCAGCAGGGGGCAGTGTCTTATGTTTTTTGGACGGGGTTCCAGCATTACATTCAGCCCAGTGTGTTCTAAAAGTGTACATGGCAGGGATGTAACATCCGGAAATCTATTACAAAGAACTCTATTTGCCCAATATATTTTTGTGCTTAAACTTACAATAACCCACAGTATATCCTTCTCTGTATAATTCATTTCATAGTTAATGGTTTCCACAGCTTTCTGCGCTAAAATTACATATACTGATGTCTGAAAGAAATGATAATATAATTTAAATTTAAAAACGTAATACTTGACAATTGGCTCAGAGTTGGACATTTGTGAAAAATCATGTAAGCAACTAGCAGCCCTACAACACTGACCACATGACACGACCACACAAGTGTTGTGTGGCTCACAGAGTGCATGTTGATGATTACACTTATTTTTGACAATGGATGTTGTACATGGTGCATGCAGATGGTTTTCAAGCAGTTAATATGTTTTGCTGTTTTTTACTCCAGTCTTGGGTTATTATAACAAGACTTGTAGGGACATCTAGTGGCTAGATACACTGCAAGCACTATGGAGTTTTATTGATTTTCAATTAAATAGAAGTGTCATTGTCTGTTAATGGTATGCCAAGCCAACATGCAAACACATTTCACTTTTTCTGGAGCAGTCTGGTATTGAACCAAGCAGTGATTCAATTTTGCGTTATAGACTAAAGCCTTTACCTAAACCACCAACCCTGTCCAATCAGATTTATGCCAAGACAATGTTTACATGAAATACTGTTGAGGTCACTTAGCATTTTTTAACATTTTTGTGGTTTTTAATGCTCTTCACAACATCTACTATTTTTTTTACTTATATTATTCCCTTTTATCTGTAGGAGGCATACATAAAAAGCATACAGATGAGTCAGTCTTTAGAGGAAGAGAGGCCACATATTTGTACATAAAAACGGCACAATTCCCTCTGGTGAAACCTGTAGTAATGCATGTGGACATCTTTACAGTGTTAAATCCTATTCAGAAAGTTACAAAAAAACACAATATACACACACAAACTTGCTGAATATAAGATAGGCATCACTGTTATTACTGCATGTCATGCTGGGGGCTAAGAGATTTGACCATGCCCATAAGTATTAGCCTAAGCTTCTGTACATTATTCACCCCACACCATTACAGAATTAAATAAAACCACAGACCATCTTACTGAAAAGAAGTGTGGTTTTTTTTCAAGTGACTGGGTTTATATTATTAATATTTTGGCCTGGCAATGAAACCATGGAAAAAACCTTGTACCTATTTAGGCCTGCTGTACGAGCCTTAGTCACTGAGATCCATAAGTGATTCTTAGGGGTGAGCACCTTTGATTTGAGTCAAAGTAACCATCTAGCAACCGCACATAACACACAACTATACACAGTAAAAAAAACTGGGTTGTTTTAGCCCATGGCTGGCTAAAATACACACAACCTAACCACTGGTTTAAATTGTATTTAACCCAGCCTATAATTTCATATACGTTGAGTTGAGACAACCCAGCATTTTCAGAATGTATAGTAACACCCAAAAACTTAGAACACACTACCTAGCTAACAGGGAATGTTTTCAGAATATCAACTATCAAAAACATATATATCAAAATATTTTTTCTTCAGTAGTTTCTTAGTAGTAGGTCTTAAGTGGAATTAAAACATTTTGAACAACATTCTTATAACCAAGCAATGCCGTTAATACAACATCTAAAAAGTCTTTGTTACAACTGTAACCATGGTTCCCTGAGAAGGGAACGAGTCACTGTATCACAATACCAACACTATGGGAACACATCTGTGTAATTGCGTTCTGAAGCACGTAGCAAATCCAGCCAATGGCGAGACTGAATGCCACATGCAGGGTGACGTTAAGACCAAGAAGCTTTAAAGTGTGTCCAAAACAAGCAGTGTTAGCTTCAGCAGTGACATCTGAGAACCTGGAGCTGCACCCAGGTCTAACTCATAATATCTTACAGGATGGGAGTGAAGGATTGAGCCCCCTCCTTGAGACAGAAGGTCCATCCTGACTGGAATCTCACAAGGAGAGCCATCAAGGAGGGACACAAAATCCAAGAACCCCACTTGGACGAGCCAGATCGAGACTACCAGCAGCATTTGGACCTGATCCTGGTGGACTCTCCTCAAAACACCTGGGAGAAGTAGCCTCTGCCACGTCTTCACCACGGCATCCAACCCCAGAGGAGCTTGATGCAAGAAGGAGAACTAGAGTAGACAGTGTGGCATTTCCTATGCCACAAACACATCCACTTGTGCCTGGCCAAACTCCCTTCATATCAGCTGCATCACTTTGGGATAGAGCCACTTCCTCAGCTCCTGTCTCAACAGGATGTCTGCTCCCTGATTCACGTACACAAGGATATCGCAGACCCCCCGATTGTTCATATAGGAGAGCAATGATGTGTTGTCAGTCTGGGCAAAAACATGGTGGCCCCTGGGGTCTGCAAGAAGGTGTTTCAGAGCTAGAAACACTGCAATCATCTGGAGGGAGTTTATGTGCCATGAGAGATGACTCCCCCAAAGACCCTGAACTGAGTGACCTCTCAAGATCGATCCCCATCCTAAAGAAGAAGCATCAGTCGTAAGCATTACATGATGACAAGGAGCCCTCAGTACTGGGCACTGGGGCAGGAACAAAGTATTCCTCCACATGACTAAGGAATGGGAGCATCTGCACATAACCACACAAAAGGGTTGCTTCTTGGGCAAAACCCCTTGGTCCTGAGCCACCAAAGGCAGGCCAAAAGTATCAGCTACCATTAGACCCAACAGTTTCTGAAACTGTCTGACAGTGAGTGACTGGTCTTGCTTGACTCTGCTCTCTGATTTGATCTGCCAAGATCGAATTGATATGAACAGGAGACAATGTGCCTGCATTATTGTTGAAACCCAAATCACACCTAGAAAAGTGGTTCTCTGTAGTGGCGAAAGCACACTCTTCCTAGCATTAAGCCTTAACCTCAGCTTTTTAATGTGAGCGAGAACAACATCTTGATGCCGAATTGCCATTATGTCTGATTGAGATAAAATTAGCCAATCATCAATGTAATTCAATACGCAAATGCCCTGGAGTCACAATGGAATTAGAGCTCCATCCACGCATTTGATAAAGGTGCAGGGTGACAGAGCCAGACCGAAGGGAAGAACTCAATACAGGTAGGCTTCACCCCAAAAGCAAACCTCAGGAACTTCCTGTGCTGAGGAAGTATGGATACATGAAAGTATGCATTCTTTAAATCTATTGTAATAAACCAGTCTTCGGATCTGATATGAATCTGTTTTATCAGAAGCATTTTAAACTTGAGTGTTTGCCAGAATGATATAGATGGCACAGATCTAGAATCGGACACAACCCCCTGACCTGTTGCCATGTAAGTCTTGCCCACCAAGGCTGATGTTGTTCTGCACAGTTTGGTGGGAAGCATCAGGGCCTTTAGGAATGATGCTGTATTAGAGGACAGATCGCTCCCAAGCATGTGTCACACCTTAGGCATCACCCCATACCCCCACTCATTCAGCCCCAGGATATTATATAATAATTCATAACCTGAGGACTGAAGAGACAAGAGGAAAATTGTTTCCTCTATGATCAGGAAAAATGGTAGCCCCGATTTGGCAAAAAGTGTTCACCCAATTTACTTCTAGGATGAATATCTCTGAAGTTTGGCTATGGCATAAATTAAAACCTGCCCCAACTCCTGATATGCAAAACAGTGAGGTGGCGAGTCCTGCATCTATGCTAAGCACGTCTATCTCCTCTGAGCTATACTGCTGCAGCATTTGGCTCTCTCTTGGGGGGAAAAACCATAGCATGGGCTTCCAATCCCTGAGAGAAAGTGCTGGATTCAGTGGATGAGGGCAAAGAAAGAGCTGGGCTCGTCTCCAACCCCTCCATTAAATCCTTCAGATCCCCACGGCTGCAGCTGTCACAGAGCCTGGGCAACAACGAAACCACAAAGTCACAAGGCCTGCAAGCCTGAACGCCCTCCTTTAAAGCATGCCAGGTAAGAGAAGAGCACACACATAGGAAGCGCTTCACAATGTGCACAGAGAGCTGACCGTGCATGCTCCTCTCCTAAACAAACAACATATAAATCATGTATATCCCCCTTTGTAATATAGCGTGGACAGAGAGGGAAACATGGTCTAAACTGGTGCTCGCCATACATTTTTTTAGGAAAAACACACACAAAGCATTTGCTAAAAACACAGAAGCTTTTAAATTTCCTGAGCCTGACATTCAATTTCGCCATTGGCTGGATTTGACAAGCTTCAGGATTTCTGTTGTGATGCAGCATCAGTTTTCTTAAAAGGGAAATACAGTTCCTAAAAGTATTTTTCTAAATGTTTCATAAAGTTACATAAAGAACCACCTTTTGAACAAAAGGTCCTTTGTAGTAGAGAAAGTACTATGCAAACTATAAAAAGAAAGTTGTTTTAAGAGCTTTTGACTAAAATTTACTTTGGGAACCTAAAATGGTTATTTTATTGATGGCATTATTGCAAAGAACCTTTAGCACATTTCTTTTAAACGTTTATCTTGCAATAAAATGTTCTGAATGCAGAAAAACAAACGTTCACACGGCATAATTGCTGGTGTAAACAATCTTCAATTATGACTGTCCTCTCGATATTCTTACCAGAGCTGTCAATCAAAACTTCTCGGGCAGTCCACGACTATATGAAATTACATGTTGCAGAATAGCACGCCAACAGAACGCTTCCTATAGAATCTCGAGTAACGTTTTGATGAAGTTCTCCGGTGACCGACTGTGTAAAATCCAAGGCTCAGAGGCGAGTGTCTCCTTTCAGTAGCCATCAGCGCTCCTTTTTACAGTATGATTAATTACGGCTATTACTTAACCACCGTCTTACGTTACATTGTCGTCATTTGCAGCGGGATGGAGCCCATCAGCTTTTGCTCAGAGGCCAAAGGATTCGTTTAGTTTTACGCATGCGGGGCCCCAAATTTGCACAACACATGAACACCCCGCCTTTAAGGACAATGGTGGGGATGCGCAATTACAGTCATTACCTCATCAGCGACGCACAGCATCAAAGCTTATGAGCTGTCCTACTGGTTACACCAATATGGACCCCACAGGATATTCAGAACGTTACCAGTCAAGGACTATGGGACTACGTGCCGTTCAAGAATAAGGGAATATATATACGTTACCAAAAGTTTACACACACTTGACTAAATTTGTTTCTCGTAATCTGTATATATAAGCACATGCGTAAATGCTAAAATAGTAAATTAGTTTCTATATGCATTTCAATTTGCGAAAATAAACTTTTTTTAAAAATGCACAATTTAGATGAGAGAATGAAGGAAAAGCAATCAACAAGTGCCCATTAAACATGAGCATTAAAAACTGAATTTGGTTGATAGATTGCGTATATCCAACTGTAATCTATCTGTACATCTATTTTTAATAAGTTAAAAAAGATATTTTTGATTTGCAATTTTGGTCTACATAATTATCATACTCCTATTTTCGTTTTTTATCATTTTTAAACTTTTTTATATGTGGAAAATAGCGATAATAAAGAAAAGGTGTGTCCAAATGAGACTGGCAATACATGTTATGACAAAGCACGTACTTTCTTTTACAACATTTCTGCCATAATTTCAATTTAACTAGCCCTAAAGTATAATGTGTTTCAAGGGTATGCATTTTATCTATATGTGCTATTTTAATTGAAGATCTGTTCACATATAACATGACATCAAGCGAAAGAGACTGCTCTTTTATTAATTTATTGCCACCAAAAACCACATAAGAATATAATACAGAAATCATTTAACTATAAACAAAAGGGTAAAAAAACAACTTTTTGTTTTCTATTGTCAGAGAAACCTAATATTTTAATTAATTATATAAATAATAACATAAACATATAGACATTTTAAACATTTACATTTTGCAAAAAGCCAAAGACTTTAGGAAGTACAATGGTGCCTGTATATCATAATCATTATAGGCTAATTAGGGACTTGAACAGATCGACCGTTGAAAAATATGAGCGCAGACAAAATTAAATCAGGAAATTAAATAAATTATGAGATGGACACAATTTGTTAACTCAAAGCTTTACAGGTTAATATTTCCCATAGTTTGTTTATAATAGGCTATCCACGTTATTGTTCCGGAGAAAGGGACATAAAGAAAAAAGTTATTTTCAAGCTTGTTGTCATTCTCCAAGTTGTCACAATAGAAACTGGCTATTAAATTGCCTATAGTGTAGTTATTGGCTTTCATCCAAAAACATGAAACAATTATACAGCACAAAACTAAAGCTGTTCTCTTATAAATTTGTGCAAAAACATTAAAACACGTGACAAATTGCCCTCACCTTGTGTTCGTTTCATTACACCATATCTATTACAAAATCTATTTAAATGTTTAGTGTAGCCTAAATAGTGTGGAAGTATTTTAGTATTTCTACAGAAATATAAATGCTGTGTAACTCGCATATTAATGGGGCACACAGACAGGCCTTTAATAGCCTATTCAATACTTTGAGTAGTTAAGGAACAACGAAATTTTTGTATAAATTATGAGAAATTATATAGAAAATGTAAAATTCATTATGATTCCTGTGTATTTGCATACGACAAGAAATATTTTATTGCTGTCTGCACCTCATAATTATAGGCATAGCACGTGCGTGTGTATCACAAACTGATGTAAGTTTTATCTTTAGTCATGTCAAGGAAACGTACTTTAATTAAGAACGTTTGTTTCTATTTTTGCATTTACTTTATAGGATGGAAGGTCATTCGAAACGCTGCAGAACTTCGGAAAGTTAAAAACCTTACGAATTTCAGCTTACAGCAAGAAACAATATGCATAGCCTGAATAAAAATCAGCCAGTGTTTTGTTCTGTGTCATTAACACAGGTAATGGACAGACAGCAGAAGGTGGTCGCAGGACTCTTCCTGTGCGTCTGAACCTCAGTCAAGCATTTCAGCCTGGCGCCAGATACTACATCAGGTGTAGGGTTACTGTTTGTTGTGGCCTGTGTACACTAATAGGCCTGTTGGATGTCAGTGTCGGCGTCACCTTTTCGGACATCCACTTTGCTTCACCGAAGCGCTAACCAATTTACCCCCTTGGTTTAATGAGGATAAATAAAGAATATCTATGGGCTTAATACAAACTGCAATAATTAGTATGCACGTAAGAAATAGGGTCTGCTGGTTTGTTAATGAAGATTCCTAAACTGTTGGCAATAAATATTGGGAATAAATATTGGATGCTGCTGGGTAAACTCTTTAACTTGCCAGATATCTTTATCTCTGTTTAACAATCTCAGCTGCTAAATGTGAATACGAATAGTCTGTAGCTATCCAATCGCTTGTATTCTCGTTAGGTAATACTTAAGTAGCCAATTAAACATTAAAATCTACTTGAAAACTGTGCGAAACCGCAGCAGCTATAGCGCAAAAATATACACTGGTGTATTAAATAAATAATAGTGAATTAAATAACAATTTAGGGTTTGGAAACAGTGACTCATGAAAATCTGTTTGTAACCCTGTGACTATTGTCCTTGTCTAGGTCTTGTTTAGATTTAATTTGCAACTGAGACAATATAAAGATAGTAGTTTATTTTTTTTTTAATTAGGCCATAAATAGCATTAGATAAAATATTACGAATATAAGTTAGTAACTTATGTTACACATTTATTTAGGATATGATATTGATTGATAGGTTAATATTAATTAAATTACATATAAATACATATTATATACAAAACAAATAACAATCATAGACTAAACAGCTAACTATCAACTAAATATCTAAAAACGTTATTGCGGATTTATGGTAAAGTTAAAATACACAATACAATTTACATATCTCCCAGTTTACTCGATATCCCTGCAGTACATCGTGTTTTACCATTTAATTATAAATATCTTTTCTGATCAGCTTATTTAATTAGTTACCAAACCATTCATTCTCGTTAAACACACATGAATCAATAACCAAGCATATATCGCATAAACCATTTTTAAAAGGTACTTAATTTATAAATTCTGTTTTGAGGACTGTAAAACAACCTGAAGCTGCTCTGAAACGCCTGTTGTGAGTTATAGGGTAAGTGATGATGGAACGCACGCAATGGGAGGGATCATTGTTAGATAAGAACAGGCTCCTCTTCGCACCTTCAGCCAGCGTCTAACAGCAGCAAGAGAAAGAGCGCTGTTTCTACTAGGACAACGATTATGAGTCACCACACAAGTTAAACATTTTTAAATCGATTATAAAGAAAAATTTACCGTCTTGAGCAATAGTCTTTTGCGTAACAGTGGACGTCTTTAAAGGCTTAACAAGTCAACTGATGTTGTTTTGACTTTGGCAAGGTGAAACGAAAAACATTCTTTCACTTCATCTAACCAAAGCAGCGATGCTTCCCAGCCCTGTGACTTCAACTCCATTTTCGGTAAAGGACATCCTGAAACTGGAACAGCAACATGCTCTTAACCAGCATGGATTCATGGGGCCTGATCACAACACTGCAGTGCCGCTGCAGTCGCTTCAGTTTCAGTGTATGCAGAATACATTCAGCCGCAGCCTGGATCTCCTCTACAGTCCGGACAAACACAGTGTGCTCACTGGGGAACAGGTGAAATGTGCCTCAAGTTCAGATGACTTCGACATCGTCAGAGACTCCTGCGGTTCTCCAACAGAAGAGGAGATGGATCCCAGCGAAGATACAAGTGAGTATTTTTAGTTACTGTATTTAAAGCTGAATGTTTTATCTCCAGTAAGGTCAGACTGTAACCTGTATGGATGCTGTAAGACATAGGCTCTTGGTTACTAAAATCACACTGTAAAAAAATCCACAAATTCCCTAACTTTCAACTTAAATCATAAGTTTAGTTGTTACCTTTAATTTTTAAGTTACAGTCTTGCTACAGTCTTGGCTGTTCAAGTCATTTCAGCTCAATATTTAATCTTTTTTATTAAAAGATTAAAATATCGAGCTGAATCTCATATAACTTAAAAAAGAAATTATTTTGATAAGTCGATAATTTAATAAGTTGAAAATTCCGATGAAGTAACTTAAAAACATGTGTTGTCATGACTTATTGATCACATATTTTTTCAGCATCTTTAGTATATTATTATGTAATTAGTGTGTTTTTAGGCAAAGATTTTTGAAGATTTTAAAGTTCACATACACTCGTGTAATTCTAGAAATGAAATAATTAACCTGTTAAATGACAAAAAATGAATCTGACATTAGATAAGAAATCGAATAGATAAATCATTAAACCATTAAATTAAACACAGTGGACAGCATTAATAAACAGTGTTTACTATGTGTTTATATTTTTTTCAGGTATGTGTCAGTTTGATGACTCCGTGTGTAATGGTAAAAAAGACGAAATGCCCAGGGAGAAACCAAAGCAGAGGCTGCGCAGGAAACCCCGGGTTCTCTTCTCTCAAAGTCAAGTGTTTGAGCTGGAAAGACGCTTTAAGCAGCAGCGTTACCTCTCGGCGCCTGAGCGAGATCACCTTGCTCAGATCCTAAAGCTCACTTCCACACAGGTCAAAATATGGTTCCAGAACCGGAGGTACAAGTGTAAGAGACAGCGCCAGGATAAAAGTCTGGAGCTGGCTGGCCCACGGAGGGTGGCAGTGCCCGTGCTGGTGCGAGACGGGAAACCCTGCCATGGAGCTCCTTATAATGTCACTGTAGGATCCTATCCATACAATAACTATTACAATAGTTATGGAAATAACCCATACCACTGTAACTTCACTTCTGTGCCTTCGTTTGCCAACACGAGCCAAATACCCAACCACTTTGTGGATATGAATTTGACGTCGGGAAGTATTGATGGGATTAGAGCTTGGTGAGATATGGCATCAATCCCAAAGGAGAAGTGTTTGAATTAAGACAATTGAACCCAATGGCACTGCTGAAAATACGATGAAAAACATTGTCACAGCCAATATTGTCGTCTGATTTTATATGTTTTGTGGTTTTATATGCTTTACAGGAAGACCAAATAAAGAATAATATTTAACAATATTCAGATCGGTGAAGTTTTATGTGTGAGAAGTTATTTGAAAATGTTTTAGAAAAGCTAAATTGCCTAATATATGGCTATTATCGTAAATACTTCTCGACTGTTATCAGCCTATCCTAATGAATAACCACACATATTAAAGGAAAAAAATGGTGATGGAAAATGTGAAACAAATGTGACAGAAGGTTTTCCCCCAGAAACCATTATTATGTTAAACTACATTAAAAAATTATTTAACCATTATAACAATTTATAAATATTTGTTTATATCACTTATATACAAATAAGTTTTCCCTTCCCAATTTTTGCCATTTTTTCTAGTAGACTAAAACTCGACTTACCAGTTAAATTTAAAAGAAACAGATGAAGTGTAATAAATTTAACACTAATGTTTGGGAACTGCTGTGTGGATTTGTGTAAAATTTTACTTAACTAAACTCAGGTTTTAGATTTATGTGGATTATACACAGTTAGAGTAATCCAGGGAGAATTTCAGAAACATACGGCCTAAAAAATTCAGGCTTTAATTCAACTAATATTACGGATTATAAACATCTGATCTTTTAGGATTACTGAATTAGAAATAAAAATGTAAAGTTTTAGCCTCCTTCGTTTTGCTGACCTTTATCAGTATATATTATCTGTATATGAGCTGAAATTGACTCTAATAGGCTTTAATACTCTAATTGACTCTAATAGGCTACATCAGGACAAGAGTTCAAAAAATAAAATCAGATAGACCAATCATATTTAATACTTCCAACACATAAAACAGCAAATTTACGTTACCCCCTAAAGCACATTTTATGTTCAGCTACTTGACCGAACATTTTACAGTGTAGAGTTAGCTTTCTTTTATCCAGATATTATAATTATTGTAAAGGTTTTCAGTATACAAATAAAATGTTCCAAGGTCAGGGATTTATTTTAAGTTATTCATATATGCGATGTAACAAATGTGTGTGTGAGGACTTTAGTATTTCACTTATTTATATTACGAATAAATGTAGTCAATGTGATGTAATAAACTGACAATCGTGGGGATAAAATAAGTCAAATGTTGTAGTAAATGCGCTATAAAATCTTAAACTTAACAAATGATCTTTAGATCTTAACGTTTTTCAATGAGCTTGTCATTACATTCACATTAGCTAAATTGATGAAACAATAGAAGCGGTGTGATAAGTCCAAGTCTCTGTCCAGGTTGGAGGGCAGAGAGTAAACAGAGACGCAGACAAGCCGGCACTTTTCACCCTTGTCTCCTGATCTGTCAGGAAAACGATTGAAATCAAATGAAAGCTATGATGGGATCTGATAAACAGGCCCTTTGGGAGAATGTTTACAAATCTGGCTTCTTGGGATCTCAAGTAACATGTTTGTTTTTCACATATAAAGTATTTTATATGATTTGTATATTTAATACCATGCTTAAAAAGATATATATTACATTTTTTACAATAATATTATAACACAATGTTAATACACAGTACTCAAAATCTAAACATGGATCATTATGCTATAATTAAGTTGAGGGAGTCATCAGCCCTTTTATGACATAAGTTGACATAAACCTTGACAGAGTGTAATAAAGAACTAAATATTAAGTTCTATGAAGAGCTATCAAATGTTTCACTGACAGTGGAGGGGGATAGCAACTTTAGTGTTATCTTAATGGACAATTTATTTCCTGTTTAGGAGGATAGGACTAAGGCAGAGAAAGAAAACACTCTTAAGAGTCTGCTGGATAGGACCAAGGCAGAGAAAGAAAACATTCTCAAGAGTCTCGTCAGCACCGAGCTAGGATAAGGGAAGAGTATATGGCTTGGAGCAGTATTTAGCAGATTGATATACATAGCTAAGAGCAGTATTTAGCAGCAGGCAGACAGCATGGAGACTACGGCAACTTCAAGAGATCAGATAAGTTTGTGTGTGTGAGAGACTGTGCACACAAGCATGCAGATACATGCATATGGATACAGATGGAGAATAAGCATACAGTATGCAGGCATTTATAAGTGTGTGTATACTTCTGGCTGTCCTTGAGGACCGTTCTCACAAATACAGTGAAACCTCAAGAAAAATGACTTGGGGGCATTCAAGGTGGTTTGCATTATTTGAACAGCTCACAAATCGGCAAAGTCATGTTTTGCTACAAATCTAATAGTGCCAAGAGGTTTGTGTTTATGGAATTGTAATTACTTCCATGGTAATTCCTGGTATGAAAACAATGAAATGTTCTAATCAATCAATCTAATCATTCTGTCTAATGTTGTTGAAGTGTGTGTGTGTGTCGGAAGCACTGTCCACTGCATGGCACAAGACAGCTTTCCAGGAAGAGATCTCATCAGAGACAGACGGGGTTAAGTGACAGACAGGGTTAAGACACAGGAGGCCTGGATCTTCACTTGTCTCTTGTCACACTGAAAGAGACTGAAAAAAACTTGTTCCACTGTTCTGACAGAAGCGGAAACTGGCCGAGGGCCTAAAGGTTAAGCTGACTTCATTCCATATGATTATTTATGCAATGGTAAAACCTTTAATGGAGTCCTGGGATGAAAGTTTTCCAACATTTTTGAAATATATTTGGCAAATACTGTAATTTACATTAATCATAGAGGATAAAAAACAAGGTTTTTAATTTAAATATTACAAACTGATTGAAAGATGATCAGAAACTCTGTGCTAATGTTTCCCTCATTTTACATTGTTTGTTTTTAATTGTTATGTGCTCTGTCATATCCAACCTAATCTCACAGAAAAACAACTATTTTACATACGATTTTGCAGTGTGAATCATATGTGAAACACAAAACACAATTAAAAGTAAGCATGAAGGTCCATCCCTAACCCCACCCATAAACTTAACTGTCACTGGGGCAAAAGCAGATTGTACAAAAACATATGAATGAGATCTTATGAATTTATACGAATTAACCACTAAAAAACTAAAATAATATTGTTGGCATATCACTTGATACAACCTCACAGAACACAAGAATGAACTGAATTCAACTGAGTAAAGCTGAATCTAGATTTCAGGTCAAAGCAGAACTGCATCAAGACATTAAATCACTAACAAAAGGAATGTGAAAAACAACTAGATCTTGAAAGAAATTGCTAAAACTTGTTGGAGCACACAAAGATTTTAGAACAGGACAGGGAGAGTGGCAGCATTTAAACAGACATCCAATGCAACCATGGAAAGATTAGCCAGCTGTATAGAACATCAGTGTTTATCTAAGAGATAGGGGACTGTTAGGACACTGACTGTCCTTTTATTACAACTGAGGAGATGTTTTGGACATTTTGTCTGCATAAAGACTAGACATCTATAGAAAGACTCTCATGCTCCCAAACAATGCTTACGCCACACATCTGTCCACACTTAAAAGACATCACTCAGCTGCCTTCATATATAAACACACTCATGTCCCCTGGCAAGACATACCCAAACTGAGTGGAATACTGGCAAAACTGCATTTTAACAAGCTCAGTGTCAGAAAAATGCAAAATAAAAATCCATCAAAACATTTTTGCCTTGAATTTGTTCAACAGTAATTACTGTACTTGTATAATAATGTGTTTCTGTTGCAGAGTAGGAAATGGAGTAACTCTGAGTATAATTATTTGCACTCAACAATTACACAAGTATCAATGATATAGTAACAAAAGAAGTTATTACACATAGTAAGTGACAAGCCTACATTACATGTATTCTAGTTGAAATAAAAGTAGTTTAACCACATAAATAAATAATGTAGAGTGGGCAGGCATATGTAACTACTGAAAAGGATTGCAGACAAAGGGAAAGCCACATCCCGCCCCATACACACACATACCTGTGCAGAATAAAAGCAGTCATTGACATGATGTTAATTGTTAACTGTGTGCTCATACAATGAACTTAATGCCATAATATAAAAAAGCAATACAAAAAGAAAAGAATAAAGTTTCAACCAAATTTAGGAAATAGCTTTCCAAGAGTTTAATTTCTCTGCTTGAAGTAGGAGAGAATGATCGTGGCTGAATTAGGATTACAGTTTCATACTTCAACAAGATATATTAACATATGCCATTCATCTCTGCTGTAGCTGAACAAATCAAAAGTGTAAACGAAAATGTACAATCCAATGTACAACCTGCCATTCACGCAATGCAGAGTCCCCCTGATGGCCAAATATATTTTTTCCACAGTTAGGAGAGCCCTTCAAGTTTCCAGCTGCTGATGAATGGATGCAAAATAGTTAACAAAATTCGGAGGTTGTATTTTCAAAGAGCAGAACACGACCATATAGGTGGCTCACACATGCAACTCTGCTTCAATAATGATACTGGAAAAGGAGGTTTTGTTTGACTATACAAAATGTAATTCAACAGATTTCTAATTGTACATAATTGCTCAAACTCAAAAGGAGTTTGTAAGCATGATTATGTGTCAGCAGTAGAAAGTTAACAGTCCCACCAACTCAACTCCTTGCCTTTTTTTAAAAACAAACATTATTCAGAAAAATGTGGTCTGGTCCTCTTCTTTCTCTTTAAATTCTACAGAAAGATGATGATTGTTGACATCAGTACAATGCTCTTGTTCTTCTGTTGGCAAGCAGCCAATTTCATCCCATAATGTCATTGCACGTAATTACAGGGATTAAGTGAGAAATGTAACTGTAACATCTGGGCAAAATAACACACACGCATGTGGTTGGATGTGGTTGGAGTGCAAGTAAGTTTATTAGCCCAAATAAGAGTGCAACAGAAAACCAGGAAAGTAATCCAACTGTCTGGAACCAAACACAATAGATACATAAAATTGACAAGCCCACCAACATAGAAAGCACTTGTGTTTATTAAGACAAACTAATGAGATAAACAAAACACAGGTGAGTCCTGGGTGGGGTGATAACAAGGACAGAACTACAGCAAGGAAACCATGACAAAACTACAACAGGAAATACCACATACAAAATTACAAAATAAAAGGTCTTAACACATAAACAAGTAAAAATATGACACCAGCAACTGAGAGCTTTAAGTAACAAAAGTGTCAAAAGTTGCTACAAACTACAAACCTTCAGGTACATAGGGTCTTTCAAAACTGTTGAAACATCTTGTCTTACCATCCCTTTATATTCTGTGAAAGTTGCCCTAATGGGCTTTTATTGTGCACAAAAGTGGTGTACTGAATTAGTCTGGTGTTAATGTCAAAAATAGGTGTGGTCCTGTGCGTCAGAATCAAAAATAACCAAAGTGTTTCAGGTAAGGTCAATACTGTGTAAAGTGTCATATTGTGCATAGTCTCTCCTTCTTTTGGAAGCCATATTTATCTGTGCCTGCCTTTTCTTGTGGCTAGATTTTGATCACTGAGCCTGTACTTGGTGAGGATATGTATTTGCCTTGTATTTTTGACAGAAAAGAGACATTTTGCCAGATTATATTTTCTGTTTGGGGCCTGTGTATCACCTCAAGGGGCCTGTGTATCACCTCAATTGCTTCTTAAAGGGAAAGATAAGAGTGATCAATCTTGTGTGGGAGAGGTGTGCTCACCTTTCTGGTACAGCGCCTCTCCTGTTGTTCTCTCCCTTGATTCCCTCTACTGGGAAACAGTTCTCTCCCACACGTTCATGTGGCAGAGTGATTATCTGTGTACTGGGTGATGCTGACAGACACACAGATTGATTGCTGTCACAACTTATTAAACCAATGTTACCCTCAAACCACCCCTTCCAAACCTGGATATTGGGAGCACCTACCTTACCTGGTAAATGTCCTGCAGTAGATATATTCATAGATGTGCCTTGTTATCAAGAGTTGTTCGTATCCTCTGTTCATAAAATTGAATTAGAAATTGAACATGGACTGGTTTATGCATGAGGACTAATATAAAATGAATAATTATAATTAGGTATGCAGTATTCTTTCCATTCAAGTTAATAGTAATAAAATTATAATACTATTAATACTGTAACTGTAATACTATTTACATTTATATTCTACATGTAGGCATTTGGCAGACTTTATCTAAAGTACAGTGCTTTCAAACATTATATTCTGTTACTACATGTATTCTCTGGGAATCAAAACACAAACACAAAGCTTTACATTACATTAATTTTATCCAAAGCGACATGTGTTCCCTGGGAATTAAACCTACAACCTTTTGTGCTGTTAATGCAATGCTCTACCAACTGAGCTACAGGAACACAAAAACCATGCTCTGGTGAAATTTGTTCATGTTAATAAAATTATGCATAACAATCTGCAGTTGTTCTACAAGTGATTATAACAGTGATCACTTGCAGCATCACTCTGTTCAGTTCACCATAATTACCATAATTACAAAAACAGCAAAAACACTTAATACTGTTATTTACAGTATACAGCATAATTCAACTATAAAGTATTAATTTAACACATCCCTTTTCTATATCAGCATAGAATTCTTACTGGCTGCTAGAACTTTTTGGGATTAGAAAGAATTTGTTATGTAGTAAAAATAAATTCTTTTGGCCATCAGAGCTATGGTCAGGCTAAACAGATGTCTCAAGGCTCAATACATTCATCAAAACACTACTTACCAAATGTATTAATGTTTTGCTTAAATCACAGTTACATTGGATTGTGTTAGGCAAACAAAACTGTAGAACAGGCATGCGCCTGAAGCTAAGCGCTGGTTGTTTGTTCAGGGATAACCACAGCAGGAATGAAGACATTTTGTCACTTAAGCTTTCACTCTGCTGTCTGTCTGTGCTTTATCTTTGTCTCAACTGCCAGCTTTTCCGCTCTAACCAGTCATGTCACTTCCAAACACATCAGTCTCATGCTGCATATTTTCTGCTGTTACTACGATACACGTTAAGATGCTCAACAAGAGAAAGTTAAGAGACACTAACTGAGACCTTATAAATTCTTTGGTAAATTGTACAATAAGAGTGTATTTAAAGTCCATTATCAGTGGACTTCCACTTTACTGAAATGTTGCACTTTACTGAAATGCTTTAAAAGCAATGTAACTGATATTATTTGCCCACATATAAACTGAGAGTAAACAGCAAACTGTTTTTATCAGGTTACTGACCCAACCGAAAACTGTTCGCCACTCACATTTCTCAAACACTACCACGTGGCACCCCCTGCTGTTTGAAAAGTAAAGTTACACCACTCGGTAATAAAAAGCTCAAGGCAAATTAACCTCACAAATAGTTAAACACCATGTACAAGATGAAAGAGCTACCAGGCTAGCAGTCTATTGAGTAGAATTAATAGGCCTAATGAGGTTAGGGTAGTGTGTGGGGGAGGGTTACAAAAAAGCCCAAAGCCACCATATTTACAGTTTTCTGGGAATTCAGCCTAGTTGTCTCTGCATATTAAGAGGGAATATATAATTTACTTCTAAAACAATACATTAGTATTGTAGTACTTTTAGACACTGTTTACTGATCAACACATACTGTAGCTCTATAATCCTTGCAATTGTTGCTGACAAGCATCTGAAAGGCTTCATTACTTCATGCGAGGGTCAGACAACAGAAACTAGACCCCAGTCAAAACTTAAATCTAACCCTAGAGCAAGTATTAGTGAAGACATGTTCTTTTTAGCTACGAAAGAAACTCTACAACAGAAGTAACATAATTTGACAACTTAAGTTTTCATGATACACTTGCAAAACGAAGATCAGGAAGTTTAGTAACACAATCAATGCCTTTAGTACTTTATGGATGTGGATTTGTCATCATTAAACTACTCACTCAAAATATCCAGCCATCCATCCTCCAAACCCGTCTTGTCCTCTGCAAGATCACTGGGGGCTGAAGCCTATCACAGCATCTTTAGCTGTAGACAGGAAACATTCTGGATGGAGAGATGTCCAGTTTATCTCAGGACTCACAGTCACAGGAACACACACACTCAGACACCTATGTGCAATTTTAGTAGACCAGACCTAATCAGCATGACTTCAGAGGATAAAAGTGTAACTGGGAAAAAAAAAACACTGTATCACAGGGAGAACATGCAAACTCTGCACAGAAAAGCATCCCGTCAACACAAACTAAATATTACTTCAGAAAAGGCATGTTCAATATCAGTCTCATTTTTTAAATCTAATTTTAAAAATGTACCTTCCTAATATATATTTGTTTGCTGTTTGTGGCCAATAACAAAACATCAATCTGTTTACAGCATTGATTCAGTGATATTTTGAATTCAGAATAAAGTCCACAAGAGAGACCACAAGAGGGCACCACTCTCCAAATGTCTGCCTCACCTCATCCTTAAATAATTTCTATTTGAAACAACTCAGTTATCCAAAAGCTAGAAAAATACACAAGCTCATCATCACTAATACAATGAGTGTACTCATTCTGAAGCATTTACACAAAAAATATGTGGTAGATCTTCCTAAAACCTATTTCATAGAACAATATATTTAATACATGTATTAAAGTTGTATAGTTCCCGCAATGTTGTTGCAATACTGTATAAATTATGATACTTCAATTAAAATTTATATTGTATATTATATTAATATGATATAAATATGTCACTATACAAACACCTAATATTGTAACTAATCTATTTAATGTACTAATATACATGTAAAATACTATGGAATGTATCTCTGATGCTGTCCAGGAAAGGACACCAGTGAGATGTCCAGATCACATAGCAAGTATGACATATGTCTTCCTGTCGACAGGGTCAGATTCTAACAAGCCCACATCTGGCCTAAAACAAGCAAACAGTGCTACACGTCTCTTCCACATTTTGTTAGCATAGGGACAAATGGTCAGGAAAGAAACCAGGAGTTGCATTACACAAGCTTCAAGAAATGCTCACCTAATTACTACTGCTTGTTTTGCATGGCCAAAGCATGACATGGGTCCTGAATCTTGCAGTGTAAATAAGAAACTAAATTTGCGTTTGTGCAATTAAGATAGGCATCAAAAGATACACAAAACAGGAAAAGACTTGATCAAAGAGGTAGAGGATAAAGATGAGCAATGCAGGTACTGTGTGTGTGTGTGTATGTGTGTGAGAGAGTAAGAGAGACAGGAGACAGACAGCAAGATTATTCAAGGTAAGCACTATCATGGCAAACATCTTACTTACAAAGTTTATATGACAACAGCTAACATGAGGTAAACCTTATAAAAATCTTTATGCTTTTCCTGTCCTTGTGAGATTAGCTGATATGCCTTTGAAGACAAAATCAACGAATACAACAGCACACATTTACAGCCACAATTCATTTAAACTCTAACAAGAAATAAGGTAATATGTGTTTCTTGCAGTCATGCATCACTATGAAGAAAAAGATTATGTCATCCTTCATGATCTCAAGAAGCATTTTAAATTGTACAGTTATGGCCACTTTTTATTTTATCATTGTTATTTTGTAGACGAATTACATATGTGGTTGCCAAAAAATGTTTAATTTTTCATTTGGTTTCAGCTTTTGAAATTATTTGAATAAAAGGTTGTATAATAAAAGGAATAGACGGAAATGTTTGGTCATAACTATACATTAAGTAATACATTAACTTACCTCCACATAAACAACATATTTACATGTTTGATTTAGAACACTTTTATCAAGATGTTTTCATAAAACAGTGGCAGTGGAACCACTTTGCCATTCGGTAGACACGGACTGACTGAATGACTGACTGAGGTCTAACAACAGCCTATTTCAGGACTTATAGTGGAAGGTCATGCTGATAGACAATAGTACCGTTTGTCACTCTCAGGCTTTGTGTTATTCCAAGCAAACTCCCTACTCTCCTGGAGCCAGTGCGTCCTTATTCCCCATCTCATTCTCAACCTCAACATGACTCCCCCTTAACTTTATCTTTCTCTATGTCCATGTTTCCCCTCTCTCCTCTGCCCAACTCTGTGGGGTCACACAGAAGCACAGGGGCACAACAAACAAACAGCCATACAACAACGTGTGGGTCAGGAGAAGGAGCCGAGACCAAATATGTTGAACTCATTAGCTCCACAGGGAGGGGGCCACCCACTCTGACCCTGCCTGGCTATGGAACCTCCTCTAGCTTATGAACACATACCCCGGTGCCCGGGGCTTACCCCCGACTTGACATTCGGGGATGAGAGGAGACTACTGATATCTTGTTACACAATAAATCTCACCAGATTCTGAGAGCTGGTCGAGGATGATGGGCAGAGTGGTTCAAATGTGTCATACTAAGTGCACAAGGCATCTCTTTCTTTGGCAGTTATTAAACAATAATGTTTCTCAGCGCGGAATGGGTTAAGAGAAAAATTAGTTACTAAAAAATAACATTTTACAAACAAATAAAAGAATAACAAAAAATAAAATTAGCAGGAGAATTGCAAAATATAAAATACCAATACATACAAAGACAATACCAAATAGATCTATAGACCAATACAAAAACAATACATACAAAGTCTATGGGAAAGACAGTCAATGGGAAAATGTAATAATATGTTTATTTTAATTCAAGTAAAGCAAGAACATTTTATAAGAAGTTATAGAAGATATAAAATGATCTTATTATAAAATAAAGATATAAATTAAGACAAAATAAGATTATAATATAAAATTAGATATAAAATTGTACTATTACGTTTTATTATTATTCATTTCAAGTTTAGGACACCCAGAAGCTGTGGCTTTTTACAGAATGACGATCCATAAAGATGTGTCTGTTTTAGTCATCAAGAAGCTTGAATTGAAGACGTCACAACAGGGCGCTCCTCCAATAGGACATGAGACAACAACACACACACACACACACACACACACACACGCTATTTAAAGTGAAGCAGGAGCGCAAGAGAGTGAAAGTACCCATAACTTACCAAGACGTAAACACCGATCTGAAGGTAAACGCTATCCTTACCCTTATTAGGATTTGAGCAACATCGATGGCGGCTTCAAACAAACAGCTGACGTCGTTTTTTATAGAGGACATTCTATCCTTAAAAGAGGATAAAAAAGACGAAGACTCCTGTGGAAGTTCATGGAGCTCTGAGACCAACAGAGGCGATATCACCGACAGACAAACAGGTACTGCACCTTGGAGACAGCCTCAGTTTACTTTGAAAACGCCGTGCAAATCCTGAAGATTAGTTAGTGAGGATAGGTAGGACAGGTAAGCAAATTGTATGTCGAGGTAGTCAGGTAGATTGGTAGACTCGACATAAAATATGCATGTCGAGTTTACTCGCCTAACTACCTGCCCGTGGTTCTGTCAGAGTATTAACAGTCTGCTTTTCATAATCTTCACAACAAGAAATTGTAAAGCTTTATTAAGTAGGCAGTTAGTCAAGTAGACAGACAGATTTGACACTCAAATTGAAGGTATTACAGACATCTGACAGGTTTAGGTATTTTAGAGAAGTTGTTTTCTTGTAAAAAAAAATAATTTAACAATTAAAGGAAACATCCTAAAATCGCAACCTAATTTCATATCATGTCCTTACGTTCCCAGATTCAGTCGACATCGCGGTCTGTCGAAGTTCTGAGGACAAAACAGTGACGTTGGCAGAGATGGCGAGCGGCGGCGGTAGAAAGAAGCGCTCGCGCGCCGCCTTCACTCACCTGCAGGTCTTGGAGCTCGAGAAAAAGTTCAGCCGTCAGCGGTACCTGAGTGCGCCGGAGCGCGCACACCTCGCGAGCGCGCTGCACCTCACCGAGACTCAGGTGAAAATATGGTTCCAGAATCGGAGGTATAAAACCAAACGGAGGCAGTTAACGACAGAGCAAGGCAAGGAGGATTACTTTCACAAATCAGACGGATCTGCTATTGCTGCTACTGAGGAAGACTTTATCAGAGCGTCACTATTAGCGACAGTCTATAAATCCTATCCTTACAGGCCTTACCTGTATGACTTACACGGACTGAGTGTCTGGAGACCAACACTGTGATTAATGGACATTAACTTGGACTTTGTCAATGTTCTCAGACTACTGTGCATAATTTTCGTTATTATGGTGATTTGAACTTGTGTAGCTTTATATTCTGTATAATAAAAGTATATTTTTAAAGCTGTACATATTTTGTGAAGTGTCACATGTGTTGAATCAACTCTATGTCATTTTTGGTGGTCAGCCTGCTTTTATAGGTAGATTGTAAGGTTATAAACAGGGTGCATTTATCTGTTAGAATGGCACACTTTTAATGTATTCACAAAATATTTGAAATAGCTTCATTATGAGGAAATACAAGGAAACGTATATGAGGTTCTATCAAAAGGAAAATGTCCTAATAATTATTTAAAAAGAAAAACAGGTCCTATCATTTATTTCAATTGACCTTTGTTTTAAACAGGTGTAGCTTTCACATATTACACATGGTTTAACATGAGCTTAACTTAACCACTTTAATGTTGTCCAACACAGTACATCACAAGTTATTTTGTAGATCTAAAGTTTGTAAACATTTCAGTGGTAAAACTCAAGTTCCAGCATTCAGTTTTCCCATGACATTCTTTTAGAACTAATTCCCAAAAACTTGTGTAAATAATTTAGTTTCCATTGTCTACCAATGACTGCAACTATTCTTAAAGACTTGCCATGTTCACAAGACGTACTGGCTAATAAATCAAGAGAAGGATTTTTCTGCAAAACATGCAGGCCTGCTCAACATATGAGTTTAACATTGCTACAGGAGATAGTAATCACAAGCACCCCTATGCTTGTCCAATTCTGCTTAAGTTGAATTCAGTGGAGCAATAACTTAAACTGCCTGAACCGGAGGTGGTCTGTTGTCTGAGGGATACAGGTAAGCTCCAGGAAAGATGACATGATTTCCCCTGTTAAGATGGTACAGTCAGTGAGCAATGAAAACAGTAAAAAAAAACTCTTAGACCACAGGGTCTACACATTTGCAATACTGAAATGAACCAGGAATAATTAATGCATACAGAAATCTAATATATGGCCATGACTATATATCAAATATATACACTGAAGGCATCTGCTTAAATTAAGTTTTGCTTAAATTTGAGTTTTGTAGGCAAACAATTGTGCCAAAATATTGAATTATTTATTACAAAGCTCAAATTGAATTTATTTATTCATTTTAAATAAATGACTTTAACTGAATAGTAAAGAAAAATCGGTCAGTCGGATCCCAGCATAGTTGGGAACTCCACTATTTTGCCAAACACATTTCAGGGTGATGCCTCAAAAAGCTGGGTGAATAAAATGCTAAGAATACATTTTTGTAATTTAAGGCAAAGGATGGCTACTTTGACATAGTCTAGATTTATTTTGGATGTTAATAGATACATAATTGCTATAGTTCCTATAATTCTTATAGTATTTTTTGCAGCATTTTGAAGTAGTTCACTATTATTCTAAATGTTGAAAGAGTATTAATAAATTACCTTTGACCTTTGACCAGTAATGTATGTGCAAATATAAAGTAAAGAACATTGTTATTAATGATGCAAATCTATCCATATTCTGACATAGGAATTCAAGTTAATATATTGTTAAATATGTACAAGTGTGACAATTTAATATCTGTGAAATCTATAAATTAACATGTACATGTATGTTTTAAATTTTTTCTATACATTGTATAGTATAGGAAGAAGTACATAGACACACATACACAAAAATGTTTACACACTAAGAGTATGTGGATAATATACTTGAGATTGTGGCTGATGCTTGATTGTGCTTGTGAATTTGGCTTTCATTTGTGTTTCCCTTCACTTTTTCTTGAGGAAGCAACTGCCATGTAGGCCATTAATCACCTTTCTTTAAAGATCTCTCAGGCATAACCAGTCCTCTTTAGCTAAATCTACAAAAAAGTGTCTCAGTAAGTATATGGCTTACATGAATAGCAGTAAGAAATGTTTGTTACAGACCTGTTAAAGTGAGGTATGTGTGAATATTTGGACTCCTGTGTCAACTTAGTGTCATCACTAATTTTGAATGTGATGTTATTCGAACGCAAACCTAAGCCATGTAGATTCCTATTTGTGAGGCTACAATAAGCATTTGTCTTTTCAAAGTATATATTAATGAAACATGTTATGAACAGTTCTGAAATTATCAACTGACATTGAAAATGAAACAGCATCTCAAAATATTTTCTAAAAAGATAATAATGAAATTGCATAACTCTTATTTTACATGCTTGACTTACTGTACAGTTTCTCAGCATTGACGGTATGTTTATACTGGGTAACAGCTTCATTCCTGTTCTTTATATGATTAATTGAAATCAGTCAGATGAAAGAAATTTACCGCTTCCCATTTCAAATGTTCAGAACTGGTTTTAGTTATTATATAAAACTCAAACCTGTCTGGTGAAGTATGGTTTTGACATCAAACTTGATTGAGGCCCCTTTCTTTCAGTTGAAGTGAGCTTAGGGATCCACCCTCCCAGAGTATATCCACCCATATATTTCTATCTCAACAACAAATGTCATGCCACTTAATAATAGTAATCTGTTTGGCAACATTGTTTTGGTCTGTGAGATAAAAGCGGGCCGTGATATGGGGGTTGTTCAGAGCACGAGTTCACATGGAATGCCAGACACTTGGCCTGGCTCCAGAGTTACTCTGGAATTTTGTGTGTTTATTTATTTGCTTCTGCTCATATCAATAGTATTATTCATTTTTAACCTTTTCATGAAGCAAAAATATTTCTGTTACACCCCAAATCTCCTAATAAACTATACTATTTGAACTGCATGCGTATGCACAGGGGAATCCATTGTTATGTTGTGTGAAAACGTATGGGATTGGCTGCAAAGCCATTCCCTCAGATATGTCAAAGGTGATAAGACAATTGACTGAGAGGGAATGACATGTGGTCTGTCATCATTAATGTCTACAGAGAAACAGGCAAATATCTTTAGTTTTAAAACATTATAAAAACACTATAAAATGTCACCTTGAAAACTCAACTGACCATTTAAAAGGTATAAATCACAAAATAATTAATGTTGTAATTTACAGCACTCCTTCTCATGTCTTACCAAACCCATTTTGTTATATTTTCCATTCCATTATTTTCCATATAAGGACAGTTGATAGTTTTTTGTGAGGAAAAGCCTGACATTTTGACAGAAAGTTGCTATTCACTGTTTTATTTTTCCTTCACCAAAGCCCTGAAATTTCACTTGCTTTTTGTCCTTTGAACTGTCATTTTATGCATGCAAGGAGAAAGTGTATAGAGGTAAAATGTTTTTTTAATTTTTTCTCAGTGAAAAACACCATGAGGGTTAGTATTAAAAGAACTCTCATGTTTGGGTAAACTATTCCTTTAATATAAGACAACAGAAAGGACCACATCACTTGTGCGGGCTTGTGGCACTCGTGTCAAAGATAGCTGTTTTTCTCCAATGAACCTGTTGTCAAGCCACACCCGAATTATTTGTTTTGTCTGCTTGTCAAAGTCTATTATGTAAAATGTCTAACCCAGTAATTACCAAAGTACTTGCCTCTTTAATTTATTATCTTTCATCCTGTGCATGTTGAGTACCTGGCATTACTTGATTATTTAAGGCTTTACCACTCAAAAGCAACTACAATTTGACAAAGAACAAACAAATTACAGTATTTGGGTGGAAAGATATGACTTAATTTTTTTTCTGCTAAATACATCCACTTCTAACAACATTTATATCTCAATGAAATTCATGTTGGTGGACTGGGGTACATGTCACTCTTTGCTCTTTATTTGTTCACTACAGATGGAGGTTTCAGTGGGTGGAGCAGGTGACCCCCCCTTGGTGTGTGACGGAGAATGAACAAAGCTCTTGATAATGACTCAGTCATGTTAACTTACACCTGCCAATCAAACTAGACTGCACTCTCACGCAGGTCTGGGTGGGGCTAACAGGTTTGATAAAGCATATTCAAGCTGATACACAGCCACATGTTGGGCGTTAAACATTCAAGTTAAACAGCCTCATGGCCTGGGTATGGGGTATAGCTCCCTTTTATTAGTATGGGGTATAGCTCCCTTTTATAAGTGGTAAATTTGCCTAAACCTGAATACAATTTTAAGAATATAAAAAGGGTTTTATTACATCTATTTTGAATCAAGGATATCCATGTCACATTCATGTAGTTACTTTCATCAATTAAAAAACTGCCGTGCAGATGTAATGGCAAAGATGTTACAAGTTTATTTCAGGTTATAAAAACAAGAAAACTGAATCACTAATGCATTATAAATTCATTCCCTTTCTCTCTATTTGTACACATCCAAGCATATCTCACATTTTAACAAAAGAAAGCAAACATAATACAAATATTTTGTATTTTAAAATGTTTCTCCTAGACAGCAATGAATATTAAAAATTAAAATCAAAAGTGGAGATCAAAGAGAGGCTTTTGCCTTATTCCACTAATTTACAGATTTGTCTTTGATATATGCCAGTAATAACGTCACGTTTTCAAAGGAGAAAATGCCTGCCCACATTGCTGGTAGCTATGTCACTGCTTTCAACATTAATTTAATAGCTAGTTACATAATGGAGATATTAGTTACATAATGAAGCTATGAAAGACAAACGTTTGAGCAATATAATTTTATTTCAATCATTTATATTCAGTTCTCCTTTAGCTGTACCGAGCAAACAAAGTGTCGGTGCTAGCTACAGTCTGATGAGATATATTTGACAGAAAATGTTTAACATGTTTTTCTGCGAACTGGGCACTATTTTACTATATCTACGAGAATGACAAGGTTTTCACCTGAATTTGTTGTAAAACCAATGTTTGGCTAACCAGCTTCTAGTAATCTTTATGTTCTGCTTATATGTCAGATTCACTCATTCTGCCAAAGCATTCCCCTGATTTCTCAGTGTGGTGGATCTCTAAGCAACACCCTCTGGGGGGTAGTTGCTGTAGTCTACGTTTAGGGGTAAACAGGATTAAAACCTTTGGGTCTAACTGATTCAGTGTCTCAGCCACTTTGGCTCCATCATTAAAGGATTAAAAGAGTTAGAAACCCTGATAAAGAAGGTCCATCTCCCTCTCTGTCTAGCACAGCATTATGCACAGTTATTATCAGGAGAGTGACATTGGTTGTAGAGGGGAGTGTGGCCTGTTGTGAGTGGGGATTAAACCATGTTTGTGTTTCCGTTGTTCACATCCATAACATCTGCGGGTTCACGCTCTGAGTAATGTCTATTTGCTATACAATTACAGACAAAGATAAAATCACTGGGTCAAAATAGCAGGACTTCTGGTTATGTCAGTAATTCCCCTGAAGATCAGAATGGTCAAGTTTTCTAGTATAAAAGATTTGAAACCCTTAACCTATAGTGTTAAACTTCAGCACGTTTTGTATTCAAGCATGTTATGGAATTTATTTAGTAGGATTACCTACTAAGTGATCAGATTTACATTATTCAGTTGGTGGGTGAAAACAGGTGACAAAATCTCTTTCACTCACAGACTTACATTAAAGGGCCATATCCACATAAGTGCGGGCACTGCTGTTTTTTCATTTGAATGTGTTAGACTTCTAGTGTCATCCATTTTAAGATTTTTTTCACTGTACAAAACAGCTTGTTATGCACCTTGATATTGCTAACTGTTTTTTGTTTACCATATTGCTTTAATGTATTGTCGTAATAATAAACACACAACTTATTGCGCGGTTTGTAGCGCAATAAGTTTTTCTCATTTACTTCACTTTCTTATTTATATACTGTATATTTGTTATTTTTGTTCTGGTTATTTACCTATAGCATCAGTAGTCTCACACATTCACAGAAAATATTTTATCACATTGAAAAATAAGGTGGATACAGGGACCAGAAAGCAACCATCGATAACATTCTAGAAATGTCCTTGCAACCACTCTGTACATGCAACCACATAGCAATGCCTTGGCAAGCAACCATACGACCCTATAGTATAGTTTTGCCTGAGTATTTTACTTCAGAAAATCTAGTGGTCAGATATGACTTGATGTCTGTCATTTATTAAACATATGTATTGCAAGTCACTTACAGAAATAGTTTTTCAATGTTTTTTAATCAAATTTGGGTAATACCATGTTTTTTGGACATGCATTATGTTAGGGGCTTATGTACCATTCTTACCAATCCATTATTTTCCTCTGATTTTAGGATAAATTATGGTTACGGTTTGGGTTCTGGGTAGGGTTTAGGTTAGGACTATATATTTCTTTTACAGGAATATTGTTCCAGGACCAACAAAAGATGTTGATCCAGGAAAACATTATACTTGGCAAAATCACAGTGGCCAAGCTACTATATGTATCACTGAGCAGCAGCGAAATGCATTTTATTTGTTGCATAACAACATTCTGTTAGTTTAGTTCTGTTTATAGATTTGTGTCAGGTACTATATGCCATGATATATTGTGAATACGTCACAGCTGAAAGGAATACACTGCGCTGCACTTGGTGTCATGTCTCACAACACCCTTCAGCTGTGACATATTCACAGTATACTGTAGCATGATCGCCTATGCCTTATTACTCAGTTCATTCCATACTGTGTGAATATGGGAATCATTTAGCACCATGATATATATCAACGTAGCATCTAATACTTTCGTTGTACCATGGTTCTGCCACAGTACTAATTCAAGGGAAAATATTTACAGTGGTTTATTTTTGTATTTATACCTACACACTAGGTGCTTCACGATGCCAAAAAAGCATTTTTGACTATAAGGTTTAATAGAAAACTTTAACATTTACAGAACCTTTTTGTTTCACAAAATAAAAAGGTTCAGACTATAAAAATGTTAAAAGAATGAAATGGCTCTTTAAAGAACCTTTGACTTAATGGTTCTTTGGGGAGCTAATGATTCTTCCATGGCATTGCTGTGAAGAACCTTTTAAGAACCTTTATTTTTTAAATGTATGTCAATTCAATCTTTGTCTTTGGGCTAAGAAATGTCATAGTAGGAATGATGTATGAGATTTTTGTGTAGGCTGACAAAAGAGACAGCCTGCATGTCGAGTCTAAAAGATGAAGACATAAACCTGTAAACATACTGATAAGACAGGTGGGTCAGCAGTGTATGGTATTTGGTCCAGTTATGAAACGCCAAGATGGTAAATATAGATTTTAAAGATGCAGGCTTTTGGATCAGCATTCTATGAACAAGCCATTTTATTAGTTTATTTGTGTATAAAATCTGTTATGATTGATGGTTATTCCTATTATTAAGAAAAAATCTAATTTACATAATCTAATTTGCATTTTGTTGGTCTTTTACTTTGTCTACTTATAGTTTATCTTGTAGTTATGTCACTTTCTCTTCCTCTGGTAGTTTAATCTAACTTTTGTAGCAGTTCCATGCCTGTCCCACTCCCTAATTGTTTTAACCTGTATGTTATTATCCCTGATTGGTTTGTGTATATATACCCCAGTGTTTTCTTTGCTCCCTGTTGGTTATCATGTTTTTTTTTTTTGCTGTCTTCATGGTTTCAAGTTTTTTGCCTTTCCATGGAATTTGTTTCTCTTTTAGATTTATTAAAGGTATGGGCTTACAGTGGCACCTTGCCTTCCTGCCTTTGTGTTTTTGCACAGCGCGTTACAGCTGAAATGTGTAGTATTCTTTCTCACACCTCCAAAACAATTCCTGAACCACGTCATATGACCACCATGATTCGATCAGCCTCATTATTGTTATTTGCTACTTTTAGCACACACACCCTTTAAAAACACTCCACCAGATTTGCAAGTAGCAGGGCATCCTCTCCTCTAATGGAGTTCTATTCAGTGATTGGGTGAGGCATCATTCTTTCCATATTGATTATAAGATATCATTCTAAGAAACCACACCTAACCTGACTGGTAACATTGTGTTCTTGTCCATTATCACCTGTTCTGATAGAACCAGTGTTCAGAATCAGTTTTTTAAATTGATTAGAATGACAATGAATGACTTGTCACAGCTGTCTAATAATCAAATGTAATCTTGAGTACCTTCTCAGCTCTGCTTTTTTAGTAGAATGTCACTTGCCTGTGCAAAACCATCACCACAAAAGGTGCTTTCCAGTGCATACAGTAGTTATGCAGTTGTTAAGGTGTTGCTATGGTTGTTAGGGCATTGCTAGAGGTTTTCTTTTTTATGGTGTTCTGAAAGGTTGCTAGGTGGATTGCAAGTTTAAAGAGACATCTCTACTCAACAAGCAGCAAATTTCAGGAATCAATCATATCTGTATCACAAACAATGCAGGAAACAATCTTTATCACTACATTTGTTCAAATCTCAAACACAGCATATGAGCTATAAGAATACAACTGTTTGTCAAAGTGATAACACCAAGTATCACCAACTATCATCTTCATTAAGCAAGTGGTTTGTGCTTGGTGAATTTAGTGAATTTAGATTAGATGATGTTTATCTTGGAGGAAGTCTTTTAGCCAACGTAAAATGAAAAGAATGTAATGCTTCATGAATACTAAACTATGATGGATTAAAAAAATCTATTTACTAATAGTCTCTTTGTTTGCCGAAAGAGCTTGTGTACAGTAGACACGAAAAAACAACCAAGCATGAGAAGAGCACGAAAGGAAGGAATTTCAGGTCTGTCACTGCTTAATACTGCTAAAAGATATACAGTCTACAGCCTCCTGATGTTAAACATAGCAGACATGTAAGCCTATGTACTTATGCTTAAATGGCCCGAGCATGAGACTGTGTGCCAGTGTGAGATTGCATGTGGCCCAAATGAACCTTTCAGGGAAAAGCATTCACAGGATCATGGAAGCCCTGCCCTTTGACCCCATCAAGAATGACCAATCATGAGCAGGAAGGGTCAGATAGCTGGGGCAACACAGACGTGGGTCTCTGACTGTCGGTTTTATCATGACTGATTCACACATTGCTCTTACCAGCAGCCCTGTTACAGGCCATTTAGCAGCATGAAACAGACATGAGTATTAATCAGACACAGGACCGATAGGTGCACACACAGCAGGAACTTTATGTAGGACAGACACAGAACTAAAAAGATGTCAATGGGTGCAAATAACTGAGGCTGAATGTAAATATTGAACTGGCATTTTAGATTCAATATTGACAGAATTTTTTTACAATTTTGAAAACAGTTCCAAATAAGACAAAACTACTAAGCATTGTGTGTCTGTGAGCAACGCCATGACAAGCAGCCTGTATGAAAACACAGTGTACTAAATATCAGCACTCTTGGAATGCCACTGGTCCAATTAGAGGACCAGAACTAACTGCAGTGTAACAAAATTTATAAAATAGGTTGTAATATAGTATTAATCAGGTATGTAATTTGAATGGATATTTGTCAAGACTTAAGCATTTAATCTTATTAGTCATTTTTACATTATAATATCATTACATGAGTAAGACTACATAAGTAGTGAGTAATACTACAAGCAAGTAATAATAACTACTAAACATGTATTTAGTAAGTAATTATTTCCTCCAATTATTTCCTAACACTTACACAGTGTTATTGTTAATACTGTACATAAATTAAACTGTAAAATAAATTTCCACAAGTTGGTTTGATTCTTTATGGTCTTTATGAAATGACAACACCCTTTTCACATTGACCTGTTTTGGTGCATGTCTCTTTTTAAATGATAATGAGCTAGCAGAAAATAGGTTGCATGTCCAAAACTTGCTAAAACATACCCCGTGCTGAAATGTACCCCGTGTTACCAACTTATTTAAATGGAAAGTAGCTGAAGCCTGTTTGAAAAGTCGCTAAATGTCGCCAGATGACATCACCACATCATAGTTTTATTCTCTTTAGTGTTGCAGTTTACGACTGCTTAACTTCTCCCTTATTTTGTCCACATACTTTTTCCATATACATTTTAGTACAGCCAAATGCTCAATAAAGCTTGTTCTCATATTTTCTGTTTCTGTCATCAGACAATGGGTGAGTATGAAATATAGTGATTGAACGCAGCCCAGTAAAAATAGCCAGCAGTCACTTAGACGCTGTTGCTGTGCTGATTTACAAATCTGACAAAAACACCACAGTTCGCTGGATGACAGTTTTCAGTCTTAGGCAGCCCATAACAAACTGGCTCCCTTTTCTTTTCAACTTTTCTGAGCTTGAAGACATGGCAGAAAGCTAACTAAATAGGAAAAAGTGAAAAATTCACCTGATGTCCCCTTTAATATGTAACATATGTCATATGAATACTCACTTCAAATGTTTAGTGTAGTAAATGTCAAATTTATTTTTCCTCAAAATTTATGAAAGATAAAATCTATATCTACCTCTTTCATATTTCATAACAACATCATTCTATAATAGCATTCAAAAAGACATTACAGACAAATACATAGGGTCATTTGAGAAAACACTTTCCACATGTATCAGAGGTGTGGAGAATTTTCATATGTTGTCAAGCCAAAAAAGCTACAAAAATCTTGCCACACAAATCAATATAAAACATCAACTGTTGTGAATTTGTTCTGTAAACTGGATGAGAGTTGTCGAATGGATCTTGAATAAGGTAAATATTTTGCATGTAGAGGACTGCTTTCATCAGATATGCTTTGATAAGTCATTGCTGTAATTACCCATCAACCCTCCTGACACCTGTTGTTCAGAGATGGATATGATGGTAAAATAATAAACAAACACTCAAGCTACCAACACCCTTAAAGTCTTTCACTCCACCCTTTTCTCATTATATCGATGTACGTAAGTCTAAATACTTTATTGGTGAACACACTTAGACAATGTTCTTGCCAAATCAGCAAACACACACAATATAACAAGAGAAAAGTCGGAGTAACATGAGATCTCTCATTGTCTCTGTAGGAGCTGAATGTGGGGATGACTGTAGGAGCGTCATCCCCAAACACGTCGTCAAACTGGCTCTTCAAATTATAGAATGTCAGATTGGTAATTTATCAGTGTATTCAGAAGTGCTTGAAACAAGAATAGAACTTAAGCAACACAGGAGATGGTAAAGACATTAAGAAGCCGAAATAAATCAGGGCCCTGATCCAACATGCCAACGACAAAAGTGCCCCTGAAGTAAAAATGCCATCTTAGACCAGTAAACCAATAATGTACAGTAAAACATTTCTGAAACACAAAACAAACAGTTTATAAAACACCGAAAAGGTCACAAAAAATAAACCATTGCTTTGGCCAAAACATTTTACACAGCTTACACCAATCTGACATTTATGAAAAATGCAGTTCCCTTGTTTTAAAACCACATTTTAACATTTACTTTTAATCTACCTTCATTAGCTGACTCTAACCAGTGTACTATATTTGTATTGTATTCACATGATTCTAAATATGAAATATTCAAAAATATTGAAAGATATTTTCACAACTTTTCTAATTTAAGAGGATTTCAATTGACAACTAACCCTGGTGTTCCCATTACCTAACTATATTATCATTCCCATTATCTAGTGTATATGGATGGTTATCTAGACCATCCTAATTACTCATTCTGTTGCATAATGAGTTGATCTTAGTTTAATATTATTTATTATGCACAGCTATTTAAATTAGATATATTAATAAAATTATTAAGAGCAATTACTAAAATAAACTGATTATGTTGAAATACTTGGCATAAAAGCATGACACAGAAAAACTATTACCCCAAAATATTGCCCCCAACAAAAAATTATTTCTCACACTGGTTTAAACAATATGAATTGACCATTTTTGTCATGTTTTTTTGTTCCTTACAGAGATTTCATTTAAATGAAATTTAACGTGACTAAAGAGCTTTTTCTGTGGGAACCCTGAACTAAACAGTATCTCTATCTTTTCATGATCTGATTGGCTCTTAAGATTGAGTGCACAGTGTGGTCGCAAGACCATTATGGCCTCCATTGAGGCCTGGCAAAACAAACAGACTCTCCTCTACTGCAACGACGGGCATGTCCAACTCCCCCACAAAGAGCAGCATTGTCGACGCTCCAATATGCCGTGACTGTGTAACAAATTTGCCCATACTGATAAGGTCGTGCTCAACAGCACATCCTCACAACGATTTGCAAAGTTAGCCTGTTCTGATAGAGAAAAACCAGATCCACATTGTAAGGACCAAAACTATGCAACTAAAATATTGAAATTGAATGTAACGGGTGATTCATGTCTGCCAAAACATTTCAAAAGAAATAAAAGAGACTGTCCGTGTCTGTCTGAACCACACACAGAAAAAATGGCATGATGGTTTGACAGTAATATTTTTTCTGCTATATATATTTGTTCTGTGTGAGAATGTACACTTAAGAACTGAGCCCTTGACCGCCCTTATCTGTGATACAGGTACACAAAGTAGGGACAGTTGTGTACTGATGAAGCGATTGGGGAAGGATATTATGAGGACATTTCAGCACAGGATTATGGAAGACTATCTTTTATACCACCCAGATAAACACCCACCTCATCAGACAAGAAAAAACAAAAACAACAAACAAAAGACAGAGCCGTGTGTGGGGAGTGTGTACGTGTTTTTAGACATGTTGAACCATGAATGCTGTTTTATGATGGACCCCACATATAAGGCTTTCTTTGGGTGACTATATAGGGATTATTGTAATTGGTATTATTCAGTTCTGTATAGTCCATGGGGTGTGAGGAAACCAGATACATGACTTTATATTAAACTATACGTTAGTTGCATTCCTCAAATTTCATTGGTTATGTGACTTTCCAAGAGTGCTGATAATTAGTACAACAGCACTCTGACATATATGTGTATATCACACTGTGTGTCTGTATTTGCAACATTCTGGAGTCCAGGAGTGGATTTGGAATAGAGATTAGAAAGGTTTGATTTTGGTCTGGATTTTAAGGGAGTGTGGAGTGGAAAATTAAAAACCTAGAGTGGAACAGATGAATGATTACAGAACACTTTGAGTGGGGCACAACCAAACTAAAACAACAGCACTCTTGTTCCTGTTAAATTGTTTAGGGGTTATATCTCATTTCATGATTTTTGTTTCCAGAGGTTCAAATCATGGTTGACAAGAAGTATCGTTTCAATAGGTCACAGAGACAGTCAAGACGCAGCCTCCTTTGGTACAACTGACTTGTAATATTGGACTGATATAATGTGTATACCCTAAGGTACTTTAAGTCAAATTGAAGTGTCTGCCAAATACATTAATTATATTGGGGACTAAAAATAAAAAAACGTTAGCATAAAAATGATCACTTACAATGAATTTATTGCACAGAGTGCAACAGATTAAGATTAAATGTAGTATGACTTTAGGCCTATAGATTACATAAGAATTAAAGAAACATTCAACTGATTAAAGTTTTGATTAAACGTTATAGGTACATGAAAACAATTGTTTATTGTATATAGATTGTTTGATAATTCCTGTCACTCCCATGCATTCTTACAACTGTCAAAAACCAATCCCTTCTTTTATTTAGTTCTTAACAGATGGGACAGGTTGTACTAGATGATTTGGTTAACATTTTGTAACTGTGAACCACAGTGCCCTCTTCAGACGACATACCTTTAATAACATTCCTTACTGGGTATTTATATTCATAGTTCATAAAAGCAGACTGGGGCATGTTCCCTGTATGTTACCTATACATTTTTACTGTTTCCTGTCTACTGTTTTTTTTATGGTTTTCCATTTTTGTCCAATAACTGTTTTACTGTTTACATTGTTAAAATTCCACTGAAAGCCTAATGCATTTGTAAAAATCATGCCACTAAAAGTCGACATATTTAAATATTTAAAAAAAAGGAAAATGTGTAAAACCCCCAGTCTCATTTATAAATATTGGTATTGCATCTAAATTATTTTATGCTTCAGAATTTATACTATTACATAATGATATAATATATTAGTGATATAATAAAGTTGGTCACAAATTAATATTTAAATGATCCTTAATTCTTTCATAGTATGCATCAGGTAATATAGTTACTTACATTTCATACAATTTATTATTAATTAATACATATTAATATTATATTATTGAGAAGAACACAGTCATTTTTGTTCATTGTGCATTTTATTTAGGCTCCAGTGTTACAAACTGTAGCAGCATTTCAACAAATCAAACTTTTTTCTACATAATTATAATTTCACCACTGTAAATAATAATAGTAATAATTAAAAAGTACTCTAGATGGCGCCCTCTTTTTTAAAAAATCCTCTTGCTTCTACAATATGCACAGAAAGCAGCCAAATTAACAGGAGCCACTGATAAATCTGGCTTCTGTTTTCTCACAGATGGCAATCACTTAAAGGCAGGATCAACATACACAGGTCACAGGGAATGTTGTCATTATTGGACCATGAAGGACAAGCTTTAAAAAAGTGAAGCATGTATTTAATTAATTGTACATCACTGTGTATTTCAGAAACGGCTGGTTCTGCAGTGCAATTACAAATAGTAAGCATTTTAAAATGCTGGACCCAGAAGAAGTAAACCCATGGGGCTTCCACTAAACCACAACAAGAGACCAAAGAGTAACGGAAATTTGTCAGTGGTCAGTCAACTGAAAGACAAACAGGCAATCAAACTTTGTATATCCCCTCCAAATTAAGCCTAAAAAAATAAACCTAAAACATAATTAGATTCCTTAGTAAAAATCTCAGTTTTAATGCTAACAGCATTCCCCCATGCATAAATTTAAAAGGGTCATTAGGTCTACAGCAGCTACTATAGAAAAGCTATATTACTACAGCAGAGTTAAGTGAATTAGTGAAGATTTTGTTTCTTTGGTTCCTAGATGCTAGTGGAGACAGAAACAGCTGGTCTGATGGCAGGACTAGAAATGCAACAAGTAAATAAAGCACTAATAAGCACTAAATCAGAACTTAAACTTAAAAACTTTATTGGATTTACAGATTCCATTGGATTCACAGATTCCACTTTAAGGGAATATCAAACTCTTCTGAGCTGGAAAAGTCCAAATGCTGAGGACAAAAGTCCAGGGGAAGAGGAAGTGATAGTGGACACAGGAAAGGCACAGACCAAACAGAACACTGCCAGCTGAACCAGTCAGCACACAGGAAAACCAAAACTTTCTCTCACACATATGCCCAACTGATGTGAATCTGCATAGGTTACGAATACAGTGAATCAAAAAAAATAAAACTTCTATGAAGACTGGAAAATGATTTTTTTTATTTGACCAAAACAATACCGCAATTACCTCAATATTTGCTACCCTACAGAGGCATGTAGAATCTGTAATTTAAGCTGAAGCATAGAATTTTTACAAAAAATACTTTTCCTGACCCAGTTTAATATGCAACTATTGAAACAACTATAAACAAGCCACTGGTAGGTTTGTTTTGTTGAATAGTGTTAACACTGTATTGCTATCAAAACATTGCTCTGTGTAAGCAACTGAGCAATACTGGGAATTTTTTGCAGGCCCGTTTGGTAACGTTGTGATGATTGAGTTACATAACACAGAAGAGTACATAACACTGCCATTAAAATAGCTAAGGCTGTTCAATGCTTTTGCTGCGTGTGTGCGTTTTATCTGTTGGTCCACTGACTGGACCCTCTGCATACATGTAAACTCATAATTAAGAGCTACAATTAAAATAAAATGCCAAAATTTACAGCTCTTGTGAAGGATGTACATAATTTACAACTGTTCTGCCACTTCCTAGATTTTTGTGCGTAATTCCAGCCTAACTTCCTCAAAGGCCTTAGAGTAGTGCCATATTTCGAGAACAAAAGCTTGAGAGAAATAGAAGCACAGCACATGTATTAGCTTCGTTCCTGAAGCGCACAAGCAGAATCTTCACCTAGCTAGTTAATAAAATCATTTTTACCTAGTAAATTAATGTCACATTAAATTCAAAGGTTAATAAATTATTTACATGAGATCAGTTCTTCTTGTGTCTCAAGGTTCAAGAATGAGGTCCAATATGTTGTACTGCTTTCTGTTTCAACAGTCTTGTGTTAAATAAGCCGTCTACTCGGATACAACTGGAAAACAAGGCAAACACTCAGAGCTCCATTCTGAATGGGAGAGTGAACCTAGAGATTTACACAGAAGAGAAATACAAAGATTCAGCTGCTGTGATTCAACCAGCTCATAACGAACCTGGTCTGAGACTGAATGAGACTGAAATGTACTGTCAGTGAGGAACATCACCAATGCTGTAGTAGTGTGAAACCCCTCTGGGAAATTTATGAATTAGATTTAATTCTGGGTTAGAGATTTCAGCTGGAACCCCAGAACTTTAGTGCACGCTTAGATGTACGGTTCTTACAAGAAGAGAAGATCACACTGCATAGATCACATCTTTCATTTGCTATATACATGCTATGCTTGATTGGTAATATGCTATGAGACAACTAAGTTCTAAAACAAATAAAAGCAATCGCACACAAAGCTCATTGATTTCAGATATTCAGCTATAGCTTTCAACTGCCTAAACTACCACTCTCTGCTAAAGCAATTGTCTTTAATACACCAGCAGATAAAGCCATACACCATGAAATCAATAAGTGCTTTAGTGTGCCTACTGTCAAGCAATTTGAACTAGGATCAAATTCATTCTTTGGAAATCAACCTAAATAGAAAACTGAAAAAAAACCTGAAAGCGTAAAATAATTTCTGGGAGGTGCCGAACATACAGGAACCTAAAGGTGATCACAATCACTGAGTAGGATATCATATACCTTAGACAGGGCAGATGCCATTTATTATCATGCAATTAAAAGTCTGAGGGAAGGACAAAAAAAATAGTAATCTGTGTTCTGAAAATTCAACAAGACCTTTGACTTAAGCCGCTTTCGCACCAGGTAGTTCTAAGAACCAAATTATAGAAACCACTTGTTCCCCTAGTACATTTTGGTTGTATTTGTACAAGGAACTCTGGAGTGACTTTACAACTTTACAACAGTGGCGTTGTTTAACCCGCTTGTCAACTTAATGGCTGCAATACAACGAAATTTTTTCAAGAATGGAAAAACCCCAAACAACTATTTACAAAGTTTCCATACAGAAGTATTAACAATCATTGTGAAATGATCACAAATATCATTAATACTGATGGCTGGTAAATGGCTCCAGCATTTATGCATGCAAACAAAAATCTGCCCCAAACAATGTTTTTGTTTTCAAAGTTACCTTCGTAAATACCTACATACTGTAGCCACATGTTTGTCAATAGCAAATGTTCATGGCAAAAAGATGTTACTGTACTTTACTAAATTGTAGGGGAAAGATGCCAAATTTGCCTAAAAACATCACCTGCTTGTGAAATATGAATGTGTGTGTGGGCTTATTTTACGCGCAAGTTAATGGATAAGATTTCACTTACTTTTACCACAGTAACACTGCATTGCATGCATACTCTGTGCATACAACGATAATGGATGATATCTTCTGATGAAATCTGATGTAAACAGTGGAAGATGTATCATTATTTCTCCAGTTTATTATGTTTCTGGACTAAAGTGGCAAATGGATGTTATTTTTGTGAACACTTGGCATGGACAATTCACCAGCACGCAGCTTCATAATAAAGGTATGACGTGCCAATAATGTATTAATGCAATCACATGCTTGTATCGTGTAACATTGTAAATTCTACATGGAGTGTGTGTTTACATGGCTTTTTAAAAATGTTGAGTTTCTGTGTCTGTGTGGCGTTCGCCATCACTGAAGTTTAACTCTACTAAACAGTTCCTAGAAATAAATTCATTCCCGGTTCCTGCAGTGCGACCGTGCCAAAAAGCGGGAACTTCCACCAATAGTTTTTAGGAACTACAAAAAGTTCCTGCAGTGCGAAAGTCCCTTAAGACAGTACAACCCACTTAACATTCTACCTGCATCCCACCAACCTCAGATCTATTTGCATCTAATGAAAACTGACAACTACACAGACTAAGATTTTTTTAAACAAGGCTTAAGGGTTTAAAACATTAGTGCGTGCACAGTGGGGACCAACATGCCAAGTTTGAAACCCTTCATTGATTCATGGTCCGTATATTGTGCTACAGAACTCAGGAATGTCTTAAAGAGTCCTAAAAAAAAAAACACGTATGCATAATACATATATGAGAAACAAATTGATCTGAATCCCTAAGATTCAATAATCCGGAGAAGCCAATAATAAAATTCTGTCAACAATGTATAAAATTAATAAAGCAAACATGGTTGTGTGTGTCATGCAAGTGCACACGTACATGTGCAGGACTGCTCTATGTAGAGCTGCTGAGAATACAAAATACAGCCCAAACAACTACACATCTGTATGTGGCCGAGAGAGTAGCTTTCTCTTTTCTGGTTTCATCAAGTTTACAACACAGATGTTCTGTAGTGTGCAACATCCTAACATCCACAACTCATGTAACAATAAACTCTTTCAATAAATTAATGTTACAAAACAAAAATAAGAGGCTACAGGTGCTAGAGTGTCCGCTGCATAAGAAATGAATGACTACATTACCATCTGAGTCAAAGGTCAAATGTTTTAAACACACTGATTTAACCACAGTCCTCACACTCCTCTTTGGAGAAGAGGGCCCTTGAAATTATTCACCTCAGACAGGCCTGATGCTGCTACCCTCATGTGGGGCCAGTCTTGGCAGAGTCCCTGCCCAGTTCCTGGATGTGCAGCTCGTGTTGAGTCAAAAAATACTTAAAGAACTCATACACGGACCAAGCGATGGCTGTTGAAGGCATTTGATAGATCACTCGTGCTCTGACACCTTTAAAAAATGCCGGAAAGCCTCCCAGACGGTAGACTGTCCTGAATGCGTTGACCATGCCCGTGAGATGCCCGCTGACATTTGCGGAGCTGAGTGCTACATTCTCCTGTGTGTTTAACAGAGTCTTGCACACATCCAAGGGAGTGGTCACCGCAGCTGACACAGCCCCTGCTGCTGCCCCGGACAAGATGTGCGTTTCAGGGCGGTACTGCCGCTGCGCATTGAAATGTTCCTGCATGAACTCATAGGTAATGAAGTGCACGGCCTGGAAGGGAATGTTCATGGTCAGCTGAGTGCTGTAGCTGCGATAAAAGGCAGCGAGCCCTTCCTTACGACTGACAGTCAGTACACAATCATACAGGCTGCGGTACGGAGAGTTATACATCTGCATCCTCTGCTTCACCACTGGGAGAGAGACAAGTATATTCATTATTTAAACAAGTATGTCTTGCATTAGGAAATATAATGGAATACTATTGAATGAAATATTATAACATCAGTTCAAAGCATCTGACACCCTACAGCTACCATCTTGGGCTTCATTCAATAATTCAGGGCATCTTTATCTATTTTTATATAATTTGTTTAAATTAATTTTAAATATGCTTTTACACATTGGGTATTTGTATATATAATGTAACAATTTTAATATGGATATATGTGCTTTGACATAAATCTTAATCTTACTTAAAGTTTTTAGTATAAAAAAATACTTTGCATCCTGCCTGGTTCTTCCTTAGTAGCAATCCTAAATGTGAGGGTTATTTCACTAAAAAATAAAAATCTAGTAATTTAATCAATCTCATTTCATTTAAAGCCCCTATGGCTTGCTTTGCTTTTTGGAAGCAACACAGAACATTTCTAAAAACTTTAAGTTATTGTTGTTGTTACAATGGCAGTGGAATGTGACTGACTTAAGCTTTAAAAAGACAAAGCATCATAACTGCATAATTCCAAATTCTCAGTTTTGATTAAAACAAACAAACAAACCAGAGTTATAAAAGAAGATCACTACGAGGGTGCAAATCTTACCTCACTCTCCACCCACCTAAGTCTGAGTAATACATATATAATCCACAAATAAGATTTCTTATGAGAGTACCAAAGACATGTCATATACACGGTGTGTAAAATGTACCTTCTGCTGGGTTCATGACTGCATCATGGAGGACAGTGGCCACACTTCCCGCCACTCCTGCAGATATCAGAAGAATGAATTTGAATAGTTCACCTAAAACTGTTAGTTTACAAATAGTTTAATTATCCTTGGCAATGTGCTTGGCAACAGCCTACAGTCTGTTGCCAAAACTAACCATTATTTCTCTGAAGCATTGTGTACTAAGATTATTTTTATTAACATTATTGAACTGTATTGTATTAAAAAGTTATAACACATCACTTCAGACATTTTATAAAGCAATTAACCACGACTTATCAGTTAGCCAATTATCTATAGCCCATTTCACACAGTAATCCTGGTAATTTACCAGCAAATTACCAGAATGACTGTACCGGTAAATACACAAATGTGCCATTCACACAAGCAATTGCGTTCTGTCTTTTAACTGGTAAAATTCCATTCACACATCAGTACTGAAAAAACCCAGTAAGATTTGTGATGCAATTAATCGTGAGTGCCAAACTGTGTTGCATTTTTGCCAGTAATTTACCAGTAAAAACAGCAGCAAACTGTGTCTAAGGAGCTTGTGACTTATGACTAGTGATTCTACCAGTGTTAGTGGAGTTTAAGTCACTCCACTTTGTCTCATGTCTATAAACCAAAACCTCCCATAACTGTGATACTTTTTTGCATGGATTTCTGTAGCTTATTGCATCATTAAAGCTCTATGTTTGCGATGCCCAGTACTGGCACCAAATATGCACACTTTGTTAAATTCTGAATTTCAAAAACAATTAAATGATTTAATACTGAATCCCAAAACTGTGACTCCAACACACCAATATTTTTAACATGTTGACTGTAAATCCCATAAAAAAATTTTGGTTTTGAGTTTGAAAGCACAAATCTGGCAATGCATACTTATAAAGAAACGTATTTACTCGTACCGTTGGCGATGTGACTGTTGCCTCCATTCTGTATGACATCACTAAGGCTGCGTTTAATTCGTTCATAACATGCAAAATAGAGCGCATGGGCAGGGCCAGCCCCCAGCACAGTGATATTGAGGCCCCTCAGGGGCCGAAGGAGACCCTCAGTCCGCACAATCCTCTTTAGTGCCCCATACACACTGCTGTACTGAGCCTTTGGATCTGGCTGCAAACTCTGCATACGGGTCTAAGGACAAAATGAGAGGAGGAGAGAAAAATAAATAGATGTAGAAGAAGACTGTCTATAAAAACTAAAAACAAATTATACTAAATGCAACTCTGAGGCAGCTGAGAGCAAAAGAAAAAGCTCATTTAAAAGCAGTTTTAGGAACAAGATCAATTCATAAAGCTCTTTTCTCTTACTCACACATTGTATGGAACACAAGGCAGCTTTCACGTCATTCAGATTCATTATATCAAAATGTTTTATCAAATTCCACAAAAAGTATTTGGAGATCCTTAAAAATAGATATTTTCTGACAAAAACAAACAGGAGTTTTAATTGTTAACACAGAAGGAAGGAAATGCAAACATTATGTAGACAGAGACAGAAGAAGCCAGTCTTTCTGCTCGCCCAAATTATCAGTTCAGTCATAAAAACATGCTTTGTTTAATGTGAATGATTTGGCAAGAACCATCATAACACACACAGGCTGAGCAGCACAGGGCCTGGTTAGACTTTTGACCATTGCCAAAAAGTCAGGAAGACACTGTCTAGTGGGCACCTAAAATGACCACCCACAATTTTTTGTATATAACATTTAAAAAATGTTAAAAAATTATTTATATATAAATGCTTTCTCAAGGATTCCTCATTTACTTTCCACTCATTGCCACTAACAAAATTCTCAAATATATTCTCAAAATATCTTTTAAAGGCATTTGTGAAGTGGACACATCTAGTAACATACTGTGTAGTGTAGGGCTGGGCGTTTTTGTGAATTTTTAATTTCAATTCATCTATATGTCTAAAAAACAAGTACTTAGGGGCAGGGCATTAGTGGGGACAGGGTGTTTGCATCATGACGATAATGAATATTTTAATTAAAACAAGAAAAAGAATGTTGCGAAAACTATGGCAGAAAAACAACACTGCTAGATTATTAATAATGCATCATTAATGCTTTGAAAAAGCATAGCAAACATCTAAAAGGAATAGCTGTGTGAGGTGAAACTAAAGAGTCTTATAGCATTATATATGCTATGAGATTAATTAGATATCACAGACACAGAAAAATAAAGGTAAAATTATTGTATTATTATTATTGAAATATTTATTTATAAACTGAAGCTCTAACCCAAGGGTGTCAAATTCTGCTCCTGAATTTAAATCAGGGTAACAGTAGCTCTAAACACACCTAAAAAAGAGGGCCTTCAGAACCACAGGAAATTAAACCAGGTTTGAAACTAAACTCGGCCCCACTGCAGCCCACCAGCAGAGTCTGACACCCCTGATGTAACCGGATTCCAACATCCTGTATCCACAAAGTCACAGCTCTTACTGGCCCTGTGTGACTCACACAAAAAAAACGAATTCTGCTCTATCATTTGTCATTTGTTAGAAGCACTGAAAAAGCAGCTTTAGATTACAAAGGCTTAATAAACAGAGTAACCACTATGACTGAAAGCCCTGAATTAATCTGATCATCAATCGACAAGGCACATAACAAAACTAAACTGAATTAGCTTGCAATATTAAGATATTACATGTCTAACTTATGGCTGTCATGATAACAGATTTTCACTACATGGTTATCATGGCTAAAAGAATTCACGGTAACAGCATTATTACCGCATCTATTGAAATACAAATAAATAAAACAATGCTATCGGTTTATCTTTAATTTTGTTAATTTCGTTTTTAAAAATTCGAGAGGCAGAGTGTAGAGAGGCAGAGAGAGACCTTTGTGAAGAGAGACCTTTGTAACCTCTGTGGCTCAAAAGGCAAAATGTTACACAGGGGCAATAGCACCACCTACTGTGTTGGAGATACTGGAGATATTCCTTTTCACAATTCAAAACATTTTATGTAAAATCTTGGCAAAGTCCAAACCAGTGGTGAATACTGGCATACTACAACTGCTCATGTGCAAAACTTTCAATAAATAATACTGGTCCTCTGTTTAACCTCACTGTGCTGCACTTTACTACAAACCATTTTACTGGAACCAGGGAAAACATTTATTAATCATGGTAGTCATGGACCATAGGCTTTATAGTCTGTGCAAAGCAAGTTTAAGCCTATATATGTGTGTGTGAGAGCAAATTAGGGCTTACTTAGAAAAAGATATTACAGTTAATCACAAGGGTTTGAAAGGCTCTTTGGTAACAAAATAATTACAGAAACAACCAGACATGTTTTAATTGGCCTATAACTATCATTATAAAATAAATAGCAATAAATAGCTGTGGTTAGTTTACGTACACCAAGGACATTGTTGATTTACCATAAACATAAATCAGGAAGAACAACTGGTGTGGAATTTTCTGATGCATTTCAGACGTTTTCCAGACATTTAAAACTAAACTCATGTTTCAGCAATTAAACATTTAAATTGTCAAGAATGTATCTGTGTGTGTACTAAAGGTAGCAGAAGAAAAGCTAAGGATGTCCCTAAAACCTTTTTAATATAGAGTGAATTTACACAATGAAAGTGAACACTTGAAACTCCAAACCTCAATCGCATAGCTCACACTTCCACTAAGATAAAAACATGCTTCTCTTCATAAAAGAGGCAGGAGCAGCACATCACACTTTCCAGGGTGCCAAATGAACCAGTCTGTTCAAAGATGACAACAGAGAGGCTCAACAGCATCTTCAATTCAGTATATAAATGTTTTAATTTCATCATCAGTTTTAAACAACTGGTTCCACTGACTGAAAAAACATCACATGCTCACATGCAAATAACAAGCATGTGAGCAGATATCTTTGTGTATGCATTGGCTTAGTGTGTAAATGGACTTAGTGAGCTCCACTGAAAAGGACCCTTGTAAGAAATAAGAAGGCAAGAATGAACTACAAAGACAAAACTCTTTACATTAAACATACTGCACTGAATGCAGATTGATGTAGTTTCTGCACCACGATGATTTAATGCAAAGTTTTAAGACATTTTCACCTTCATGGGTTTAAAACTGCTGCTGTAAGGCAACAATACGCAGTGAACAATGTACTGAACTGTTTAATGCCGTCTATAGTAATAGGACTGTCAGTATACGTGTATGTGTGTATGTGTGTGTGTGTGTGTGTGTGTGTGTGTGTACATAACGGCCTGCTAATCAGCTTCAAAAGGTCACGCCTCAAGTGCAAAAGACTCTCACACCCTTCTGGATATGTGTGATTAAGACCCCCATCCTAGCCCACCCATCAGCCCCAACAGGTCCGTCCAACACACTCATTATTGTTTAATTCACTTGAGCTGTCAGCCTTGGGATACTGCTGTTAACTTTCACGTGGATCAATGAAATGAATAATCATAATATCATGATTGTTTAATGGTCCAGATAATTCACCTCAAATTTTGAAAGTATGTTTAACAATCTTTTTAAATACTTCTATTAAATATTTATTTAGTTTAATTTAATACATAGTTTTATATGTATTAAATATACACATATTTAATAAACATTTAATACATATGTTATTTACATATTGCATGCATTATTTAAAACAATGTAAATATATGTAATAAATTATTATACAGCACAATAATAAATACAAAGTACCTTAAGTATCAATCTTCACTATACACAACCCACAAAAAGCGTTTTTTAAAAAAATAGACTTTAGCTTATTTGTATAGTATAGTTTATCACACTATAGTACAGTTTATTTACATTAGGTCAACATGTCAGGAGGAGCTACCTTTGTTGGGATAAAGTTGCAATCATTCATCCTGTTGCTCTATTTTGGTTCTTCTGCTATTGCTTCATCACTGTGATTCATCACTTTATGGAACACCATAAAAATAATAATACTGCCATGAGGAACCCTGTGATCCTAAGACACTTTCACAGTCATACGACACCCGCAGAAACATCCCAAAGTTAAGGAAAAAGCAGAGAAAGGGGGCATAATAATTATTACTAAGAGTAATGCAATGACTGAACTTAGACAAACTTTTAAGCAATGTCCATGACATCACAGCCAATTCTTAAGATTAGGGCATTCAGACTACCACAACTGAGCGTGTGTAAAACAGAACATAAAACCCATAATACACATTCAAATTCCTAAGTCACATGTTATATACATAAACAGAATAATGCTGTCAGGTAGAACTTCATTTCAGACAATGAAATTTGACTGGTTTGTAAACTGTGTGGCATCAAATTATTAATTTTATTTTCCCCATATAACCATGGCTATGTCAGCAGAAAGTAATTTAATGAAACAAAACATTTTTCTTAATAAAATAGTAAAATATTTGTATTTGTCTATAAAACTGAGGTAACTGAAACAAAGCAATACTCTGGTGGATTATGAATAAAAGACTAACTAGACAACTGACTCATTTCAAACTGGTTTGAGACAGGAGAACCCTGTGAACACTACCCATTTTCTGTGACTGTCAATGATCGCTGAAGAGATGAGGAGTGTGTCTAAAGGTCAGACATAGAAAGCATAGCCGCAAATGTCTTGAAATGGTCCTTACAGGTGTTCCTAGTAAGTGACACAAACCTCACACACTTGGCAGGTCCTCCACAATTTCCCACACACTGGAAATTCCAGTTTATTGCACAGTCTAGGCTATTACTACAAAGGCATGTTCCGGTAACTAAATTGCAAAACGTCTGTGTGAGATTTCAACATTACAATTTATTAACAATTAAAATACAACCGTACAAAGTTCAAAACAAACTGCCCGACTTTAAAATGGCTAATGAATCTAGTATAGTTGCCTGATCAACATATTTAGATCTTACCTAAAACATGATTTAAGAATTTTTCTTTAAGAAAAATATAAGAAAACATACTGCATAAAATTTAAGAAAAAAGCACACAAAGCTAAGAGAAAAATTTTAAACTACACTATTTCTGAATGTTTGACAAATGATTTACAGGCCTGATCCATGAAGCATTACAAGCCTTAAACTGTATCTTGTATTAGAGTGTTTGAAGAAAAAGATAATTCTCTGCTCTCAACATAACTGATTATGTTTGACCAGGAAGGAAACAGTAGACTAATATTGAACTGTTATCATTTAGGTGCTTTACTATCAAAATAAAGCCAACATGTATGAGCTTTGCAACACATTTAGCTTCTGTAATGTGAGAGAAATAGGATATTCAGCTGTAAATAAGGCAGGGCGGGACAGGTAGATTTGATACATTTTGATTAAACATTACACACTTTCTTTTAAGCACACAAAACAGACATTTGTTAACACTAAATAAGCTTTATTTTGATTTCATGTTTTGTTCTACTTAAAGACTGTATTATAAGAATGTTAAGGATGTCATATCACTGAATGTAAACAAAATTCGACAAAAAGACCCTGACAGACAACACTGAACGATTTCTTCAAGTACATCATTGTGAGAAAAATGTTCCCTTTGTCCTATTAAGGCTTCCTCTGTGGTCTCACAACAAGATTCTTCCTCTGTGTCTTCCACTGTAAAAACACATGCATACACATACAACCTGACCCTAGTTCCTGCCAGAACAAGGACCGGGATCTTCTGATTGGTTGGGCATCAGCATCCCTGTGGCTATGTGCTCTCCTGACACGTAGTATGCGCCTCTAAAACGCGTAGCGCTATGGTGACCAGTGAACGAGTGCAATCTGGCAGCCACTAAGGAAGCTGTGACAATAGCCTACGTAAGTCCCACTGAATAGATGTAGAGACAAATCTGGCACAGGTTCAACTAACTTTCACTCCACAAGTTTGCTGAAAAGACCAGATTATTTTAGGGGTCCAGAAACTAATCTTGACTTTTTGTCCCATCACAATTAACTAACTATCAGTACCAGCCATGTAAAGAGATAGACCTAGAATTCTTACAATAAAGACTGGACCCAAAGGACGGTTTTGTTCAGAGAACTAGCCGGCAAGCTTTTGTGTGAATGGAGTGTTGTTTTAAAGGCTGGAGTGAGTTTAGCCCAAAGATTAGTACTGCTCTCACACAAAATCACCCTGGCATTTCCATTTAACATCATGGGACCACCGTTTCACTTCAGATAAAATACACTAGAGGGAGAAAACAAAAACAATCCTTTGTTCCTCTTAAAAGAAGATTAAAGCCACAGAACTTTGAAACAATTTGATTGAGACAACGGCATGCCCAAGTCAGTTCTTTCATTAGTTGTTGTTAAATTTCTGGGCAAGCATTACAATGGTGTAAATTCAAACCCCAACAAGAAGTGATCCATAAACGATCACCATTTTGTCCTCGACATACTCAACCCCAGTTAGCTCAAGGTTAAACTATTCCTGTAATAAGCATACTGCAAGTTCTAACACACCCACTATCTATAAGCAGATAACAGCACAACCAAGAGAACTTTTGTAGTGTGAATGAAAATACTCTGAGCCATTCTAATAAGAGAAAGGAGATTATTACCCCTGCATCATAGTCATTATGGTATTTGTATTCCATGACAACTTGAAAGCATTACGTCTGGTAAGAAAGATCAGGATATGACAGCTTCTTTTAAAACATCCAACCAGTCGAGGTCCTTTTGGTCAGCTGTAACTGACAGCTAGACAGCAGTCAGACTGTTGTGTTACACATTTTGTCATCTGTTAAAGCTACTGAAGCATGCTTTTGCATGGTCTGTAAATGTAATCTGGAAATAAAAGTACACAACCTAATAATTTGAACTTGGGCAATGCCCAAGATTTTCAAGGGGGAAAATTACGCCGATCGTGTAAATTGGTTGTTGTTTTAACGAAATTTGAGAAGGTTTGAGCCATCAAGTGTTTACAAGTTCATCTAACTTTTGTTTCATAAGTTAGCTGAAGGGCTACGTTGCATAAGGCTGGACCAGTTAACTAACAGCACATCTGTCACATTACTGACGGTTTCATGCCCGGTTGCCTTTAATTACCTTGACCGAATCCACCGGGTACATGACGGTGTGCTCCAGCACTCCCGCCACGGCGCCCGCTGTCATGTGCGTGTAGAGGGACGCGTGCGCGGGTAAACTCTCGTAATCCAGGTCGCCCTCCGACGATCCGCTTTTCAACTCTGACATCTCCAGACTTGCCACAACCGCGTCTGCGCGCAACTCCATGCGTGAAGGACGGCAACAAGAGGTTTAAACGCACGGGAGATACGCAGCGGAGTAAAACGGCGACGGATCGAGCGAGCACATTACTACCACGCGCGTCATGTCAGCGACGCTCGTTACGTCACAGTGACGCATCCGTCCCGCGCCGGGCAATGAGAATGGTCAACTACGAAAGGAAGGCGGGGCTCAAAACTGAAGAGACCAATCAGAGAATAGTACACGCTAATCTGGGAAAACCTGTCAAGTTTTTAGGTCTCTGTAATTTTCATCAACCACAGATACTAACATTTCATGTGTGCTTTCCATAATAACCGCATATTCAAGGCAACCTTTCGATTATGTGTATTATAGTTATTTATATAGTTTCATTTATTCAAATACCTAAAACTTTCACAGTTTACTTCCTGAACTTTTTTGTTTGGGAAATCTGATTCATTTTAGTGATTCGGTTCGTTCGGATAGCTCGTTTGAGAAAATTGTCAAAAGTCGTGTACGTCATTTTATGTGCTTTTGTTATGAAATAGATATTATAAAATGAGCGCTCCTGTTTATCACAATATTTTAGATGAGGTTATAAAATTTAAGCAGTTTTGTTCTATTTAATATAATGATTTTACGAATCGGTTGGACTTGCATCACTAAAAAGAATCGACTCAAAATGATTTTTGTCTTTCGCTACTCTTTACTTTGCATTTTACAAACAAAAATGTAAACAGACATAAAACGGCGTTAAAGCTAATTATTACCATAAAACTACCGTTTATTAATTTGTATTTTAAGTCGTCAAAGGCAGATGTGGATGACAGCAGACTGCTTGTGATGGCTTATACGGTGTATCTGGAGATGTTTATGCTTATTCATCTGCTAGAGCGTGATAGTTTAGGTGTGGCGTTTCTCAGAATGGATCTCAAGACCAGTTCGCAAGTGCCCACTTTATCATGCAACATCTGCTCTCTTTGTAAAAATGTGTGACAGAGGATCTAGTTTTCACGATGTCCCAAAACCGCACCCTGCATGCACTTAACATTTTAAAACTGCTGTCTCTTGTACGCAAGAATGAGTTCAGGGGTGAAAGAAGTACACAAAACAATCTGATGTAATGGGTTAACATCCATGCCCGATGCAATGAAGTATTCCCCCTTTTCAGTAACGTTACAATCTTCATGAAATATTCAGTTATCAATTCAAATACCAAAGCTGAAATTTCAGCAGCCATAAGGGTATTACAGCTATAGCCACACAGCTAATACCAATAACCTCCATTGGTCCCTATTACACACCTTATGGGCAGATCAAATGATTCAACCAGGGAGAAAAGACATTAAAAAAACAAGCAGCGTATTTAAACACTGGGACATATCTAACCAGTTTCACAGAAAACCGTCTCACAGAGATGATGTGTTTGTGTCACGTCTAATTCTATTTTTAAACAGAAGTTGTAACATTCATTTTTTTTGTGTCTTTTTTGTCCTGTTAAATTTAAATTTCACTTAGAGATGAAGGTACTCAGATGTGTTTTCTTGTTCAGCTAAATAATTTTATCTGAAATGAGATGTCACAAAGAAACACCTGGGTTTTTAGACAGTTTCATTATAATAACTTTGGTCACAAAGTTTTCATTCCAAGCCTTAAATTGTGGGGAGTTCTCCCTGTGAACTTTAAAAAAAAACTCTCTCAAAAGACCTTTAACACTTTTCCATACTTTGCTTAGTTCATTCACTAACAATGTCCAACAATTCTACATGCATCACAGAAGTATTTTGCCAGACGATAAACATTTGTTGATAGACAATGTCATATTTACCTTGGTTGAAAAAGGGAAATAATTTTCTATTATGTTACGTTGCATATAAGTATAAGTATATATACAAGTTTTGCAATAATATTTTTGATTGCACATGATTAGAGATAATTATCTAAAAGAAAGGATTTAAGTCATAATTCTACTTTACATAATTACTCATAATTTTTTACTCAAATATTTTTTCTCAGTATCAGACCACATTATAATTTTCACAGAAAGTACAACCTGTGATGTTTGTGTGTGCTGGGCTGTATTGTCTAATTGTCAAAATTGGCTCCTGTGTGGCAGAAGTTTTTAATATATTTTCTCATTTGAAAATTGTCATATATTACATTCACACCAACAATATCATTCCCTAACAACAAGGACCAATAAACCAATAAACCCATACCGCCGTTTTAATGAAATTGTAATAAATACCTAATTACATAACCAGGGGACAGCCAATCAGTTTGCATATAAAGCAGGCCACAGTACTGAAGATGCCGTCATTACTCTGACCCATTTAGTGAGTAAACAGGTCAAAATTCATTTTTATCCATCTTGTTTTGTTGTTAATCATGAGGTTACTCCACATACTATGTGGTTGTTTTAATTTTCTGACTAATACAAAAAGTTAAGATTTATGTGTAACAAAATATGGGGGTGCCACAGGGTTGTGTTAGCTCACTATTATTGTATATGTCATATACTAAAGATTCTGTTATTAATACACCAGATCATTTCTTGAAAATTCTGATGCTGCTTATCACATTCAGATGATGATGGAGGTGCTGAAGAAATTGTTTTGGGTTTGTTTTTAGTCTGCAAATAAATTAATTTTAAATGTTAATTTCAATTCAGTGCTGAATTGGAGCTTATTTGGGGTTTTTTGTTGAAGGTTTAACAACACAAACAAAACACCAACAAGGACCGTAACTTTTGTGGTCATTCAGTTTATTTTACAGGGAACTGTTTGTTAATATGTTGTAAGGGGCTGATGAATGGTTTGTGTAATACAATAGCTCCACTCAACCAACCCTATCTAGTTTGAGCACAACACTAAATGTATTGTTTTCTCTCAAGATTGCAATGCTAATTCATGCTTAGTTGACAAAGTGCTCTTCTCCTGCTGCCAGATTACATGGTTTAGATGTATGACCCTGTTTATTTACAGCTGTCTTATAGCCAAAACTGCTAGTTTTCTTACTGTAGGCCAATAGGTCACCTGCAGTCACAAAGTCAAATATCAGGCCAGACACAACACTTGCATAGCATCTATAGAATCTATGGCAAATTCTGTGGGGATTTGTATTTGTTTTAGGTATATCACTTAATGACCTTTTGTTTTATTGTCTACTAGTTATCTTATAGCACAGCTCTTACAAATGCTGAGGGTCCAATTTCACACCTAAGAGTAATACTTATATTTTTACAAACTCCCAACCCTGAAGGACCACCAAGTTAAAAAAGCATGCAAAAACTGTTCTTGCACATCTCTATATTATTTTATCAACCCCAGTGATCAAGCACACATTTTAGTAAACTTTCTGGGTGGATGCCTATCAATATTTTCAGTGGAGTCACTTCATCCAGGTGAAGACAACCTGGCTCATCTGTTAAGATGTTCACAAGTTTGGGCTGTAACATTACAATGAGAAAACAGAGGTCAAAGCATTTTTATAGTTCTGAAAGACAAGGAAGATGAGGGGGGTTAACCTCTCTGTTCAAATTACATTGTAAAAAAATGACACATGGCATGGATTAATGTCGTCTTCATTGTGTAACACTCAACATTTGTATTTTGTATTGTAGTCAAATGCATTGTGATTTCAAATCATCTTACTGTGATATGCAAAAGACCACAGCAAGGCATAATAACTTTACAATTTTCTGAACACAAGTTGTTGTGATAATCTTGCTTCACGATCCTGCTGTATTGTTTATGCTATTTGACCCCCTGTGGGATTTTGACTACCCTGCTTCTGATTAGGTCAAACCCTGGGGAAATTGGTACCTATCAGTAAAACCCAACCCCAAACCCAACCTTAATCCCATATAAATGTAGTATAGAAAAACGGGGAGTCATAATCTCACAGGGAGTTAGATTTCAATCTGAAACCGGAAAGGGGTAAAGGAAGAAAAACATTTTTAATTCGTAATTTCATTTTATCCTTGACAACAGTGACATTTATGGAATTGTTGTTTTATGCGTGCAAACTTGAACATGGTACCTGTGCTTTCAAAAAGACAGAGAGCACTGCGGATGGTAACTCTACATCAATGTTTAAAATAAAAAACAAAATTAGCAAATGGGATACAATTGTAGGGGAAAAATGTCCAGAATTTGCAATGAAATACACAGACCTACATATATAGTCAAGGAAGTGCACTGTTTTAAAAATCCACAAATACTTTTGAGATGCATGACTTGTCATTTATCACTGTAATAATTTTCTAACATCTTTAAAGACCCAAAAAAAAGGATTTTACAGTAATGGTAAATTTGGACAAATTCTTTTTTTAAAATTGGCATTTAAGCCCACACACACAAAAAATATTGCACAGATCTCATCAGATAACCTCTGCTGGTAATGGCAATATAAAAATGCACATACACATGCTCGTTATTGTACAAACTATACACTCACAGACAAGCAATAACCGTAGTAGAGCAATAATTCTGACACTGTAATACTGTAACTTACCAATGAAGCCTCTCGTACCTTTAGATTGTTACCTGTTTTGTTATTCTTGTCCACTATTCTAGTCCATTTGTTCTTCCTTGATTTTTTTTTACTTGAAAAATCAATAATGCACAATGCATTACAAAACAGATGGTTAAGTTATTGTTTACAATTCATGGAACATTTTCAGGTTGAACTCATTCTAAAAAAGATTTTTGTACAAGACATGTGTCTGTTTTGCTTTCTAATGTGATGTTTAAGCAGTACACTTTCAACACCTGCAAAAAAAGTTTCTTCTGTATTAAAAAGAAAAACCAAAACTCCTCCCACTTTGCAGTGTCTGTAGCTAAAACACTTAATTTTCAACATTTAAAACTGATCCACCTCAGTCCACCTCTCTTATAAATGATAAACTTATCAGCTTATAAATGATGTTCAATCATTCTTGGAGTCAAGAGGCAGCTGTCATGTGAGCTACACCACGTGGAGCATGTAAATCCAAATTGGTGACATGTATAGACCTTACACTACATTACCAACCGTTTTCACATTGATAGTGATATTATAAATCAAAAGGGAACTTCAGTCTTTCTCATTAATAAATAAACAATCCAAAAAAGATCACAGCTAAGCAGAGGTGGCCACACATGGCTACTGTCCTGTCAGGGCATTGAGTAGAGCTGCAGTCTTTTTACTAGGACATCCAAATACACCTAAAATTCAATGGCCTTGCCTGCAAATGTCATTTCAATACAGAATCCATTGTGATTTAATTTGTGAAACTCATAACAATAGTCCTTACACTGACATACAGGCAAGTCCAACATTGGGATTGTAGGACAGGGAGTCGTTGGGTGAAAACAAACCAAAACGCCTTCATTGGAGAGTTGTGTCAAGAGTTTCAAATTAAGTGGGTGTGAAGGCTCTCCTCTAGCGATCGGTCAGTTGTTATGATTGACAGGATGCAGGCCCTATAGGGTTACAGGGAGGTCTGGTGAACCCAGGCCTTCCTCCAGCCACTGGACGGAGGCAGAGGCTCCGCGATGCAGTGTTGAGCGGTGGTGTATGCGCCTCAGGCGGAGCAGGTACAGCAGGATGGACAAAACCACCACCAGAAAACAGGCCAGAAACAGATAGTGGTTGTTCATAAAGGAGAAGCTGTGCTGCCAGTGAGAATGAGAACCTTTCAGACTCTCCTGTTGCATGTCTCTGAAAAACACAAGAATACATCACACATCTTTTTAAAACACACACAGAGTCCCTTAATAACCTTAATAAGGGGAGGCACTACAGGTAAACAGGCTGAATATAGTATTTGATCCTTTTTTAGAATGAAACTGCCATTTGTTGTGACAGTGATTTAATTGAAATAGGCTGCAAAGAAAATGACTTGTTTATTTAAAAGTGATTTTTTTATTGTGATGATTTGTGGTTGATGAAGTCAAACATTTGATAAAAGGTTGTTTACTTAAATTCATGATTAGGTTGATAGACTCAAAGCTATTATAAAATAACTATACTGTACAAACACTTAAGACCATATATCAATTTAATTCTATAATATTGCATTAACTTGCTATGTTGTGCGACAAGAACACAGACAGGCACATGTGTAAGTGTCAGTACAGTTAGTGTCAACCGAGAGAGGATGGTTTACCTTAGAGGTAGAAAACGTGTGCGGTACAAAATGGCTCCTAGTGTCCACTGGACTTCCTTATCATAGACCAGCAGGGCTGTCCTGAGATTCTCATATGCTGTCGGGAACGCGAAACCTGAGTGGAGCACTTCATACATCCAGGCAGACTTGAAGCACTGATACCTGATAAAACAGCGGCTGTCCTGTGATCTACTTTTTTAAAGCATTTTTTTATGCATTGTTTACTATTGTGGTTTAACATGCAACTTAATGCACAGAAAATGAGTACTGTAGAGGTTTTGAATTTACACTTACTTGAGTCTGTGTAGGTCTGCATGTGAGGCATACAGACCCCGGTCGAAACGCTCTTTTAAAGTTTTCCACTGGGTGGCGCAGTAACTCTTTGAAATTAGATTAAAAACAATGACATGAAACATTATTCCCAATGTATTTAACTTCTGGATACATACAAATTTTTCAAACAAAAAAACCACCAAGAAACACTGTAGGGCAGGAAGTAATTTACAAACAATTAAGTAACAAACTATTTCCATTGAATCTGTGATGGACTGGGCACCAGGGTGGTTCCTTTTCTGCCTTGGTCTGGGATAGCTGGGTAGGCTTCACCCCAGCAGGCATAAGATATAGAGAATGGATGGATTTCCCCTCAAATCAATATTAGTCATAGGAGGGATCATGTACAGTCAAGCTGCAGAATAAATCTCATCATGGTGATTTAGGACCCTTCCCCCACTTCATTTTATTTTGTAAAAATAATTTTCCGTACATATCTACAGAATCCCAGCAATGTGTACCTTAGCAGCGTTAGAATATTTGGTGGAATTGTAGTTTCCTCCCATACGTAGCACGTCTTCAGTACAGTAGTAAAACTCAGAGAAACCATAGAACTGGCTGTTGGGGAAGTCAATGGGCGGTTGGTAGACTCCATTAAGTGACGTGTTGGTGTCATTGGTGTGGTTGAGGAACGGCTGGAGTAGTGTGCGACAGCGGTCGAAGTCTCCGGTACCACGCAGGTGAACCTTCTGGTCCTGGGGACCCACCTCATCCTGAAGGTCTGGTGGAAGGCAGGGGTCAAGGATGGGTGAGTCTGTGCTCTCGCCCTGATGCTGACCCAATAGCCTAGAGACATGAGACTTTAGTGATCAATTTAAACATATATGGTCCACCTTTTTGATATGTATCAAATATTAATAGATTCACTCATTAATTTTAATTTAATTCATTTCCATAAAATCTGTTTAAATGGGTCACATTAAATCTCTTATTTATTGCTTTGTTTATTAAAAACAATTTGTAAAAATATAAAGATTCTAAATATTTAATATTTGCTATGGTCGTTTGGATATGATGGGGAAAAAAAACACCCTTTTAAGCCATTTCTTAAATACATAAATAGAAATATATAGAGTATATTAAAAAACTATAAAATTCTAGACAAGCTCTGCAAAAGTTTTTTGCACAGAATTTTTTGTTTGATCTTACTTGTTTTGAATTTGTGTGTTGCTGATGAGGTTTTCCTCATATCTCTGGCGAGCTGCATTTCCACCAAAACCCAAAAATGTTGAGACATACACACGGTACACATGTTCTGTACGGTGAGCGTCACAACCCAGGTTAAACTCTGCTAGCAGATTCTTTGCTATCTCTTCCTGGTGCCACATAACACAGAACAAAATATAAGATGACTGTGCAAAATGGATTTCAATAGAGGTTCCCCTAGGGCAACATTATTATTACGCCATCTACTAAAAGACACATCTACAGCTACTTTGAAGAATGGATGAATTTCACATTTAAAAAAAAAGACATGCAGCCAAACATGTCATTATACAAATATTATGCTTCTCATTGAACATTTAAAGGAATGTCCCAGCTTCAACAGAAGTTAAGCTCAATTAACAGCATCTGTGGCTTTTTTCTATTACAAACAGAAAACGATTTTTCTCAGTTAAACCTAAATTGTGTTTTAAGTAATGAATTTAATAAAACTCTATGGAGCAAAGCATCAAAGGAGAAACATTCTTGTTGTTAAAACATACTAATTCTTCCATATAAAATGCATTATTTGAGCTGTAACGCTGTTTAAAACAGTTCTTTTAGAAGTTGGGCTCCTTTTCTCTTTTTCTTTTCTACAGAACTCACAGGGTTTACTGGCTTTAAATGGTCATGAGTTTCACAGAATTTCACAGCCAAGATTTACAATTAATCTCAATAACACTAGTGTTAGGTTATCACGTATAAAGTCTTAAGATTAACTTGCACTGAACAGAGAAAATTCCTTTCATAGTGTATAACACAGGAACATAAAAAAATACCATAATAAAAACATTGATCACTTCATTCTAATTGTGCAATTGCATTTGATTTGAGCAATTTCTTTTTGGGGTTGATTAGGAACCTTTAGGATTTGTGTAAAAGAGCTTTTAAATTAAACAATTAAACATATGCAATTAGGTGAAATTCAGTAGAAGAGAAACCATTTAAAAGCAATCCCACAATTCATACACTGAGATTAGATTTAAAAACCTCCCCAAACCACCAGCACTTCACACTACAGCAGATTCAATTAAACAATAAAATATTTTTTAAAGGGGACATATGACAGATTTTCTTTCCTCCTTTCAAGTACGTTGTTTTATACACTAAATTGACACATTGACACAACATTCAGAAACTCAAAACGTGCACCACAGTCCACCACGTACACCGTTTATAAACAAATATAGATGACAAACATATGTCAATGACAAATACAAATATCCAAGATCTAATTGAAACATAAAATTTTCTTATCTTGTATTCAATTCGTTGTTTACATGTTTAATGTTAGATGGTGCAACCACTTAAAGTAATGTTATTATTGTCCTTTTTACCACACGTGTATGTGTGAACAGTACATACAAAGTTTTATAAATTTTTTAAAAATATATAAATTAAGATAAAAGATAAGGTAAAGGTAAAAACTTTTCTTTGGTGTCATACACCGACATTTGACAACTTAATCTTTCTAGGTCATAAAACAGTCAGGATAGTCAGGCTCCTTTCTCTGATATCAGTTACTGTTTTATGGGTTTATCACATGACAACAAAAAGGCATGTCATGCAGCATATACTGTAGTTTAAAGAAATGATTTTTTTAAAAAAAAACAATTAAAAACAATTTTATGTTTGAAAAAAAGGTTTTTCAACCCGTTAAATGCACAGACTTAACTAAACTTGAAGTTCACTAATTTTAAAATATAAGATTACATTGAACTACTTAAAAATAATTTTGTGTTGACTTTATACTCCACAGAAAAAAAATCAAAATAAATTTTATTATAGACATTTAAAATAAGTTCAAGTTTATGTATGTTTGAATAAACTAGATCATATATTAACTTAAAATGTACTTACAACACCTCTGCAATAACTTGCTGTAATAACAACACTGATTGTGTATTACATTACATAACAGGTGACCACAGGGGAAAAATGCTGTACAATATGCCCCCTTTAATACATACTTCTGCGCTGTGAAGCTGTTAGTATTATTCTTAAAGCATAAGCCCCACACTACTATGTGGGCATGCAGCAGGCTTATCTCAGTCCACAGCATCAGTTCAACAAATTCACCATGGCATAATACTGCCAAGGACAATGGAGTACCAGGAGAACAAGAATGACATAATGAGAATGACAAAGCCAAAACCTCAGCTTTCAAAAATACAGTAAATGATCATAGATAATAACCTGTTGTGGAGAAGCAAAGCTTACAGTTTTGGGCACTTCGTATGCGATCTGAGTGGAGACGCCACCCATGTCCAAGACGCCAGCAGTACGTTTGCGCACCAGCGTCTCCTGCTGGTCACTGCCGGGAACTTGCACTTCTACAACTGCCTCATGTTCTGAGAAACAAGAGAAAAACCTTCACTCAGGGAGGACTGATGCTGCAAACTCTTTGTATGGCCTGTAAATGGTTAACTTGCTGTAAAATTAGAAAAAAGGAATCAGAACACTAACCATCATCCTCAACATGATTGAATCGCCCCAGAACAAAGTTGATCCCTATCCATGCATATACTCCTGCAGAAAACAAAAGACATGGTGATTTTACATTGTGTTTTGCTCATTTAAAAGTTGACTCCACAATGCAAGAGTTTTGTGGGTGGCTGGGTTGTTTTGCGGCTACTAAGGTATTTATGAGTGGTTTTAGCATGGTGCTACACAGTTGCTAGGGTGTTTGCTACACAGTTGCTAGGGTGTTTGCTACACAGTTGCTAGGGTGTTTGCTACACAGTTGCTAGGGTGTTTGCTACACAGTTGCTAGGGTGTTTGCTACACAGTTGCTAGCTTACAACTAATTTGTACTTCATCAAATGAATTCTTAATTAAAAACTGTTCCAGTGCAGTACAAAGGTGGATCTTACCTTCCTGTTTGCCTGAGATGACCTCCACATGAGAGTCAGAAAACAGGAAGTTGAAATTGACCGGAATGTCAGTCCGCAAATCCTCCAAAAGGGCCTCCTGTTGGCTACAAACAGACACAGTTTTAATATGTGTGACTGCCTTACCTCTTGGTACATCCAGGGTTTGTATTTGTGCAAGTATGAGACAGACAAACAGACAGACAGACACAAACCTTTCAGGAAGGACTCTCATTCCAGCAGTACATAAAATGTACAAGGGTGTCTCCTGGTGCTTGTTCTTGGGGATGTGCTGAGCAGCAAAGCTGAGCAGAGGGCTGATATAATCACTGGCCTTGTCTGGTGTGGATGCATATTCAGAGATACCTGCCAACAAATGAACTGATTTAGAAATTAAAGAACCTTCAGATGTACAGAGTTATGCGTCAAAGATCACAACTGGACCTTTAAAAGTTTCTATGATACATGTTAATTATGTATAATTACATGCAATTGTGTATACTTCAGGTAGACTGGAACACAAACAGTTAATGGCATATGGAACGCAAACACAGCAAGATACAACAATCAATCTGATAGACTGGCTTTAGTTATACAGTGCCTTTTTTTTTTAAGATACAATGTTAACACAATGTGTTAACAGAGGATGCACTTATCACCGGATTTGCCAATGACTGCATGTTTCAAAGATTTTCTTTGATTAAGTTCCTTAATATCAAGAACATCAAACCTTCAACCTTCAAACCTTTTTTTAAATAATTTGTTCTTACTACTTTGGGATGAAGTTTACTACGAAGGGATGAACACAAAAGTGTTTCAAAATTAAGAGCTTACTTAAATACCTTGTGGGCACTATGTATGCTGCTTACCTACCAGTTACCAGTCCTGAGCTGTAGTCACTATGGCACACATTCATGCCTGGTATGCATAAAGAAGTATAGCCAATGATCCATTTAGCTCTAGTTCATGTTCATTCACCAGTCAAAGCAGATACTGAAGAAATATGTGATATGCAATAACTTGCTAAATAATGCGAGGTGTGATGCAATATAATGCTTTAAGTTTGTAAAATCAATTTAAATTATATTAAAATATTTAAAAACTGAAAGATATATAACCAACATACATGTTTATCATTCTTTCTGGGAAAAAGAATCATCACTGCAACTTCTGAAAGTGAGCAGCCATGTTTTACTGTTACAGTAACATTGCGTGCCAGTCTCTCTGCTATCTGTTTAGACCTAAAAGACCTTAAACAATACATAACTTTTTGAAGTATTAAAATAATTTAGTTATTGGCAAAGCATTGTAATATGCATATTGCAATATGCACTCCCATACTGACCTGGCTTGATCTTCATAACTACAGGCTTCCTGTGCTTGTCTCTCATCTGTTTGATGTCCAGCAGTTCGTGTGGGTTGCCATTGTGCCGGGGCCACGTGTACACAAACACCCGGGATCCACTGCTCCCACAGTCCACCACCAGCCCGTAGTTCAGATTGGGGTTATTGGTGTCTGTGGCTTCCATATCCGGCACCCGACCCAAATGTCTAGTGTTTATAAAACATTGGTCATCCTATTTGTATTTAATGAGATACATGGCAGTAAGTCATTAATACAACCCAGACGTGATTGGTGTTTTTACGTGTGGTAGTGCTTGTCCTCTTTTAACCAGCTGTACTGGCCCTTCCCTGTGACCAGCAGCAGGTACAAAAGCCCCATCACACCAGCCAACAGACCCAGCAGCAGCAACTGCCTGAAGGAAGGCAACAGGAAGCGGGGCAGCACCACCGGTGACAGGCTGAAGTGCCAGGATGCTGGAAACAGGCAAGAAATGCTGATCCTGTATTTAAAAAGCAGGAAATTATTAACGTGGTTGTTAACTTGTTCTAATAGTAAAGAACTCACAAGCCACTGCTCTGTTCAGATCTGATCTAAACTTTCCCTCAGAAAAACACATACAAGCAATTGCAATATATAATTATGTAACAAACTTTCTGTTTTTTTTCTAGATTTAAACCAAAAAAAAACAAGAAAACAGAGGCAGAACTTTCAAACATGATGCATAACTTCCTACAATTGTGATTACTTCATAAAAACATGTTAATGCCACCTCTGTGCAGCATTAAAAATATACAGAAGTATCTCTCTAGCAGTGTACTGCTATCTTTGTAGTGTACAGATAATCCTAGCCAGCAATTTGTCTAGACAACCGCTGACAACACCAGCCTAAACTGTAGTCATATCAGAGGTTGCACAAGAAACTGCATTTTGAAATAAAGGTAAATGAAAACTTAAAAAATAAAAATTTGCCAGGATATACCAATAATACCAGGAACATCTGTTAAGAAAAGCTGATCAAATTTGACTCCATGTACTTGCTACTTGCTACAAACAGATTCGTAAAATGTTTTTGTGAAACAATTTCACTGAAACTACATAAATGATCAATCCCCCCCCCCCAGTCCCCCTTGGTTTTACACTTGCCTTCCCATTGCTAGAGTGGATGAACAGGTGAGGTGGATGAACTCAAATCGTCCTGGTGAGGTGGATGAAATCAAGTCGTCTTTGTACCGATGGATTCCTCCATGACGTCAAACTTCAAGTCATCATCTTCAGAGGCTTTCACGCGTGTGCAGGTTTACTGAGCAGACGTGGCATGCCCTGACACCAGGAAGTGAGAGGATCAGCACAGGCAGTAGTGTTGCGGTGTGTTAAGCTCACTTAATAATACACAGGCGCGTTGCTTGTATTAGTCCGTTTTAGTGTGGTTTGCCTGCATATACAGCATGTTAGAGTATCGTATCAGATGTTCTCTTCGAAAGCGTCTGCGGGGCTCGAATATGCTGCCTTGATAGACAGCTGACTAGGTTTTGAAACGCCGCCACGGTTAATATCTAATCATCAGCTGTGTTCTTCCCAGGCCGAGAACAGAAACGGAAGGCTTAGTCGTTGCAAAAGGTTATCGAATCTTTGTTAATTCTTAACAGCAGACCTGTAATGCTGGGAACAGACAGACTTGCTTAATAAAAAAATGGCAAACGGTTTAACGATGTGTCTGATCGGACACATATTAGTAAGAAAGCAGGCATATGTACTCACCTTTTAGCTAAATCCGAGACGGATGCGCCAGTAATACAGCCATTTTCTGCTATTTCTGAATTCAGCTGTCGTATAATTACACGAGTGTCAAATAACACACGAATATAACAGTTTAATTTCTGAAAAAGTGCCGACAGTACATATTTGCCAGAGGAAAGCAGCTGATTCTCGGTAGTTACCGAGCAACAGTTCAGTAGTAAAGACAATGCGCATGCGCATTGATGCCCAAACGTGCGCTTGTGCGTAAACTGCCGTTCTGACGTCATTTGCCGCTTTTTAAATTCGTCACTACACATATAATGTTGGTTTTTAAAATAGGTCAAACCGTACATCCATTTATACAAACTATTTCGTCCTCGACGAATGTTAAAACCCCTAAGGCAAAAATTATTTTACTATTTACATGTATTTCTTTGAAGCGTTCATGCTTTTTTGTTTGTATGCATAAATGGTGCTTTGGTTTCATATTCATTTCAGTGTATGCAATTTTACATCTTGATGTACTTGTTTGATCCCTTGGCATTAATAAAAAAGAAAAAAATTACGATTAAAATTAAGAAATGTGTAAAATAATTAATAATAACTAAAAAAAGGTTTTTAAATAAATTAAAATCATATCAGTTTTTGTAAAACAGAGGGAAAATACTTGAAACATGACATAAAGGTACTGAAGAGTACATAATTAAATGTTTAATAACGTGGCTCCACATCGTTACTAAAAACTACACTTTGAAATACACATAATAGCCTACATTAAAAATAAAAAATGAAATATCACCTTTTAAAACAATACTTCACTATAAGTATTCTTTATTTGGCATCATAATTAGTAGTTTTTATTAGAATAATACATTGTACTGACTTTACAATCCCAAAGGCCATTCTTAAAACATTCTTAAAAAAAAACAAACATGCTATTTTAAACATGAATAAGGGCATAATAGATTGCAAGGACACACATGTATTGTACTGTATTTGATGGCTTTCTCTGTGGGTTGTGATTAACCCATTTTAGAGGTTAACTTTGTGCTGAAACATTTCACTGTGCTGGCTCCAGCCTCCTGCGAGATGAATCATATCCCATCTGCACAGCTGAGGAGAGATATACATGTTAACATGTACACTCAAAGAACAAGGAAGTTCTGCAGCTGTATGTTCCGCTTTTTGAGCACTTTATACTTATCACAGGCAGGCTTATCACATTTCATATTTTGAATAAGTTTATTATTGTATTACCCGCCCCTTAAACAGGTAAGATTTAAACAAACTGGGAAGTTTTCATTCATAATGCATAACTTACATAATGCTCTAACCCCCAAATTCCTAACCACGTCTAAGCAATAGATACTTGGCAAGCACCATTAGATATTAAGGGGACCAATTGAGCAAGTGAGATATTAGGGGACCAATTGTGGAAAATTCACTTTTATATGTTGTTTAAACATAAATGTGTTGGCAGTTTGTGTATAGAACCACCCTACAATGATAAAAATCTACGCATTCCTTTTTAGACCTCAACAGTCACATTGAACAGGCTGTTGGCATTCTCAGAGCAAACTGACATTACATTGTTTAGGCCCTGCTCACGACCAATGATGGATGCTGCCATGTTAGCACAGGTCCTGCTCTGGGTGAGCCGCACACAGTCCGCCATGTTATTATCTGCAGTCACTAGTTATAACATAAGTATGTCTCATCTACATAAACGCTATAAATTTGTTGGCTGTAACAGGGAACATAAAGGGGGTTGCGCACCAGACACGGTGCATATGCTGTATGCATGAGCTTAAGTTAAAAACTGATATATTATTTCACATTCTGGGAACACTAGAGACTTATATTACATCTTGTAAAAATAGACATAATAGACTACTTTTAAACTACATAACTGATACAAGAGCTCAAAAACATGTAACTAACCTGTGTCAGAGACTGAAAGCCGACTTAGTTCCCTGTCCAACTCCTCATCTGTAATGCCTAGGCTGGCATCAGGCACAGTGGGCAGAGACTGTACAAAATCTTCATTTAACATTCCTGTCTTTCCAGCAGGATTAACAGGGTGTGTGGGGATCTCCGGCAGTACATCATTGCTATCTGGGATGGTTTTCTCCAATAATGACTTCAGCTCCTCCTCCAACTCATCTGAGTCAGCACCTATGAAAGTGAGAAGCATTATCTATTAAAGCAATCTTACTTAATCCAGCTCTGCTATTGAGATCTGGTGACATTATTCTCATTAATGCATAAATAATAGAGGCCTGTAATGCAAAAACCATTGCATATCACTTGAAGAATCCCATCAAGTCATTGCTGTTCTCATGGTCTACAGGTATAGCAAATATACAGATTAAATCTACACTGATGTCATGAAAATGGCTTTATTATCTTCAGATTCAGGGTTTCCACACTTATGACCACTTGAGATCATTGTTATGGAAATTGCTGGAGAGGATTTCAATATGAGTGGTACCATAACAGTCTTTTATATTAATTGATTTAAATGTCTATACCTAAGTATAGTCTGCCAGTTATGTATATACTGACTGTACCAGTCACAGCAATTATGATAAAATAAAACTAAAGTACCCGAATCCAGCGTTCCACTGGCAAGAGTCTGATTCACTTCATCCTGAGCATCACACAACTGTACAAATTAAAAAATAAAGACCTTTATTTACAATCCAAACAATGCAGAGCCAGTAACTATTATAGCACAGACAATAAATAGATACAATGTGAATTTGTAGTGGCACCTCCTGTATCTGATCAACCAGGTTCTCTGCTCGCTCCACAGTCACACCCTTTAATGAAATCCTCAATGCTGCCACACCTGCCTGGTATGCCTGTATCACCTATTAAATGCATATAAAAATCATATAAAACATTTACATATAAAAATATTTGACTGAGTCATGTATAATGTTTAGATTTGATGTTAGACTAGATGTTAGGTGCTTGCAAAGCAGATTTTGAATGCATTGCACACCTTAGCCTACAATTACCATTTGAATGAAATCTGTGATTTGGATGAAATTATTTACCTAAAAAGTCATCTTGCCCATCATACAACACAATCGTAAGGCTTTAAGACGACTTCAGAATATAGCCTTTTGATTATAGATGGACTACTCTTATGGGATATTTTTGGTAGCTTTACAGTTGTGATCACTGTGAACTGTCATTTTATGAAGAAGAATAAGGATGTAAATGTAACATGACAGATTTGAGTGACAACAGCATGTGTTGGAAATTCCAGACTGTCAGTTCATCTGTGTGTTTTTGTGTCTCACCAGGCGGTCAGTTTGAGAGTTTGCTATCCTGTCCAGGATCCCTTTCACTGTCTCAAGCTGAGCAAACAGACGATCTGCTTTCTTCTCCACTCGCTTGCCCCCACGTAAACACCTCAGAGCCTGTGAAAGTAAAAAAAAGGGGTGTTCACAGAAACACTTTTTTTGCCTATTAAAATATATGGGTATACAAACAAAAAGTATGCTTATACCTGTGGTTTCTTCCCTTCTTTAAGTAGAGTCTTTGCCTGCTGTTTACACCTGAACACATAAACCAACACACAATTTATTTGCAGATAAAGGTGTTATAAAGTGACTCTTCAATAAAATAATGGCCTATGACAAGAAGGTGACCCACTGTCAGGCCAAAAGTGGGACACCTTTCAGGAATTTGTAATGTAAATTAAATTTGGATGAAGTGACTAACTTTTCCACTTCTTGTCCCAATGCCTCCACCCTCTCTTCCAGAAGTTTCTCACTGCACTGGAGCTGATAGATGCCCAGGTCCACCTCACTGACAGGGGACACACGGCCCTGTCCTGCTTGACTGAATTTCACCAGCTGCACATCAAAGCAAATTCAGAAGGTTAGAACCGAGCTGAGTAATGTGAAACCAATGTGTTAAAAGATGGTAATGAATCAGTGCCCTCTGGTTTCAGAGGCATTTTCTCTTATCACCTGTGCCTCAGGTAGTCAACACCTGATCTACGTGCATCCTTAATAGTAATTATTTACTCAATCTCATGAACACAAAACATTGTTGGAAGAACATGTTTATATTTTTAGCACACACTGAAAGTCAACAGAAGTAAACTGCTCTTCTGATCTGTTTCTCACTTCAGCCTATCATATTACATCACAGGACTTGAAATATACCACTTAAGCTATATCTCTTACAAATATTTTGTACACTATTTCTATGTCTTTTATGAAGCCTGAAACTTTTAATCCCCGTTGACGTCTATTGTATAAAACCTAAACAAACAAGGTAATGCATCTTTAACCTTCTTTTTTGTATTCCACAGAAAAAAGTCGGGTTCAAAAATGTTTTGTAAAATAAATGACAGAAATCTTAGGCACAATAAGTTTTATCTAGACACGACAGTGGACATTTTAACTAATACTTACACTCCTTAAAATGTGCCACTGGATATCACTAAGGACTCCAAGTGAGTCAGTAATCGCATTGTCCATATACTAATGCTCCAAATACATGAACTTTCTTGTCTTTGTGGTTGTAATATTTTTTCTGAATGCAAACTCACTTTTTCTCCTTCATGGAGTGAGACGGTAACTTGTTTTTCTCTCTGTAACTGCAGCAAAGCCATGCAGAGAGTACTTTCATCAGGGCAGATGTGAGAAGACAGACCACGCAGCTCTTGGAAAGACAGCAAAGATCGTTCCGCTAACGGAGAACTCCGATATGCTGCCAAAAGTGCTGCAGCCTTTTCCTGCAAGGGAGAAACCACTCACATTCAATGACAATGACACAGCCACACCATAATATTTCCACTCTTTAAAACGGTTCTAAGCAATGGGTATGAAGATTCAGGTCAGTCATGAGAAGCTCAGTGGGGCTTTCCCTAAAACATGGCCAGATGTTTGTAAATCAGAAGTTCTTCTGTGATTATGTAGTGCCATTTAGAACTGATTTTTAATATGACTGGAGACACACTTACTTTAACCAGTTCTATCACAACAAACGACTCCTCCAGAGGAACTCTCCCACTGCCCAGCAGAGCAGATAGAGTCCATTTCAGTGGTCGAACTAACAAAAGTCCAACCCCCCATGACAACCAGCCAGAGTCTACGTTTGCAGCAAAATCTGATTCTTTCTGCACCTTTCCACTCCTAGGAGGACAGAGAAAATCTGATGACATAAATGGATGAAACTTTAATCTTAAAAAAAATGTATCTTCTATCCATGGTTTGCATACATAAATAAAATGATCACATCCTGTAATAAACATCTGATTGTGCCTTTGACACTTTAGACTACACTTTGATACAATTAAGTTTATTTTGGCATATTCATGATATTTTGGAAATTTTATAGCTATTTTAGAGCTATTATAATCTATAGAATTCTATAATGTTTATTAAAATACACATATTAGCATTTCAGAGACTGGCTCTGTTTCCTGCAGGGGCAAGAAACCTTTTAGGATTAAAAGATGTATATCAGTCATTTTTTCCTCTACTGTCCCAATACTTATGGAGGGCAGTTATGCATGAATAAAATATCATAATCAACGTTTCAGATTTCACTGAGAACACTGTTTTTAAAATCACAGTCAACTACCTGATCATGCTCTGGATGACAGTACTCAAACCCAGAGGTACAGATCCCTTTCTTCTAAAACTCTCATTCAAGTCCTGCAGATTCACACACACTGATCCATGTCGCCTGCAGTGTTCAATGATCAAAGGGCTCCAGAAGTCAATTTTTCCATCCCAGTCTGTGCAGTCAACATCTCGGTTCTCTTTAAAGGCAGAAAATAAAAAGGCCATCCGCTCATCATCCTCCCAGTCTGGGGGGAACCACACATCTGTCTGTTGTACTGACATTGTGCTGTAAATATGAGACATAGTTTGTTACAGAACAGAAATGGAGAAACTTTGTGAAAAGAATTTAAGTTGCACTTCAATGCAATTACACTAAATAGAGAACTGGGTTTCAAGCTTTTACTTATCACTTATAAAAATTAAGTGATAAATACAGTTTAATATAAATAACAGTCATTTTTAATATTTCACAGTTTTGCATGTTCACATAGCAGCTTTACATACATTCTAGCTTTACATAAATTCTTTATTTAAAAATACATTTTAGAAGAAACAGGTGGGATTTAGTAAGAAAACAAAGAAATAAGAAATATTAATATAAATATTAAAGGACACAAATAAAGCTACATTTAAAAGTCTGCCAAACCATGTGAAGCTACACACTTTGCATCTGAAACCGGCTGACTTCTCAAAAAGTCATTATTTACTTTTAGCAATGCAATAACCCCTTTAGTTACATTAAATAATGACTTAAATATAAGTGTATACCTGTACACAAAGATGGATGGATCGATCGATCTGCCTCAAAGTCTAGTGAGCAGCACCGGTAATGTCTCTAGGTAGGAAGCACACCAAATTTTGAGGAAAAAGCAAATCATTCTGCAAACTTTCATTTTTTTATGTTGCAATCTCACACCTGAAGTTCAAGCAGCTGTCTGATAAACTTCTCGGTTTATCAAATTGCTTGGGATTTGGAGAAAAATCAGTTTGCTGGAGTCCACATATTGTTTAAATGCCCGACGAAAGGAAAATAAAAAAACGCGTTTCTTGTTTTACTGCATGCCAATGATGAGAATTACCACCCGGAAGACAACAAAGCTTTTTTTATTTTTCTTCTTCTCGTTTATTGACCATTCACGCCTTAGGAGCATTACAGCCACCTACTGTACATTACATGTACTACATTTTTTAAATGTGTTCTTTCTCCCTCTGCGTTTTCTTTACAAGGTAAAGGTTTCCCACTAATTTATGATGTCATGCCTATCTACCTATCTTTCTTTGGGGCCATGCCAAATAATAGGAGACGTCTGGGGGGCCTTAGTTTCAAAAGGTTGAGAACCACTGTCATAGATCATCATTATCCATATACAAAACATTATATTCCAAACCTAATGCTGTGTCACAATAATAACAATAACAATTTCTTCTCTAAAAATGCTGTTTTAGAGACATACTTCCTTCTGCAAGTTGGTGGCACAATGACTGTTACTCACAATAGCCACCTCTAGGACCAAAAATACAGCTTAAGTTTTAACGAAATCACTGAATACACGCAGAGGATATGAGCCACTTCCTGTTTGTTGCCAATGTTTTATTTCCATGGCAACATCATTTAAGATATCAGAAATCTCTTTACAATTTTACATCTTCAATGTCGTGACATAATATTTGACAAATATTTGACAAAAAATCCACTTACAATCCAAAATGACCAACTTTCTGTTGGGCAGAGCTAATGGATGTAATTCTGAAAGTTGTCTGGCTTAATGAGAACAATACATGTATTAAGTTTGGTGACTAAAGCCAAAACTAACCCTGTCACTTTAGTCAAAATAGGTGGCTACAGAGCTCCCCACCACACACGTCTCAGCTTTTGATTTTGAACAGCTGACCACTATGATGTGTGTGCCAAATTCCATGCCATTTCAAGCATTTTAAGCACCTCAGATACACGTGAATGGGGTTTTAAAGTTTGATGTGTTGCCATGGCAACAGTATTTAAAACAATAAAGATATCACAAATCCTTTAAGAACTTTATCTCAGCCATGCCTCTACATTATACATTAAGTCTGAAGTGACCTGGTTAAATATAAGTTGACTATTTTAAAGTTTGTTTAAACAGTTCCTGTTGCCAGTTGGTGGTGCTATGACCGTGACTCACAACAGTCATATCAAGGTCATCACAATAAATATATCTGCCAAGTTTGACGTCAATTGCTCAGTGCTTGCTGGAGATATTAGAGACTTCCTGTTTCCCAAGTTGTGTGGGTCAACATGACTGTTACACATACCAAATTTCATACAGGTGCATGCATTTATGTTTGATATATGCTCCATCATTTTATGCTCTGCACCAGGGTGCGTTACCAAGCCCCCCAACCCTGCCCATGTGCCAACCTTTGCCCAGCCCTAATAGCCGACTACTCTGATGTGTGTGGCCCCAAAAACCTTGAAAAGAAAAGAATCATGCTTTGAATCATGTTCAAAACACAAGAATGTTACAATCCAGTCACAAAAACTGCCAAAGAGCTCACAGGGGTTACATTGCTGTATCATCCTGCAAATGACGTAGAGATGGGTGTGCCTGTTTGTGTTATGTTTGACCATCTCACACAGGTAAAAGTAAAACTAAGAAAGCAGAATCTTTTCTGCTGCGAGAGGAATATAAATTACATTAGGATAGAAAATACAGTAAGTAACATGTATTTTTCAGTTCATCTGACTTGTTTGTATTTAAAACACCTTTGAAGGCAATGTTGTATGTATTTTAGACAATTCTGTGCAAAGAGAAACCTTAAACTAATATCTATGTGTCATCATATGCAAAATGAAATGACTTTAATTAAAATGCTGTTAACAAACAAACCTTTTGATTATATGATTGTATGTTCCTCAAACAGGACGGAGGAATATGCAACTAGTGAGATGCTTTTAAGAGCTTAGATACAATAATATGAGGCATAACACAGTTTGAGCAAATGTGCATCTTACTGTAAACACTGTAATTAGTCTCTATGAAGAACAGCTACCAACAATGAGGGAAAGGTGAAAGAATTCATATATATTTTCATCTATTCATCTAATTGAAAATGTTTATATAGTTAGCTTATTTGTGGGGTTCTACAATTCTGTTTGAATGACTGTAAAAGTTAACATCATGCAGAAAGTGTGTACATTTTAGGGGGGGTTTGGATTATTTTTAATTTTTCCTGCCTCACAATTGTGTGGAAAAAACAATTGTATAGATTTTCTGCAGACAGGGCTAAATACCTCATTAGATACCAACTTAGACATGAATGTTTTATCCTAGACATGTACAGCCATCAACCCCAGTTTATGTCATATCATCAGTAAGTCTTCTAAGATTATGAAGAAAACATTCCAAACAAACCTGCTTGACAGGAATGTCACATGCTTGTTACACTCATTCGTTGCACAGAGGCAGGTTTGAAATTTCTAGTCTACAAGAAAAGTTGTTTAGGATGCCAATAAAATAACATTGTGACACAACAGATGTAAGACAAAAATGTACACAAATAGTACAGCAAGAGAACATTGCACATAGGAGCATAATACAAAATACATATCTACAGCATGAACTCATGAATGTGGTGTGAACACAGTCTCTTAAGAGACAGACTCTTCAGTTCAACCCACTCAAGCAGCTCGAAAAGGGCTTCCCATAGACTGGAAAGGACTATGAAGAGGTCTCAAGAGGGAAAGTGGGGCGACCTCAGGGGGGTTCAGTCTTTGGGCCCCCTTGGGAGCCTGATGATCAGATCGTGCTTTCATATATATCTTCAGGGTGGAAGGCAACATCCTCCATTCCAATCCTTCCTGCAGGAAGGAAAGCACTGAGCTGATCGGGCAAGTACGTGGGTTTCCCACATGGGAAGAACACCAGTCAGTGAAAAAGCTCTACTTCAAGGTGTAAGCCCGCCTGGTAGAAGGAGCCCTGGCCTGAGTGATAGTGTCCACCACATTCAGGGGTAGATTACTCAGGTCCTTCGTGTCCTGCCCAACGACCACACATGGAGGTTCCAGAGGTCAGGGTGTGTGTGAGAAAGAAGGTTCTTCCTCAGGGGAATCTGCCAGAGAGGGGCTGTTGCAAGGAGCATCAGGTCTAAAAACCAGGTCTGGGTGGGCCAGTACGGTGCAACCAGCAAGACCTGCTTCTCATCCTTCCTAATCTTGCACAGAGTTTGTGCAAGGAGGCTCAGTGGAAGAAATGTGTACTTGCACAGACTGTGTGCCAATGCGTACGTGCCGAGCAGAGTGACATATGTGAGCGTAGACCACCTTGGTGGTTGATGTACCCACAGTGGCTGTGCTGTCAGTGCAGAAGAAAAGTGGCGCAGGTGCAGAAATATGATGGCAATGTCCCGTCCAGGAGCCCGAAGCCGCCTGCCCATTGCACATCTGTGGTAATAACAACATGCCTGGACACTTGTTCTAAGGGTACCCCGGCCCATAGAAATTCAATGTCCAACCAAGGGCTGAAGGTTTGACGACAAGATGGTATGACAATCACACAGTGTGTGCCATGGTGCCATGCCCATCTCAGAACTCATGTAGCCAGTCCTGCAGGAGTCTCATATGCATCAGGCCAAGTGGGGTGACCGCGGCCGTGGATGCCATATGCCTCAGTAGCCTCTGAAAGAGTTTCTCAGTTCAGTGACTCAGTTCATCACCAGAGAAAGAGAAAGGAGATGCTCTGTGCTGGGGTGAGCTTGCTGATTTCCCAGATGACCTGAAGCAGCAGATGGCTAAGGTGCCTGTGTTTGCACAACTTCTCCCAAGAGTAGGCCAGAATTAGCCAGTCATCGAGGTATTTGAGGATGAGAATGCTAACTTCCCTTAGCAGGGCAAGGGCGGCCTCTGAGACTTTGATAAAGACGCAGGGAGACAGGAGCAGTCTGAAGTGGAGGACCTTGTACTAAAATGCCCGACCCTCAAAAGCAAACCGAAGGAACGACCTGTGTTGAGACAGAACCAAGACATAAAAGTATGCATCATTCATGTCCTCCTCTACAGGGGAAGGAGTAGAAGTGCGGTCCCCTTCTCCTGAAAATGAGCAATCCTTCTGCAGTACGGTCCTTTTATCTCAGGGTTGCTTAGCCATCCTCCTGGAGGGCTTATCAGGGACCTGAAGAGCAGGCACTGAATTCCTGGGGATTCCTCTGTCCGTGGCAGATCAGGTGTAGGGGAATGCCCTTGGCAATGAGCAGACTGAGGGCTAGGCTATTGCATGGAGGTGGAGTCACACTGAGGGATGATATGCCTGATAGCCTCTGTCTGCTTCTGGACTGCCAAGAACTACTGGGAGAAGCCTTCGACAGTGTTACCCAAGAGACCACCTTGGGAGATGGGGGCATTGAGAAAGTGAACTTTGTTTAGCCAGAAATGGAACTCCTGGATCACCAAGGTGGACAATGTCTGGCCAAGGGCCTGCGCTGTGACGTTCATCGCCTGGAGAGCAAGGTCTGTCGCTGTGTGCAGCTCCTACATAAACCTGATCCTGACACTGTAGAGGATTGGGAGGTATGCAGGGACTGACTTGGCAGGGGATTCTCCACCGTCACTCTGAGGTCTCCCAGAGTCCTAACCAAATCTGTCACATTTAAGCCTTTAGTCAGTTTGGTTTCAGAAAGCTCTTTAGAGGAGAACCGCTGAAAAACAAGAACTGCTGATTGCGCCTCAGCAAAAATTTGAATGAAAGCGAGCTGCAGCCAGCTTTATATACCCTCTTCCAGGAAGGCGTGACTCGGCCTGCAACTCCTTTGCCCAATACTCATTGGCTGTTTCCTCTTGGGCTAATATTCATTGACACATTTTTTTCTACTACTCAAAGGTGATTGGGCTCTTAAGCAGGACCCCATACATCAGTATGTTGACGTAATGTTGAACTGACTAACTGAAAGGAAAAGGTGTACTGCACCTTTAAATGCTATTTCACTCTTTTTAGACTCCTGCTCAAGTGACAGATGGAAGTAAAACTATAAAATCATAATCAATTTTGTTAAAAAAAAGCATAGATATGTATGCTTAAAAACTGAACTGCTGCAAAACACTGAGATCAAATGTCACTTAAACCAAAATTCACATTAATGAACCTTTAAAACATTCTGCTGCAGCAAGACATCTAACAGCAGTTAGTAATTAATATTATACATAGCTGCATGTGAAATAATGGCTGCAGTTTACTCTGTGTCTGATAAGCACATTAACTCTAGACAAAAGTTTCAGATACAGCCACTAAAATCACAGCAGCCCAAACAAATACTGAGACCTTTGCTACTTTATACTAAATAACCAATATGTGTGTTCAGTTTCTTTGCAGGTTTAAAAATCAACATTTAAACTGCTGTCATGACCTCCAAAAGGAGTCTTTCTGGAGAAAGTGACACAAACACAATGAACAGGTATTAAAAATAATTTTAAGAGTTTGCTTTATATTTAGCAGAAGTGAACATCAATGGCTTTCTGTTTCACTATGAAACACTAAAGCAGGGGTGTCCAAACTTGATTCTAGAAGGCCAGTGTCCTGCAAAGTTTAGCTCCAACTTGCCTCAACACACCTGCCTTATAATCTTCAAGTAGCACTGTGCAGACTGATCTGCATCTGACTTTAAGCAGTGCATGCAAGTTAGAAATTTTATTTAACTAGAGAATAAAGTAAAAGTGACATATTTGTCAAGGTATGGTAACCCATACTTGAAATGTGAATCTTGCATTTAACTCATACCATTGAGTAGTAAACACATACTGCAAGTCCTGAGTACACACACACCTGGAACAGTGGGCAGCTATCTTGGGGAAACCTCAGTTGCACCTCCGTAATTTCCTGCTGGTATTGGGAATCAAACCTGCAACCTCTAGGTTAGAAGTCTGACTCTCTAAACGTTAGGCCATAACTGCCCCTAGGTTAGTAGAGATGCAGTCATTTGCTTTCAGGAAGTAACTAGGGGAAAATGTGCCATGCTCAAGGGCACCTTAGTCATTTCCTGCCCACATTGGGAATCAACATGGGTTACAACTCCGACTCTTTAACCATTAGGCCACAACTGCCCTAAGAGCTTAGAGCTGCAGTGCAAGTCTTGTTCAAAGTGAGCTCAGATCTGAGTGTCTTACTGTTGTAGAAGGAAGGAAACTGACTAAAAAAGAAGAGATGAAAATGTCTGGGTATGTTGGACAAATTAATGCTTTATAAACAGTACGGTGGAAGACTGGATGATGTATGTGGAGAGAGTTTTGGAGAACAGTACTGTTTAGCCAATGGCATCGCTAATCATAGAAAGTGGTTGTGGTCTGCACAGTGAGAGCGCACAAAAGATGTTCTAAATGCGAGAGAAACCAATCTGATGTGAACATTAGAGATCACCACAAAAGATGCACTGGAACTGCAAAGAAAAGTGCCAGCTGAATGTCACATAAACAAGTTTGCAACAAAAAAGGCTGTACATATCTGTGTTGACTTTAAGGTCATAGTTAACCCTGTCTTGCAAGTGGATCAATACCCATTGCCTCGCATTGAGGACATCTTTGCATCAATATCAGGTGGGCAGCATTTTTTTCAAAAAACAATCTTGCCCAGGTGTACTTATAAATGGTGATGGAAGAAAAAGATAAAATCAATGCTGTTTTGAAGGCACCAAGACCAGATAACCAGCTTTCTGCATTTCTTGGACTTGTAAATTATAATCACAAATTCAAAATGCTCAAATTCTGAATCTCAAAAACTGTCTGCCCTACGTCAAAGACATTTAGGTGTTAAAATGAGAAGCTTGGCTAGAAGCTATGTTTGGTGGCCTGGACTAGATCACCAAATTGTAGCTCTAGCAAAAACATGTTCTGGGTATTAGCAACAGCTACCAGCAGCACTTTTTTTGAACAATTCAAGAGCAGATGGCTGGCTCAGCCAGCATAGCTCCTCAAGAGCAGCTGAACCAGTCTGTGATCACAACACACCTATTTATGACTGGCCAGACTGACGATGACAATGACGTGCTTTTAATGTTTATTCTGACACCTTCAGTTTCACTAATACTTATTTTAATAACAGTTAAACAGTGAAAAAAAGTGTTACATTGTGTCATTCAATGAAATAAGTCCCACTTTATTTGTATTTTAATAATATAATCTTTAACTTAATCTTGTGCGAACAGTATTAAGCAGCACATAACTAACTCAATTAAAACAAGTGTTACTGGTTGATACATTTCAAGTCAAATATTTGTTTATCTGGACAAATATTACATATAATCCACTTCATCTGCAATAAAGAATGCAAACACACTGCAAACGTCATTATGGCAAATAACACTTGACAGCTCTTGACAGCTTGACAGCTCTGTTTTGATCTTCTGCAAGCAGCAGTTGAGGGAGCACCATATCTAGCACCATATGTATTTGAAGACACCAAACTCTGCAAGACAGTGGCACCCAGTAGCAGGACTGGACACTCCTGCACTAAAGCTATAAAAAGCAGTTGTTTACAGTGAACTACAATGTGGAGTACCTAACCCTCCCTTAACTGTTCTAAATTCATGGTTCTCAGTAGTAATGTGACCAGCTTTGGGGTCTCCAGGACCAACTCTATAGTGCCACCACCAGTTCAATTCACTTTTGAAATAGTTAAAACTTTTGATATACCCCTTTGATATACAAAAAATAAAATTTGTACATCTGATTCCTCTCATCATGACCACATTTTATATCTTGCATTCAAACTTCACCCACTACACTAAAGGCCATTTTGAAAAGTACAGTATTCTGTTTTTTGCTACCCTTTACACTGTCCAACGTGAAAATTAGCTCATATGATCTTTGGACAGAGTCACACAGAAATAACTGAACAGGATTTGTTTATTAAACTTTGTGTGATGTTATGATGTTGCAATTTTAACAATGTAGACCAAAAATTGCTTCAGAAGCTGTATCTTGGCTATTCTTTGATTGATGATAGGAAACTTGGTACACTTCATTGCCGTTCACCTAGGGGTCCATGCCAAATTTGGGTATAGCACCACCTACAGGTCACAAGCTTTACATTTTTTGCTATTATTGCTCATAACTTTTAAAACATTTGTCCGAAAATCATGATTTTGGTCTCTACAGATTTCTTTGGGCATGGATCTATTGACTATAATTTTGGTGACTACAACATCATTTAAATGATGACATATCATCATAAAATTTGGTAGGGGTCCCCCACGGCATCTCGTAAATGCAGATGAGAGGATTGAAGACAGTGCCACCTAGCGTTTATAAGATACAAAGCATTTTACAAAAAACTTTTTAAGGCTTTGTATTTACTGGTTTATATGGATTCTGTTAATATGTCAATTGTCATTTTCCACCATTTTGTTCATTTTATCCTACTCGTTTTTTTTTTTACAAATTTGGTCCAATTTTGTTCAGATGTAGTTAACTTAATCTTTGGACTGAGCTGCAGAGAAATTACAAATGTTTGATATTAGCTAAAAAAATTCATTTTGAGTTCATTCTCACCTATACTCCTGAAACCTGACACTTTTTTATGTAAATTCTATTTCTGCTGATTTTGTTCTTCTGACTCTGCATTGCACTTCTAGCCCTGAAGGGGCTTGGCCCCACATTGTGCCTGTATTCTCTGAGCTGGAGGAGTCTGTGCTGCTGGGAACTGCTGGGAACAAAACTGCGATGTGCAGATATTCACCTTTACACTCACCTGTGTGCTGTACTTTACACTACTGACAAACACATACATTCATCTGCATGTTTACTGTTGAGTTTTACATGTTTGCATTTCCTTAAGTAAATACATATTTTGTTACATAACAGTAACACAACAGCTGGATCAAAGTCCTTTGAAGGGAAGCACATGGATTTTATATTCCAGGTAGGATTTTGTGTGTGGTGTTCTGTGTTAGACCCAAATGATCCAATGTTAAATGTTTTAAACACATTTGCTTGCACTATGGCTAAGAAACGTATACACACACACATACACAGGTCAGCAGCAGGTCTGATATAATCCAAAGATGTTTTTCAGACATTAAAGCACAAATAATCTCAGTTCTAAATTTTGTATCAGGATAGAAATTAAAACCACCTTACACCACACATACACTGAGATGGGGGCCAAGGAGATGGATCCACACAGACAATCATTGTTTTACCTTGCAAAAATCCAACAATGATCTAAATAAATACATACTTTAAGACAGACACACAATTACATAGATGGGTAGTAGCGGATTACTGAATAAAAACAGGTGTTGGTAATAAAGTCCCATGCAATCAGTAGTTCAATCAGTCCTAATGCTAGCCTCTCCGAAATTGCCTACCCTACCTTTAGGTCTTATTGTGGACTAACAAAAATAACACAATTATGCATTGTCTAGTTCTGTATAAAAGGTGGTTATTGTGTTTTAAATTATTTTGTGAATGGCACAATTGTCTTTATTCAAAGATTTTTAGAGAGCATAAGGAAACTTTTGTAGAGAATGACAATTTTGCACCTGAGACATTGTGTTAAAAGTCTTTATATGGAGATGATTTGATCGTATATTTTGATAATTATTACCTATAACCATGTGTTCATAATTTACATCAATAATCCTGATTCATCCGTAATGCTTATGTATTGAGTTTAATGATGCATAAAAAACTTCATGAATAAGTGAATAAAAGCCTCTGTTGTAACAACAATTTCAGGACCTTGAGCACAAAATCATCTTTTTGGTAAAGAAAGAGCTAAAGAGCTTCAAGAGACTACTGAGTCCAGAATACCCAGAATGTTCTGAAAGAGAGGAGGAGGATGAAAATCAGAGCAGAATCAGAAATGGGCTTCTAAAGATCACGCTGCAGGTCCTGAGAAAGATGAACCAGACAGACCTAGCTAACAAACTACACACCAGTAAGAATGTCATAAATGTATTCCTTTGGATTATTTTTATTTTACATATTAAATATATTCACATCAATATCTCTTCTTTTGCATAACAGAACTAGCACCTGTGTGTATAAAAAACACACACAAATCAAGACTAAAAGAAAAATTCCAGAGAATTCATGAAGGCATATCAAATCACAGCAGATCAACACTTGTGAATAATATCTACACAGAGCTCTACATTACAGGGGGAGGGAGTGGAGAGGCCAATAATGAACATGAGCTGAGACAGATTGAGACATCATCAAGGAGACCAGAGACACAGGAAATCAAATGCAATGACATCTTTAAAGCTGTACCAGGACAAGACAAAGCCATTAGAACTGTGCTGACTAAAGGAGTTGCTGGAATTGGAAAAACAGTTTCTGTGCAGAAGTTTATTCTGGATTGGGCTGAAAGAAAAGCAAATCAGGATGTTCACTTTATATTTCCACTTCCTTTCAGAGAGCTGAATCTGATGAAGCATAAAAATATAAGTCTGATATAAGTTCTTCACAGAATATAAGTTCTTCACAGAATATAAGTTCTTCACAGATGCAAAAGAACTGAGATCAACAGAATTTGATGACTACAAAGTTCTATTTATCTTTGATGGTCTTGATGAAAGTCGTTTTTCTCTACAATCAAAATCTACAATCAGATTTTTCAAACAATCAAATTTTGTTTGATGTAAGAGAATCAGCCTCAGTGGATGTGTTGCTGACCAACCTCATCAAGGGGAATCTGCTTCCCTCTGCTCTGCTATGGATAACCTCTCGTCCAGCAGCAGCCAGTCAGATTCCTCCAGAGTATGTTGACCAGGTAACAGATGTAAAAGGGTTCAATGACCCTCAGAAGGATAAGTATTTCAAGAAGAGAATGGGCTTGGCCAACAGAATTATCAGACATGTAAAATCATCACAAGCCTTGTATATTATGTGTCACATACCAGTCTTCTGTTGGATTTCAGCCACTGTTCTTGAGAGAATGTTGAGTGAAGCAGAGAATGCAGAGATCCCCAAGACCCTCACTCAAATGTTCACACACTTCCTGATCTTCCAGACCAAACTGAGGACCCAGAAGTATGATAGGAAATGTGAGGTAGATGTTCAGCAGGCTAGAAACAGTATTCTGTCACTGGGAAAACTAGCTTTTCAACAGCTGGAGAACAAGAAACTGATATTCTATGAGGATGACCTGAGAGAATGTGACATTAATGTCAAAGAGGCATCAGTTTACTCAGGAGTTTGTACTCAGATCTTCAGAGAAGAGTATGGACTGTACCTGGGGAAGATGTACAGCTTTGTGCATCTAAGCATTCAGGAGTTTCTTCCTGCATTGTTCAAGTTTATTGTTTTTATTCAAGACATTTAAAATAAATCAACAATAACTGATTTACTGATGAATGAAGTGGACAGGGCCTTACAGAGTGAGAATGGACACCTGGACCTTTTCCTCCGATTCCTTATGGGTCTCTCACTGGAGTCAAATCAGACAATCTTATGAGACCTGATGATACTGACAGTAGTTGAAAGCAGTTGAGTACATTAAGGTGAAGATCGGTGAAAATATCTCTCCAGAGAAATCCATCAATCTGTTCCACTGTCTTAATGAACTGAATGATCATTCTCTAGTTCAGGAAGTCCAAACATACCTGAACAAAAGAAATGTAGTTTGTCTCTCTGGAGTCAGTCTCTCTCATTCTCAGTGGTCAGCTCTGGTGTTTGTATTGCTAAACTCAGAAGAGGAGCTGGATGAGTTTATATTAAGAAAATATGATCGATCAGATGAACGTCTTCGGAGGCTGCTGCCAATGATCAAAGCATCCAGAAAAGCTGAGTGAGTAATTTAGTTGATTTATTCTTACCACTAACTAAAGGGTAGTTTAGGATCACATAGTTTGTATATGTTAGATTGTAAACAATTTTGTTTTGTTTTGCTGCTGTGTTATGTGTTTGTATATTGTAAAGGAAAGTCTATGTCAGGTATGATTTAGTATTAAGGGGAAAGAAGTTTCAGTGTTCTTATTGTCATCCAGCAAAAATCAACTGATCACGATTTGTTAGATCAGACGTGCTAGTCTGCAGTTGTACAGAGTGATTATCTAGTATAAGGTTTCTGTCAGCTGGAACAAGTATGGTCATTTTATGTTTCTATTCTGAACAATCTTTAGAGAGTGTTGTATGTGAAAATACCATGAGATCAGCAGTTACAGGAATACTCAAACCAGCCCATCTGGCAATAATTCCATGGTCATAATTATATGTTTTCCCCTTCTGATAGTGGAAGAAAACATTAACTGAGCCATATCTGCATGAGTTTATGCAGTGCACTGCTTTTGACTAGTTAGATAGCATCCTATGAAAACTGAAACATACATTTAAGAGGATTAAGTATCGGGTCAACCTTTTGTGCATAATCCAGCACTTTCTTTAGATTTTCACAGTCTTCTACATCCTTTCCTCGCCTCCCAATCCTTACTCCCATCTGGGTCATGGCACCACTGCAACCAGCCTTTTTCACACCTTTAAATGAACAATCAGATCTTTGTTTAATTCCTGGTCTCATTTAAGTCTTTCCTTTGTGGTACACACTGTCTAGGTTAGTTTTGCTTTTAGGCACTGCAAATGTTTGTGTGTAGACCAATCAGCTCACAGAATTGACACAATTCTATTGCTTTGACTAGTGTTAACTCACTGTCTCTTAGTAGAGAGTTTTTATCATGTCTGTCATTAAGAAAAATACAAAAAATAAATAAAATAAAAATAAACCTGACTATGGAGCTAACAAGACAGGGCACAAAACAACAGTACAACTGAGATCCTAGAAGCGCTAGAATTCCACTACAAAACTATTACAAACCATCAGCCATTTAGCATTAAACCCATTCAGAATAATTTTTGTAGTGTGTTATTTACTGGGATTTAATAGTGTTCTGTTGTTTCCCCACCAGATAACATCCCACCAATAGAACCCAAGACGTTACCAGTAGAACCCACAGAGACAATTATAGTTTCCATTAAAACCATTACAAATTTCCTTTATGTAGTGTCTTTTGGGCATTATGCTATTATATCCATTAAAATTTCTGTGATGGTTTCTGTTGTTTTTCAGCAGGGTTAATAGATGCACAAGCAATGTAGCACTGGAAGTGAGAGTATGGGAAAAGAAACAAAAATAACACAATTAAAGGGGTCATGAACTGGATGTTTGTATTATTTTATGTTTCCTGAGGTAGACTCATAATGTTAATGTGATTTTTACATCAAAAAATCTATTAAAATTTTTTTTTAAATATATCCAATACAAACAAAGAATGCTCTGCTGAAACATTCACACAGTTGAAAAAAACTAGAATATGAATATGTTATTTATACCTTCTCATGTCACTATTTACTAACTTATAGGATTTTTTATAGTATAAGGACCTCAAAAGATCAAGGAAAATTTCAGTTTTCTTGTTATTTCTCTTTTAGTCTGACTGGTTGTGATCTGGTTGTGTGCAGAGAAAAGTTGTTCAGCATTGACCTCAGTTTTCAGCTCAAACTCCTCAAGTCTAAGAGAACTGAACCTAAGTAACAATAACCTGCAGGATTCAGGAGTGAAGTTGCTCTCTTCTGGACTGAAGAATCCAAACTGTAAACTGGAGAAATTACAGTATGAAAACATTTAAACCAATAAAGTTAAATGTGTTTGTATCATGTATATTTAATGAGAAAATATTTGTGAGGCAATCTTACCACACGCATCTTACAGATTTACAGCATTAATCACGAAATCAAGGACATTAATATATTAACAAGAATATATTCAACTATGTTTTGTTATATAATTAAAAATAATGTATATAATTTTATTTTTTCTCTGCAGCATGTCTAATTGCAGTATTGAAGATAAGGGTTGTGCTGCTCTGGCTTCAGCTCTAAGATCAAACCCCTCACACCTGAGAGAACTGAATCTGAACTGGAATAAACTGCAAGATTCACTGCTCTATGATGTACTGGAGAATACACACTGTAAACTAGAGAAACTACAGTAAGCGATATTATCATATTATTATATGATTCATATTTAATATTATTAAATAATTAACATTTCTAATGAACATTTATGTCACAAAATGTATAGAATATCTTTATATTCTTAACCACACACATATTAAAGCTTTTAAAGCTTAATTTATACATTGCAAGAAGCCAAACTTCTCTCTTTTAAACGTAAAAGCATCATAGGTGAAAGGTGTTTATATTATGTTGTCATTTAAAATACATCCCTTAAGACTGATTTAACGACCAGTTGTAAATAACAAGTATGTTGAAACCACGCTCACAATTACTTTTTACCAATTATTAACAAACTCATCAAGCTCTTAAGGGGTGTATGTGAACAGGCAAAATATTACCAAACAACTTATCAGAACAAGCTTGCTATTGTATTTAGTCATCATATTCAGACTGTTCACCCAGAAAGTATGTAAGACTTGAAGTAAATTAAAAAATTAATGGATTCAGTTTTAATTTTAGAATGAAAAGCACAGTTATTTTTATTTTTTCCAAGAATCAGCAATAATAAAAAGCAGCAAGGAATATGTGCCAAAATGAACCACTGCACAGTTAATGTTTGACACTCATTTTAAGCCTATATTTGGTTTCATTATACTAAACCATACCATATTATTTTAAGTCCAAGCTGTTTTAAATGTACATAAACAAATGTCCTCTGTGTGTCTGTGTGAATATGCACACTTTGGAAAAACTCCTCCAATAGGGATTTTTGTATTCCAGCTGGGCCAGAGAAAGACATAGCATTAGTGACTGTGATGTTTCCATTTCTGGCATGGATTGTACACAAAAGTTTTAAAGCAGAAAAAAACAAGAGAAAATCAAGTGAAATTGTGATCACAATATATTCCACACTAACACAGTGTAGATCACAATGTTCCAAAAGAACTTCCTAAAGAATTATAAAGATTGCAAAAATCCCAATTAAACAGCAGTAGTGGTATTAGATTCTTTTCTAGATGAAGGACAAAACACAGAAAACATAAGATGCATTCTCATAACCCACTCATACTCAGAAATTAGAATTAAATCCATTTTACAGACATTACTATCATCATTTCCCAAGATGAAATCTGATAAACATTGACATGAAATAAAACATTACACAACTCGTAGACTCTTCTCTTTGCATGAATTTAAGCATTGGTCATAAAGAACAAAATAAAATATAGCTGCAAGCAGCGATGACGAGCAAAATGCATTTTTCAGAAAATCCAAAATGGCCGTCTTTCTGTTGGGTGGAGCTAAGGGGTGTCAGGGTGAAAGTTGTACATGTACCAAGTTTCCAACAGGTGCATGCATGTATGATATATGCACCATCTTTCTGTGCCCCATACCAGGGGGCACTACCGAGCCTCCTGCTCTGCCCATGTGCCAGCCTTTGCCTGGCCCTAATGACTTTCTGAGCATGTTAAGGGACCCAAATGCAAACATGATCTTAGAGGACGTTTCATGAAACAGCAGGTGTATGAACTGATCGGGAGCACTGTACAGTGTCGGATGTGTTAAAAAAAGACCATATTTTGTCTTCATTTTAATCTTTATTAATCTTTCTCTTTTTATATACTACTCATAACAGGCAAAAATATAATTATAATTCTAACTTAATTTTCTATAAGTGTGAGGAGTTTTTCTGCTTCTCTCTGCAGACTGTGGGACTGCAGTATTATAGCTGAAGGTTGTGCTGCTCTGGCTTCAGCTCTGAGATAAAACCCCTCACACCTGAAAGAACTAAATCTAAGCTATAATAAACCAGGAGATTCAGGAGTGAAACTGCTCTCTAAACTAATGCAGGATCCACATTGTAAACTACAGAAACTACAGTGAGTGATTTTATTATCATATTAGACTCTCCTATGCCATCCATAACCTTCAAGACTTTCTGCTTGATAGTAGAAGCATCGATGACAACAGAATAAACAGATATAATATTGAAATGTTACACAAAAATTAAATAATTATTCAGAGACAAAATACAATACAAATCGAAAAAGCCAGTCTGCTAAACTCTTCACTATTTGCAAAACTATAGCTGAGAACTGACAGTATGAGTGTAAAAGTCAACTTCTACTCACCTGAATTAGCTGCTGTGTTGTTTTTCATTTTGATTTTGATGATCCTTCATTCACACCAGCTGATTCTCACTGTATATCAATTTGCACTTGTTTTGTTGTATCTGAGTGTGTTAGTAAAATTGGTAGTTTGTAACACTGTTTTCTTATTTTTATAAGTCTGGCTGGTTGTGATCTCACAGAGAAAGGGTGTTCAGCACTGGCCTCAGTTCTCAGCTCAAACTCCTCAAGTCTGAGAGAACTGAACCTAAGTAACAATAACCTGCAGGATTCAGGAGTAAAGCTGCTCTCTGCTGGACTGGAGAATCCAAACTGTAAACTAGAGACATTACAGTAAGAACATCCTTAAACCAACAAGGTTAAATATGTATGTCTGGACTGAGCCAGGGAGTGAATTGAACAGGAGAAGTTACAGTGCATCCTGGCTTTAGTGTGCTACCACGTTTGCGGCTGTTGATCTGACGGATGCATACCTCCATGTGAAGGTCCTCCCTTGATACAGGGCAATTCTGCAGTTTCTTTAAGAGGGGCAGGTGTACCAGCACCAGGTTTTCACTGTTGGTCTGGACCCGTTCCCCTGCATCTTTACCATTGTAATGGAGGCTGCCCTCTAAGGGCTTAGGAAATGTTTCGATGACTGATGAATTTTAGTTCACTCTCCATATAAACGTGTATTTCCCACTGTTCAGTTTCCCTGTAGTTGAACTGTGTGTATTCCCCTTGGCAGAGATATGCTCTGCCCATGCTTCGGTGCTTGTTCAGCCCTCTTTTGATAGGGCACTTCACAGAGGCTTGGATATGAGTGCTATCCTTAGGTATGCCTTTTTTCCACATATACACCTCTCTTTCAGGCAGGATGTGGTCTCTATAGTGTTCTACTCTTAGTGAGGGTAAGGCACTTCCCAGTGCCATTTTTCTATAGGTACCAGCTGGGCAGGGTTTAGGGAACATTATAAGGAAAAGGCCACCGTTTGGATTACCTCAGGTAAGCAATCTCCTCCCTGTCTGTAGTGAGGGGGGTGGGAATGCCTTGGCATGCTGGAAGGTTGTGATATCTCATAGGGCTCCAGTGAGCACACTGCACACTTGCCCATGACCCTTGTGACGTGGTTCAGTGGTGGCATTTAGCATAGACCCCTAAAGTCATGTCATCAGCAAACAATGTTGAGTGAGTGAAAGAAAGGCAACATCTTTGGTACGACTGTAACCTTACTAGAAGACTGCTGACATTTAACTTGGCTTAGGGTTTTGTAAATTGTTAATATTACTTTTAGCATAACAATGTAACTACAGTTCTAAAGACTCCACTTTTTTGTTTTTCTTCTATTCTCCTTCATTATACAATGTTCAGATATTTTATGGTATTATAAAGCTGGAACAGCATATCTTGCTTAATATGATACCTGTCATCTATCATTTTAATTGACTAAATGTTGCATAGTCTCAGAAGTACATTTGAAAAATTGTTTTATTGGCATCCTGAATACGGTACCCTCTTATAGACTACTGAAATAGGTATGAGCCTTTGCATGCAATGATAGGTATTTCAAATGCACATCCGTTTATTGAAATGGTCCAGACGTGTTATAGTTATCATCAGTTCAGTCAACTCTATATTCTTCTATATTTATAAGACGATTATAATCTAAGTATCCCTTATTAGTTTTACTAATATACGTTTGCAGTAGTACTGTATACTGCATTCTGTGTTGTACATTATTTTCATTTTTATTTTCATTATATGTAAAGCTGCTTTGAAACAATGCAACATTGTACAAAGTGGGGGATTATTATTATTTTAATTCATTAATTAATTATAAAAAATATAATATTTCTCTCTCAGTCTTAGTTACTGCAATCTTACAAAAGAAAGCTGTTCAGCACTGGCCTCAGTTCTCAGCTCAAACTCCTCAAGTCTGAGAGAACTGAACCTGAATGCCAATAACCTGCAGGATTCAGGAGTGAACCTGCTCTCCTCTGGACTGAAGAATCCAAACTGGACACTGGAAACATTACAGTAAGAAAATCCCTAAACCTGAAAGGTTAAATGCGTTTTCACAATTGAAATTCAATGAAGGTCCTAATTTTACATTATAGTGTAAGAGACTATAGAAATATTATAATTGAAATATTACATTTTCTTCTCTCTACAGACTGTTTAACTGCAGTGTTGGAGATGAAGGTTGTGCTGCCCTGGCTTCAGCTCTGAATCAAACCCCTCACACCTGAGAACTAAATCTGAACGATAATACACCAGATTCAGGAGTAAAACTGTTCTCTGATCTACTGGAGGATCCACACAGTAAACTAGAGAAACTACAGAGTTTTTGATTTACTGTTTAATTGTAATTTAGCTTTTATTAATAATCAGTCAGATTATTAACATGATTATAATGTAAAACAATATTTCATTGGTACAATATATATATAGTTAACTGCTTGTACACTGTAAAAAAAACTTTGCTGACTTACATTTGTTTAACAATTTGTTTTAAATTAAGTTTAATCAACTTGGATGCATGAATCATTTCAACTTGTAATGATGGGTCTGATAAACGAGGATCCATTTGCAGTTTTTATTGATAAACAAACAGGCAGGGTCAAATACCAGTAAACAGGAGTAGCAGAGGTAAGGCAAGATCTTAAATGTGGGACAGGCAAGGGTTGTAGCAGGCAGCAAACAATCATAGAATCAGTCCAATAATCTGGGCAGGCAGCAAACAGGCAAAAACAGAGTAAACAGTCCAATATCAAAACACAGTAACTCCACAAACAATGAAAACTGCTCAGAATTGTCACCAGGGCAAAACAAGACTTCACAATGGGCAAACGTTTGTTAGCAGCTTATATACTAGCGGTGGAATAAGATGCAGGTGTACAGGAAATGGGCAATCCCAGGTATGCAGCATTGTGGGTAATGTAGTCCGAAACTAGTCAGAGATTAATATTCAGGAGACGATTCCCTCTGGTGGTGCGGAGGATGTGGAGTAGAGACCTCTGTAACACAACTTATTGTTTTAATCTTGACTGGTGTTGAGTATGTGCTTATGGATGTAACAGTACATTTATAAAAGTAATAATAGTCACAGAGGTAATAATAAATGTAAACAATTTTGACATGATGTCTGTTGATAATGACTCTGATGAATGTATATTATATACATTATATTATTATTATTATTATTATTATAATCTGATCTGAAGTAACCTGTCTTCATGTATTATTAAAATGTGGTTCAAGATCTGTCTCAAGAGTCATACATTTGTGTTGTATTTAATTTTTAACTTTTTTTCCCATATATTTATTTTCTAATATTTAATAATATATATATATATATATATATTATTCATTTTAACATTATTATACCAATTTTCCATTATTTTGTTACATTTACATTTAATCATTTAGCAGATGCTTTTATCCAAAGCGACTTACAAAAGGACAAGAGCATTGAACATTTTGCCTGGCGAGCCAGCAAGCCAAGTCTACATAGCTACATTTACAAGCGGACATTGTATTCTGCTACTAGAGACAGAATGAACTAGAGACAAGGAGATTAGTAGTCATTAGTAGTCATAACTTCTGTCATAGGCTACGTGTTAGAGTTCTGTGTATCAACTGTGGTCAGTTGTAAGTGCTTATTTTTATTAAACCAAAACATAACACTTTGGAAGGTTTTTTGGCTAAACAGATACAGCGAGGGTGGTTAACACAAAAACATGTTTATGATAACATTATCTTTGTTTTGTTTTTTTATATGCATATATAAAACAGGCCACCTTTAATTTAAGATATTGTTAAAAGTCTGTTTAAAACTAAACATTAAATAAAAATGATTAGAAATAAACGCTTTGAAAAGTAGATTATGTACCATTTTGTTTGTTATAATGTGAAGATTTACCCTAAAGTAGTATAAGATGTATTTATGTGAAAGATTCTTTATCTGAGACATGAAGCTCAGTGGAAATGGAAGGAGTCTATGGGTGTCAGTACACACATTAAGGATATTCCTTCCAGTCAGGAAGGACAAGTTGGAGGCTTGCTCAGGAATCTAGAATCAGAAAACTAGATGAAGATGCTCACCCTAAACCAGCAGTGGTTTTTTTTTTATTTGTCAAAAATGTCATTCCTTGATTATCTAGACATCTAGTGCTAGCATTAGATTATTAACAATCGTATTAAGAACACTCTTCACTCTGGATAGGTATCTTCCCAAGCCAGAAGGGGTCAGACAGGATAGGGGCCATGTGCTTTGTTAAAATGTTATTCTGTTTTAATAGCCTCTACAAACCAATAGATGCAGACAGCATCAGAGTTTGTTAACAGGGTTATGACCCTAGACCAGAAGAACAAGTTGGGGCATGTCCTTTAATCAGAAAACTAGCTGTCAGACAGGGGGCCATGTTTTCTTTTAAAACCTTTATTCTGTTTTAACAGGCATTATAAAGCCGTTACCTTAGGAGGTGATGACGATACACCCCACAGTCTGCAATAAACAAGCATGGAATACACATGTTGGGGACACAGGGGGAACCCAAAGTCTTAGATCATACACTTTCATTTTGCGTCTGAAGTGTAAACAAATGGAACGGAATGCAGCTCGTACTACAATCAACACACACACAGTTAAACAGTTATTTACCCTTTACAAACTTTTCACACATTCAAACCTAATTGCTTACAATCACACAACTGTTAGGAGAAAGTCAAAAAAACTTTCTGTAGAAAGGTGGAGAGGAGTTCAGATCCTCAGTGATAGCCAGAACCATGTGGTCATAGGGTAGACTGAATCTTATGCTCGTACACAATATTGACATGGACAAACTAGACTGAAAACCAGACAAAACCCAAAACAGGGGCAATAAATTTGGAGAAAGGTATGGAGGGGGCCAGAGCCAGAGTAGGGAGGGGGCACTTCCTCAGGAGGGGACACAGGTTAAAAGTACATTTTGTACATAAACATGACTGACATGTAAAACTAGACCCAAAATCGGACACCCCTCCCTAAACAGTGTAATAAATTGATTTGGGTTTTTTCATTGACAGGTTGACACACAGTTTATTGTATTAACTACCAGGATTTTTTTTTTGCGAATAGGATAGAGCTTTAGGGATTAGTCAGGTGTCTGCAAAACAGGTGTGTTTTGAGTTGTTTTTTAAAGGTTGTGTTGGTCTCAGCGGATCGGGTGGAGGCTGGGAATACAGAATAGATTAAAGTTTTACAGCCTCGTTGTGGGGGAACAATCAGATGTCGCTCATTGACTGACCGTAGCTGGCGGGAGGGGACATATGTCTGGAGGAGTTAGTTGAGGTAGGAGGGAGAGGTTCCAGTTACTGTCCTAAGAGCAAGCGTAAGAGATTTAAATTTGATGCGGGCGGCTACAGGTAGCCAGTGGAGTAAGGTCAGGAGGGGTGTGACATGGGCTATTTTTGGTTGATTGAAGACCAGACGTGCTGCAGCATTCTGGATCATTTGCAATGGTTTGGTGGCATTGGCTGGAAGTCCAGCCAGAAGAGCATTGCAGTAGTCCAGCCTTGATATTACAAGTGCTTGGACTAGGAGCTGCGTTGCGTGCCCGTACAGGAAGGGTCTGATTTTCCTGATGTTGTAAAGCACATGCCTGCAGGACCAAGAGATTGTTGCAATGTGTGGAGTGAATTTCAGTTGGTCGTCAAACACCACTCCAAGGTTTCTAACGGACCGAGTGGGTATAAGAATGGATGATCCAAGTTCAACTGTGAAGTTGTGTTCTAATGATGAGTTGGCCAGTATTATCAGAAGGCCGGTATTATTAGAAGTTCAGATAACAGTTGTTATCCACCAAATTGTTCTGAGACAGTCAGGATGTGGTCACGTGCATAGTTTTATGTCAATAAAGCAAAGTGTTGTGAGACACAGCCTCAGATCCTTTTTTGGCATCTTGTCATTTAATATCTTGATGCGTAACTTAAGAACCATTTGATCTATCAAAAAAATTTAATAAAATTGTCGGGATTGTCCCCAAATGATGTACGCAAAATTTGATGCAAATCGAATGCATGAGTTTGAAAAAGTAGGTTTTTAAAATAACTCTAAAAGGCGGACAGGAAGTACAGTTAAATATGACAAATTTGGTATCGCAGCACTCAACATAAGCCAGGGAATTTAATTTTCTAATCTGAAAATAAATCTAATGACAATAGGGCAAATTAACGTTAATCAAATGTTATAAGCGGTTTCATAAATTTTGTACTATTAGAGAGTACTATTAGACAATAAGAATGATTAACCTTACCAAGTTTTGTAATTATATGTAATTGCGTTTATAAGATATTGCATTTTACAACAAAATTATCTAAGCATTAAGACTTGCAGTGTAAACGCAGCCTGTTGGTCTGTCTTTTACCAATAACAAGTACACACACCCTAACATTGAATTAGTGGTTGATGGTATTTTTCTTTTCTACTTAATATGGGTGCAACTTACTCTTCCATTTCTGGCCAACAGTACTCTGGGCCTGTGTCTGCTAAAACTACTGATTCTGTGGGAATTGATGGGCTCCCAATGTTTTGTCCTATTACACACCCTTTGCATGTGAGACCTAACAAAAAAAACATATTTAAACCTTTTGCATTCAAAATCATACCAAACTTGCCTTTACATTTATTGAGTAGAGATTTGATGTACAAACTTTCTATCTTTTTTCCTTTCTGCTCTTGGGTGTGGCTGTGGAGACACAGCCACACCCGAGAGACTTCTTACCCACACAGCAGTTAGTTGAGAAGGCTGATAACTCCTCTGATCTGTTGAGGGTAAACCCCACCCTTTGGGTGGCACATAGAGATGAAACTGGGTTAATCAATGTAAAAACATATACAGCATTGCTTAAGACACAAAAAACAGTGTATGTAAAACAATATCCTCTCTCAAAAGAAACCGCGGCTCGCCTGTATGGGCAGGTGGGGCAGTGCCCCACCAAAATATTAATCCACGTGAAAACATAAAACTCAATATAAACTGAAACAAACCAAAATTGTTAACTGTTAGATGTGTCTAACATTATTCAACAAATATTTTCAGAGTTTAAAGACTACTATAATTCGTAAAACGAGAAAAATATGGATGGAAATTGAGCGCATAGCTTGGTTGGCTTCTGTAATGTAAACTCAAACTAAGAACAATAGCGCCCCACATATTTCCCAACGTAAATCTGTGGTGAGAAATGGAAATGCAGTGAGCCCTAAGAAGCTACGGTTACATGGACATTGTTTGAATTGGAATGAAATCAATCAGATTGATGAATCTGGTGTTTTCATGAACACTGAATAAAGTAATTGGGTTGATATGCGCGTTTACGAGCTAATTAGGAGAAGACAAGTCATGATTTGTGCCTGGCTGCATGTATTTATCATGCAATTACAATGCTCCGTCCCAAGCCCAGAACAGGGGTCTGTGGATAAGAGTCTGAAGCAAGGACTGGTGGGACAATGTCATCTTGCAAAACATGGTTTCTTGAACAGTCCAGTTTTGCTTCGCCATCTTACCTAACAACAACAGCTGAACTTTCTAGTTTCATTTTTAATCCAAATAAGTGTTTACATGTCCTCTTGATCAAGTTAGAAAAGGTTTAAACAAAAGGTTAAATAAAACAAGTTGCTAGGACTTGAATGAACACTGTGGCTTTGGGTGGATTATGTGTGAATTTAACAGTGGTATGATTTAAATCAATAAATTAACTGAATGGTGGCTTGATAGCCTAGACACCTTTAAAAGTAAGGTTTCATTATTATTAATATTATTATTGAGATTTAATAGTAACAACTCTACATTATGAGACAAAGTAAAATATTCACCTACTACATCTAACATGCATCAAATTAGCTAGGCAATTAAAAAAATCATAGGAAGCTGGAGAATTTAATAGTAGGGGTTTTGTGAGTTGGTTATTTTATATACCCTTTGCCACTACAAGGTGTGTTGTTTTAAGGTGATACTGTTTCAAAATTTGATATAAAATTACAATTTTTTCCAAATGTGATTGTTTGGTGTTTTATCAACATTGATTTATAATAACCCATTCTCTTAAACTGTTCCTTTTAACCAGGCATTTATCTAATTCATTTAAACATATTTATGCCATATTTGTTTTTTTGTATAACTTACATTATATGCGAGCGGCCTCCATGTCTTAACCACAGATTCACAGGGACACTTGAGACAGACAGACCCAGCTCTGGTTCAGTCAGATGATCAGCCTCGTTCTACAATCACTAGCATTGTCACAGCAGGCATCAACCAGACAGAGATGGAAATCTGCAATGATCATCGCCTGCACCTTTGTATCCCATGAGCAATAGACACTGGAAGACCTTACTCCTCTCTGTTTAGAACCATCATCATCAATGGATGCAGTAAGCACCACTTGCCAATATAAGATAGACTTCTTTAATACTTTTTGAATTATTTAAATGCCTGCTGAACTGCCTGGTTGACTGCTTTCTGTATTTCTAGTGTGAAAAAAAAATCAGTGAAATCACATTTAAAATCATAAATCGTAACCCAACAGTTACAGAGTTTACAGTTACTTTTCATACATGACATTATTTTAATAAATAAAACAGATAAATAAATACAGTTTATTTGAATAAACCAATAACCTGTTTTAACAGGTTTTAAGTATTAAATCACAAAATTGCTAAATGTTGGTAAGCCTTTGCATATATTGAATTATGAATATAAGAATATAACACATATAGTACACAATAAATAAATGTGCAAAAGTACAAAAACTAAATTCAAAATACACATTAAAAATCAAAACGTACACAAAAGTGCATATACAGTACACAAATTTAAAACACAACTGTGTACACCAAGGACATACCTTTATAATACATCAAGAAATAAACATATCCTTATTAAAAAGGCATTTGCAGCCTACATTTTGCAGCATATATTTACTGCTTTAAGTAATTTCTTCTGTTCAACTGCCTCTCTGTAGAAAATGCTAAAAACTTGGGAGGAGTTCATGTTATCCCCATGCACCAAGATATGTGGATAATGCTTGTCTCACTGTTCAGGTAATGCACCATATTAGTTCCAACCTTAAAGTAAAATTTTTGTTGGCATATATTGTTACAAACATTCCATAGACACAATATGTATATGTTTACAGATGAATTACAATGAAATCAGCAGTGTTACACTGTGTAATAGTAACACTGAAGCAGTGCTAATGTAATTTTATAATAGCATACGTCATAGACATAGGTATAAAAGCCTTCATAAAAGCAGCCTCAGTTGTGGGTTCAGATTGTGAATCTTTGCGCGCAGTTCTTAACAGACCTACGGATTTCGATTGTGATTTTTATTACCCAGTTCATTACATATTGGAAAGTATTAACAGCAATATGATACTGGCAGACCCCACTCCTCTCTGTTCCAGAACATCACCACATATCAAAGATCAATGGATGCAATATGCACCACTTGGCAAAAACAATATAAGATGGACTTCCTTAATACTTTTTGAATGATTTAAATGCCTGCTTAACTGCCTGGTTGACTGCTTTGTATAATGCTTGAGTGAAAAACTCATTCAAAATGTTTAAATCACATTCAAAATCACAATCACAAGGCATGTTGTTGTATTACTGTATTACAGAACAACAGTAGTTATAATATTGCATTCCATTTTTCATTTGTTCCTTATTATTAATAAATGTGATACTGAGACTCAAATGTAAAAGGAAATAACAAAATGTAATAGATAATATTTTCAGCAAGTTTCACACACTGGTTGGGTCACATGAACGATCCAGGAATCTGGATAAAATAGTAGGACCCAGCACCTGGGTCAAACCAAATCAGCAAGAGAATAAATTTCACACACTGGTTGGGTCACATGAACCACCCAGAAATCTAGGTTAAATGGTAAAACCCAGCCTGTGTTCTGTCCAGTAGTGACCCAGTGGTGGGGTTAAGGTTGGGTTGTTTTTTAACCCAGCAGTTTTTGGAAACTGGTTCACCAGTAGGTCACCTCATAGACAAGGGTACAAAAGCCTTTATAAAAGCAGTCTCAGTTGCGGGCTCAGATCACAAATCTTTGTGCGCAATTTTTCTCAGACCTACAGACTTGTGTTTTGCTCACTGCTTGTGATTTGTATTGTGGATTTATCTACGATATTTGGATAGCAATGACAACCATAAACGGAAATCACGTTGTTCATACTGTAAAACTACCAGACATTAACAACAGGTTCAGTCATATCACCACCTGGCCCTTTGCTCCTGGTGGCTTTGTTCCCAATTCTATAATCTGGAGCAAAGTTGCCACAAACAGAAGCAACCTCAGCCACCCAAGACTGAACCTGCTTCTTTCATTAGAGCGACTCAAAGAAAGAATGACTATGAAAATGGCTGACTGACAGATGTGCCTCGGAACCAGAGGATGCATCAGATAGAAACTACCATTAGTAATACTGAAGAGGAAAATGGTAGTTTTGAAAGGGTTTTAGAGATTGTGCCTCTAAATGACCCAAATGACACTTCCTCCACAGACTTAATCAAAATGGAGGAATGTAAAACAGAAAGCTTGGAAAAGCTTCCAGAAATCGTGCCTCAGACCAATCAGAGAACGCACACAAGAACACATTGTCTTTATGAGCGTCAAAGAAAATGGGTGATGAGAAACAGGCTGTGCCACAGAGCCAGTCAATGCACCCAAACAAAGCTTCCCCCATAGAAAATGCAAATAAAATGGAAGGAAGCAAAAACAAATGCTTGGAAAGGCTTCAAAAGATTGTGCTTAAAAGCCAGTCCACTTTGGAAAAGAAAGCTTCTTCTGTAAAAATAGACGACAATAAGAAGGCTGTACGTGAACGTCAGTGCACAAGCCAGAAGAAAGACGATGCAGAGGTAACGAGCAACGATAAAAAGGTTGTTCCTCAGCTTTTATCCTGCCCGAACAATGCATCCAAGTTAAGTCAGAAGATAACTGAGGATTATAAAAAGAGAAACAGGCCTCTTGCCCCGATTGTTTTACAGCCCAAGCCACCTGGGAGAGACTCAGGAACTCCAAAGTTTCCAAAACTTGCGCTTCAGAAAAAGACACCCTTTACTATGGGTGTCAGGAAACCTGACTCTCCCCTTATACCTTTATAAAAGGGCAAAGACCGAATCAGCTTCCCATAGAACGTAGGAGCAGCACTTACAGCCACATAGCCAGTGTGGCTCAGTTGCCCACCCTAAAGGTTAGGCAGACTCAGTCAGACAATACATCACTGCATGGTCCAAGGTAAACAAAACAAATATTAAGAAATAAATAAAGCTATGTTTTTGAAGTCTTTCAATACCACATGAGGCTACATACTTTGCATGAGAACCAGACCAAAACTTAGTATTGACAGAAAATCACCTTTCCAGCCCTCAGTACGATCATGTGGGTTCATGAAAATAGCAATGCAAGCAGATAATTTCTTTTGAGTTACAGTTAAATGAGATAAATTTCACATATACAGTGTGAAAAAATATAAGTTATTATAAATATTATATACAGTGTTCCTGTAGCTCATTTTGTAGAGCCTTGAGTTAGCAGTGCAAAGGTTGTGGGTTTGATTCCCAGGGAGCACATGTACCAATAAATGTGTAACTTTAAAGTACTGTAAGTTGCTTTGGATAAATGCGTCTGCCAAATTCATAAATATAAATATATACACACTAGGTTGAAATTTACTTAATTTGGGGTTGTTTTGCAACCCACTGTTGGGTCAAAGATGGACAAACCCAACCATGTTTTTTTTTAACCCAACAGGTTGGGTGGTACAACCAACCCAATTCTATAGGTTGATTGTTAAACCCATCTTTTAGGTTGTATTAACTTTTTGCTGGGTTGGGTAGGTAATGTGTATGTGCATTACATAAGAATCAGAAAGGTGGCCAGAGGACATGGTATTACTTCATCTACAGTACAACTTTACAATTAGATCAAAATAAGAACATAAATGGAACTTTGTCAATGACAACGTTGACAGTAGATAGGGTCACAGATGATTTTGCCTTCAGCTTTGCTAAAAACTGGGCCACTCTGTCTGCGACAGGGATCTGTTCCAACTCATCCCATGATCTTAGGTCATCAGCATTAGTAGCGTTATCTTTCTCCTTGTTAGGCTGTCAGAGGTCAAAGGTCTGCTGTTAGTCAATGTCACAGGCAGGGGTTCTGACTGGATGAATTCTTTAGGTTCAATCTCATGGTGCTGGAGCAGGGGTCGATAAAATGATCTTCTATAATTAGATGTCCCACCATTGATGAACTATGTAAATTATGCATTCTCCTTGGGTGAGAAAATAAAAAGAGAACACTGGCTCCAGCAATTTTTTTGCATTTAAAACAATAGTTTTTTAACTTAAAGTCGCAGTCTAATTATGAGACTAAGGAGCTTCAAGGTTTGATTTTTATCATTAATTTTGCTATGATTTCAATCCTTGACATGGCATTACTCAATTCTATAGAATAAAAATAAACAGAGGATCTAAAAAAATAAATGCTTTGATATTCCTCATTATAATTCCAACAGGTAACTTTGGATATTAAAAGACAACCCATTTTCAACCCATTAAAACAAACCCCTTTTCATTTAACCTGTAAGAGCTGGTATCAGAACTTCCAACTTCCATTCCTTCAGCTTGTCCTGGACAAAATTATCCATTATCTGTAATGTTACCTGTCTATGGGAAGATGCAAAAAGAGGCAGAGCTGTGACTTTTAAGTGGGCATCATATTTTTCAAAAACAAAAGAATTAACAATGAGACAAAGGGTGTGTATTTTAGACAAAGCAAATGAGAATTTACAATACACCTAACTTGACTTTTAGAATACATGTATTTGTTTTTATTATCCATGACTAACAAAAACATAACAAATACACAGATACACAACGCCACACAGCTACTAACTCATAAAACCCATATAACAAGTATTTAAAAAAAAACATTAAAACAGGTTAGACAAAAACCTCCTGCACCAGACACTAACTGATAAGATTTTTTAAACCACTTAACACGTTAAAACAATTAAATTATTACACGAAGAAAATAACTTCAGTGAAATTTATCTCAGGTGTATTTTGTAAGAGAAATCTCAAAGAAGATAAGTAAGAAGAGTATTGCATACGCGAACGGCATTAAAAAAAATCCCACCCAGCATTTTGTAACAATCCAAGCGACAAAATCCGCACGCGTTCTGCCCCTAAACCCACATTCCGCCTATCTGATTTAAAAACACTCGCTTGCCTTTAAAGCGATTTACTTACTGCCCCAGATGCGGCCATTTCAATGATCTTCATTATATTTTGGTAAAATTATACAAACAAGATGCAACCTGTTGGGTAGCCCCATATGAGCTTTTACAATACAGTGATCGTATATATCGTTTCCTTCCTTTAAATTTTAAAGCATTAAGGATTTCGCAGAGCAGTGACTGGAATTTGACAGTTTACGCAAAGCTGGATTACTTTCCAACTGGATAAATGACGTTTCGTCAGGGTTATTGACTTTGAACTAAATAACAGAAATAAGTCATGTTTTAGACATATTTCAAAAAACGTAAAAATGTAACCAAAGTAAACGTTTACAAATTTAAACGTTAAATTAAAAAGCAGGAACAGTATCTAAAGGCATTTCAGAAAAGGGAAGGAAAGCTGACGAAACTTGTTTGATAACAATTGTCATGTGAACCGCCCTGTTGCATACTTTTCGTCAGTAATAGTTTTATAAATAAAAACCCTGATACAAACCTTGTTCGTCCACATAAATTCAAAGAAGAATCGCCAACGAAAAGCACTCCTGAATCCTGAGGCAATCAAAAACATTCCCGCGTCAGGTAACTGCAGGATTGTGTTGCTGTGAGGCGGGAGTTAAGCTGATGCGTCGGGGTGGGGGAGGGGTTCTCTGTTTTCAAAATTACCCAGCCTGTAACCCAACTAAGTGTATATTTTTAATTGTTAAATATTTTGTATTTATTTATTATTTTATTATATTTTAAAAATAGATGTATATCTTTTTTTTTACCGATTACCGATTCTCAAAGCCTAGTAAGCCCCTAGGTAGGAAGCACACTAAATTTTCAGGAAAAAGCCAATAACCTATTCTTTATATTTGCTGTATGATTCTTACACCTGAAGTTCAAGCAGCTGTCAGATGAACTTTTCCAGTTAAACAGCCCTTAGTATTTTGCCCTTAGTATTTGGCGAGGAGAAGAGGTAAACATGGTTGAAAACTTCATAAAACTGTTGTGACTCACTTAATGTTGGGTTAGAAATAAGTTCAAGTAACAAGTAAATCATGAATTAGTATAGCACCTTCCCTGTTTTTCTATTTCTCCTGCTCAGCTGATTCTCTGCTGAAAACTTGGGAGGTGTTCTTGTTGTCCCCAAGCACCAAGATATGTGGATAATGCTTGTTTCATTGTTCAGGTAATGCACCACATTAGCCCCAACCTTAAAAAAAATAAAACCTTAGCTGGCATATATTGTGCTACACCAGGGGAGCCTGTCCATTACTATTAACAATAAAGTCACTGAATTAAATAAGTATTAATAAATTATATTATATATTATTTACTGGGGGTATAACAATACATGGATATAGATCGCTGTATCAATCAAACGTATAACGATTCCATGCATCGATGCCACATGTAAAATATCGATATGTACTTTTATTTTGACACTCCACATCACGTGACGTCCGCTAAGCATTTTCGCCTAAGCGCGTATTTTCATTACCTCACTACTGTCGTAAGATTGCGAAGAAACGGTGGCAGCAGTGAAACTACAGACAGAATTTGTGTCTGCTGTTGGACGCAAATCGTGGGTATGGAAATATTTTGTATGTGGAAAAACAGATGGGCGGAGGGGAAAACCCATGTAATTTCTAAACGTTACCAGTGCCAGGTAAAATACTCGAAATACTCTGGAACTTGTCAGTGCATTTAAAAAAAACATGGAATTAAAGAAAGCACTTTGGCTGACGAAATACAGTCACTTCAAATCATGTGCCCATTGTTTATTTTTTAATTTACAATATATAAACGTAAGTATTTTTTGTTGTAAATGTCCCAGTTGGACATTTGTGCAGTTTTCAAAGAGTTTAATTAAACATTCATGTTATGTATTTTTGTTGATTTGTGAAGTTTGTGAGAATAAAAATGTAACTGGCTGTGTAAATTAGGCACATAATATCTACATATCGAAAAATCTATCAATATGATTATATCAATATAATTAATCGAATCATATCACAGTAGATGTCTGATTTACACACCTATTATTTATAATTAATTACTCATCTTGAAATGTTTATGTTAAATTGCAGAGGTTCCACTTTTGTAATATTTCTTTTACAAAATAATCCATTTATCTACAACATATAATCACATATAATCTCAAATACTAATGAGTATAATCTTGTTTACTTTAACACATTTAATATTTAAAATTGTCAGCATCATAAAAACATACTATAATTACTTCTTATTTCATTGCTACAGTAATATATTTAATACAACGTGCATGATTGTATTAAAACAATTGTATGTTATTATCTTAAAATGATCAGTTTCTAAATCATTTTGATGGTACATTTACTTGTAATATGGCAAGCGGCTTCTGTTTTACGCTACCCCTGCACGTCTGTTTTAGGATTTTGGGGCGCTGGTACGAATTTCCACTGAAAGGGTTTTGTACTTTTATAACATTGCTAATTCAGAAAACACCATCCCGGTTAGTCTCACAGCGCCTTTGTTGTGTCTGCTTCATAACTAAGATGTGAGCTCGGGCTGCGTTACTGGTCCGAAAAGATAAATGGTCCGTGGGGTGTTACTAGCTTAATACTAGTGATTTCGGTGACCTACTTAATTTATCGGTACACATTTCGGTAACACTTCTCTAAACAGTTTTGCAAACCTTTCGGCTAATGTTTTAATTACTTTATTAATGCATGGGAGCAAACTGTGAATGTAAGTATTATTTACAATGACCGAAGGGAACACACAAGTGAATCACTAAAACATGTTAAAAACAAATATTTTTTAAGATATGTTTAACGTGTTCATCACTTAATGATGTGAGTTTTCATCACTTAATTATGAAAGTTAAGTAATAAATATATAACTTAACTTCAGATTGCTGCTGATGTCCGTTGACTGTCACTGAATCGTTAAAATTAAAATTTGAACTCGAGTAAAGAGCGAAACTTACTTAATCCAGCTTCTGGGTTATAACTAAAAACAACCCAACGCCATGGCCCAACGAATTTTAAGATAACACAGTGAATCAATATGTTTAGCCTGTTGATTGGCGTAAAAACAACACAACGTGTTTTATAGTGTAAGAACAACAAACCTGTTTTTAAGAGCCGTTTAACGCGTCACCTACTGAGACGTCAAACATTCCAACCATTATTACGTCACAGACAAGGGTATAAAAGCGATCGCAGCATCATTGCGAGCTCAGATCACGAATCTTTGCACGCAGTTCTTAACAGACCTACGGACTTAGCTCGTGTTTTTTTATTTCCGCAAATTATTACGTATTTGAAAGTGTTTACAGTCTCGTGGATTTCTCTACGATATTTGGATAGCGATGACGACCATTAACGGAAATCACGTTGTTCATACTGTTAAACTACCGGACATTAACAACAGGTTCGGTCATATCATTACCCGGCCCTTTGCTAGTGGTGGCTTTGTTCCTAATTCTATAATCAGGGGTTGGGAGCAAAGTCGCCACAAGCAGAAGCAACCTCAGCCACCCAAGACCGAATCTGCTTCTTTCGTTAGAGCTACTCGAAGAAAGAATGACTATGAAAATGGCCGGTTCACAGATGTGTCTCGGAACCAGAGGATGCATCAGACAGAAACTACCATTAGTAATACTGAAGAGGAAAATGGTAGTTTTGAAAGGGTTTTAGAGATTGTGCCTCTAAATGACCCAAATGACACTTCCTCCACAGACTTAATCAAAATGGAGGAATGTAAAACAGAAAGCTTGGAAAAGCTTCCAGAAATCGTGCCTCAAACCAGTGTAAGAAATGACGCACGCAAGAACGCTTTGTCTTTAAAAGCGTCAAAGAAAATGGGTTATGAGAAACGGGCTGTGCCACAGAGCCAGTCAATGCACCCAAACAAAGCTTCCTCCATAGAAAATGCAAATAAAATGGAGGAAAGCAAAAATAAACGCTTGGAAAGGCTTCAAAAGATTGTGCCCAAAAGCCAGTCCACTTTGGAAAAGAAAGCTTTTTCCGTAACAGCGTCAAGAAAAATAGACGACAATAAGAAGGCTGTACGTGAACGTCAGTGCACAAGCCAGAAGAAAGACGATGCAGAGGTAACGAGCAACGATAAAAAGGTTGTTCCTCAGCTTTTATCCTGCCCGAACAATGCATCCAAGTTAAGTCAGAAGATAACTGAGGATTATAAAAAGAGAAACAGGCCTCTTGCCCCGATTGTTTCCAAGTTTCCAAAACTTGTGCCTCAGAGCCAGACACCCTTTACTATGAGTGTCAGGAAACCTGACTCTCCCCTTATGTACCTTTATAAAAGGGCAAAGGCCGAATCAGCTGCCCGGAGAATGTAGGGGCAGCACTTACAGCCAGTGTGGCTCAGCTGTCAGCCACTCTGGCAGACAATACATCACTGCATGGTGCAAGCTAAACAAAACTGTGTGCAAGATAAAGATGTATTTAAAGATGTATCTCATGTTGTGACAGCAAATCAAGAAAATTAAAGTCATAAAAGTGCAATGCTTACTGTTACCGATTAATTTTATGTGCACAATAAAAATATTTTAACTTTAAGTTACATTTCCTGCGTGGTTATTTATTACATTATAGTCACCATATACAAACGACCAACACCGGTTCTGAATATTTATCTTTTTGTTGTATGTCAGTATTAGTAAATAATCATAAAAAATAAGAAAACAATTTGAAATGATGAGAAATAAGATGGTAAAGATTGTTAGGCGATTTTATCAAACGATATTTGATTTTTGAGGTAAAAAAAAGGTAAAGTTCGAGTAAATATAAATTATTTAAAAGCATTTTAAAAGCTTTATCTAGCGCTCTGCTCATCTCAGTTTGGAGCAGATCATCATCATCCATATATACCTCTGAACAAACTACTAAACACACATTACACTTCCGATGATAACAACAACAACAATAATAGATTAAAGGCCATCTGTCCAGTTCTCAATATACCAGTCGGCTATGTTGCAAGCCGATTTATGTTCCAGGTTGACGAGATGGTTCGGATGCCTCCTATACGTCTTTCAGGGGGTGTTTCAGGTGTGTTCATCTGGAACGAGACCTCTGGACATGGTGATCACCTGTCCCCCATTTTATTTCATCTTCCCTTAAAACACAATTCCACCAAAAAGTTAAAAGGTTGAAAAAAGTTAAAAGCTATAATTATAAAATAAATCAATAAAATTAAAAATGCAAAAAATGATATCTTCGTATAATGATTGGGAAAATATACATAATACGAGTTATAGATAACTCGAAGCTGTTATATATATATATATATATATATATATATATATATATATATATATATATATATATAGTATATATATAATGGGAGACGTAAAACTTAAAAGCTTATTTTCTATAAAGCCCTATAAAAGGACCCGTTGCCCTCGCGACCCAGTCACATAATATCATTTTAAACAAATTATGTAAATGAGAAACGTAATCAGGGGTGGCCCTGTGAAACAATTAAACAACCATTAAACAATGTTCAGCTGTTGAAAATAATTTTTATTTATATACCTTACAGCATAAATGTTGCATTGAAAAGTCATTGCTTATTAATTAATCATTTCATTTATGTACCTAAAGAAAAACCTACCTAGAGATAAACATAATATGCGTATCAGCTTTATATTTTAGGTTATATTCAATCTTTTTTGTATTATGAATTCTAAGGGAGGTTTAGTAACAATAAGAACCTGTAATCGTGATGTGATACAGTAACAAACTTTAAATTGCAATATGCAGCTTTTGGCGCCATCTTTTGACATATACATGTAACTCCATTGCAGCTGGTTCAACTAGGATTGGGTGCCCAATTCTGCTCCTGCAGATATACTGTCCAGCAGAGTTTAGCTCTAATCAAATACCTCTTATCAAATAATCAACCTAAACACCCATATTCTGAGAAATGTCTCAGTGGCTTTTTGTTTATACAATGGAAGTCAATGGTTACCAATATACTTTAAAATATATATATTTAAAATATATTTAAATTCTTTTGTTTTACAAAGAAGAAAAATTACAAATGAAAATGTTTGAAATTACGTTAAATCAATAAATAATGGAAACAATTTCAGTTTTGGGTGAACGATTCCTTTAAATTACACAGAGAGTTTCAGTGGTTTTGTGTCCATAGAATAGGTGCCAGTGTTGTTTGGTTAACAACCATACTGTAAAATAGTGTCTTCTGTTTTTCTTGGAAGCAAAAAAGTCATACAGGTTTGGAATGACACAAGGGTGAGTAAATGATGGAAGAGTTTTTATTTTGGGTGAACTATCCCTTTAACTGTCTGAATTAGATTCTGCTCAACTCCCCTTAGATCATTCAGACATACAGTGAATGTGGTTTAGCTGCCTGACGGGGGTGCAACAATCTATTTGTAAGCTGGTATGCTAAGACCACCCACTAAATGAGGGAAGGGTTTGCTTGATTTGTTTGACACCATCTTCTTGTAGTGCTTTTTCACTGTATGAGGCAAGCTGAAAAAATGACAAATACATAAAATTTCCTGTGCAAGATAAAATAGATAGTTCAACTTTATTTTGTGACACAGCTTAAGTTACTATTTTGATTTTTATCATTTTCATTTACTGCAGTACATGCTGATGACAGCAGAGTGTTTATAATTACTCACAAGTTAGTCATTTAGAATATTATTGTGCAAGTATTACAATTCATAATTTTTCACAGATTAGTCTGTGCATAGAACAATTTTAAAGCTAAATAATGTTATTTCTTCAACAGTCTAGCTCAGGGGTTATAAAACGTTTTAATGCCAAGAACCCTCTGTTATGATGATCCCCTTGTAAGGGGCCTCTTCCTGAAATAAAAAGCTAGACATATTTTTCATTTATAAATGCCTATTAATTCAGAAACTAACTATTACATAAATATTGTTTCAAAGAAGTTTTACAGAGAATACTGCCTCACAACCTTCAGTGAACAAGCTAAAGCTAGCAGTGATAAGGGGAGCTTCAAACTATTCTTGATAGTATGTACACTGCAAAGAAAATGAGATGAACACATTTAAAATATATATATATATATATATTCTAAATTATATGTGGATTATACTTCTATGTCTGTTTATAAAATATAATAATTGCAATTAATTATTATTTTTTATATTCTTTTTTGCCCTAAATCTTTCTGCAGATACTTAGTATTCCCTTGTGACCCGTGTGTCCCGTTTGAAACCCCTGGTCTAGTGCAATTGGACAAAGAAAAAAATGTACATGCTATTGTTGTTGGGAACACATTCTATTTTAAAAGTATCTATAGACATTTTCATGTTATGGTAATCGATGGGTCAGGGTGTAGCATCTAAAAATGTTTTGTTTTTTATATGAAACTGCTGAACATTGTACATTTTATAACCATTGCAATGCACTTGTTAAATGTTTACTTTTTAAAGGTCAACATAGGCAATATAGGTTTTGCTTTTTGAGATAATGGCTTGACAGTAGCCAATGTTACAGTTAATAATGACTCTGAGTGAGAATAGCTCACAATGACAGAATTAATTCATATATGTGAATAGAGATTTTGTGAAGTGCAGGACTTTTGCAGTCCTTGGCATTTATGTGTACACAACCTGAGACCTACATCTCTAGCAACCTACTTGGCACTGAGGTCCACCACTAAATGCTGGTAGGCCATGGTTTTCCCCTTAAAACTGGCTGCTAGCAGAATATCCTTATTGTCGATCGACACAAGGCTAAACCCTCGAGGTGCTAGCATGTTCAATTCCTGGAAGGGCTGGAACCTCTGAGTGAGATCATCCCACAGATAAATCCGAGAGAATGAAAAATCGCTTCCCAGGAGAAGGTACTGCCTCACTCCAACGCTGAACGGATACACAGACATAGACCCACGTGAAGGCAGAGTTTGGATCTCAACAAACCGTTGGTTGTCCCAGCGCAGGATCTTTGAGTCTCCTATGAAGCGTGTGACGCAGAGGTATAGCACTTTCCTCACCCAGAAGTGCTTGACCATCTGCACATCACCAGAATCAGCAATCTGGGACTGGTAGACAAATTGTCGTTGACTGCGGTTCCACTGATACACCACAGGGGGCTGGGAGGCACTAGAGAGTATGAGACGAGGTTTGCCATCCACCTCTAGGAAGTCTATATGAGTGTCTCGGTGCCAGGGATGGAGAGACTGGTGTGAGTAAAAGCCGTTACTGTTCCAACGGTACAGGCTGGTGGAACCTGCTTTGGAGCTGTCGACTACAGCAAAGTACCAGTCTCCTTCAATCTGGAATGTCTCGATAAAGTTGGGTTTACGGACACGGGTGGTGTCAATGTCCTGGATTTTAACGAATCGCAATGGGCCCTCCTCCCATCTGACAACAACAACACAGTCACATCACAAATTATCCTTGGGGTAATAATTCACTAAATGGATGGTGACCCCAAAACTGCAATACTATTTTTTAAGGCTAAATTATTACAATAAACATCAAATATATTGTATACAATTTATTGTGCACATATATTTATATATACATCAAATATCAATATGTAAAGGTCCGCAACAGTCTACAATATAAACAAGTGTGACTTACTTGTAGATATGGGATCCCCCAAAGAGCTGTGCTACAACCATGTAGAGAGTGTTGTTGATAACCACAGGTTTGCAGTAGACAGCAGAACGAGCTAGAAAGCACACACAATAACATTTTAAATGAAACTTTGATCTTGGCAAAGTTTGAGCTTTAAATCAAAGTTTATAGCTTGTATAAAATCTAACACTACAGAACAAATGATTTCTCACAACCAAATTATTTTAAATGAAGCCATGATTTTTATTTTAACCTCCTCTTCAGTTTTAACAAGTATATTACAGCCAGTTAGACACAAGTGTGACTACTTCATAAATGCTACACTCCATCATAATGCCACCAACCTTGTTCTTGTAGCACTGTTGCCTATGGCAACAAGCTCATGGTCCAGTAAAATATCTCTTATTTTACCTGTCCCCAAGCTTGTTTTTATTGAATCTCTCTTAAAATATTTAAGGACAAAAAAATCAAATTGAAGCTCTGTAGTGTTTGACTTACACGTGATGTTGTAGTGTGTCTTAAAAAGCATGTTGACATGATCCCAAATAAACACTGTGCAGATTCCAGTGTTGGGCTGAGCGAAAACCACATACTGGTCATCATTAAACTCGTAGGACTCCACCGACAAAGACTGGAATGAGTATGTCTCATATACTGCAAAATCTAGATTGAAACAGAAGGTTTCATGTCAGAGTTACTGCAGTGATTCACATACACTGCCCTCCATATGTATTGGAACAGTAAAGAAAAAAATGCTCTGTTTGCTGTGATGTCAAGAAATCTTTTGAATATGAGGCAAATGTACAGAATGTGTTCTCACCAAACACAAGACTAGATACTACACGTTCTCTGCTTTTAATGTGTGAACAAGTAATGCAACAGGACACAGCTTATCACTTAGGAACACTGTAAGCCAATTACTTAAGTACCAATACTTAACATTAGACAGAGGGATAAAGCTCTGCGGGTCTTCTAAATTGGTAAACATTTATGTGTTGAAACAAAGCAGAAAAAAAAGCAGAAATGTGATTCCCACTTGTAAATGTAGCTTTGTAGTCTTGGCTTGTTGGTTTTTAGGGCAAAATGTTAAACGCTCTTTCTCTCTCTCTCTTTGTAAGTCGCTTTGGATAAATGCCTTTGCTAAATGAATAAATGTAAATGTAAATAAAACATTTGTTGACTCCACAAAAAACAGAGCAATTTTTATTATAGCAATCTTTGCAGTCCTAATACTTATGGAGGGCACAGTACATGCAAGTACATTTATACACATGCACTTCATCTGCATAATAATTACCAAAAAGGGATACAATCTAAAAAAAATAAGATAATATAATTTGCATTTAGGTTTCTTTATTCGGTACTGCCCTGAAGAAGCTACAGAACAGATATTTAAGATAGTTAGTTAAAAAATGGTAAACATCTGCAAGGATTATGTAAAATTATGTGCAAAACTGTTAATTAACTATAAGTGAAAGTGTGTATTTTTTTGCTGATTTTTAATTGATATGTATCAATATGTATGTATGTATATTATATAATACAGGTAGTAGCAGTATTGAGAAAACAGTAGGCAGTTTCAGGACACTGCTATAAAGGATCACTGATTTCCTGAAAGAATCAAGTCAGCTGATCCTAAGCACTATGTGCCTGTGTGAGGTTACCTGCACTGATGCAGTTGAAGTCACGTGGCGTAAGATCATGGATGCGGCGACCCTGAAACTCAAATGGGCTGGAGCAGTATATGGCTGGAACTGAGGTGTTGGTCTTCTCCATCCAGTCAACCAACCATTTGATTTTACAGTCACAGCGGAAGGAGTTCCCTCGCAGGTCTCTGCAAAAAGTGGAAAGTGACACATCATAAAAACATCCACAAAACATTTGTGTAACCCCTGATCTGTGAGGTATTGTTTAGTACATACAGGTCTGTGAGGATGTCCAGGTGTTTGAAGAGATCTCGGGGAAGAACCTGTAGGTTGTTGTTGGACAGAGATCTGAAGGAGAGAGAAATGACAACTAGCAAATCAGAGGCAAAAAAATAATCTATTAATTCATTTAGACTCCTCCTTTATCTCTTCATCCTTTAATTTAATATAAAAATTAAGAAGATTTGGTGTCTCTGACACGGATGTAACAAAATATCTAAATATTCAAAGAGACCAAAAGTTAAAGTTTAAGGAATTTGCCACTGATAATCCCCTGAACAGAAAATAAAAGGACCACAGCAGTGTTTCAATGACCACAGCAGTAAGATTACAAGTTATTCAAAGCAAATATAGGGAGCTAAATATACTGTACATTTACAAACATATCAATCACTTAAAATGCTAAAAATCTGCCTTTAAATTAATGTCTTGTTACTGTTTGGCTAATGTGCTGGGTGCATTTCAAAACATTTTGGGTTGCATAAGACTACCTGCTGTCTAAAAATGCTGCTATGAGATGCAGGAGCAGGTAATACATACAGATGTGTCAGAGATTTCAGTCCTCTGAACGTGTACTTGGACAGGGCTTGGATGTCATTGTTCTCAATAAATCTGCAAGGAATGTGAGTGAGAAGCATTAAAGATTAGGACTGTAGGCATTCAATAAATAACTGAAGGCACGCAAACATCTTCAACCAACAACCCATTTGTCAGATGGCTGCATAATGGAATATCTGTATATAGAACAGTCAGATAAAAGTCATTAAAAAGATTTAGGAGTGTGCAATCAGAGAGAGAGAGAGAGAGAGAGAGAGAGAGAGAGAGAGAGAGAGAGAGAGAGAGAGAGAGAGAGAGTAAAACATTAGGACAGGGGTATTGATCAAGTACCACATTCCCTACCCCCCAATTTATAATAAGCAGTAAGGATGCAGAGGAATGCTGGCCTTCTTGATGGATTTATGCATCACGTTGAGGGAGACAATTAAGGTTTGGGCAGAGCACGTCTCCCTCTGCAGAATGTGCTGTATTTGTCTTATTAAAGCTGTTAGCTTAATGACATGGAGGTTGTGAGTGTTTTCATTATTGCTAAGAGCTTTCTGCAATAAAGCAAGGAACTGCCCCTCCCTACACTCCCCGGCCCCCTATTCACTCTCTTTCTGCAGTGCTCTGACAGTGCTTTAGTCTGGAAGACAACGTTACCTGCATCTTAAGAGGGATACATAGGAAACAGAACAGTCTGCATAAAGATGAGTGATACAGGCATGCATGCAGTCTCAATTATTAATTTAATTCACAAATGAATATCAAACATTAATTTGCTCTAACCAACTTGTCAGGAAGAAACTGTTTGACCAATCAATTTCAATATTGCAAAGAAATGTAGGACATGACAACTATTACGTGCACAGGAAGGCATAAAAAAATATAAAATCTTTGGTGAATCAATATGAATTTGGCACAGCAGCCTCATCTCGGTTATTTGGTACCACAGGTCCTGGAATTCAGCCACTGAGAAATGCAAACCTCAGATAAAGCAAAAAGATCAAAGGGAAGGAAAGAGAGACAAGCACACAGACAACCAGGAAGAAGAAAATATCATCACACTGCAAGAAATATCAGTATTTTTGTCCTGCTTTCCAATGAAACTAAAACAACTTTAAATCAAGATATATTTACACACATTATATATATTAAATTACTGTTATTATCCCTTTTTCTTGTTTTAAACAAACTTTATTAGGTTTAGGTTAAAACAAGTTCAATTATATACTTGTATACCTATTTACTTTGAATCTATGAGAGAAACATTTTATTTACACGCCAGACTTAGGTTTGGTTTTGGATATTTTTAGGCACTAAAACATCATCTTGTAGGAATACTGGCCTGGACTAAACTGGAGTTTAGATCTTTGGGATAGACACAAAATTAGGCCTACTGTTGCTGGACACCCACAAGATCAGTCAGTCATCAAGTCAGTGATCCATCAGCCACCAACTTATATTCCATCCATCCATTCATCCATACATCAGGTCATGTCTGAAATACTAATCTATATCAATTATCCATCTATCCACTCTCCCAACCATCAACCCAGCTATTTAACCCTCCATACATCCACATATTAGACTATTCCTGCATACATCCATATAAACCAGTGTTTTTCAGCCCCACATGTTGGATGTCTCCTTCATCTAACATTCATTAGCTCATTAGTAGCAATTTATTGTCTGATAAAACGAGATCCAAAATGTCCAGTGCTGGGGTCACTCAAGGACAGGGTTGAAAAACAATGATATAAACTATATAAAACCATATAAACCACATCTTTCACTCTGTATGTCATACATTTCTACTCATGTGCTGTGTTTAATACACCTGGGTTAACATGAATTAACAATGTTGTATTTTTAAATAATGAAGATTAGAGTAATAGTAAGATAACTTAAAACTCACACACATACACACACTGCTTCTGTCTGTCCAGAATGTGTTCAGTTATCTGAACACACAGCATGAGCCCCCCTAGTGGCCACAAGGGCCCTACACAACCACTTACATCGCTTAAGTAATGTCGGCACTGCTTGCACCCAACTTTTTTACGTCCAGATGGAGCAACAGACCCACATTTTTTAACCATTCATTCATCGCTGAAAACATACTTACAGGTACTGCAGGTGTCCGAGGCCAGCAAATGCATCATCAGAAATCAAAGAGAATGTATTTGAATTCAAAAGCCTGGGAAAAACCAAAAAGGACAAAGATGGAAAGAGAGAGACAAATTAGAGTTTGTGCTTTAAAGAACATTATGTTTTTAAAGAGCACCTATTATGCTGTTCTTGATTTTACCTTTACTTTAGTGTGTAATATCGCTGTTTGTACTTGTAAACAGATCTGCAAAGTTAAAATCCCTGGTTACAAGTTTACCCTATTCTTGGACGACAGTGAATGCCTGAGATGTAGTCCTGCAGTTACATCAATAACGAGTTGTAAATGTTACATATTTGCATAATGCCTGCCCACATTGTGAAATGTCCTGCCAAAGGACTTGGACTCAAAATGGTTCCGCAATACCGACACAATAATTACATATAAAAAACTGTTTAGGTCTGTCATTAAACTTTTGGATTATGGTCATGGGCGTTACATTTATGACAAACGCTCAACACATTTGACCAATCACAGTAGATTAGGCCATCTGACAAATGAATGTACAGTGTACAGTGCACTGGGTGTTTGGGGAGAAGGAAAAGCAGAAGGAGCTACAACCAAGCATTTAATATAGGCACACTTTAAGAAAAAGTATGGGTTATTTCAACTTTAAATCACGTATTTCTGACCAACACCAAATAATGTAATTATGAACATTTTTAAGCATAATAGGTGCTCCTTAACTGTCATTGCTATACATCACAAACATTGATGTATACATGATGTAACATTGTTCTAATTATGGTCTTATCTGAAAGGTCAACAAATTATCTCACAAAATTCAAAACACATCACAACAGAAGATGATATATTGATTGGATACCCTTTTTACAGACAGATGTTTCACTTTATCACACTAGTGTTGTGTTAACCCATATACTGTTTATTACTGTTATATTTACTGTTAATTCTGTGGCTATACATTCAAAACAGTGTGTATTTTAACATATATATCAATGCAATTTTGTTATAGACATGATTTGTATCTTTTAAGGACTGTGTCCAATTAATTACAAGAATTTAGAAACAGCACTATCTTAAAGATGGCCTTGCAAAATATGTCTTACTGCCTCATTTGGAATATATAATTACACAATAAATAGCAGAGGCTGAAAGCACATCTAGCTTATTGGTCAGCAACAGTCTTAGACAATCCTAGGGTAATGGATCTACACACAGACATACACAGTGCAGAACAGAGCAGTGCTGCTTCATACCATCTGACTTCTAAATGGTTATTATTTTAGACTAGAACAAAATGATCTGTAAGGATTTCATGGTGACAGCAGATTACTCTGAAACAATACAGCATTTTACATATTACAAACTAAATATATACACGTTTTCAATATTGTACATGATAATTTGCAGGATGCATTTCATTTGTTGACTGATTCAGTGAGTAAGGAACTGACATGCTGTCATTTGAAAACAAACTTGTCTCTGTCTGTCTTTCTCACGCACACAGTGAGCACAGAAAAGCTATTGTTGTGTAAGTGTGGGCAGTCTGTAAATGCAGGGTCTGTCACTGATACGCATCACACTACAAACTGCTCAGGCATACACACACACACACACACACCACTTTCCTCACTGCATATTTTCACAGCTTCAAACACACGAAAAGACCAGTATAGAGAAATAAAGAGAGGGATTCTTAGGTATACAGTACTCACAAGAACTGTAATAGGTGCATATGGGAAAAAGCTCCTTCAGGAATGGTTGTAAAGGCAGTATTCACCATAGTCCTGAGGTGGAAGAAACCGCTATGATTACCATAAGCACAAATATAGCTGTTGTATTTGTCATCTTCCCATACTGACATTTTACATACATGCTACATACATATATGGCAATTTATCACATTTCTGTATGAACAATTTTTTTTATTTTATCACATTGTTCATTTACATACACTATGAATAATTCAGATCAGAAAAGTACCAAAATGCATCTCAAAGATTGGCAAGTTAATTAGACTGCATTACTGAAAAGAAATTCAGCATCTCGAGTTACACACATATATCATAAAGAAATAAAACTCAGCCTGTGGAAAAACAATGTTTTGGTCCCTCAAAATAAAATTCTGTTCTTTACTAAAGTTTTTTTTCCCTTTGCTTCACTGCAGTTTTCATTTGCAATTAGGTTACTAGACATGCAAAAAAGTCCATTAAGCAGACTACCCCACCAAACCTGTCATTATATATGTTTACATCAGTTCAAATTTAAACATGTAAATGTCAGTATAAGATTTGAGAATAACTTGTATTTGAACTTTCAGAAAAGAATAGATTAATATTACTTACTATACTTATAATACTTTGGTCTCTTATTCACACAAAGCTATAGCATAACTTACAAGACTTAGAAAATAGGGCACAACTCAAATGTACTACTTTTATGGTATTTATGGTACTTTTGTGCTTTACAAAACTTAGTCTGCTTTTATATATGTAAAAATTAGTGTAACATTCTTCAATTATCATTTTTGGTTCCATGGAAAAGGTCATAAAAGTTTCGAAAAACACAGGGAAGAGCAAGCAATAGACTATTGAGTCCTCTTAATCTAGGTTGAGTTCAGATAAAATGGGCGATTCATTTGTCAGTCATCTCAATGTCAAAAAGTGCCCCAATTTATCTGAATTCATCCTATATTTTGAGCAGTTTTCTTATACAATTACTCCCCACACCTGGATGGATCTCTCATTAAAGTAGGACACAGATCTTCCTTCTGTGTTATATTCTGAGTCTGAAAATAAGGACACAATTAAAGTACAGAGCTCACTATATAACTGAATAAGAAAGGAAAAGATAAAACCTACAGCTTGTCAAAAATGAAGGCCTTTATCAATATTTCTTTACATATGAGTAAACTTGGCTGTTTAAAAACGTCACATGGCAATAATATAATTTGTCCCCATTCTTTTGGGCATATCAGTCAATTTCTCACTAAAAAATAAAAATAATGAAAACCCTGATGATTTTTTAGTGCATATCAAAGCACATGACAAGATTTATTTCAGATTAAACTGACAAACAAACCTAGATTCTAAGACAACTGTACTATCAGATTCATGGTGATTGTGGATTTGTCCTCATACAGACAGTTTACGGAAAGTAATTGTGTCTTTTGTGTTTTTGTGGTAGTGTCCCAGCAGAGAAAAGCTGACTTCACCCCAGGAGAATGAAGCAGAGCCACATATAGACTTTCTCTCATCTTTTAACAGCTCAGCAAAGCTGATTTAATCTAGTCTAAGCACAAAAATGATAGAAAAAGAACAAAAAAGAAATAAAAATACATGGAGAGGTGGAGGAAGACAATGTAACTACAGTGTCAAAGAGATAGTTCACCCAAGAATGAAAATTACATTGTCCTTCCAAACTTCCATCATTTAATCCTCATGTCATTCCAAACCAATATTTCGAAGTATGTTGGTAACCACACAACGGTGGCATGTGCTGACTTCCATTTTATGGACACAAAATCCCAGTTCTCAAAAAGTCTTATGTGTTCCACAGAACAAATATCACGCAGGTTTGGAATAAGAGGGGGAATAAATAAGGAGGAAAGATATTTTTAAGAATGTTTGTATGAAAGCAGTTTTGGGGCACCTTTGACTTCCGTAGTATTTTTCCCTACTGTGGAGATCAATGGTGCCATAAAACAGTTTACAAACATTCTTCTAAATATCTTCCTTTGTGTTTAGCAGAACAAGAAAATGTATATAGGTTTGGAATAAATTAAGGGTAATTAAATGATAACAGAATTTTCATTTTTCTGTGAACTATAGTATAAAGGTGTTTTAAATGAAGCCTGGCCTCAGTTAGCTCCCACTTTATAGTCACAAGAAAACCCTAAAGGAATCCAGTGACTTCTGATATAATGGACTACTCAGATGTCCTATGGCCAGCAATCAATACTGGGGCATTTTCAGAACACAGTTCAACCTTAATATAATATGGTTTTGAACTAGTTTTGGGAAACCATTATACAAATCCACTGCTTAGAGAACTGCCCAAAGCCACAAAACATTAAGGCGCATTTAATATCCTGCAGTATATGTTTGACCAATGCATGTGATCCCTGAAGTTCAAATCTATATGCTTCACATAGCCAGCACCATGCTATACCAATTGAGCTATAGAAAAACTTTGCAGCTTTGAGATGTAACCTTTGTGACAACTTGTTACAACTAGCCCAAATTTCCATACACTAACTATTCAATGTAACACTGCAGCAAAAACTGGTTTCTTGGAAAGTTAAATAAGTCTAGGACTGGAAACAAGAATAGTGATAAAGTACATGAACAAATTTACTACATGAATGTAAAGAGAAAATGACAATAAATAGGCTAATATACGATCACATCAGTGATTATCAGTACTCACAATGAAATGATTCCTGGTGGGAAGCTCTTGGGAATAGCTTTGGTATCCACGCAGAAGGCGCTGTCTTTAGTACAGGAGCAGGTTGCGGGACACCGTGGGGTTTTGGGTGCTCTGCGGCCCACTGCAAACCCAACCATACAGAAAAGCAGCACCCAAACAGACAGTCGCCAATCCGGCCATCGCAGCCTCTGCCTGGGTCTTGCGTCCACCATCATCAACACCTTCTCTTCTTCTTTTGGCTTCTCTCACTCAGAAAAGACAGATGGCTGAAGAAAAGGACGAGATGCTGTTCCTGTTAGGAAACCTGCAGGAGACACCTGGAGAGATGTAAAATCCAGAAGGTGAACAGGAAAGCTCAGAGAAGGCTGACAGAGCGAGAGCGACAAGCAGCCAGTCACAGACAGGGTGGGCAGTGACTAGTGTTCCCTGGGTGCGTGTTTGAGTGTGTATTGGATTTTCTCTCTGTGGTCTGCAGTTCCCTCTCTCTCTCAGCGGTGCAGCTGTCAGAATACAGACTGCAGGACTGTGTCAGCCAGTACTGCTGTATGCACATAGTCAGCCTCAGACCAGAGTGCAGCAACGCTGACACTGAATTATTAACACTCACATGGACTAACACTTAAGAAGCAGTAGTGAACCCAGCATAGGGTGGGGAGCCAGGCAATTACAGGCCTGGAAGAGGGTACTGTATAGGTAGGGGTGTCGGACAGGTCAGTGGAGGTTAAATAAAGTACAATAGGAACACTCTTTACCTGTGCACTGCATCGCGAGTGTAGGAGAGCATGAAAAGGGAAAGAACTCAACAACTTACTGTTTTGATTGGCTGTGATTTGGGGTTGATCTTGACCCCTTCTCATTTACAGATAAAACAGACAATTAAACACTTCATGAAAGTCCACATAAACCATCAAAAAAGAAGTCATTAAATGCAAGATAAAATCAACGCTTCACTGCGAAAAGGATGAGCAAATGCTTTGATCACATGTCATATGTCTGGTCAGGATATAGCATGTGTACTATTGCAAGAGGAAAATTCAAGCAATGACAATGCATAAAAAACACTGATATACCAGTGCACAACCAAGAGTTAACAAAGGTGTCATAAACAGTATCAAGCTTGTTTAGGAAAGGTGTGATTTTACTTTTCTTAGCAATTGGACATATGATTTATGACTGGATCTGCATTGATATTAGGACACACTGCAGCACTGCTGGAAAGCCGAATGCAGCTACTAACCGCATTTTAAATACGTGAACAACAAACACTTCTGTAATCTTTACAAACCAAAATCTAAACATGCTCACATTTCACATCTAAAACATACCAAAGGAAAACAAACTCATTAACTCTTTATTTTACAGTGTCCTTGTTACATGTACTTACTATAGTAGTAACAGTAATTTATGCATAATTACATGCAACTAACCCTAACCCTATGGTAAGTATAGTCGGTACTTAAATGTACAATTACACTATAACTAGGACATTTTAAAAGAACATTTTGTCACTTTTTGGTCTAGCTAATAGGTCTAGCTAAATATCTAGCTAATCCTAATAAAAGACAAGATTTCTACATTTTTTGAAGAAAAAGTAGTGCCTGCCAGTGCAGAACTCATCTCAGCTATGCTAGGATGTTGTGGGTGGATGCCAAGCATCGCTATGCGGTTGCTAAGGTGTTCTGCATGGTCTTATGTTAAGAATCTGACAATTTTATCCAATATTGCTATGGTTACTGCTTTCTATCATAAATTCTAAGTTAAGACCTGCTGAATTCAGCGTTCTAAATAATATGCTAACTAAAACTGCGAATCACCATGGTTACTAAACAGATAAGGATGACAGATAAGAACTCTGAGTTAGAATATTTTTATAAAATGCCCTTTGGTCCCTAAATATGTCTCAGGCCCATCCTTGACTCTATGTCTTGTGATATTTTTTGCTATATTGCCATCTGCCAGACTGCCAGTTCAGGTGTGATCAAATAGAAAAGAAACATTACAATTTTCCTCAGCAAACCAAGCAATTTAAGGTGCCATTAAAGTAGCATCATGCAGCAAGTATAATACTCACAGTTGGTGTGCGGTCAGCATGAGTAATAGTCAAAATATTGCTCAAATATTGCTTTTATTAAAAGTACTACTACTACTATACTATTCCATGTTAGAGTCTCATTATAGAGCATTTAAAACTCTTACTAAAAGGGGATGATACAAAACAACATTCTTTTAATTAAAAACAGTAAATGAAAAATGTTTGAGTCAGTGTTCAGATTAATTTGCGAAAGTGAACACTAGAGGGCATTACAGCACAAGCTAACAGCAAGTGAGTCATTGGTACGTCCACAGAATGAAGAACAAGACTTTTTCTTTTTTCTCCCTTTCTTCCTCCTCTCCCAGTCATTCTGTTCTTGGCAGGGCAGTAGTGCAGTGGCAGGCACAGCTGTCACCAGCTGACACCACACACATAAGACTATTCAACTAGCCAATGTCACAGGTACTTGAATCAACAGTCCTTCTTTTCACTCCGAAACAAGCCCAGGGTGAGGTGGGCTGGATACCTGGCAGCATGTGGTGTGTCCCTTGAGCAGAGGGAATTAGAGCCAGAACATGTGTTTGTACATCCTCTCTTATTCACATTGCAAAGTCAGCAGTTTTCCCACAGGCATAGCATTACCAGCTGTGCTTCTGGAGCTGAGCCCTTCGTTCACAGTTTCTTCTTTTCTGCAACCTTTATGGTGCCAGAGGTTTTTATGATATTTTCCCCCCGGTCCTGTGAACAGTACTGGGTAAAACTCAGATTCACTTTCAAATTCTTTCTTTCTTTCTTTGTCTGTCTGATTGACTGTCTGTCTGTCTATCTATCTTCCTTCCTTCCAGGTTAACAAAATAACTTATCATGTAGCCTCTGTCTGATACTGGTGCCAAGGTTTTTTTTAATACCCAGGTCCTTCGATTTCACTTGGTTAAAATGCCAAAGTCACTGTTTTCTTTCTTCCTTTCAGGTAAAGTAAATTACTTGTCATTTATGCCTGATTTGGACATCCTTTCATTCATGAGTCATAACTTCCGTTTTGTCATTCTGTGAAGCAATAACTTCTAGGGGCTTCGTGATGTTTGGAAAGCTATCAGCTCTCATGAATTACTGCTGTGGCTCATACATGTTGATTCATTTTAGTAGATAGTAGAACAGTAGATAAAAACCTTATTGAGTTTATATCCCAAACCCACTTCCCGAATTCATCCCGTTGCCAGGCCCAGTGAAAGAGTGCCTGTGTGCATTTCCCTCGCACATCTGTTGGAGTTTCTCCATCCTTAGAGTTTGGCCAGTGAAGGACTCAAACAGGAAGGTCTATGTTTTCCATCTTAGTTCAGGTATAATGTTTTTGGCTTCTTTTAAGGATATGCACTTGGATGCGATTTGAGTTGGTTCGAAAGCACAGCTTGGTTCATTCAAATCATTTGCATCTTTATTTTGGGCAGACCGAAGTGACTAACAGGAAAGGGCATATATACTCTATGGCTGCGTTTACACTGCAAGTCTTAATGCTCAGATCCGATCTTAAGTCCATATCCAATATTTTGTCCCACCTGTTTACACTTACTGCTTACACATCTCCCAACCAAAAACCTCAACAGGCAGCAAAAAAATACAAATCTACAGCAAATCATATCAGCAAATCACAAGACTGCTACAACCACTGTTTCAAGTGCCACAAGCCAGAAAGTGTACCAGCAATGATCAGACCTCTTCAGCAGCAGGGGTGGAAAGATTAAAAAATGCACTAAATATTACTTCAACAAACATAATCAAATGTATTTAACAGAATTTAAAGTATTTTTAATAATAAATTTAAATTACCGGCATTTACAGCAGTGTTTGTCTGTTGTGTTTTAAAGTAATGACTTCCTTAAGATTAATTGGAATGTTTTTTTCTTTTTCCTTTCTTTCCTTGGCATTCTGTGAAAAAATGTTGATATAAATAGACACATCAATAATACATCAAATAAAAATGGGGGGATAATGATTTTTTTTACCTTACCAAACACAACAGTGGGGATCAGCAAGGCAACCATGTTCACATTTAGTTTTTTTAATGTTGTAAACTTTATGCTTGTATTATATAGATGAAAGTCCTAGATATTATGAAATCAGATATATAAATTCTTAAAATGTTATATAGTTTGAAATTGACTTAGAATTAATTTCACTACAGACGTAGCCTATTTCCAAAGCTAATGACACAAGGACATGCTATAGACTGTGGTAGCTGAATGCCCTTGGATAAAAATAAATTAAATGTTATTGTCAGAAATGCGGCAGCAATCGAGATATACTCGATTCTAATTTAAAGTAAGCAAAACTCACATACCGACGCATTAGCTACTTTTACATAAGCACAGCAAAAGGATAAATGTACATTTTCCGCTTTACCTCTTGTTTGTGTAATTTGAAGAGTCGCGGCTAAAATACTGCTGCATAGCGGTGTTAAAGAAACCCCGCCTACTGCTCCACCCCTGCCAAAAATCATTATCGCTCACCTTGAACTTGTGTGATAACAATATTTTATTTATTTATTTAATTTCATTTTATTTTATAAAGGCTGATAAACGCAGGGGTGTTCAGCCGAAATGTACGGTACGTTGTGTGGGTAAAATTCAGTGTCATTGAGCGCCATCTATCTGACAGGCGTGTTAATAAGTTGAAGGCGATCAATGATTTCGCATCGCTTCACTGCGTCGCGCTCAATGTAAAAAGCCTTTAAGCTTAATCATCACTGATTATAATGAGTTAGATTGTCTTTTGTAGCGTCGCTTTGTGCCTTTCGAGCCCTTTATACACATTATGAATTTACTGGTAAATTACTGGCGAATTACCGTTAAGGGATCATGTGTAAATGGGACCTTTAGAAAAATGAAAAGTTAAGCGGTCCTGTCAATTTATATAGAAAAATAGAGAAATAAAAGTGTGCTTTGAGCGAATCGGAACATTTTGACTCGCATGATGCGTTTACTGTGCGCTGTTTACAGAAGTCAAAGCAGAGATCTAACATGGCGTCATTGGGTCAAAAGCAACTACGTGATTGTAAACGTTTTTAAAAAACAAAACAAAAACAGCGCATACGTCGTGGTTAAAGACATCACAGAGTTACCGGTATTTGGTGTGAATGATACCATTAAAAACACATTTGTATATTTACCAGTAAAGGCATTCTGGTAATTTGCTGGTAAATTACTGTGTGAAAGGCTATGATACGTTTCTCTAAAGATCTCGGAGGAAGTATAGCAATATACAGGTACAAGATATTTGTATTTAGTGTCTGTAATGTGCATTTATAGTCGTTAAACAGCTGCTTGGCTCCTCATCTTGTTAATAAAAAGGTAATTTTAGGATTTTTACATCATGTCAGGTCGTTATGTGGGTTGCACAAACTGTCAGATGCTCAAAGCTCAAGATATTTGTCGGTGATTGTCGACATCAAGATAGATGTTCGATTAGCCGAGTCTGTCAGCTGATCAGATGCTTGGTTTGCCATGGAGTACTCACCTCACCACACCACACCAGGGTAGTGTGAAGTCAATATTAATCACCCATACACATCAAGGCTGATGTTAAGCATGCATTGTTGACATGTTGTTGATGTTTTGTTCGCAACACCCAGTCTGGGCCTTTTCCTCCTGCATCCAGGATTATTTTGCAGCAAGTAACACAGAAATGTATTGCATGTATATTAAAATATGCTTAAAACTGAAGGGTCTCTGGTATAACTACTAGTGTGGTAGCAGCAGGCTGATGCTTGCGAGAAAGAGTCAGTGTCTGTTATTTTTTTAATAAACACTACTAAACCTGATATTACAAATTTAAAAGGTAAAATGAAGAAAATTAACTGTGCTGCAACACAGTCTGGGCCTTTTTCTTTTTGCCTCCATCTCTATATCTGTATTATTTTGCAAATATGTAAAAATAATTTTTTTGCATGTATATTATAATGTGTTTTAAATTTAAATTGCAGTAGTTATGATCTGTATAACTTAGTGTCAGTGCAGTAGTGTCTGGTATAACTTTACCTCTGAGATAGCAGCAGCTTGATGCTTGTGAGATGGAGTCAGTACCTGAGGAGGCACAACCTGGGCTGGTACGGTTACTCTATGGGGACATAAATGCCTGTAAACACATAACAATATTGTTGTTTCTGTAACTGTTTCTGCAAACAATAAAGCACCAAGAAATTGATGGTAATTAAAATTAAATAAAAAAACAGCTACACCAAATATTAAAGGTCAATGCAAAAAAAGAGACTCTGCTAAATGTTCTGTAAAACAGAACTGTACACGATCTCTATGTCCTTAAATCTGCCGTCATTGTTTTGCTGTCAATAAAACAGAGATTTAAGCATGTATAATAAATTACTTTTTAAATATAAGACCAAATTATGATTCTAAATATAAATACTAGTTATGATCAGGGCTTTGGTATAATTCTACTTGTGAGGTAGCAGCAACAGGATGGTTGTCAGGGGCTGAGTAGGCACAGACTGTGTGAATATTGGCAATGACTATAAACAGATGAATGTTTATAAATAAATATAAAAAGTACTGTAAGAAGCGTTTTATGCCAACATTCCAGCACCAATAAATTGCTGTCACTGAAAAAGTAAAAAAAGATCACAGTTAAACCGAATATTACAAAAGTTAAAGCAAAAAAATAACTTCTTGAACAACAGTATTATACTCAATTTTCATGTCCACAAGTATGCCATCTTTAAATATTGTATCAATCTGATTCATTCTATGACTTTTACTGTACCAATCCTCTACTTTTATTACCACTTTTATTACCACCATATAAAAAATGTTGCTAAAAGATGCCCCTTTTTCTTCCTGCCTTTAACCTCTGTAAGCAGTACAGCGAAGAATCACAGGGTCATCCTTACCTCCAGAAAAATGTCCATGAGTGTCCATCTGAGATTTAGTGGCAGGTGTGAGAAAAACCTGCCATGTCACCAACATTAGCAACAGGGTTTAAAATTAACATTTTTACTCACCAGCCAATTTTCCCTGAAATATAAATGGATATAAATGGAATGTATGAACTCTGCACATCATGCGGCACAGGAGGAGTGGAAACATTGCTGACTTTACCCGCATGATTGTCAACTCTGGCTGGGCTGAAATCTGATTACACAGGCCCAGACACAGTGTCAGGGCTCATGGAAGCATCGCTATCCATGCTGCTGCCCACAGACTAAGGAGCCTCAATGGATTTGAGACAGGTTAGAGCTGTATAGGTCTGCTCAGATCATAATGTTGTGTTTGTTTTTCATGTTTACAAATAGGATTATGATTCAGACCTGAGAAAGCCTAAGCTGTTAGTTGGCCAAAGAATGGCTGACCAACAACAGATGGCTTTGCTCGCCACTTCAAAGTGATCACAGAATCCATGGCCCTAAGTAAATCTGAATCTGTAGAGTCACACTCCAAAACTGCTTTGAACTCTGGAGAGTGTCAAAACTAAGCAAGTGTTCATCAAACTATAAACTTTCCAGAGAGCACTGCCTTATGACTGCTCATAATTATTCTTCGTAGTGATGCAATAGTTACAACAGTTTTACTGCTCATCAATATTCATGAAAATTCATAAGTAGTCTGTTTTATTGAAATGTTCTTGTGTCTTGTTCTCTATTGTGATTTATTGCTGAGAAAAAAAAAACATTAAAAAATTGTTAAAGTACCATTAAGCTATTTGGCATTGCTTGTAATTGTTTAGATAATGGCGAAGCAAATATGAATCAATAATAAATACATTAAAGGCCTAAATTAGATATCCCAAGTGTAATGCTGCAAGATACCTAGCTATGAACGCAGACAATCTGAGCCTAAGATCTCCATGTTTAACCAGAAATTAGTTTCCAACTAATATCTTATGTAAAGGTGCAGACATTTTCTCTGATGTTAGTAAAAAATGTAAACAATAATTCAAGTAATGTCTACACAATCATTATACTTTTATTATACATTATAGCCATTTAATAATCATTGCTGTTTATAGGTTGGTTTGTTTGCTGTTTTTAAATGTTGTATTTGTATTTTTGTTGGTAATATGACGTGCAGGTTTACCTAATGTACGGTTTACGAGTTAAAGTGAGTTTACAACATAGATTTAAATTAGCATTTTCTCTAGTAGACATACTTAAAGCTATATCACAATAGTGTTCGACTTGAAAAAATGCTACACAGACCAGGCTGTGTATGACATTAAAGTATCACAAGAGTGATTTGAGAGCAGATGGCTCTCCATCTCGCTGTACTGTGTAAATTTTAATTTGCAAACCTAACAAATGGATTTAAACCTGAAATACAAAGTGCTGGATACTAGATTAGCTCCCAAATGTAAGTTGTTTAACACAATAGGACTACCTTTTTTTTTTTACTTAAGACTGATATAAAGAAAATGAGAGAGAGCATTGCTGTGGTGATTTATAACACATTTCATTGACCATATGTAAGCCCTGCAGTCTTACTGAGGAAGACCTGTGTCCCATTTTGAAGTTAAATAACAGGAGTGCTGTCATGCAATTTAATCTAAACCCAATTTAATCATGGAGAATACAAAGACATATGCTTTACGGTTTTGTGATATGATTAGAGAGATTCAGGCAGACATCGGTCTACTGAGTCATTTCTTCCTTTATTACACAAATCATGAGGCCCAGATTGAAGTAACCTAGGCTGCCCCTGTTTAGTCTACTCTCTCTAATGATTGAAGTAAAAGATGAAGTCAGGGGATTGCAATTTATTAATTCTGCATGTCAATATTTTGTACTATTCTAAGTACCCTGTAGCAGCTAAGGAAAATTCAATTCTTTAAAAAGTCACTGTTTGAAATTACACAAAGGTAAATAGTGGAGGAAATTAAAATGTTTGAGTAAACTGTTTGCTGAGATATTGTAAAAGGTTAATAATTTGCAGAATAACTTTAGGAACAATTAAGTTTCCTTGTGTTGGGAATTAATTTAGGGATTAACTTGGTCAAGGAGAAAATATTGCCACATTATCATGAAAATGGTCTACATGATTATTCTGTTTATGATTCAGAAATAGTAAATGTAGAATTAGCCAGAGGCCAGACATTTCTAACTGTAAAATTATACAGTGTCTTTCTCTGACACATATTACCATCTGTTTAGACACAAAATGTAAGTTTAGCCAAAGGGCTAATGCTGTAAAACAAGTTGACAGGCCAAGATTATTTAGCCCCACCTAATGCGTGTGAGTGTGTTGCGACTAACCTGTGGAGGAAATGCAATCTATTCAGAGTAAAGTAGAGCACAGCCTCAGGGCAACAGGTGCATTATCTGGGGAAGTGTTGTCTAGAACAATTCATTTTCCCATGAACATTCATAAAATTGTTTGAAAAAAGCACCAAGATTTACCTTAATTGCTCTGATAATTGCAACATCATTTAAACTCTCTTATATATTGTTCTTATAAATTTTATTTTTATATTTTATATTATTTTATTTTCATTTTCATTTTATAGATTCAAAAGAAGTTATTATCATTTGAATAATTTGTTTTAAGGAAACATTTAAGAGAGCTCAAAGACTTCATATTTGTCTGAATGTTACTTTTGTATGCAATAAAGATTTGTGAAAATCTGCATGTCAAATGTCTAATAGTAAATCTCATCACATTCTTTAATATTTGCTCTGTTTTTGCTGTCTTAGTACAAAATATGTACAACTAAGTTTTTTGGCAACCAGGCAATGGTCAGAGGTCAAAGGGGTTTCCATTCATTTGCATAATAATTTTGTGTGGGTGTCATTATATCTGATCCTGTCACATGTAAAATGCATCTTTCTATTTAATTGCTATTTCCATTCTTGCAATGCTTTATTGTTTCTCTAGCTTTTCTATTTTTTCCTCACACCATTCTTTTGAATGAAGTGAAAAAACAGGAAATAACAAACAATGCAAGACTAAAGATTGACTGACAGGTTGAGGCCCTGAATGCCCTATATGTCGCTTCTATCCCAGTGGTTAAGTTCCATATGGACTCCAGTCAGCAATACAGACACACACACTTAGTCAAGGGGTCACTGCCTCAAAACAGCTCTAACCTTTGGGGAAAAGGTCAACTTGCTTTACATCTGTCAGACAGTGAGTGGTGCAACCAGACATTCTCTTATAGAAATATAGAGGACAATTTATGACCAAGTCACAACTAAACTTTGAAAAGATCACAGAGGTTTAAACAAATGCTTTAATTTAATCTGTACTTAAAGACTGACCATACAACAACATAGGTGTACTAAACAATAGTTACTATGAGTAGGAAATGTGCATTACATAAAAGAGGTGCAAACAAACCTATAAAACATTTAGGAAACAGCCATCAACCCAATATCAACACCTCAACATGTAACAAGTATTGTTCCAGTAGCTTTATTCCAAGCAAGAATAACATTTTACTATTTGTTCACATCTGAAATGAACAAAGAAATCTGCAATAGAATATTTATCTGGACTTATCTCTATTCTCTACAAGGCCCTCATTTAGAGGCAAGCAATCTTAATGTCTTAGAAGATTAGAGATCCCTAAATACTTGCTTTATCTTCAAACCTCACATTTCCCTTTTCAGAAAGTGAAGATACCAGATACCCTGCACTCCACCCACTAACTGAAGATGCCCCATTACAGACAGGGATATCAGATTCCTCATGGACAGCTTCTTGAAGGGACTAAATAAAGGAGAGGTACATATACATGTGGATACATGTGCATCTTCGGATAACCCTTGCCTTGATAATGTTATACAGACGTCACAACCTGTTGCCATGACTAAATGCTGAAGTGATGTGAAGTATATTAGGGAACATAATGTCAAGATGTCGTCCAGACACCAGTAAAAAATATTTAACACTGCTGAAAATAGAAGTACTGGTAATATTATTTTGACCCTTTCTACAACTTGGTAGAAAGTTGTAGAATACTCAAATTATTCAATTTCCTCATTTTTTACATAAATGTTAAGTGCCTTTATCATGCTCACCCATGCAATCCTGCATTATATAGTATATATGTATGACATAAGATGCTTTATTGATTTTCTTGGCTGCTTGTAGTAGTTTGGCCCCAGCACTGTGTACTTGCCCTACATGTAACACTTAACGCTTAGAAGAACTTAGGTTACCTCGGATTCCTGTCAATTTGGTATGCTCAAGACTGAAATTTTGCTGACATTGTTGAGTTTACACTTACATGTTACTGACGTATCCACATTCCACCATCTACCCAATATGACAACGCAATTCACTTAACATCTTTCACATTTACCCCACCATTACTTACTGACACACTTCTCTTGCCTGTGTGTAAGCTGTGGTAAGCCTCTGTAGTAAGAATAAAGATGGAAAGAACAGGTTGTTGTTGCCAAATACAATTCAGTCTCTAAATCAATACAATGAATACAAGAAAAGGGTTAACAAGTTAATCTATTATTAGAGTTAGCCCAAACATGTAAATTCTGTTATTTACTGGCCCTCATATCATGAAGGTTTGTATGAAAACAAATGGAACACAAATAGAGATGTTGAGCACACTGTTCACAATGTTTTTTCTAACCATTGAAAGTGAATGGTGGCCTGTGAAGTTTGAATAATATTCCAAGATTACTGAAATATTACAAAGGCTTTGTGTGATGAACAAGCCAAAATATACTCCCTTCTTCTTCTGCTCTCAAACTAAACACGGTGTCATTAAAATCTGGACACAAGACAACCACTGGCCTTTGGTGCCAGTTGTAACAATGTCATTTTTGTAGTGATATTCCTTTTGTAGTTCATTTCAGACATTTGATGGAGGGAGTTATCAGTGCATATCTGCGTTTCACACAAATCTCTTATATAACATGAGGAGACTTGCAACGTAATGCATGACTATTGTATGTACTATTATGGAGCTTTATTGGAGCTTGACAACCCCTGGTCGTCATTCACTTTCACTATATGGAAAGAAAACCTGTTTCAACACCATCTTTAACACATTCAATTTCACATTGGACTACTCAAAATAAAACACAAAAGGGTTGCCTAGAAAATAAAAGCTGATACATTTATTGATGAATTTGAGCTGTAAATTACTAAACTGCAATGCAACAATTTCAATTATAAGGCATGTGGTTTAAGAAAAAACAAACATACAAATGTTTCAGTAGTCCATATCTGTCTGACCTGCGTTACTTCTCTTAGAACAAAACAATGTACCGCAAATTAAAATTTACTGCAAATGTCCTATAAACATATTGTACACTGGAAACAAGACAAACAGCAATAAATTTAAACGGCTGTACGCCTGGTAACCTTCAAATGTAGTCTTCAACCGTATAAATCAAGCCCGGTACTTTTGTCTTGGCTGCAAGAGCATGAGCTGGTACTGTCCAAAAGGCTTCACTTGGCTGCATCAAGCCTGTGTGTTGTGGAAGTGATGCATCAGCCATTGGCTGGGAGCCAGTCATCACTGGTAACAGTGGCTTTAGTCTGATGCATTTGTAGCACAGCACCTTACTAAGCAAGGTCTTTCACACCACTATAAATAAAGCATTAACGGTTGCACACAGCTTTCAGCGGTAGCTGGCATTTACGAAGTAAGCTATGCATTGTAATATTTCATCAATGCTGCTAACCTACACTAAATGAGAGTCAGTTTCGCTGTAAACACAATTTACATTGTAAACTTGTCAGCAAAATATTTACAAGGTTGTTTATGAAGTTTTTCAAACTGTGAAAGGTTTCGTGATTTGTTTTTTAACAGCATTTTATTGGACGTCATCCTTCTAGTGTAACATAAATGATGTGCAGGTCTTTCCCATTGTGACAAAGGCACCATTGCTTTAAACGCACAGACATTTCATTACATTAAATCAAAATGTTTATAGCATCTCCCCGAGGTACATTCGCTCCAAAGATATTTGGGCGATATCCATTTACATTATCTGAACTTTTTTCCTATGACCATCGAAAAATGTGTCATAAAGAGCAATGATTCGTATGAAATATGAAGAGAACAATGATAAAAAGTAGGCTAGTTGACTTTTCAACAATGATAGCCTATATATATATATATATAGCTTAACTGGGACATTGTACTAAGTACCATTTGAGATAGCAGCAGTTCTGAGCCACTTCTGCCAGGCTGCATCAATGATACAGAAAGAAGCAGTAACAAAACTGGCCATATATCAGCTCTTAATAATATAATTTCCTCTACAAATCTTGTGGACGTTTCACTGTCCCATTCAAAAAGAAAGCTACACTTCAAAAAGTTCTACATATACGCATCCTGGTACAAAAAGCAACATAATTCAAATAGTGTAATAAAAATAGGGGTTGAGTGTAAATATATATTCATATTTATACATTTCTAGCTATATTTACAATAAAGGCTGTCAGTTAGATGTGTGCCCGTTGTTTAAAGTCATTTGGGCCAATTGTTTAGTGAAATACATTTTAAGAATTTGGTCTGAGCAACAGAAGAAATGTCCTTATCACCAATACAAAAAAAAAATAAAAAATTCCAAAGACCCCACAATCTGTCCAATAATTACGGTAATTTCTTTAAGGTTTTGAATAAAAAAGGAGGATTCTTAGATGGAAAAGTTCTTCACAAATATGCACGACTCTCCACTCAAGTGCCCTATAGCTTTACTACAACAACAACAACAGATACATGGGGCTCTGTAAGTGACCAGTTTGTTATCTTCCAGCTGTATCATCACAAGATCTCCATCCCAAGCATTTCCACTCTAGGCAACTCTGTAGTGTGCTATGTGGCAAAGCATTATCTCCTAAAGTTCATGGGTTAAGTCCAGCCAGGTAGCACACTGAAGAGTAATAGGTTATGGGTGGAAGGTGTGGGAGCTCAGCGCTTTTTAAACGGCACTCCGCGGTTGGGGTGGAGGGGGAATTTGGGCAGGCAGGGTTCATCAGCACTGGGATCATGGGAGAACACAGAGTCTTCACCAGAGGAGCAGGTAGAGCTGCGTGTGTCAGGGAAATTCGGGGAAAATTGGTCCAGAGACACAGACAAGTCCAGATACTCCTGAAATTACAAAGTACAAAAATTTGAACTGCATTGACATATGGTGCAAAGCTAAGAGCAGATGATTTACCAAAACAATTAAATGACCAAATATCTCTCTCAAAACAGCTGTCTAAAATACAAACTTCATCATCAAACCAGCAATGACTGCAACAAACTGGGTGATTTCTGTGATGTCACACTGTAGCTCTTCCCACAGTACAATCTCATTGCCTTCAAACAGCAATAAATTAAACATCAAATTCTGATTTGCTGATTGTTTTGCATTGTATAGCATTTTTGCCTTAAGTTTGGAAAGACAAATTAATTGTGGCTGAAGGTTTTACATTGCATCTGGTACGAACAATATGCAAAATGCAAAATCTCAGAAATCTCTTTCAAAAATTCTCTTGCATTCTAATAAAAAATGTAAAAGTCCAAACATACATTAAGCATAAATAGTGGGAATATTCAGAAGTTACATTTTATAGGAACTTAAGAGTCTTACACTGAACTGAGCGTAAATGTTTACATTTTATGCAAACCAATGTGTTTTCACAATAAAATGTAATTGGAAAACAGCCTTCTTTCAAGTTGTTGAAAACCGTTTTGCGCAATTAAAATATTGATGCAGTTTCTAAAGGACTCACCTGATTGGACGTCATAGAGAGGGTACGGTCTAGATCTTCCACCAGCTGTTTAAAAGTGGGTCTCTGAGATGGAACAGCATGCCAACAATCTCTCATCATCATATACCTGTCAAAATACACCCAAAACGTTCAACATTCTAATAGCAACAACATCAATCATGACAAATGTTATTTTACTTAAACAGAGATATTACAGTTCATGGGTGCAAGTGGAGGGGCGATCCATGCGGTGGCCTTCCTTCAGCAGTTTAAAAAGTTCCTCCACAGGAACACCTGGGTATGGTGAGCCACCAAGAGTAAAGATCTCCCACAGCAACACCCCAAATGACCACCTAACACATGATGACACCATCAGAGTAGTCAACACTACCAAGCAAGACTTGTATTTTGTATTCAGGTAAGACTGAGAAAACTTTAAACGTACACATCACTCTGGTGGGTGTAAATGCGATCAAAAAGAGCTTCAGGTGCCATCCATTTTACTGGTAAACGACCCTGTGGAAAACACGAATACTTTATAAACAAACTTATCAGCTCTGAGATTATGTAACAGTTTCAGTCACCTTCTATGACTGAATCAATGTGCTTGCGGGCAACAACAGTTGTAAGTGACGCTGCTTAAATATACAAACCCTGATGTTTGTCTGTGAAAAATAAAAGTAAAAGCTGAGACAAGTTTGCTCACTGAGTAAAAAACTAACTGGCAATCAGACAACAGATTACAAACATTTTTTTGAACAGCAATTTATAATAGTCTTGTGTCTAATGACGCTTACATTGGTGGTCTTCTTGTAGTAATCAATATGATGGATGTCTCGGGCAAGTCCAAAGTCTGCTATCTTCATAACGTTATCTTCAGTTACCAGGACATTACGCGCAGCCAGATCTCTATGAATACACTACAGAATGAAAACACACAGACACATGCATTATTTAAGGAAACAATTCATCAAAGTCTTAACAGACCTGGCTTAAGACAACTCTCAAGACAAGCTTTCCAGTCATACACTGACAGTCAAAAGTTTGTACACACTTCTTCATTTATTATAATTACTGTCTTAAACATGTTATAATAGTATAGTTAACTACAGGTAAAACTTCACAATAACATTAAATAATTCAGAATGTTCAAAACATTAATTAATGCATTAGATATCATGAAATAATGACTTCATTAACTTCATTACAGCATTTATTAATCTAGGTTAATTTATATACTGTTATTCTGCTCACTCAACTTGACCGGAACTACTTACATTAAAAACATATATCGTCTCTTTCCTCATGAGACTTTGGAATTTGTTACAAATGAGACAGTTAAACAATTCAAATTGATATTATTTACTGTCCAATTATTTACTTACGTGGCAAGTAGGCATGTATTAAGCAGGATAATGTACATTGTCATTAGTTATCGCAAAATAAAAACCCCTTCAGGGTGATACAAGACCCCTCTGCTTGTGTCTGGGTTTATTTCTGATAACAACCGGCTGGATGTACACTATCCTTTTTATAACAAACGCTATAAAAGTACTGTTCATTGTTGTTTCATGTTTGTAGTCCCCTAAAGTAAATGTTCAACATGTACAGATTATAGCAGAATAACAGAAGAGATATGCCAACCTTCTTTGATGCAAGGTATTCCATGCCACGTGCCACCTGATAGGCACAGGAGACCAGGTCTTTGATTGACATGTGCTCCAATGGTACCTGCTCAGGGTTGTAGCAGTACTCCATTCCAGGAGGACGGCGTGCACGCAGATATTCCCGCAGATTACCCTTGGCCGCAAACTCTACAATGACGTACAGTGGACCTGAAAGTAGCAATATTAAAACATATAAGTCATACACAATTTATGTAGGATACAACACAAGCTGATCACAATTGGTGGCTGACAATTAGTTATTAATTTCTGATAACAATGGCCATATCTAGAGAGCAGGCTGGTCGGTGGCCAAATACAGTACCTATGTTTAATATGTTAGAATTTAATAGAATTACAGTTAATAGAATTTCCATAAAGGCAAATGGCATAATCTCCGAAAGCAACACTTATTTTACATACTTACTCAAACTCAAGCCAATGGATAAGTGCTTACTAGTCAAATTTTACAAATCTGTCACAATCTGTCATATTTCATTTTATTTATATTTATATATTATAATATATTTATGTAATGGATCACACATAATGGATTCTCTCTACACGTCTTTATCCCCTCATCTGTCTGTCTTCCTCCTCCACTCACCATCCTGTGTGCAGGCTCCCAGCAAGTTGATGATGTTCTTGTGTTTGCCAATAATCTTCATCATTTCCATCTCAGAGATGAGGTCTGACAGGTCCTTCTCTGTGGCGTCGGCTAAAAAAGCAATATTGATGAACACCCATATCTTTGTATGACAGGTCACGAAACCTTCAACCTCTAAGCCATAAGGGATAAAAAGGGATAAAAAGCTCAGGAGGTGACAGACCATTCAGAGGAGTTACTTTTTATTCTTGCTGGGATGAACCCGTTTTTATATCTGGTGTGGTCCTGTATTATGTTTACAATCAATAAACCATTACATATTTGACAACATTATAAATGTTTGCATTTTACTTTCATAGAGTGATGTCTTTACAAGTCATATTTGAAGCAGACAACCCATAAACAACATCCCATAAAACAGCCAATACACACATGGTAATATGAAATGGTAAGTTGCAACCATAAACTCAAGTTTGTGTTACTATATTAAACTATTATAAATATGTTCTTCTCACATTCAGTTTTTCACTTTGCTCTTTTTCGTCATCATTCTTATGAGAAAGATAAAGCAGTCATTACTGGGAATATATTTGACATGTACTAAAGGCAGGGTAGGGGACTTTTCAGAAACATTTTTGTTAAGTCTCTTAACAATCTGATAGAAAGTCCAGTGTGCGTGTAGCTTTATACTTTTGTCAAAACAAAATTATAGCCTGCTGACAGATAAATATGATTTTACTAAGAACTTCTAGTCAGCATCTACTCAAGCTGTGCGTGAGGTTTTCAGAAACTACTACACACACACTGTCAGTGTCAGAGTGATTGCTATTGTTTCTGGCCATTGGCTTGCTGAGGCGAGGGAGAAGAGCCAGAGCAAACACATGCTGCTATGGTATGGAATGTGACACAAGAGCTCGATTAACAAGCTGCAAGGCTGAGGTGGAAAAGAGGTGGAAAAGAGATGAGCGCTCAGCAGACCATCAGATTCCTCATGAGACACAGAATTCCAGACCCTCAGATTCCTCATGAGACAAACAGAATTCCAGGAAGAATTTGTTTTTCCTTTTCTACATTCATTGAAAAAGAGAAAAAAACACTTACATTTGAGCATCTTGACAGCCACCTTGGTGACACGACTTGGTTTGTCTTTGTCCATCCCCAGAGCCTCAGCCATCATAACCTGCCCAAAGCAGCCCTCTCCTAAAGGCTTCCCAAGAACCAGTCTGATAAACACATGCAAGCAATATTACGCCTTTTGCCAACTTTAACGACTTTTAAAATATTTTTTCATTTACTTAAATTAACTTCACAATTTTTGTAGTCTTGCATAATCAACTTATTAATTTATAATCAACTATAAGTCCACATTGCAGCTTATTCTGGACAATAATCACCCATTCAGACAAAGACTGCCAGACCGAAGTGGAAAATTTTACATTAAAGTTGGGCAAATCTGGAATTGAATATAACTGACAATAAAGTGAAATAAACCAATGTGGCGCAAACTACGACAAACAAATCTTAAATATCCAAGATTTGGTGCCATCAGTCTGCTGGGTCTATTAAACCTGTGCACTCCGACTCTTAGAATTTTAAACCAGCCAATCAAACTGTGAATGGCAAGTTTCACAAAGTTTTGCCATTTTTGTAACAGCTGTTTAGGTCTGAGACTACGGTGTCTTACCTGTCTCTGGGTACCTCCCATCGGGGGTCCTGAGGAAGTTCATATTCAGAGACTCCTGAGAGCATTGGAGAGCCACTAGAAGAGAGACGGGAAGGTCGAACCAGCATCCCTCCAGAGGAGCTGGAGTCTACAGACACCTGTACAGAAACACTTACATCTTACTCTCCATACAACACAGCTATACATGTTTGCAAACTATGTGTGTGTTACTTAGGGTGCATCCGTAGATGCTTATGCAGCCATATGAGCTGCTACTTACACCACACAACAAATGTGAAAAAAATCAACAATTATTTGATTGACTTTCAAAAAAACCTAGAAAACTACACAAAGCTAAAGATGGAATTTTAAAAGGAGACAAACTGATTTTTACAGAACTTAAGCTCCATTGCAGCTCCGTTTCATCAAATAATTTCGATTTTTTTAAACCAAAAACTGATACTAACATAAGACCAGCAATGCATTCCACAACGTTTATAAAGGACTCTCCTGTGTTGTTTTGTGACTATACTAAGAAAGTGTTTTAATATCTTTAATAATATCTTATAATTAAATAATTATAAGATATTAAATAATTTTCTGTGGTATCTGACATTATGCAACTAATGCTGTCAACAGATCTTAACTTAGCCTTAATCAATTCTTTAGTGTAATTATTCAATAAAAATCTTGACCAAATATTTCTGAGTAAACTATCCATTTAAATTAACAACTAAATATAAACTGCATTTATATTAAATATAAACTGTTGACTGCATTACAGTCCTGGCAACCTTTAGGATCTGATGAAGAGCTCTATCTTTTCTAACAGTAGCCTAATGTTAGTGTAACAAGAGCTGTTGAATAAAGATGTTTGTGTTTAGTGGTAAAGATATCAAACCCCCTATCTACTTTCTGTTACCTGTCTGCGCAGGGGGATACTCTTGGCCAGCTTGTGGACAGCCAGCTGGCTGTTGAAGTCACTTTTCTTGGCTGAGCTGTGCATCTTGGCCAATACGGCGGTTACCACCATCACACAGATGAGGAAAAAGCCCACACAGTAGATCAGCACCTCCAGGTAAGTCTGGTTGGGCAGCTGAGTCGGGGGAACAGCTAGATTTGGAAAGAGGAGGTGGTGCAAGGTGGCAGAAGGAAAGGGAATAAGCTTGCTGAATCCTGAAGGGATGATGTGTTGATTTGTGTTATAAGAATGGCATACGAAATCTGAACCATAAAGGCAGATAGGGTCTAAGATCCTAAAACCTAAAGTTTTATACCAAAACCACAACTGACTCTTCGCATAGCCTGCCTTAAAACAACTTGCCTATAATACCTTAGCAACTGCTACTACTGGGTGATAAAATGCAGAGAGTACAAATTCTATGCAAAGGGTAGCTACTTTGAAGATGCTAAAATATCATTCTTTTTGTTACAGCACAGCATATTTCTATGAATTAGTTTACATCAGTGAAATATTAAGTGTGATTCTGTTCACTTACACTAACTGGTCCTATAAAATTATGCTTTCTCTTCTGTGATAACTGTTTGACCCACTTCTGGTTTGCATTCTGTCATTCTTAATTTCTTAAGGAAAACAGCAGATAGAAATGCTGTCCAATGTCACACTTTACTCCAAGAGTAAGAACAACATTCTTTAAATTTGATCCATTTAAGAGCATGTTTCACGGAAAACTACACTGTAAACAGAAATCTCCAATTTACTCGTATGGGATGCTTTGTAAAGATTTCCTTAGTAAGCAGCAGTAATTAACGGGAATGAAGCTTAGTAAAAAGGGTCAACAGGTGCAGTCTGGTCCACGTCAATGGTGGAAGTAAACGCTTAGAACTAGGACCCTACTTGAAAAGGCTGGCCAACCCTGATGTCCACAAATGGCATGAAAAAGAACTGCTTTACTACCATTCACATTCCTGGGAGGTTAGGCTATTTATTGGTTCAAGAAGTTTATAACTTGATAATAAAAAATACGAACGAATACAGCATTAGCAAGACACCTAGTATTCTAGGCATTATGATTTTTTTTATGTAAACCAGTATTTATAAAAAACAAATTGTACACACACACACACACACACACAAAACCGAAGGAACAAACAAGCAAACACAAAACTCCCTAAAACAGAAATATGGAGAAAAGCCCTTTATGTGACTGGCACATTGCATGGAACACAAACTCTATTGTAGCATTATAATTACTTCTTTCATAGATCAGGTTTCACGGCACATTCTTCTGCTTATGTGACTAGCAGGAGAAGGAAACTGCTGCTCATGATACTTGGCAGCTCTCACTACTAGATTAGGCAAAAAAAAATAGCTTTATGTAAACACATATGAGACATTAAATTTGCAACACAAATACACATGTAAATTGAGAAGACGGCTAATCTGGGTGGGTAGACAATATCTGAGAAGCTATAGATTTCAGTGAAGTATAAATGGAGAGCTGGGTCAGAGGGGTAAAATTACATGAGAAGACTGGATGATAAAGATATTTCCTAAGCTACTTGGTTGCTGTTTGTCTGCCCCAAAACTGTGGTTTATAATACTGGGTTTCAATCACACAATTCATGCACACAACAGATGCTACTGTGTATAGACTGTGTATAGTAAATCAATAACCAATCAATGACAAATGCAGCTCATGGATAAATTAATCTTTCCCTTTGCTTAAAAAAATAAAAAAATACAGTTTGAATACAAAGCTAGAAAATGTTCTTGTGTTATCATGCTTGTGTAAAGTTTTTTTTGTTCTTGCAGTGTGCAAAAGATGTGCAAGATAAACATTCAACAGTGAAAATGAAAATATTCATTCTTAATGTTGAGCTCAACATCACAGTCTAATATCACACACAACGCAAGAGAGTGCTTTGTAGTGAAGACTTTTGACAAGTGTCTTGATAAAATGAATCTATTCAAATACTGAATAGATTAACCCTTTAGGTGAGGGACTTATCAAATTTGATCCAAAGAGGAAATTACTCCAGTTCTTAGACTTAAAGGTCATTTTCTTTGGGATGCTTGTCCGATGTTGAGGCATGAAGCAATGTTAATTGGAAACAGGTTAATCGTGAAAAAATAAGGAAAGGATTTTCTAAAGTAAAAGTAATTTTATAATGGAAACAAAGCTTTGCCAAACCACTGACCACAATGTGTCTAACTGTTATGCATTCAAATGTTTGTTCAAAATAAGGTTGGAATAATAGTTATGAATATGCCAAATATTACTAAACGAGAAATTTGCTGACCACAGCTTTTTGTTTGAGATTGTGGGAGGTCTGACTTTGCTCCGATTTCACTTTTCTAAAGAAAGAGAAGAAACATGTCATTCCAACATGTTTCAACCGACAGTTCAACAAGTGTCAGGAAACAGATGAACAGCAAAACCACAAAGCAGAAACAAAGGGGTTGAAGAACAGTGCGGTTCACAAAGTTTGCATTGTCATTTGTTACAGACCCACTGTATTGCGTCCAATGAAGGTAAACACAAAACCTTGCGTCTACTAGCAACTGACAATGTCTAACACACAACTGCTTGTGATGTCCATGAAGTCAAACCATCATTCAAAGTTTGATCTTATGGAAACAACTGCATTGTTTTGACCAATTCAACCCACAGTGTGAACTGCCGCAGTTAGACAGGTAGAAACCATCAACCAAAACAGCACCAAAAGAACCAAAGATACCTTTATAGACAGTCAACCATGCAGAATGATGGGAGTGGCCGATAGAATTCCCAGCCAAGCAGGTGTACTCCCCAGCATCCTCTAAAGACACATTCCTGATCTGCAGTACCTCCATCTCCTTATCTGTGGTGTTGACGCCTGCCGTCTAGAGAAAAGAACCACAGGATGAAGCCGGAACGTTCCGGGAAAAACCCACCAGAGAAACAGGCCGAGATTTTGGACAGAGAGTAGTGAAGTTTGGATCGATTTAGACACATGAAGAGAAGGTTGTTGATACTGGAGAAACTCCCTAAAGCAAGGTCCTTCACCGTCCCTAGAGAAAACAAGACTGTTGACCGAATGGAACTGGATCGTTTGATGACCCTGCCAATAGATTTGTGGTTAGCTGGAGAACAGAGAGCATGGCTCCACCTGCTAAAAACCCAACACCTGAGGACGGGCCATGAGAGAGGAGTGTGATATCCACCCCCTCGCCACCCAAAAGTCCATCTCCACATGCACAAGATGGGTCACATGGAATACTGCCCAGCAGAGACTGTAAAGAATCTCTCATATCTGTACATACATGCACATTCAGGACAGGAAGTACTGACCATCAAAAAGATTAGAAAGGAAGACAAGTAAAAAGAGTAAAACAGTGAAAAAGGAATATGTGGAAGGGAGGAATGTCAAAGTACTAGTACTTCAACACCAGGTCAATGAATTATTTTTAATGTCACTATACCTTCAGTTCAATTCTGAATATGGAAAGTTGCAGTGAAAATATTAGTGTGTGCCTAATACTAACAATTTCCAGGAAAAGTAGAAGTCTGTTTGTAGGCTAGTCTATACTACACAACACAACTATTGAAGTATGACATTTGTCACAATATGCATCTACACAGTCTGTAATACACTATATACAAGCTATTACCATTGTTGTCCATTGTGTTACGTATTAAGTATTTTGTACTTTTGGTAAATTTTGATTTATTTAGGTTATTATTAATTTCTGAATGTTTACTTGTACAGTACTGTTAGATATTAAACCAGAAATAAGTATTTGAGGGACTGTTTTCTTTAAAAAACAATACATGAAGGCTACATACCACCATGTGAAATTATCTTCTTAATATGTATATTAAATATTTTTAGATAGCATATTTGTTTTTACTTATATTTTGTTTATACTTATAACAAATATAAGTGAAATTTCATTAGCATTTCACAGAAATTTTGGTATTTTACAAGCCTATGTGAGAAAAAGAAAGAAAGCAGAATTAAATGGAAACAAAGCAGCCCCGACAAAAACAAAAACTGGCTCAAGAGCGAGATTAAGGAATTTAGACAGGCACATTTAAGGTGCCGCTGAAATGCCTTTGAAGGGCAAGAGAGTGTAAGTAATTCCTCAGAGGGCACAAAACACACCCTTATTAGGAGGGCAGAGTGTAGCACAGGGATGGAGAGTAGGAAACTTCCAGTATAAACAAATGCTAAAATACTTCCAGTTGCTCTGCTGGGAATTTCCATGGCATCATTTACGGCAAGGGCTCCAGAGAAAACAGAAGACGATAGAGAGGGCAGATGCGTTACATTCAGCACGGCCATCTGTACCTTTGTCTAGCCATGTGTGATTATCTATTTCTGACTGACATCTCTGCAGCAGGGGTCATGTGTTACCTTGGGAGGGGTGTGTAACGGTGAGCCATGCTGATTGGTTGGCTTGGCCTATATAATTGGAAGCTTTACATATATACTCCCCACTTTCTTCTTCTGTGACGTTGTACAGCGTTAAGACCTGTGTGTCCGAGCTGTTGACCCCAGAGTGCTGCGGAGGTCAAACATAGGTCAGAAGTCAAGCACAAAGTCGAACTTGCATTGCTATCGGTCAGTATGATCCCAACTCCTGCTGGAAGGATGCCACAATGCCCTTGTTAGGCATTAGCCATTATTGCTCTTATGAAATTGATTATGACAGTCTTTTTCACCAGAAGCTGGGTGCTCCTGTCCTCAAAGACATAGAAGTAATTTGGGACAAATTTCTTTGACAAATGATTACAGACAAATGATTTTGGATACATGACAACAAAAGCCTTCACAATGTTAGGGAACTGTGGACACCATTTATATTAACATTTAAATGGACCATCTATGGTTGAATTAAATTACAACCGCTTTTGTGCTAAAGAGACATAAGAGTTCACTTTAAATGATGTAGACATAACTTACAGCTATAACTGTTTGCATTTAAAAGTTTAAGGGGGCAGGCTATCAACAGTAAAGTTAATGCATAATTATAAAAAAAGCACTTTTATCAATCCATGGTAAAAATTATTTCTAGTTTAGTTTAGACAACCTTTGTGTTATGCTATTTATGGACCAGTTATTTTTTCTCTATTGTCTAAAAACTAGCTGCACAGAACAAGCTAATTGGACTGATTTCGGTCCATTTCAGGCAATCAAATAAGGAATGTTTTTCACCTTTAAGATCCGAACGTAGGGTAGTCCGTCAGGGCCCACTCTGCTGCCGTTCACCTCGATATGCTTTAGCCACTGAATGTGCGGCTGAGGATCACTGAAAACTTTACACTCAAACTCCACATCACTGCCCACCACTGCTGTACGGTTTGCAGGCAACCCGGCCTGAAGGATCGGCCTATGCGGTGACCGCTCTGTATTACACAAACACAAACCATTAATAAGGTATTAGTGTGGTTTTAGCAGCTTAAACTGGTTTAAGATGGTCTCTCAGCCTAGTCAAGCTAGTTGTTAGGTAGTTAAGCTGTTCAGCCACCTGATCTCCCTGCCTGACAAGTGACTAAGACAGACAGACTGTCCACTCTGCAAAAACTATGTAAAAAAACAGGATCAGTAAACTGTAAAATGAAGAAACAATGTTTTACATTGTACATAATTTTGGAATGGTTTATAATCCAAAGGTTATAACTGACTGTACAATTTTGTACAGAACAATTAGCCAATTTAAGATGAGGGGCTTGTGTCACAAAACCAAGTTTCCCATGATTCTCTGTGGCAGCACAAAAATACAAAATAATTAAAATATAAAGTGTTATATTCCTAATGTGCATCCTTTGCTTCACGTTTGCAAGGGATGGTGTTAAAAAACCTTGCTCTCTTTGTCATGAAGAAAGGAAAACTAAATATGATTAGTAAATATGTCTATTTTAATCTGACCAAAATTACTTACACACATAGCAGATGGCACATAAGTGTGTATTCTTATCAAATTGAGAGTGCATTATCATGAATGTGCATGCTGTTTGTGCAAATGATGTCACAATGGGTTTCAGTCTTTAAGGGTGTCAAACTGATTTACTGGCTGTTTAATGAAGGCATCAATCAAGTGTATGTCCACCAATCAGTGTCTGAATGACTTCTGAATGACCTCATCCTGAATCACTAACTGCATCTCTAACTCATTGTTGCATCAAGTAAACACTTTATCTTTTCGATGGGTCATTTAACACACACCGTCAACAGTGTCCTTGACAAGCACGTACACACTAGCACTCTGACACAAAGTGTAAAGCCACCCATTACCTCAGTTCATTGCATTGAAGTAATGATAACCATTAGTGCTACTGCACCAAAACATTAGCTAGATGGTAAACAACACCCATTTGCATCTGATGGACTCAGGCAAACACTGACTGTGGTCTATGACCATCCCCTTGGGTATTATTTGCCATCTTTTGTGCTAGCTAAACACAAAAATCGATTTAATCAAAGGCTTAGCAATAAATAATCCAATCTAAGCTAGTGGGAAAGAGACTGTAAACAGCCTCTAACCAAAGACTGGCGAAAGAAGCTCTTGGTTATCTCATTCTCTATGAAACAACTTGCAAAATACAGAGGTAAGATAAGAAAGGAAATATGACTGACCGACTACATCCAGCTGGTAGGTGTGATTGATGCTGCCATACTTGTTCTCCACCAGACAGGTATAGTTGCCTTTGTCTGATGGTACCACAGACTCCATTATAATGGTCCACATGTGCTCTCGAACCTGTACGGTTAAAGAAAGAAAGATATACAAAGTTCAGTTCAGAACTGCATAAAAATCTGTTATTGTTGGGGCCCCTCCCCCAAGGTCTAATGAGCAGGTTCAACAATAAAGGACAACATATTTCTGCAGCCCAGTGTATACAACTAGAATCCTGCTAAATGCATTAGAGACCCATTTGCCTTTTAAGATCATTTTGAAGAAAGGCTAAGGAGGATGTTGGCAACAGATCTACATCAGGTCAGTTTAACATCCAGTCAGGCAAAAGATCAGAGCTGTGGAGAACAGCATGTTCCATGAAGAGTGGGAAACAAGCCACTCCATGTCCACTAATACAGGCAATACATTTCAAGACAAAAGATCTGTAACAGCACCCTTTAAACGCCAGTATATGAACAACCTAACTTATGCTGGCTAAGCAACTCGGACCTCTACAATGTGGCTAAATTATGATGCAGGCGACTCTCGACCATGTTTCTCATTGGCCATACATACACATTTAAAAAATGAAATACAAAAGAACTACTTCTGTGGAAAACGAATGTTCATGCAGCTCTTTTCCATAAATGAAGTCACTATGAGGCTGCCAAGCACTGAAAACCACCATCGAAGTGTTCCATATGATTCATGCACCATAATTCAAGACTTTAAAGACAATCATTAGCTTTGAGGAACAGATTTAAACATAAATATGTGTGAATAAAATTTATAAGCCTTGGAGGAAATGTTTAATATCTTTGGTCTGTTTCTCACACAACGGCATTGTATGTTATCAGAAGAATAAAATGGACAAATCATTAGGATTACTTTTATGGACTTTGTTTTTTTTTTGTCATTTTGGGAGCCTGACAGCTCATGGTCATGGTGTGCTTTCCATGGAAGAAATTGATTTGAAACAAAAATGGGGCTGAGTAAATTATTGCAATTTTAATTTTTGATTGAACCTTTAGGCTCAATCGCAACATTCACTCCTGTAATATCCCTTTCTGAGGATGAGGCTTTATGAAATACAGACATTATACAGCTTTTGGTTGGGCATAATTAAAATGGCTTTCCAGGCTACAGAACCCCAGATGTGATCTGCTACACTCAGTCTGTCTGACTTCCTTTTCACATACACTTAATGTAAATGCACAATTGTGCCGGACCCTTGTTAAACAAAAGAAACAGAGACAGGCCGAGGGGGAGGTTACTCCAAAAAGCTGCAGGGCCCCTTAACGGAACCCTCCTTTCACACTTCTGTAGCTCAAAGACATGTTGGATCGTGCACTCTCTTTGCCAAGACATAGTATTGAGTGTGTCCAAAAAAACTGGCTAAAGCATTTGCTTCCTATACTGGTTTGTTTGTATAAAATCACGTCAATGCACATGAGTGCGTGTGTAAGCGTGTATATGCATTGCAGTGGCCTCAAACACACTCCAGATGGTAAAGTGTGTATGCAGTGAGGAGAGGAAGAGGACTAATGCCTCCCAGCTGGAGTTCACCTTGATGAGAAACACAGACGCAAGTCCACAAAGATACAAGCAGAGAACTGCACAAAATATCACAGTAATGTCATGTAGAGGGGTGATGCATGGAGAAAGGAAATGTGCAGTAGCTTCTGGTAAAATCTGCACCCTAAACAAGCAGATTGGTGGGATGCGGTTTTCCAAAAACTGTGGTGATCATTTGAGCATCCCAACCATCCCGACATAACACTCTTCAAGCAAAGTTCTGCTTCTATCTGATGCTGTTGGTTGAGCCAACCAATAGTAAACAGTGGAATGTTTGGAAACCTGTTTGAAAATAATCATTATTTTGCAATTATTTTTTTATTTTTTTTAATGTATTTATTATTATTAATTATTTTTGGGATTTGAAGTTTACTTTCATCAGGCTACGTCCACATTAATTTGGATACATTTGAAAATGGAAAATTTCTCTATGTTTTCCCTGATCCACAAGACAGCTTTATGTATAGTTGAGCTTTTTGAAAATGCTCCCCCAAGTGAATAAATGTTATATAATATAATTTTAAATTGTTATAGTGTGGATGACTTATTTGTTTTGACAGTAAGCAAGTAAAGGTATTTAAGCTTTTGAAAATGGCAGTGTGGACAGTCAGAGCTTTTATCAAAGAAAATTAGTTTTTAAATGTTTATTTGTGTCATTTTCAAATGAATTATTATTGTGAATGCTACCTTAAGCAACATGCTACAACGGTTTTGAGAAACAAGCAAAGTTCTTCTGTTCCCTATTAGAAGGCAGCAGCATGAAGCAATCAAACTCTGCCACATGTCTGATTGAGGATTGGACCCAAAGTTGTGGAACCTAACATTGCAAACAAAAATGTATCGGAGTAAAACATGAAATTCCATGGTAATAAAATATAAACCTCCCTGGTAATCAACAACCAAAGGATGAGCAAAAATCTAACACAGTTACAAAAACACAGCAATGTGTTCCTGTTATATTTTTATGTTACTACACGTAACGGCATAACTAGAACAACTGTATGATGAACAAATTTAACAAGGGTACTTCAGCCAAAACAAACATGTATTGCTTATATGTTGCTACAGATTCAAAATGTGATATTCAAATCAATTACTATATTCAATCCAAATTACTCTTCTTGTTTTAATAGTAAAATGTAAAAAGTTGTTTTTTAGAATTGATTCTTATCTGTCTAAGGTGAACCAGTGCAAAAGGAGGACAGTCAACCAGAGAAGATCTAGTGTCTGCCTTCCAGGCATGGTTATTCAGTTCCTGTCATGCTATAGTGAGGTGTCTGGAAGACTGATCTGTTGAGGAGGTGCTCTGCCCTTCGAACCTACAACCCAGAGTAGGTGGCCAACAAAAATGTTTGAGTATGTGCTTATATTACACTGAATTCATAAGTAAAGACTCTTGATATAAATATAAAGACGTACAAGATAATCGAAAATAAAGATATTAGAAAATAAACATTTTTTTATGTATAAACTATATTTTTGCATTTCCTACGAGTGGTGAATGTCCATGGAAACTGTTGCCTTAATGATAGTAGAAAGTGGTAACAATTACTGGATGCTTGCCTTAGCAAGTGCCATTAATAAGGTAACACAGTGCCAGAAAATAAAACACAACAAAGTGTCTACAACCAGGTTATTGATCTGATCCTGCTGTTGGGTATCTACCTCTTACAATACAACACTCATGCCCAGGTGCTCTCACCTTGAATCCTCCTATCCGCTGGTCTCTCTTGAATTCTTTGCCGTTCTTGAGCCACTTGAGTGTCGGGGTAGGGTTACCGTTGGCTTGGCAACGAAACTTGACGGTTTTGCTGGCGGGAACCGCATGAAGCTTCTTCTCCATCTTATCAGGTTGAGCCCAGACTGGGGCCATTGCTGTGAAGAAATGGTAAAAGAACATGAAACTGGTTCATACAAAAGGAAAAAAAAAACATTAAAAAGTATGTAAATGTTTTTACAGAATTATGTAAATACTCTGTAAATAATCAGTGAAAGACTGCCTTTACAGGAATAGTTTACCAAAAAAACATTCATTTACCCTCAAGTCGTTCCAAACCGATGGAGCAAAAAAGAAGCACACATACTATTGAAAAAGCTTTGAATAGGCTTTCAAACTTCAAAAAGTATTAAAAGCAAGTCTTCTGAAGACATCTGATATCTTTGTGTGAGGGGACTGATAATTAAATCATTATCCACTGATTTTCTTTCCCTCTGCTGTAGCTTTAAATCACGAGCATATGCAAACTTGCTGTGTTGCAATCCATCATGAGCAATACATTTCAGCATAAAAAACAGCACAAGACTTAAATCTTATTCAAATATATGTAAACATGAGAGATTTTAGAACTTCAGTTGAGGGATTTTCAGTAAACAGCATTTCTGTGCACATAATTGTGCTTTTTCCATCTTGAAGCTCAACAGGCTGTAGTTACTGTATTTAATTGTCATCACTGTAAAGGTATGGACACATCAAAAAAGGTTGTGGGGCAAAAAAAGTTGCACTATTAAACTTAAACACACAGCAAAGACTACAAGCAACGCCAGCTTGCATGTATGCCCTGCACTTTCATGAAAGAACAAATTTTTAAGAAGAATCGGCCGTTAAACAGCTTACCGACTACAGCCAACAGTGCTGAACACTTCAACAAAACTCAAGCCAACCATTGCTCAAAAACCACCCAACATTGCCTGATGGCTGACCGTCGGCTTGGTGTGTCCTGGACTTAAGATGACAAAATCTTGCTAAAAAGTGTTATTGTGGTTTTACAAATGAAAGTCTTTAGGGCTTAGAAGTAAATGATAAAAAAAATCATTTTTTTGGGTGAACTGTTTATTTAAAAGTATAAATCCTAGGCAAACACTTACAGATTCTTGTCTAGGTTAAAAGGCTAATCCATTAAAATTAATTAAAAATGTTTTGTCTAAACTAACACTTCTGATTTAAAGCTTGGCGAATTCCACTGGACACAGCTGTGGTTTATAAAACAAAAATGTTCACTATTTCTGTTAGAATTCCTGTCTCAAAAGGAGAACCACACCAATTTCATAAGGAACAAATTTTGTCACTGACATTTCTTGCCATCCATTGACATCTTTGAGCCAGAATTTAGAGAACAGAGAGTTTGACTAAAAATAGAATGTGACTCACGAAGCAGTTTCTGGCTACTTGATAGCTTATTCTCCTCTGAGGAAGACTCCTCTTCATCATCATCTTCTGAGGAAGCCAAACCATCTGCCCAATGACAGAAAATTTGCATTTTTTTTGTACACGAAGTATCCAAACTATAAATCACAAGCAAACATCTTGTGATAGACTTAAAGTCAAAGCTTGTCAGTAATTTCATTTTCTAGAAGTTTCTCACCTGTAACATTGACATTGAAGTAGTCTGTGTGGTTGCTATTGAGTCCCTGAGCAAAGCAAGCATACAGACCAGAATCGGCTGGTTCCACGGCCTCAATCTCCAGCTGATCGCTGCGCAGGCGTGTGTGTTCTCCATCAACCAATGGAATGAGGTCCTTAGTCCAGGTCACTTCCTGTATCTCTTTACCTCTACAGTTCAGCTCCAATTTGTCTCCCGGATACAAAGTGAATGGCGTAGGTTCAACAAGGGCAACGGCTAACAAAACACAAGTGAAGAAAGAGTCCCATTTAGTTAGAATCAACCAAAATTATTTAATTAACTGTATAAACTGGTTCAATATCTACAGCACCATGGCAGTAGAAAAAGAGTGTGACTAGTGCTGTTGTAATTACTCGGTAACACTTTAGAACAAGGTTCCATTTGTTAACATTCACAAACTACCTCAGTTAAATTAACAATATTTATACAGCATGTTAAGATAAGATTTTAAGATAAGTAAAAATATATTGCTCACTGTTCATTTTAATTAATGTATTAACCACTGTCAACCAATGGGCTGCAAAAATTTACCATATCTGTCTGATGAATCCTTCATTGCATCTGTCAGATTTTAATTTAATTTTCTTTCATTTTAAGTTAATCAAATTAACAAAAATTTGTGGTGTGTGTTTGTAGCATTTAGGTGGAAATGGATTGTGTTGGAATGTGTTGGTTGTCCTTTACTCAATTTAGTGTTAAAATCTTGCATCCTCCAAAATGCAAAAACACCCATCAAGAGATACCATCTCAAATCAAATCCCGTTCTGAATTAGTCAAGGGCCAATTGTCAGGCCAGTTCTGAGAGGGATCTCAAATTTGATTATGGAATGCAATGTTGGCGGAACTGCCTCAGACTCAGCCACCTGAGCCCATGTGTTGCTCCTAGCAACCATTAGAGGCAGGGGGTGGGAAGGCTTAATCTAATTACTGTGATTCAATGTCCATCAACATTTTGTCACCTGTCAAGCAAGCGGTTGTAAATTCTTAAGGGGGCCTGACTGTAGTAAGAACATAAGCATTGAACTAGTGGTTTGTCCATGTTGGGGGTCCACCTTAAAAAACATAGATTGAAGCTGTCAAGTCATGTTAATTGTGGCCTCTAAACTCAAGTGAGATTTTTACAATTACAAAGCAAATGGTGACTGATTCCTATTCAAATGGTAATTGGATTTGTTTTCATTCAGTAATACTAAGAGATTTAAATGTTACCAAATGGTTTCCTGTAAGCAATGCATTACGGCTGGCTAATTGTTCAAAAAAAGGTTACATTTCCATGAACTGCTGCCACTTGCTGAGAATGACATTTACACCATTGTTTTGTGATGTAAGAGTGAATCTAAAGAAACAATGGATGACCTACATCATTGTGAGTCACTTTAATTACCTGGGGTGTAAAAGTGAGATTGCAAGGTTTAGAGTATGGCACAATATTGTGTTTATTATCTTGGCAAATTGAGTTTATGGGAATGAAACGAAATTTCCAGGTTAAAAACACATAAAACTTCATTGACAGCATCTGTTGCATGCTGTTGATTACAAAAAAGCGTTTCGCAGTTTGTTAAAACAAACAAAAACATGTTGAAATCAAACAAGTTTTAACCAGGGACATGCATTTAAACCCATAAAACAAAATGCTCTCATTTAAATTCTAAACTTTGACGTTTTGACGTACTTTGAAAAGCAGCATTCTTTACAAGCATGGTTGTGCACACTGTTGTACTAAATTGTTATTAGTCTATATAATTTTACACCCAATGCTACATCAAAGGTAGACAGAGTTATCATAATTAGATAAAAGATTACAAAACTAGACTTAAGGAAAAAAAAACTTTTAAATAAACATTGATTTTTAATGACGTAAAAATTTACAATTACAAACTAATTGTTTTTTTAAAATGTAAAATATAGATTTAAAAGATGTAAAGTTTTGTTCGTGCTGGTATATTCATTAGTTCCTCTTGACTAGTTTTACTGTTGTAACTCCTCCCCGTTACTACCACTAACTCCACCAATAAACGAGAGCGAGCAAGCAGCTGGTTTTTGGGCTGGTATCCATGGTGACCTCAGTAGGGTCTAGTTTAGGTATTTCCTGCTTCGCATGTGTCTAACAGGCTCTTAATCCTGACAGGAACATGGGCCAGAGAGAGATCAACTTACCCCACCAAAACACTGCTGGAAAAAATAAAGGCAGGAGAAAGATGATGAGCCATAGTAGACTTATTTAGCCTTCAAGAACAGGTTAAAAATGGTTAAATTACTCGGACTTTTCACAAGCTTATCATAACCAGAAAGCCTCTCCATCCCTTCTGTCTTTCTGGTCATCGAATTCAACATTATTATGTATTTACATCACATTCACAAAACCCCTCTTAAACCAGCAAAGAGACCAGCTAAGGCCCTCAGACCAATTTGGGCCAGTTTAAAGCTGTTTATTTTTTATCAGGTTTTGTATTAAGACATTGAAACACTGGCATGTTCATCTGCTTCTATCTCTGATCTATGTCTACTGAGAGGCATACACTATTTTTCTACCCCAAATCCATCACAGCCTCATTTGACCTCAGTGTTGCTTCTACAGCCAGGATGCTTCACAATATAATTCTTAAGCAATTCAGATGTATCGCAGACACACAACAGATCATATGCTTGTGACAATGAGGTTGCAATTTCCTCTTGGCACTTCGTATTGACCAGGACAGATCACAAAAATGTTCTGCACCAGTCACTGAAGAGACTGAGGTATCAAGCGAGAATATTCCACAATAATCACACAGGGAGGAAATGATACAGCTGCTTGATGATTTATGGTCATTAATCGACATGCTTCCTTTCCAGGATATTAAACGCTGGCATGCTACCAACCCATAAGTCACTTCAAAGAGCAAAACAACGCATAATGCAATACAAGTTGAAGACAACCTCCAGTGTGTGAGGTATAGAGTCCAGATGTTGCAATGAAAACTCTGGCACTACTGTGCTAAAATCTGGAGCATAAAATGAGTAAAAAGACAGTAGGAAATATCATTGGTTTATAAGTTACAACCAATAAATAATAAAAGTCTACGGAAAGCAAAGTGTAGACAAGAAAGGACTGAGGTTTAATTTATGTCTGTAACTCAAATAGTGCACAATGAGTAACAAAACAAACTTTACTTCTTTTGAGTGCAAAACTTCTGGTGCTTGCCTTAATATTACTAACTTCTAACTGAGCAAACCAAACAAAAAAAAAGCACTATATCCTGTCAAGTTGCTCCTGCAGGAAACCCAGGCCTGTTAATCCTCCAGATTCTGTGAGTAGATTAAGTTGGATTAAAGTCCATATTTTTGGAAAAGCAACACAGCTGGAACAGCCACCACATTCTTTTTTCCTGCTTTATTCCTTTGAGAAAGATGACTGACGTCCCTGAAAATCAAGTTAATTACATTAAATCATGAAAGGGAATTTTTTCCCTTTTTTTGCGACAGACAAAATGGGAGGTAAGGCCCAGGAGGTGCGCAGGACGGAAAAGGGGCCTTTCAGAGAGACTGGATTCAAGAGGAAGCAATACAAAAGCAGAATGACCATAGGGATTTCCTCTCGCAAGAGGAGAATGGAAATAAAGAGCTAACAAAAAATTGGAAAAAATCATTACAATCAAATAGTCATTACCTTTATTTACAGTAAATTTCTTTATTTTTAAATTCCTTTATTTTTTTCCTTTATTTTTTAATCCGCAATGTAAAGGTCTTTTTGGCACTATAGTCTATTTTTGCAAAGTTTTAAACTTTCTAAACCTTTTAGAAAGTTTTAAAGTTCTAAACCTTTACTGCAAAAGTGATTCTAACATAGGGAAGCATATTAGATCAGCTACCTTACTTTTGTGTATGTACAGTACATGCATGTGTTGTCAGTTTAATTTGGTAGAGGTCAGAACTTTGTTACCCTGTCAAGGCAGCCTCTGACCGGAGAGATGCTTAGAGCGAGTAACATACAGGAATGTGCACTGCTACACAAAGAATCAACACACAAATGAGCTGCCATGTGTTTAACGCTGTAATCTTGTGACCACTGACCAGATTTGTTTACAGTGACTAGTTGTTTATTACTTGTGATTAGTAAAGGTGCTGGCTCACTGTGACCATAAAAAAAAACAACAGGGAAATGTACTCATGCGCACCAACCCACACCCCACATGACCTCCTCAGTCTTATGCTAGCACTGTCAATTACAGCTCACGTCAGGGCTTGGAAGCTAATGGAAATTGTTCACAATGCCCGCAGTTGTACAAACATAATCACTGCTGGCCTACACATAAATATGCCCATGTACACGCTCTGCGGGAGGCACAAGAATGAGATCAGTGTGAATCACAGCCATTGTTTCCCCAAAGCATTTCTGCATTTCCATTTAGACAGTGAGCATGTTTTCTAGAAAACAAGACTGTTAGGGAGAAAGAGAATAATAGAGTGAGAAACAGCAGATTTATATAACTAAAACACATCAAAAGGACATTAACTATGAACAACAGGCAAACAGACGAATAAAAATACAAACAACACTGCTTTTGTACCTCAAAGTACAGAGGCCCTATGCTCCATAGTATATTCAGACCGAAACTTGTCAATAATAAAACTGAGTTTTGAACAAGATTTGAACAGTGTTTTAAAGTTAAACTGTAGTTGTTACTATTCTGAAATAGCAGGTAGTTTCAGGGATGAATGTAACAGAAATATTGGGACTATTTTTGTGATGATAAATAGTTTAGTATTTGCAAAGTACTCGTAGTAATCTTGGACATGAATGTCAAAAATGTCAAAAATTAACTGATTATGCATGAAATGTAATCTGTGTAGTGAACCATGATAAAATTTGTTTGTTTAAACTGTTAACTTGTTTAAATACCATTTCTAGATCTGCGAATGCTTTTTTTGGTAAATACATTTCTCATTTCAACACTTCTACTTACACTGCTTCACCGAAATTGCAGATTCTAAAAGTATCTGTATATGTGACTGGTAGCATGACCTGGATATGTTATGTCAAGACCTGTTATCTGTGCACAGTGGGTCCTGGAAACAGTTTAAGCACATAGGAGAGATGACAATTGTATTTAACACCTAAACAAAGATTTCATGGTTATGACTAAATCTAGTACTCTGCCCCTTCTAACGTGATTTTTGGAATACACTGACTGGCAGTGGCCAAAGCTCTTAGGAAGCAGGATCATAAACCAGAGGAAACTAAGGAAATCATCCTTTAAAGACCTTCTAAATGAGGGTCAAATCCCTAAGCTGGGGCAAACAAACACACATATCTATAACCCTAAAGAACATTATTAAAGGCATAGATAATCAATTTATTAAAAAAAAAAAAACAAGCAAATAAGCCTGCATTACAAGAGGGCTATTTTGCATTTTAGCTTTCAATTGGGTAATAGCCAAAATTTCTGTCTCTGAAACCCTCTTCTGATTCCACTAAATACATTTAACATTGTGTAAACACTACTTAAGGAAGTTGTGTTGTTTGTACAGGTTGTACTCCCACCTAGGGAAAAAACAAGTGTAACCCAAATGTTGGAGTTTCAGTCACTCATCAACAGCTGAAACTATCATTTACACCACAGGAGGCCCCGGGGGATTTAAAGAGAACAGCTCTTTCCTGACAAGAGGAAGAAGAGAGAGGAAAAGGAGAGGAAACGTAAATGGTCTCAGCACGTCTGGCCATGTCAAGCATTAAGTGGGTAAAAACTTTCACATTCCGGCCTAGTCTCCTTTCTCTACATTACAGTCGTATCAAAATCCTTCAGGGCAGTGTTCAACCAAACAGTTAAAAAAAAACAGAATTATGATGATATGGGTAAGGGGTATGATGATATATTATGATTCTCTGAGGCAACAGATCCCAGATTTAAATCCTGGACAGGCCCCCACTTTATTACAACCACAGTGAGCCTATGGCTGTTGAAGAACTGAATGTCTGTTATTTAGTTCCAGTGCATAATAACTTGTTCCTTTATCTTATTCCACCACAATTGTCACTGTTATAACTTTAAATACACTTAGATTTCTTCTACTTGATATTGACAGGTCATATGCTTTACCAGTTTTCCTGTTTTCAACAAGAGTACAGACCAAAGATTTGCTTCACCAAACTGCAACCATCCCCTAGAAAACTTGTTGCTTTTTCCCAGAAACATGATCTCTGCTGTGGAATAGCACCACAGGGCGGAGTACTTTCCGTCTCTTCTTTTAAAAGCAGTAATTTATAGCGTCTCCGGTAGTCAGCTCTTCCCTTGATAACAAATACCTTCTTATTACAAAAGGAGGAGAGTGAGACAACGGAGAGAGAGACAGCAAGAGATAGAGGGGGGAGAGAAAACAGAGGTATTTTTGCATAGCCGTAGGCTACAGACGGCAGCTATTTCACACCTCCAGCTCTAGGGTAAATTCAAACCGACTTGGTTTATTTAAAGCCTTAATAGTGGGTCAGTGAAGAAGAGGCCACTCATTTCATAATAGTTGTAACTGTAATGTATGGCATTTAGAAGTCTCCTGAGCTCACTTTATTCCCAAGTCCAAAGAGGACTATGAAGCTACTGAAGCACGTTTGGGCCTGTGAGATACACCAGCACTCGCTCCACTGGAATGCTGCCAAGAGGCACATTTTTCAGGGTTTCATTTCAGCTGGTGTTTTTTTCCTACAGTTTTTCCCTTTCACTCACTGTCTATGTGAGTTCTTGGGTTTTAAATAGCTTTGGAGTGTTGGACGTAGACAACAAATCCTATCTATGTGTCAACTTCCACCCCTTTCCCAACTTCCAGCCACATGGAATTTTCATACTGTATGCCTATCTTGGCTGCGCTTGACATATTGGAGATATGAATGTGATCTGAGAATATACTGGTCAGTGGATAAACAATAGTCATGTTGTTTGATATAATAATATGCAATACACTCTCAAATAACGCAAATCACCCTCTGCAGTCCACCCAGACTGAAAATAAAATAAGGAAATAAATTAAGGAGAATAAATTAAATGGTTCATTCAGAATTATTGATAACAGTAATTATGTTTGCCAATCATAATAATGAAATCTGAAAGGTGCAGTAAAAACATTTCAGGGTCAAAGACAGCTGTACAACAGAAGTGCTACAGGACTTACCCTCATCTGGGGTGGCAGGTCTGCCCTGTAATTGAACAGCCTGATAGAGGAGTATCAAGATCAGCAGCAGCATGGTCTTCATCATCTTCATCATTGTAAAGGATCCTCTACATCTGAACTCCTTACCCAACCAAGCTTTCCATAAACACAATTAGGACATCAGCAATGTATGCCTGAGAGAGAAACCAGAAAGCAATTTTCTTTAATATTGGGAAATGATTAATATTTATTTATTTATTCTTAATGCAATACAATACATGTATACAATACAACATGTAATTCATATTGACATATTTGAGTGTAAAAATAATTCATAATTCATAATTTTTCCTACCCACATGGTTGGGCCATCACGTGATTTAGAGGCAGAGAATGTAGTGAAAGTTTAGAGGGTCTCATGAATGATTATTAAAAACATTTTGAATCCAGTACGTTATTAACAGCAAGATCAGGAAGATTTATGCCTTTAATTTCTAATAATTTTTATTTCTGATGCAATTTAAAACTGAAGAAAAAACAAAACAAAAAAGTTATTGATCTGTTTATAACAGATCATAACAGATCAGTGTTTGAAGCATACTTGTATCAAGTACATAACAGATCAGTGTTTGAAGCGGTCCCCTTACCTTACCCCAAATTACAACAGGAAGCTTAATGATGATAATTTACATCATAATAATGATTTACAATTTGAGGGGCTGGGTCTGATTTCCCAGGAAATATCAATTGTTCTTCATTTGACTTCAAGATTTATAAAAAAATAAAAAAATAAAAGTAAGGAAAGTATTTTTATGTTTCAAACAGAGATGATAGCTTTAAACTGCATACATACATCATCACATACATCACATACACTTACATACATCAAATCTTACTACAACCTTTTTTCTCTTTGAACCAAAGCAGAAAAAAGCATTCCAGACAAAGGATTCCTGTAAAACTCAGAAGACTTACAGAAACCCCTGTGATGCTTAAGAAACACAGATCAGAGTATCTTGTAAACAGCCTGATAAAACTCTTTTCCCTCCTATTTCAGATGTAACCACGAAGCTGACAACAAACAAAAATGTTGCTGTATAAGGCCAATCGTGGAACAGCACGTCCTTTAGGAATTCAAGGATTTTAAAGGAGTCTTTTTTCCTACAACCTGATATTCATAATAGCTGATTAGAACATAGAAAGCTAATGGTGATCTAACCAGTAGAAAAGAACATTTTGTTTCCTTACCGAGTTTACATGAACAAAATGAATTTGAAAAAATGGCAAAAGCAAAAATTAAAGCTGCAGTCCGTAACTTTTTGGGTTAAAAATAAACAAAAATCAGTAATTAAGCAAGTTCATAACAGATCAGTGTTCAAAACTCTCTCCCTACTGATTCACAACGGTAGGTTTGTAATAATGATTTATAATTTGAGCAGCCGGATCAGATTTTATGGGAAATGTCAGTTTGACTTCAACATATGTAAATAAACGTATGTGAAGTAAACTGCAATTTTATGTTTCAAACAAAGATAGCAAAAGAGAGGCAAAAGTTACAGATTGCAGCTTTAACTCGATTATAATGCATTAATGATAATATAAAATACATAGTTATCCAATGATAATGTAACAAATAAAAAAAACTCTTCTACATATTAGTTTTAAAGTGGAATGTATGGAACAGATGTTTGCTGAACTTGTAGACCTGGGACACTCTGTCAGTTTGCTCTAACAAATACACATGATAAAACACATGACACAGAAACACAAACACACACTCACATGCAAAAAAAACCCTCCACCCATTCACAGATATCTGTCAGCTCTGTACTGGTTTAGACCTCTGCATGACCCCAACACACCATTTGTCCTACTAGCTATCGGAACTCCTCCGTCAAACATCATTAACGTATTTCAACTGGTCCAAAGTGAGAAAGATTGTTTTCTTCAGATTGTTAACTCTGTTAGTCTCAATCATGTGTTTGTTTTGTTTGTTTGTTTTTTGTTGGCGTTTATGTGCCAGACAGTGAAGTAATGTGCTGAATATCTAGCTTAGGGCTCAATAATCCATTTGCCTTCTAAACTGAATTAATGCCTTAATCTTCCAACTGAAATGTTTAGTTAAACAGCCCCAATGGGTTAGGTAAGCTATGAAGAAACATTTGTTGGACAGCTAACACTCCCTATTTACTAAGAGTACCTTTAAACGTTAACCTCAGAATATTCAAATTCATCTTAGCTTGTTGAATCTTCCTTTAATAAGTGGGAAATTTCTTAAATATTAAGAACTAACCTGTTGAAGTGACCTAACACTTTGCGGAACACAAGCTTAAATCCTGATGCTGATGTTCTACCTCCTCTAAATTGGCAAAAAGGCCAAAATAAAATTTACAGCATTAACCTGAATAAACTATATTTATCATCATAACCAACACTTCAAGACTGACCACCACTTTCTAACAATATTTAAGTCAACTCCATTTATCCACAGTAGACACCCAAAAGCTCTACACAATTTACAACTGAAAGTCTAACTTACGTAAATCTGTGATATTTCAGAAAAGCAGCCCCCCATCTTGTCTTTAACTATAGCCTTATGACTAATGCAAGAGGTCAGGCTTACTTGGGTAAAGATGTACCCTAAACAGGCTTTAACTGTTTAACAAGCTTTAACTGATATACTTGTGGGGGAAAAATAGCTTATTCCTGGAAAAATAAGGGAGAATGCTTAGCTTATGACCAAATAACTTGGCTGAATTGATGTTAATGTTTGAATATTAAAAAACTAGCTTTTTGTTGACATAAACCACTTCTAACTGAAACAAACATTCAGTTGATTATATTAAATGTTCCACTGAGTTTAGTTTGAGAGGGAAAAGGGAGGGATATACTCAGACAGGCAAGAGGGAGAGAAAGCACAGAATAAAAAGAAATAGATCAAGTCAAGTGGAAAGAAAAGTAAGTACCCTAATTAATGAACCCCAGCATGTTTTTCTGTACCTCTGATCATTGGAGGGGAACATGGCAAGAACGTGGAGCAGGCCCAGCTCATTACCGCTGCCTACTACTGGAGCGGAACATTCCAGAGAACAGCCTTGGTTTATGTCAGAGATGGGACACCTGACCTGACTCATTCCAGCACTGGTGGGATCCAGAATCATAGCTAGTCCACCAAACCAAGTGTCACCAGACCGCTGCTCCATGGGGAGGCAGATGTACTTTAACTACAAACACTTTTCTTCTGTTTATTTTCACAGATTACTCTTTACTTTTCTTTTAAATATCAAATTATCAATTTCAATGCTCCTTTCTTTTCATGAAAAAAACAACATCCTACACAAGCATTCACTAAATTTGAATCTATCACATCATACTGTGAAACCCCAACATCCCATACCTGACAAAAAGGTCAACTCTAGATAGTTATGCTGTAAGGCAGCCATTTTGTTTTTCTGTCAAGGATGTGTTGGTGTCAACAGAAGGGTAAGTATAATGAAACACTCTGTAAAAGTTTCAAGTTAATGCCCTCAGACATTCATGTACTAGAAATTTTCTATTTAAAAGCACTGGGCAAAACTTTGCTGTGCCAGCCCAGCCCTGCTGGCCCAGTAAATTACAGGGCAAAGAATTTCTCTTCACTCCAAACCCTCAACTGCATACTTCCACCGGAAGAACACCCACAGCACAGCACCTCCTTTTCTACATCTATTTTCTTCCTTTCATTTTCAAACAACAGAATGGAACATTTCATTGTAAAATGTTTACTACACTACCACTTAAACAGACCAAGACACTGCATTTGTAATTGTCTCTGACACAGAGGCGGGCTCAAACCATTACATCTGGAGGAGTATGTCTAGCCAAAAAACTTATCCACTACTGAGCAAAATATTCATCCACTACTTCACTGTGAGTGTTATTCTAGAATAAACAAGAATATTGACTTTGATTAATGCAATTTCTAATGTCTGAGAGAGCACCACTGATGTTTTTTTAATATACCTTCATTGCAAAGCAACTGAACCACTGACATGTTTGGAGCGAGTAAATGTTTAAACACTGGTCAGATTCAGAGAGACCAGCAGCCATAATGATATCTTCTCTAATTTAAGTAATTGATGTTATTATGGACTAAACGGCTGCATTTTTACAAGGCCAGTTACAGTTGTTTAGTATTTAAATGGCTGAAAATAATTAAATAACTTTACTGACACAACCGTAATGGACAGTACTAAACCAGATGAATTGAAAAACGGTACAAGGCGCATTACTACAATATCACTCAATAAAGAGGTTCTATTTTAAGCCTTTCTGTCTGTGAAAAAGTTATTCACATTCATTTGAACTACAGATGCAAAAACATTACCAAACCACACATACAGAACTCTCAAACTCATATGAGAAAAACTACAGATATTACTATGTATACTTTATTTGCAAAAAAAGATTAATTAACTGCAAAACTGCCAAAAATATTCCTAACTAACTGTATTCCCACATTTCTGCACTGTCTGTCTTAACATAAAGTCTGGGTCAAGTCTGCACACGCAGTTGGCAGTCAGTGTGTCGCCATTCAGAAACCACTCTGCTCCCCCATCTTGTCCCTAACAAAAGTAAAAAGGTGGAAACTGTCTATGAACGTCTTCACATAACAATGCTTACTTATCAGCAGGAAGAGTTTCTGGAAGCTAAACTGGAAGGAGGTTTGTGTAGCTGAAGGTAACTTTGATGTAAAGGGTGTAACAATATAAAGAAAGTTCTGGACTGCACCAAGTATAAGAGTGGGGTTTTCAGTTCTCTTAAATGGTATAGTCAGTGATGAGGAGGTAAATAGTGGTTGACACTTTGTGGTGGGTGTAGAAATGCTTTGCCATTTATAAAGTAATAGAACACAAGCCCTAGAACAATATATTAATCACTTAAGACAGTGTTGAATACATTTTTAGTATTCTTGCTTCCAGGTATGCTTCCATGATTTTTTAAATCTGGATTTAATGTGTAATTTTTATGATCATTTTAAGACTTAGTCTTCCTCCACAGGGCCATCCAAGCTCATGTAGTTAAGATATTTTCTCTTTTACCTCAGGTAGATAAACAACTGCAAGAACAAACATGTCTTTCACATAGATAATTCAGTAATTGGCAAAAGTCATTCTGGCAAGGGGAATATGGCATGGCAAATCTCAGGCAGGGGGTTGATATTGTAATGACAACATGGATCATAATGGAAAAACTTGAATAAACCACTGTATGGGCAACCAAATTCTTAGTCTCAGCTATAAAAAATAATTTATAACAAAGTTACCCAATAGCTCAAGGATGTTTCAAATTTTAAAGCACAGAAGCCACAAGGCTGAGCTGGAAAGCATTTCCAGCTCAGAAGGCTGAATAAAGTGTAATTAAACTACTCTTGACAAAGTTGTTGCAATATGCCAATCTGTTTGGAAAACATGCTCGTTAAGGTGCCAAACAATGAGGTTTTAAATGTAAGAGATCAGCGGAAACGCGCACTAGGTCGAGTAACAGCTTACATTTGGATCCATTTGATTGTTGAAATGGTATCATTTTAATAGAGAACAAACATAAAAATAACCTGCTTTTTAAAAGGAATCGTCAGAATCAAATACTTATTTAGACAAAAGGCCAAAATAATTGGCTTTCCATTAAAAGAAAAACATTTTAAATTCGCTTTAAAAATCAACGGTATGCGGATTCAAAGAAAATGCTGACATAAGTATAAAACAAGCAAAGAAATATTTAAAACTGTACCAGACAAGAAGAGAAATGAAAAAAAGCATTTCTTGAAACGTTGTCTATGTAACTCTCGAAAGACAAAATGTTTATAAAAACAACGTGCACAGTGAATACGCTATCAGTGTTATTCAAATCAACAAAAAACACTTCAGTATGTTTATTCTATTAAAGTCGAACAGGACAGGTTTGATTCACAGCATTCGCAGACGTTACTCACCTTGCTTTCTGAAGTAAATCCTTTCTTGAAAAGGGTCAATCCTAGATGAGATTTAGTAGAAGTTCGCAAAAACTCACTTGCGGATAGTCACTGGACGAAACTCCACATTTCTCCGTTGTCGTGATTTAGGCTCTTCTGGTTTAGAAGGTTTTCACTCGGAACTTACTACACGATTTTTGTTCGACTCAGTCGAGAAATCGGTAAAAATACAGCGCGTGCTCCTCCTGAAGATCGCGTGCAGATTACTTCGTCCACGTATGATTTCGTTTAATGTTTACTTACAGTGTCAGCAAACGAATTTCCTACCTGATTTCTCACTTTTCCTTCCAGAAATTCCACCCGTGCGCTTTTTGTTCGTACCCATGCGAAGAGAGTAGGGGAAAACTTTTACCCCTATCGCCCTAACTTCGCGCGACAATACGTTTAAAGTCACACACTAACCAGCGTTCAAATGTAGTCGAACAGCAGATCTTTCGAACGTTGTAATGGTTTGCAAAGATAACTTGACTTGTTTTGATCTTTTACTGGTCTGTAGGTAGTCCGTGGCGTCGGCCTCCCCCCAGGACTTCAAAGGATACAGCGAGATTCCGCACTCAAGGATGGAGGAGTGTGAGTAATCTCTGAGCACACAGACCTGACTCCCCCTCCATCAGTAACACCTCACTACTACTAAACAGCTCACCCGGTGCATACTGGGATTGTAGTTTCCCTAACATCGAACCCCCTCTAGTCGTCCTCTAAAAGGCTTTTCTGGAAAAACATGTAATAACATTTTAACTTTACGAACTGCTTTCTTATAAGATAGCTACAAAACATTTTAAATAGATAATATAATATCAGTGGTTATTCTGCTGACATAAAGGCCATGTAATGCGCTTTATTGCAAATTAGATAGAAATTTGCTTTTCGTTAATGGAACATTTATTGTACACTCAAACTTTATTAAAAACAGAAAATTAACCTTAGACAATGCTATTGATAAATTTTGCAACTGGCTCAAAGGGGAACTACCACTACATGGCTGATAATCTCAGAAATTACTGTAAATATTTTAATTAATTGGCCTGGCCAATATATTAAATCACTGTATGTTGTTACATTTTTAAAATTCCAAAAAGGTAAAATTATATTAAAATATATACAACAGCATTCTAAACATTTTAAATAGATACAATAACATTGTAAACTTTCTAAACCAAAACAATAGCATAAATAAAAAAACAATAACATTATAAATGCTAAAAAAAAGACATTTGGTTTGGTATATAAAGAGTGATTACATTCTGTTGTTTCCTTGCAGATAAAGCTGTTCCACTCATTCATTTGGTGCGTGTCAACAATGTCCTCACACCCCTGACACGGCTTGTGTTTGCTTAGTAAAGAAGACCACAGCAAAGTTAAGAGCCTGCACATTCATTATCTCAACAGCAGGAAAAGGTTTGGTCAAACCTCAGATAGTATCTCCTATTTAATTTACCATGATTAGTTTGGGGGAACTACAGCATACAAAACATTAGTGGACCCCAGAAGTTTCTGCTTAAGACACTTTAATTTTAAGAGAATTTTAATTTTTAATTTTAAGAGAATTTAAAGATAAGCCTGAAGTATAAGATTCTGAAAAACTACCAAACAGTTTCCCCTGTAATTCCATTTGAACAGTTTTATTTGTTTGTCAGCTTTGTGTTCTCAGTTGTAAGATTTCCCTGCAGGGCTTGAGGTGACAATTTTCTCTCCACTAAAACCTTTATTGACCCAATTTGCTTTCCAAACAGCAAAGTCCATGAGAGCGACACCACACTCATGTTCCAAAAAGCACCTCAGGACTAATGTTTCTTTATCTGTTTTCCTTTTGACACAATGTTTTATTGAAACACTGGTTACCTCAATATTATTAATATTATTTTCCCAGCAACAGAGAAATGACTCTAAACCTCTATTGCCCATTGCACCATCAAATGCATTAGCTATCCCCAACTCCACTTAAGACCAGATGATAGTTGTGAGACCAGATGATGGTTGGACCCAATACATACCTTCTCTGAAACAAGGAAATGCTCCCTGGAGCGTTTCTTCACAATGGCAAAGCCTAGGAATAAATCTAACTAATTGTCTGTTAGTCCCCCCTCTAATTCTTAAGGCAAGCAAGCAGGCAGCTGAATCTGAAAGGGACCCATTGACCTACTAAAGGGGGCTTATCACCAAATACAGCATTGAATGGAGGTGGCAATGAGGTGTAAACCAGCCTCAGTAAGACTAATGAGGTGCAGAGTGCAGGAAAAAAGGGGGAAGGGTAGAGACAGACATAGATGGAGAGAGAACATGTGGCCCAAAACACCAAAGAACAGCTACAGAAAACAATAACAAAACTGCAAGTTACAGTTACAGATAACTTATTGTCCAGTATGGAACATCCATCAATATTTCTGAAATGTTTTGTCAGAGTGGGTCCCAATGGTGTAATTAGTGGGTTTCAATGCGTTGCTATCATCATTGGTCATATTTTGGATTTGGAATTATTTAAAACTACAAACCTCACAAATCAATACGGAACAATATAACAGACATTTGGGGCTGGGTTCCTTTGGCCTGGGCCTGTGAGCAACCATGCAGAACATCTAAGCAATTACCCACCAGCATCGTGGTCATGAGTTTTGCAGAGGCAAGTGTGATTCACAGTTTTTTTCCAGAAAAATTAACAGTTGACTGGTCAAAAACAAGCTTAAACTTTTTACTTTTCAGCTCTTAACAACAACCTTTGATATAGAGTACACATTAGAAAAATCTCCATACTGCAATACATATGCCCTCATTGTGTTGACACAGCTGTCATATATTTCTAGAACCCACATATGTGACTTTTATGCTCATAGCAGCATCATCTTTGATAAGTCATGAGTTCTCAACATTTGCCTGCTAACTGAGGCTGGCATTTATTTAACTGAATCTGCAAATCATCTTGACTGTCAGTAAAGGATGCTGTTTGCTGTGAATCCTCTCTCTGAGCTTTAAAGAGCACTGTGATCGTTCTTTATTCTTCACTGCACAAAGAAAATTCTGCTTTGTGGTTTGTAAAAGACATGATTCCGGTTATTCATCATTAATATGTTTAGGAACATTTTGGACAAATTCAGGCTTCACAGCTTTTCAGAAAAATCAGTTTGTATTATTGATTACAGCACCAGACAATCCATTTAAAAGCAAAAGCTTGTCTGTTCTCACCTCTGAGCTTTTATAATGTGATAATTACTGGTGCTTTTAAATCAGAGAGTGTAAAGCAGTAATCTGTAATTGTTGCCGCTCTACCGCCATCTCTGTTTGAAACATAAAACTGCAGAGTTCTTGAGGAGTTTTTTAATGTGGATGACAAGTATATATTCTAAACAACTGTTGTAAGAACAAGCTATAAACACTGCACCATCTAAAGTACCTGGACATGTGATATGGTAGCCGAATCTTCTTCTTTTTGTTTACAGATGGACATTTCCTGCAAAATCTTACAGGCAGCTCAAATTATAAATCATTATTATAAGCTTACCATTGCAAATTGGGGTAAGGTAAAGGGATCATGTTGAACACTGATCTGTCATGTACTTGCTCAATAACTGATTTTACTAACAAATTTGAACAAATAAGTTACAGATTGCAGCTTTAACAAATTCAGTGAGAGTTAGCATATTATCTAATTTACTAGATATGTTGGACTATTGCAAATGAGTAAGCTGAACTATATTTTTAAATCTAGAACCTATACCAACACTTTAATGTATAAAGAATAATAAAAATATATTTCAGTGATTTAAAAGTAGCATGAGTTTTTTCATAGTAGTTTGCTTTCATAGCAGAAGCAGATTGCTTTAGATAAAAGTGCCTACCAAATGCATAGAAAGAACATGTTATGCCTGAACAAAATTGCCATAATTCTAGGATGTTCTGAGTGGATGTCAGGGCGTTGCCATGTAGATGCTGTGTTGTTCAAAGTATCCACTGCTAAGGTGTCCACCTAGCATTGCTAAGTGGTTGTTATAGCTTAGGTTGCTTAAGTTGGTCTATGGGATATTTTGCTAGTTTAATTGTCGCATATAGCGAAAAAAATCTGATAATTTAAAAAAGTAATAGCACACTTCACTTCAACAAGGCATATACTTTGAGGTATCATTCATGTTCCTAGCACAAACAGTAAACCTCAAAGTTTATTACTTGGTGTAAGAGACCTGAAAAGTATGAACAATAGTGTTAATGATGCTTTTTGATGCTTTATTTATGATATTCTTGACCAGCAGCAAAAGGTCCAGCTGTAGTGGATCATGGTAACACCAAGGCTGAGTATCACAAAGCATTTCAAACAGCCCACAGACATTCCTCAGATCCTCAGAACATCTTTAACATCTGACATGCTTTTAACCCTGTGGATGCACATGGGATACATTTGCACTTCAGTCCCAGTCACACTAAAGGCCCATCATTGTCCCAGTTGATTGTGTTATATATGACACGCATCTGAATGTTGTGTGTGGGTGAATTGAATCATAAAAGTTTGTTCATCATCCATGCCATTAAAACGTGACTGTTGAGTTTGCAACATGAAGGTTCATGATTGCTGATATTATCCTTGAAGTGTTGATCTTTGAACTCCATAATTTAGAAGGAGAATGCTTTATGGATTTGATTTAGAAGCACAGAAGCTACAAATAAGACGAAAAGTTTAACCTCAGTGCAAATGCAGCAGGACTTCTTTGGTTAAAATCACATTAATTTTTCTCCACCATGACATTGAGGAGGGTGTTGTCATTTTCATGGATACACGGGGTAAAAGTTTGTTACGTGGGGGCTGCAGTTTTTGGGCCCTTATTAGAGACAACAATGGTTTTGTGATGGAACTGTGTACCTGGAAATTCATGAACAAGCATGTTGCTAAGCTAATAATACTTGAATGAATGTACACAACACACAAATAAAAGTGTAAAATAGTCTGTTTTAGTTAGATGTAAGTCTTTTACATTGATGCTTTTCAGTTTTATAGTAAATACAAGTATAATGCATGTTTCCCTCCTCTCTGCTGTCTTGGAATATTTTTTACTGAGCACAAAGCAGTGCATTTTGGGAATGCCAGAATTTCCCCTTACACCCGGAAGTGTAAAAACACATTTAGAGGGCTCCCCTTATCACAAAGCCAGAGACAACGTTCATACTTGTCCCTGGGTTGTGGAACACTGATTAAGGTCTGGAGAAAGAACCCTCCACTATGAGTGTGTGTGTGTAGTGGAGGTGAACAGACAGCTGGGAACTGAGCTGCCAAGCTCTGTAGAAGGAACATACACATGCACACAAGTCACAAGCCACCATAAAGGGGCAATAAAAATGAAGGCTTTCTGTTATTTGTGGTATATAAAAACTCTGCCCAGACGTTTAATCATTGACCGTTTCCTGGGACCTCTGCATATCCTAGTTGTTTTAGAAACACACACTACGCAATACCAACAGCACTTACCCGTTCATACAATCTCGGTCAAATGACAGTCATGATTTTTGCATAGGACAAATGAGACAGACCTCTTTGTCTTTTCAGTAACAAACACCTGCCACTAAACATCTATACAACTATTTCCCTTAAAAACACAGGCTGTTGACTTCTGCTTTGCTTCACAAAGACATGCATCCTCCAAGCACACATGCCTCCACCCTCCTTTTTCAGCATAAGGAAATTCTGTAGGCACCAGTTAAGACAGAAACCCTCTCATCCGTGGAGAGGAAAAAAGAGAAAACCACACAGTGTCATGAGCTGGAGCTAAGAGGAGAAAAACTTGATCTGAACAATGGAACCGCGGGATTACGTTTGCATACCAATTTTCATACTCAGCTTTTAGTCCCTAACTGCTCTCATGGTGTTGCTCACCTTTTTCTGAGCAATTAAGAAAGATTTTTGCAAAGATAGAATACAAGATATCACTATTATCCAAGGGTTGATGGACGTGTTTTTTAGACATGGGTGGAGTTGTTAAGATTTGGATGAGGTAACTTGTGCTAAAGCAATGCTGAACCACCTCCACTTGTGATAAAGCTCATGCACCTGTCAACGCTGCATTGTGCCCTCCGTCAGTCTTTCTGTGTCTTTCCGGCAAGTTCCTCCGTGGCTTTGTTTGAGATAGATTGAGCAGCTCATTGAGTGAGTGTGTTTGGGGGTTGGGTGTTTACTTAGTTGCAGTTTGAAGACAGATTTGTCTCCAGAAGTTAGCTAAATCTGACAGATCCTTCCTATTGGAAACCTTTGGGGACACTCCTTTAAAAAATGTTTTATATTATAAAAATGTATTGGAATAATACATATTAAGAAAAAATGAATGTTTACACACACACACACACACACACACACACACACACACACACACACACACACACACACACACACACACATATATATATATGTGTGTGTGTCAACAGTTGTGAACAAGTTTCTTTAGGGGGGTTGTTTAGGGGTAGGGTTAGGAACATTGTAAACATTATCTTAGTATGAAAACCATTGCATCTTTGGTAGGTCTTCCCTTATGGTGTGTGTGTAAAAGTATAAAAAAGGGAAAAGAAACAAGAATCAAAAGATCAGATAATTTATTGAACACAGATTGCAGCCTTTCAGATAAAGGAGGATTTTCCAATCAGACAAGAATTCCTTTCTAATAACACCAGTGTGATCTCATGCAGGCTTAGACAGGATCTTAAACATCACACATTAATGTACAGGGTGTGGGCTGATCTCGGCAATTTCAGCATGAAGAAAATGACAGGGGAGAGTTTCATAGCATTTCCCCCGGCAGAATATTTTTAAACAGGGAGGATGACAAAAATGTAAAGCTTTGAGGTTTTTCTGGGTGAGCACATAACTGGCTGTAAACCAGCAAAGTTAGTTATGTGATCTGTAAATATGAGGGTTTTTTTCCTCTTACAGCTGGCAACAGTTGTGTTTTTGTTGAATAGGCTTTAATGTGTTGTGGCATGTCTGGAGATTAGATCAATACTGCAATGTCTGGCTGATTTCAACAATGAGGTGTGCATATCTTTCAACATTTAGGAGTGAAAACACAAGAAAGTTGGGGCATTTTTGTATGTGGTAATTAGGTGCAAAACCCTGCTTCTAATCCACTATCTACCTACAATGCAGTTTCCCCAAACGCCATAGGTATTGAAATAGTGCTGTGTTGTAAACATTAAAATTAAATAATTGTAATTGTTCAGCATTCTATGTAAATTAGGCTTCTTATATTGCACCATTTTGCACAAGTCTCAGTGCTGTTTGCCTGGTGCAGTTAACATAACTCAATTATTTTGGTGAAATTCATTTAATAGAGACATTTGTTTGCATTTTGTTGATCATGGTAGTGTTTATACATCATCTAATGATCAAATGAATAAAAAGAGTTGTTATAAACAGGCTAAATTCAAAGTCAAATAGACTGTTAACATTTTTAAGAGCAAATTTCTGTTTACCTGGATTGCAGTGGTGTAGTAATGCTATACATTCCCAGTAAAGTATGCCATACCATGGTATTCAGCTGCATCCTCCACAACCAATACAGCATGGTACAAATCTTTGACTGTTGAGTTGCATAAATCCTGTAGTGAATTGACACTAAAACATTACAGTGGGTTCAAATAAATGCCGCTATCAGTGGTCGCAGTTTGTTCTTAGTAAATTCTCCCTGGTGTAGATATTTTTTCATTTTGTAACAAAGAACACAATTCATATTATTCATCCGAAAGGCTATCCAGTCATTCTTCAATGAGTAATTCAAATCATTTAGTGATGCTTTTGAGAATATTACATTACCATAATCAATAACAACAGTCCTGATCCAAAAAATGTTTGGAAAAAACTCTTCATCCCCACTCTATAAACTCTATATTCTCTCTCTAACCAAAAAGGTTGAGCTGAGATTTAAAAGTAAACACACATCAACATCATAAACACATCAACACCAAAAAATGAAAACTGTGCCCATGGGGTTTCCAGTGTATAATTGTACTCTCCAAGCGATGATGTTATCTCCTAAATTTTCCTGTGCTGAGATATGACCCTCCTCTCATGACCTGAAATAAGCCCAGAGATGCTGATGTTCAGCACATACCAATGTGCCAAAACTGCAGCGTATAAGTGAGATTTATTTCAAACTTTGCTTAGCACAAATTCCTGTCCAGCTGGAGAGATGCAGCTGCTATTGCAAATGCTATTACTACAGCTCTCAGCTGAGCTGCTAAAACAACATTGCAGCCAAAACATTTTCCAAACCAATATGTATAGTTTAAGAGGAATAAATTAGATTTATAATCAAAGTTTAGTTGTCAAATGTGCATAGGGGTAGTGGTAGCAAAAAACAAAAATATAAGATAATTTTGTATTTTTAGAAAGATAAAGTATGATTAAAAGTTATATATAATGTTAATTTTAGTTATATTTTAATACAACTAAATATAATTCAGCTATAATTTAAATGTAATTTAATTACATATAATACTGTAAGATATACAGAGACTATATAAAATACTGGTATGCAGTATGTGGTAAGCAACCTTCCTTTAGTGGGACGAAAGTTATCAATTTTTCATGCCATCAGAAGCAGATGACTTGCTTGCTCCCCCAACTTCAGGTGGGGTGGTGCAAGCTGAGGTTAATTCTGAGATGACAGCAGTGCTTTCCTGGGCAGTGAACATCAGGTTGGGATGCAATCTTCCACCACTCCTGGAATGATTACAGATGACGATTGGTACCGGGACTAGTGTTTCGATGCTTGTCTTGTGCCTTTCCTCTCAGGAATGAACGATGAGTTTACAGCTTCCAGTTGAGCATGCTGTCACAGTGCATCTTTGCCACTGGGCCCCGTCTCCTGGGGACCCCCAAAGCCCCATTCACAGCTTGGGAGTTACTTCTAACTTAGAATGATAGCTTACAGTGCTGCTGGTTTTAACCGCCTCTGCCCTCCATGCCATTGTGATTCTGCAAGCCAAGGCACTAGGGGGAAGGATGAGAGTAGTTCCGATCAATGCGCTGGGCCAGACAATGTCCACCCTGGTGGTCCAAGAACACCATCTCTGGCTGAACTTTACTAAGATGTTGAGAGCCTCCTTTAATGCTCCCATCTCACAAGATGGCCTCTCTGTGACACACAGGATTGTGATGGAGTTTTTGATGGTCTGCAGTTGGAGGCATCTTCCCCGTTGTTACTATACTCTTGTACCTCGGTTTGAGGTGGGGGTGCAACTATCCTATGAGTGGACACTGACGTCCTCCTTATGAAGGATGCAATAGAGTCTATTCCCAGCCGAGATAAAGAGGGTATCCTGCCTCCTGCTTCACTTTGGTTTATGCCTGTTTCTGGATTTACGTGCTCTGAATTGGACCCTACACAGACTTTCATTTAAGATGCTTGCGCTTAATACCAGGATTGGTTCATGATCATAGACCTGAAGGACATGTCTAATTGTCTTGCTCTGCCTCAACATAGACCGCTTATGGTTTCTCTTGAGGGCAGGACATAACAGTTCAGGGTCCTCCCCTCCAGGCTGTTACTGCTTCAGCACGGCCTACCTAGGTCGTAAAGCTTGACTTCCCCCCGTAGGGAGGTGTTGTACTTAACTTCCTCAATGACTGCTTTTCTTAGCACACTCTTGAGATTAGTTATGTATCCTCAGGGACATGGTGCTCAGCCACCTTGGAATTGTTGGGGCCTTGGGTCACATGGGAAAGGAGACAGCTTCTGGGATCGGCATCTGGATCTGTCGTTTGTGGTTACCCAGTTGGTTAGCTATTGTCAGATTGTCATATGAACCAATTCCCTTTGCTAATCCCATATGAGTATCTCTCCTCGTTCTGGTTTCCTGTTGGTAAACCTCTGTATTCCCCTAAACAAAACAATCTCCATCATGACCTGTAACTGGGATGGTTCTCTCTCCAACTGTCCCCCGCTTATAGGCGTAATTTGATGTGGTACTGCTGTGATTTCATATGATTTCCACATGTAACCTTCCCTTAGATAGGTTGTGGTCTCTGCAGTGTCTTCTCCTCTCAAGGAGGAGTTCACTATCCCAATGCATTTGACTAGCAGACTTGCTCTGCAATGAACTTCTGGGAACCTATTTTCTGTTGGAAAGAAGGGAACTGTTGTACAGGAAGCTTCTTGCCCCATCAGTGCATTGTAAGGTTATGGACTCAGTGCCAGTTTGTTTCAGGCACACTTGCTGACAGCTGTGGTACTTAAGTCTGTAACATGGTTGAACAGCTCCTGGCATTTCGTATAGGGACCGTATAAGTGTCACTACACTGACACAACGTTGAGTGAGTGACAGTAAGGAAGGTCTTGGTTATATCCATAATCTACGTTTCTTCATGGAGGGAACAAGAAGTTGGGTCTCTCCTGTCACAACACTGAATTGACCTCTGATATCTGGGTACATCCCGGCTCCTCAGCACAAATCTGAATGAGTAGTGCACACCATCTCCCTTTTATACCCGGATGACCGGGGCAGGGATTGGTATGCAAATCCCACTCTCCAATTCCTATTGCCATTTTAATTTTAAAGACAATTCACATTGATGTTTTCTGATAAAAAGCAGAGTGATTGGTCTCCCAAGGTCGAACACCTAGTATCACTACATCATCACAACGTCTCATTCCCTCCATCAGGGAATGGAGATTATGGATTTAACCAAGACGTTTTCTCTGTTTAATACCTTTTATTTTTCTCTCTCTTTCTGCTGTCATTCTGTTTTGTTTCCTGTCATCTAAACAAACAAGTTGGGCCTGGGTGTGAACATACGCACACCCAAATTAAAATGTAAAATCGTTAATGCCACAGCAATGGCTGCTTTTTGTTAACAAACAATCCAAACCAAAAAAGAGGGTGTAGAATTTGAATAAAGCAATTTCATGCTGCTCCTTGACTATGCCAATGTAAAAATTTGTAAATCATGTGTGCACATATGAGGTTCACTTGAGCTCTTCAGTTTGATTCAAACCTGTTTTTTAAAAGACTGAAAGTATCTGGAAAAGGAAAGTCTAGGAAAAGACTTTGTTTGAATGAGTGTTTCATGGTATGAGTGCATTATGGCAGGAATGCAACTTTGTAAACCAGAAAAAGATGGTAACCTACACCAGAATATTGAAATAGAGTTTTTTCTGTTCGCTTTTCCTGTTTTCTTCTTGCTTTTTTGTCTAGGGTAGTCTGCAGTCTATGAATGTATGTCATTCATGTACATACCTGACATGTTCGAACAGGCCCACAGGTATAGTACACCACACTGTAGTCTTTAAATGACTATCTGACTCTTCCACATTTAGCTCTGATAAACTTTGAAATATTCTGAAGTTGTCACTTTTTATTTTTGCCATATATAAATTTTTTGCCAAATTATAATTTGGTTCAAAGTATTCACAATTAAACCAAATTATAAAAAATAATTGTACATGTATATATTCTATTTATATATGTTTTCCAAAAGAGGTGCATTATTGCTTAGGTAATTGTATATTGCTTAGGCAAAAAATAATATTAAAAACCCATATCAGCCATTTCATGACAGTTCATAAAATTTCACAATTTTTGATCAATTACTATTTGGCAAATAAATAATCCCCATTTATATAATTCATTCAACAATCATATATCATTAACATTAAGGATTTTGATTTTCATGATTTACATTTACCTTTAATGTTGCAAAAATATTAAAATACAAAAGAAAAGGGATAGTCCACCTCAAAACATTTTCTCAGGTTGTATAAATTGCTTTGTTCTGCTAAGCACAAAGGAAAAACTTTTAAAGAATGTTTGTATTAAACCACTGACTTTCATATTTTTTTCTTACTATGGAAGTCAATGGTGCTTCAAAACTGTTGCCCCAAAACAGGTGAGTAAATTATGACAGAATTTTCATTTTTGGTAAACTATCCTTTTAATTGAAAAAATAAAAGGAATAATCAGCTCTGACTTTAACTGCAGGACACCCATAGTAATTTTTTTTATGTTGCATGGCAACATTCTGCTAATGCTAACATATCAGGGGCTATATCATCTAACAGAAGGATGACAGTTAAAGATTTTATTAAAAACTAACATTTTAACATTTGTGTCCCTAATATTTTTTTATTATGTGGTTACCATTTTACAAAAGAAATAAGCAATACATTTTATTTAGCAATAAAATGTGTTTTAAATGGAGTATGCTGAATTTAATTAAAATTTTTAATGCTTGTTTGTTCTAAATATGTTAAAGATAACTCATATTCAGTGACAGTGTTATTAGTGGCAAACCGTAAATATTACAGACAGAACTAACACTATATAATCCATATAACATCTTTAAATTCTGTTACAATTGTTATCAGTCATACAGTAAACATATTTGAACATATGTCTGTAAATTGTTGTTTTTAATATGTGGGATTTAAATTGATCTCACTTATGCAGTAAAAATGTTGATCCAATTGGAAATTACTGACATCCTTATGTAGCGGAAGTCTTGACCCTGATCAGTGTGTCTGCACAAAAGATGCTTTCCTATAAGACTTAACACAGCTCCACATCCCCACCCTCTTATCGTTTAACAGACCACCTCCACTAGACCTGACCTTGACCCTCCCCTCTCTCTTACACCTCCCATCTCACCCACGCTGAGGGCTGTAAATAATGACCATCATCAGAATGACAAGATGTTTTAAATCAAGGATGAGAATATTCAATTACTTCTGTTTCTCTACCTCTCCCTCCATATCACTCCACCCAGTTCTCTGTTGCCTGTGATGCTGTCCCCATATATTAGATTACCACCCACTGTCACTCCCCCACTTTCCTCTAGCATAGATCCACATCGGCTATTAGGTAATGCAGGGCCTGTCTACTTCTATAGATGTGTTGTGTTGTCTGGAGATGCAGAGCTCTTTGAAGTGGTGGCCCATGCTACAGCCACTTACCTGATTAAACCTTCTTCTGAAACAAGACACATTTCTACTGAGAACACAGGGGAGAGAGGAAAAGGAAAAAAGAACAACCAATATAAATGAAGATGCGCACAATTTAGGGTTGCTTGTAAAGGCAACTTACTTTGATTTTTTTTATTTAATTCTTCAGCTTTTTAGTGAGACTCTATTACCTGAATTTAGGTGTGAGAGACAAAAAAAAACGTTAAAATTGTGCAGTGATGGGGAAACTCCAGGGTCAGTATGGGAAACACTGATATGTCTGGCACTACACGTTCTGTTTATTGCATTGACCTGGAAAAAGATCTTGTCTACTCTTTCTTCCAAACACCCATAAATCTTTTGAGAGTTGATTTCAAAACCATCTTAAAGCAAACCAACCTTCCAACACAAAACCCCCACTCATTTCTGAAAGTGGCAACAGAACTGAGGAAGTGGATTTTAAAGAACTTTCATTACTTTTCCAAATAAATTTCACTCTACCCAAAAAAACCCAGATTATTGCCTTGTGGTATTTTTGTTTCTATTCCTGGTTTAGTGACATAAAAGATTTAAAAAGTATGGAATATTTAAGAAAGGAAGGAATGTGGTTGAACCATGTCTCATTTAAAATACTGCCCAAAATATTTCATTTCACATTATTTAACATGCACATTTAGTCAATGTCTTACCTCTAAAAAGGCAAATAGATTTTGATTAAGCTTGACAAGCAATCTGTAACAGTGACCACAGGTGAGTACCCAAGGGTAGAAACAACCATTGTTTGGCCCTTTTCATTTCAGTGAGGCACAAAAAACTTTGTTGTCTAACAAACAACACACTCTTATGTGATGAACTGCATTCCAATACTACAGATTTAAGGCATTATATAGATAGTTTCAGTTGTTGAATTTGTTGTCAGAAGGTGACGGTGAGCAACAACATAGGATTTACTTCCTAATAGTACATACCTAATAGTTCACATGAGAAAATGAGAATTGTGTCTGTATTGTTTTATTAATAAAAGAAATGAAACACAAAAGTGTACAGTATTAATTGAAAGTGTCTATCAATAATCAGAGAACATTAGATTACATAGCTGAAGTAAAAGTAGGCTTTAAATTTAAAATCCTATCACACTATAAAGACCCCCTTTCTTCTGTTTAGATCCTTTTAAACTATAGTAAAAGCTGATATCAGTGCCAGGCTTTGCAGAAGACCATTTACCACATCAAAGTCTGAGATAGTCCTTTATTCACACACCACACACACAACTTCACACATCAAAATGTATTGCAACCCTTCTAATTCTGTTCTTATTGCACCTAAAGGTCATGATTTTTTCTCTCCCTAGTTTTATTAGAAGCTCTTTGGCAAACCCGAGGCAGTGGAAAGCCTCTTAGAGTGATTGTTTAAATTCTCACAGAATCAAGCATTCACTTGAATCTGGCATCTGGCCATGTTTCTGCTTGAACGCTGCCCATGCCATCTGTAATGAATCAGGCAAACTGCTGTAGTATATTAGGCTGCATTTTCCATGGCAGTGTTTGCAACCATATGCATAGGCACAGAGGCTTGTTTTGTGATGAATGAGGCCTGGAGTCTGTTTTTCCCATGACCCAGATGGAATGGCATTAGTTAAAGGTGTGTTTGTTGGAGATGTATTATCTGCCTGTTAAAGGGGTCTTAATCACTGTTGTCAGGATAAGAGGCAGCTTACCTGCCTTGGTGAGGGGTTAGACTGCCATGTACCAGATGCTGGCTCTCCTCAAGACAATATCTTAGAGTGCAGAAACACACATGTATACACACAAAAATGTACACACACACAAAATCACAGATAAGAATGAATGATAAGGCCAACCACAACAAAATGTTGTGTAGTTGTTGTTCTGGTGCAACTTCACATTATAAGCAAGGTGCATAAGATGAGAACGCAAATGTGTATTTAAAACAATTCCAGCAATACTTGTGATATGGAGAGATTAAAATAATCAGAGTAGGGCTGAGGTAATACTACTATATTTTGCCAATGCACACAGCACACAGGTCTTTATCATGGCTAAAAAAATTATAATAGTAAAATAATTCAATTAAATGATTCAAACATATGGAGTTTTATAGTCAATAAGACATGGGGAAATCCATAAGGGAGGAGCATACTCTATAACCCAATAAACACCAAAGAGATCCTTTATTGTATCAATATACAGACCCAGTGTCACCATTAATCTAACATAAAAATAAAGCAGAAGTAGGTGTTGAAGAACTGCTGTGGATTTGTGCCCTTACCATGTTCTTTGCCATTGATGTAAGCTCTCAGGCAACTATGCAAGAAGTATTTATTGCTTTATTAATATTTATTATGCCAAAGTTGACAAAATATTGATTGCTCATTTTGTACTCAGGAGTATATACAAATTGTTGTTCATTAAAATGTCCCTTGCCTAAAATCTCACAACATAGCAAGTAGCAGATCGTTTGGTTTTGCCCATGGGTTCAGAATTTGGCTGGATAGCATGGGCCATTTGTTTTCCCCTGTTCCCATACAACAATGCCTGTTTCTCTATTGACAGATATTCTTGCAAATATTTTATAAAGATATTGTATACTACAGAAGTTTTGTCATCACAGATTAGGATAATAGCTAGGTGGGACACTGGGTGCATTTTTGTGGTGCCATCAGCCAATTATCGGCTCCAGTTTTCACACAGCATGTCAAACACAATTTGATCAGACAATTGGCTAAAACTTTTCAAATAAGCAATATGTCAGCAAACATGTTGTGACCTAAGCAACTGCCATTAAAATTAGTTTTACAAAGCTGTGACGCTTCTGTCATCAATGCAGAACTACTTCCTCATGGGGTCTAAATAAATCTAAATCATATGACCTAAAATAATTATATACACAGCCTGCCTGCTGTGTATTTAGGGCTTTGTATAGGCACAACACCCACTATGTAATTATATTTTGCGATTTATGACCAGTGTAGTAGGTTGTCTATCAGTTTAAGTTAAAATTAAAAATTCTTGGAAGGTCCCATTTAGGTAGGGATGTTACAGTTTGTAGTTTGAAAAAGCTACTGCAGTATTTGACCAAAAAAGCTATTGCTAATTAAATATGTGGGATGTCTGTTTTTTGGTTAAAAAATGTTAATGTGGTAGATATATCATAGTGTGTGTGTGTAGGAGTAATCCACTGGAACAGGAAACGAATACACTGTTTATAAGATAATTTTTAACAAAAAAAAATTTCTTCTCCCAAACACAGGAGACAATACCTCAAAAGTACCATAACCAAACAAGGACTGACAAAGAACTCAGAAAAACCAGGGAGAATATATACTAGGGGAACTAAACAAGACACCGGTTAGGGTAATCAGAAATCAAGGCAATGAAGGCAGGGCTGAAAAAGACTATTATTACTAATTTATTACTAAAGGCTAATAAATTAACAAAATGAGCAACTCAAATTTATCAGATGGATACAAAAAAGCATTACAGACACAAAGAAAAATAACATTAATAAAACAGATTTTCTCTATGGTTTTATAGGATCAGTCCCAAAACTATTTGGACACTTTGGACACCTGCTGGACAGCAGTAACATGTGTAGTTCATCACAATAATTATGGATATGTTCCACTAATGTCTAACAACCAAAGTGTCCAAATATTCTTAGCTTTGAACAGCATACAGAGAAACCACAAAAACCTTAAACATCAGTAGCATCTTTTCTGTTTCAAAAAGGTTGTTTGTAGTGGAAATGTTTCTTTAGATTATTAAAAGGTAAGAAAAAATGGTTCTTTGGCAAAGAACCTTTTAAAACCTTTTTTTAAAGGGTGTATTTGTTTTTAACAAACCTTTTGAAATCTTTGTGAAATGTTTGGCTTGAAAAGTGTGATTGTGGTGTCTTTAAAATATAATGCCACTTGGTTATGTGACAACCAATGTAAAGAATGTAATGACAATTTTACATTTTAAAGTGTGGTCTGAATATCCAAATACTCTTTAATGCCACTGTATCAATAAATTCTTAAAATGTTAGACATGTTTATTGCTTGCAGTGTGAGGGATTGTGTGCACAGTGAGGGATAACACATGTAACTTTTCGTTTACTTAATAAGCTTTGTGTCTGTGTAACCTGTTGCTTATTACAAAAATATGTTTTCCAGAATCTTTGCTTGGCAGTTTCTGCAAAAACAATCAGGAGAACAGCCAATGTTCCTTTAGCCAGGAGGAACTATAGAATTACCAGACCACAGGCCCCTCTGGAGACTGACGTGTACACACACACACACACACACACACACACACACACACGACACTATATAAGAGATAACCCAGTACTGAACTAAGGAAATTTTGGCTAAATTTGGAAAATGCGGAAAGTATGCTAAAAACAAGTTAGACACTTCTGATAGACAGCATCATAACAACATAGTTGCAACAACATATTACAACATAGGCCTATACCTGGTCATCTATTAATATGGCTGCTAAGATTTTTCACATCTTAATATGTAAAATAATAATTTTATCTTTCTTACAAGACATCCTAATTACAAGACAAAATATACTAAAATAATAAGCCACTTTTATAGAATCACATCACTGTGACCCATATGTTCTTTGATTTTTGACGAATTAACAACCATGAAAATGAAATATTTTGTCCTAATATGCTGTCTTACTGGAACACTGTTGAGTCACGGCTTTGGATGTGTGTGACTCAGGAGAAACCAAACAGATTTCATCCAATAAATGGACCATTATTCACTAGCTAAGTTGTAAATGAACACTAAGTGAAAGTGATGCTTAATTTGCATTTCCTGAAGGAATATCAGCACTTCCACACCAGTAAACATTAGCAGCTGTGGCAGTCAGGGCAGGTGTCTGAGGCCCAGTATGACATCATCATTGGCAGTTCAGTTTTGAGCTCCAAATGGTCAGTCGAGTCAATGGGAGGTTACTCTCACTCCCGGTTTATTCCTGACTGTAAGCCCATTCTGGGAACTTGAAGAGCTACACAGCTGGAGGGGAGATGTGATACATGCTGATGACCAATGGTCATGCTGTGGTCATGACTGTGATGAGCAAATGTGTAAAAGATACATAATAGCCAGCTGCTATTCCTGTTTAAATAATGTAAGATTCAAAGGTATTTACATTTAACATTTTCATTAAAATAAGTATATTTTATCAAACAAGGTGGATACTGGTATGATTTGCACCTTGCACAGCAGGGTGAATCCATGCACTGATTATTAGTCTGTCTTTGGTTCTTTGAGATCACATGTTTACATATGTAAACACTAGATAAAGTCTGAATAACAAACTCCACCAGATGGTAGTACTGAATGACAGAAAAGCTAGAACATGTTCTATTTTTTCTTACATGTGTGGACAAGCAGGGAAGTAACTAGTCATACAACAAAAGTATGGGGTCTTACATTAGAAATGTATTGAATCTACTCTTGTATCAAAAGACCCTCTACTTAAAGAGACATTTCAGTCAAAAATTAAACTTCATGCATCACAAATCCCCTGGCCATTTCATACCTGTAGGAATAGTTATAAAGATCAGACTTGAAACATTTACAAATTGGGCAACAACACTAATTTCATGAACATGTCGAGATTTTTGGTGAATTAGGGATGCAAATTCTTTTAACCGATTACCAGCCATTATTAATTGACCATGCAATATTGACACGACAAGCCCTAAATCAAACATGTGACCCAACAGACATGACACAAGATATATAGGTTTTTGTCAGCAAGACTTATTTGGATTAAACAAAACAAATAAAGACTTTAAACAGCTTCGTTGTTTTTCAGTTTTATTATTACTTGTATTTTTATACTTACTATCTTCCAAATCCATATAGTAATGCTATTATATGGATTTAGAAGACTTGGAATACAGCACACAACTCATATGGATATTTAATGGTATATATCCTACATCAAAGGTTGCAGGTTTACCTTTTCCCTTCTTAACTATCCACAAAAAAATCTGTGTATGCAAAAACGTATCTATGCATGTTCCTGTAAAAAAACATCAGGCATGGTAAGTCATGGCGAGATTTGTTCCTGAAAGTTACATCAGATCAGAGGAGAGGAAGTTCAGAGATTGTTTGAGCTGGTTTCAGGAACCCTTGTACTGTTATTTTCCAGATGTGTTGGCCTCCATGTGTATTACTATTGCACATCCTACAACACAGCAATGTGCTGGTCACAGTACAAGCCACTAGCACAAACCTCAACCCAAATATCAACCATATAGCCCTCATCTTACTGAAGCTAAATACTTGATGTATATTTATTGGCAAAAGCATTGTCATTAACACTATTTTTAGACCTGTGTGTTTGACATAAAAAGCCACAAAAAAACATGCAGTTTGCTTTTATGACCATGCAGGGATAACTCAAAGGCGGTCTGCAACTAGTATTTACAAACAAACTATTCTGAAGGTGCTTGCTTTGTAGGTTTAACTTATCTGATGCTGTAAGTTATTTTTCCTTTTGAGATCCCCAGAGGCAGCAGTCCTGTTCTTTCTTATAAAGCGCTGCATTAACAGAGAAATAGCACCCTCTAATGGAGAATTTAGAAACTACAGGTTCACTTTATCCAAGTGGGTCTTTGATACCCAGAGAGGGCAATCCACTATTTATCTCAATGCCTGTTGCTCAGAGCTGTGACCTGAATGCTTTGAGCCAATCAACTGAGCCATAAATGTAATGTGACTAATCACTCCTGAATAACAGAATAGTGATGTAATGACATCTCTGATAATAATCAATAATCAATGCACACAGTCCTGAGCCATTTATTAGTGAATATCCTGAGCAGACATTTACAAAAATCCTTTTAAGAGCCCTCCAAAAAAGTGGGTACTGGTAAACTTTCTACTATAATGAAATGTTTGTGATTTATATGTTGCCTTTTTTATTTTGTCAGAATACACAGCTACTTTTTAAAGGGCGTATCCTCATAAGATTATGTATGTACATTATCAGCAACTGCCCATTCTAACCAGTCAAACTCTGAGCCCCTGGCCACTCCATGTACAAAAATTTTCCAAGCCACTTAGCCAAATGTGCCATCTCTTCACTCCAGTTTTGGTGATCCGGTGATATAGGCAGTGAATCAGTACTTGCAGGCTCACATGAGAACCTTAGGTTATCATAGACTAACTTTTTCCACTATGCCTCCTTCCAACCACAAATCCAAAGGCACTGTTTCCAAAGGCACAGTTCTGATAAGGTTCTTCATTCATGATGAGGAAGACCTAACATTTCAGACTGTATTTTAGATCAGGTCACTGTGGTGGTCTCAGAAACTCCCAAAGTGCGTTGTGCTCCAAACAGAGATCAAAAGGTATATTTGATCTTTGATCCTTCACATATCGCAAGGCTGGAAAATGGCTTACCAATAGCTCACAAACTTCAAGATGCTTCTGTTCAGCAGCCTGTGTGCATACACAATTACCCATTACCCAACTACAACTAATCCACTACTGATAACCATCAAAACTTACTTTACCTCTAATAATAAATACGTCTGTCAAAAATTAAATGAAATGCTCATCAGTAGTACCTTATGAAGAGGTGTCATTCCATCATCATCAGTCATGCATGGATTAGCCCCATGCTCTAAGAACAGCTTGACCACACTGTGATGGCCACAGTAGGCTGACCTGTGCAGCGGGGTGGCTCCACCACGGGTCTGAGCATTAACACAAGCTCCACAGTCCAGGAGTACGGTACACACGGACAGGTGACCTGCTCGACCAGCATAATGCTTTTGCCACAAAGACAAAGGAAATTTGTTAGCTTAGTTGTGCATTGTAAAATTAAAATAATAATATAATATGAATGGGTGGAACTGTGAGGATGCAGTTTTATGACCTTATATTAGTTAATAGACTACATTAAATTAGATTACATTAGATTCACTTATCTACTACAGAAACATTTAAAATTAACTAGCAAATGCAAAAAGTATATTTAAAAAATTATAATAAAAGAAACAGTGACCTCTTACTGTCTGGCATATGACCTAAGATAAATTTCCCTTATACATCAATAGAAATTATACTCTAAAACTTTAATGTTGATATAAAAAAAAAACACTGACACTTAACATCTCGGCTACCAATAAAAAGGAATTTTGTAAGCTGTGGCAATGTGCACTTTAAAACACCTATTCAGGAATGTGTATATGTTTGCTTGAATTTGTGGAGAATTAGACTAAGACAACAAACCAAAGCAGTGTAGTTTGCCTGGTCCCTCATATTTGGATCAATCCCTTTTTTAAGAAGTGATCCCACTCTCTCAAGATCGCCATTCATGGCAGCTGACCAAATACCTACAAGCAGACAATTCATGCGTGATAAACTAATATACTAATAGGGAAGAGGCTTATATACAAAAAGATAAAGAACGCAATGCATGCAGGTTATGCACCCCTTTCAAAGTCCATCTCATCCAGGGTTTGATGGACACTTGGCGTTGAACGATGGGCGCTACAAGTGCACTGACTTCCATGTGAATCCATCCTAAAATGCCACATAAAACAACACAAATGAGTAATATATAATGTAAAGTCAACACTGATACATGTATTAATTTATACCTAAGTTGAAGAGCCAAGTGTCCTCTTTTATTACACAAGTAACAATCAGTGTATTATAAACAGCATGCGAATATGCGTTAGAATATAAACAAATGAATATTTTTGAGCTATTTGAGTAAACAAAAGAGTTTCATCTTGAACAACCGCTATCTTTATTTATACATAACTACAGATTGGATATATAAATCTTTCATTACCTCCAAATATGCTATTAAACACCGCTCAAGCAAGTGAACTGAGAGGTATGCAACTTCTGCAAACACCAAACCAACGTTTCAAAATAAAAGTCCGCATCTCCACTCACTGAACATCGTATTCCCGCGTATAATGTCACCATTATAATGGAGAAAACCTCAGTTTCAATATAGCTAGAGTCTTTGGTTGCTCCAGGCAGAAAGTAAGATTTAGTAAGATATTTTCTGTAGTTTGGGTTAAATGTTTGCAATAAACAATGCTAAGATCATGCTCTGTAGTTATAAAAGCGTACTCAGCATATGATATAAAGCTACATGTCTACTTGTTTTTTGGATTAATAATTAGTCCACTGTAGGCAGAATGCATTTAAGCATTTTAGTGCATGCTTTTATTATGTAAAACATTGTAAAATAGATGGACAGTGCCACAGTTGGTTTCTCCAATCCCAAACAAAACTTTGACTTTGTGGTAGGACAATACCAAACAGCTGATATTAAGCTATTACACTTTGAAGGCTGTATGTTGCTCCCGTGCCTCCAGAGCTCAGACCATGTGACTGGAGGGATTAATATCAAACTATCACAAACACAAACTATCCACATGATTGTACTTTTCTGTTTCTTTCTGAAAGAACATACACATTTCTGCTTTGTTGTTAAGCTTAAATTTTTGTAATGTGCAACACAAGACATTACACATTCAAAAACCTGTAATGCTTCTTTTCATGCTCAAGTCTGGGGCCCAGTTGTGAGAACCCCTTAATTAAAAAAAAAAAACTTTAATTAAAATTGTAAGAGAACTGCCACTAATGGTCTTCTTGACCCAAGGGGTTTCTTGCAACTGGTTGTAGAGACATAAAAACAGTCTAGTCTGTGAGGCTTAATAGAGCACAAAAGCTACTACAGGCAACTTTCTGGTTACACATACAGCCACTCCAGCACCATACTGTTTAAAATTATTAGTTTTTCTGTTTTAAAGTGTGTTTCCGAATTATAACATCTGACCCTGTGTCAATTCTTTCATTTTACTAAAATTAAAGCCCTTCATTTTGTTTTGTTAGAAAAGTCTTATTAAATGTACAAAGCTGAACACCTGTTTGCAGAGATCCCTGTGCTGCGGAGGCTTTGTGTTTAAAAATTAAAAGGGCATCTACTTTAATAGGCCTGTGTATCACTTAAATAACTTCCATGGAATAAACATGCCATTTTAAGGGATCATTATTCAGAGTGTGAATCTGAGAGACAGCTGTGTATAGCTGCATTAAACCACCCAGACACTATAAAAAGTTATTTAGTTTCTAAAGAACCTAACTTTTTTCTACAACTGATATGCAGGCCAGCAGTGAGTTTCTCGGTAACATGCGGATGTCAAGCCAGCATTATCAGCAGCTTGTAATTGAGAATTTTACTAAAGAAACCAATAATGAAAGATCTACTCAGAAATACCATCAAAGCACAAACTGCAAGAAGTAGCTTATAATAGCAACCAAGCTGTAACTGTAGTCAGATAGGAGACCAAGATATAGCAATGATATTAAATATTAATTGTGCAATAATTTCAGTGCTTTGAAATAATACAGTATATCAAAGAGAACAAGATTTGTAATTAAGTAAAATTAGAGAATTGGATAAGAGTCCAAATACTTTTCCAAGTAACTGTATATACCTCTTTTATAAATGTTTATATCATGATTTATGATGCATCAAACAGAAATCTAAACACATGGAAATAAAGAGTCAACAGTGGTTTGATTATAACAGTCTATTTATGGAAAAAACACTTCCGTAATAGAGTAAGTGCAAGAGAGTTAGGCAAGGAGAGAATGGGGTAGATCCTCACCTTTGCCTTACATAAATACAGCCTGATACATAAATAAATAGCCTGCACCCTTTCCTCAAGGGTTTGATATACATAGAGAATCACACTTAAAGTGCAAAAGTCTATTCTGATTGCCTTCATTTAACAAGATTGCTAGAGTACCTACATTACCATTTGTAAATGAAAAATAACAGCATATTATATATAACTAATGGTCAAAAATCATTTCTGACCAAGATGGCTCGTTTTTCTTTTTTTAACCATGCAGCACATAATCCAGGTCAGCTGATCTTATCCATAATGTCCATAATGCAAAAAAGTCCATAATGCAATATTTGCAAAGCACTAAGACCTAAATTGCATGTAATAAATGTGCTACTTATTTCATATAAGAGATAAGCTTGTAATAGAGACAGTGATAGTTTGGATATGAATGCAATGAGTCAAGTCCTAATTTAGTGCTTTTCAGAATATATGTTGATAAAGATTGTGTGAAAAATAAATGCAATATCATGATTATCTTTTTGTAAGGAAGCACTGGATTTTAAAAAACAGAAGATCGTGACTTAAACTTTTTGGTATGGGTGAACAACAGCTGGTCACGTCAACAATTAAAAACAATATATATATAAAGGCTGGGGAGGGGGCAGGGAATGAAAGCCAAAGAGTAGAAAACATAACATACACACAGATAATATAGTGATAATATAAACCAGCATATTTGCACCACTGGCTAATTATTGTGCATATTAACCTATGGCTACTACACAGTTATCAAACGATTAATATGTCTGAAAGTGTTACAAGAATGCAGCAACATTTGGTTTGTATTTGGTTGTATTTTTTTTTAAGTCTTTTTCCAGTGAACTGAAACTAACTAAAAACTAGAACAAGTGACATGGGAGGTAGATCAAACAAACAAACAAACAGTGAGACAAACACAAATATAACTTCCATCTAAATATGAAAAAGAACATGTAAGAGCTATGTGTTTATGTTGCATATCTGAAACTATACCTGTCTGTTATATGAGATTGTGTGATTACGGTGTTTTCCATTATTCAAATATTGTATATACAAGTGCTACTATGAGTATGTTTTGACTGCGATAAGCTGTGCAACAATAAGCTTTAGACCTTATCATAAGTTGCCTACAATTCATGTAGAAATCTAATATGTGACAGATATATTTAGAATGTAATATGTGATAGATATGTTGGTTGTATTTATAGACTGAAATGTTGATTTAATGATGTGGGAGCAAACACAACATACATTCACTAAAATCAAAACAATCCAACAATAGTTGAACTTAAAGCATAAATAAAACAAAAACTTAAAAGAAATGGGTTTGGTTTGAAAATGGTCAATGCAGATTTTTAAGTATTTGGAATCTCAAAGAGAAGCTTTTGCCATTTTGGCCATGACTACAGACTCTGGATGTGCACTAGTGCATGAGAGTAAAGCTAAAACTGAAGGGGTGGGGCATATCAAGTGCTAGTATTGCATACGGTTCCACAGGAGCGTGAAACAGGAAGTGAGGGGTGGGGGATAGCTGGTTGGTAAAGTTGCTGGGCAATGAGCAATGTAATTGGTTATCTCACACTTTGGGACATGTGCAGTGGAGTCAGCATCTCCTCAAAAATGGCTCCTTTCACGTTTGAGCCGCGCAGGTTCGCTTCCTGTAGATCACAGCCTGAGAGGTCACAGTTCTGCATAAGAAAACAATTTCAAATCAAACAAATTGTATATTTGAATAGTTAATGCTTTTTTAAATAAAGACTGCATGTAATCCCCCAAATATAAATGCATACAAACAAAGACTATCGCAAATACAGGTTAAATACAGGTCCCCCAACACTGGTTTCTCACCTCAAGATCTGTGCCTGCTAATGTAGCACCACGCAGGTTACAGTTCTTTAGCTTAGCATTCTTCAGCGTAGCCACACGCAGATTTATCCCAGTCATCTGACTGCCCTCCATGTCGACGCCTTTTAGATTAGCCCCTAGGAGGGAATGAAGAATACAATGATTAACCAATTATGAACAAGTACATGACAGAACATTCCTTTTTTACAGTGAAACTGTGGCATTATTTAGTTTTATTGATGATATAAACAATGGCTTCTGTGTGTGGAAGTTTTACCCTCCAGATTGGCCTTGAGCCCAGATGGATCCTCAAAGTTACATCCTTTCAGAGACGCTCCCTCTGCATTGGAGCAGAGCATCTTCACTCCCTGAAGATTCGCACCCTGAAGCACATAATTTCAGCTATTTGTTTCAGCACAGCTACAGCTCACCCAGAAATACAAATTCTCTCCTTTAGTCTCATGTTGTTCTAAGCCAATACAACCTTCTTCTGTGGAAAACAAAATGTACTGAGAGACAAAATGTACTAATGTACTGAAATTTTGTGAATTAGATCAACAGATATAGAAAATCTTAGAAGATCTAGATATAGAAGATCTTTATAGAACACAAAAACAAGTCATTCAAGATTAAGACCACTGCTTCTCTCATGAAAGTGATTTCCAGTGAAGAAATAAACCTACCACATGCCATTAACATAAATATAGCACAGAAAATTGCTCCTTTTATGTTCTATAAAAAGTCTTGGATTTAGAACGACATGAGGATGAATAAATGCAAAAACAATTCATTTGTGGGTAAACTGTTCCTCGAACAAAGAGAAGAGAAGAAATACAAAAATACAGAGACGTTCATCTTACATCCAGGTTGGCTCCAGATAGGTCCGCTCTCTCCAGGTTTGAGCAGCACAGGTTTGCATAGGTGAGATTACAGCGACTCAGATTAGCCATTTTAAAATTAATATAGCGTAAATCCAGTCGAGAAAGATCAGCTCCACTGAAATTCAGACCCTGAGATCCAAAAGAAAGAAATGAAGAGAATAACATTTATCAACCCCTGACTGATCTTAAATTGTTCAGTCATGTGTTTTAATACCCAAGGAACACCCTCTACCTGACAGCGTAGCTCTGATTTGGTTGGTGTAGCTAGCAGAAACCGAACAAACTCCTTCCGGGAAAGAGGAGAGTGATCTTCAGGTGGATGGGAATTCTATTATAAACCCATGAAACACAAAATCATTTAATCAAACAAAAACAAATAAATAAAAGATTTATGCATTTATAAAAGAGAACATTTCTATTCTATTACCTTTATGGCGACTTCTAGCTGTTCAGCCAACTGCTCAATTCCAAAGAATCGAGCTTCTTCCAGTACTCCTAAAAAACAAAAACTCAACTGCTTAAGGAATGTATATATAATATATATTATACATACATATATATATTATACATACATATATATATATATATATATATATATATATATATATATATATATATATATGCATGTATAATATATATATTATGATGGTACAGATCACAGTTTTATCATTATTTACTTAAGCTGTTTCAAAGATTTGTTTCTACAAGAAACTGATATGAAAATATGGTTATTTAATGACATGAGGAAGGGTAAATAAAAGCTGCATTTTAATTTTTAGATGAAGTAACCCTTTAAGTTAGGACACATAATCAATATAATACTGCACAAAATTACAGAAAATCTTTGATGCACATTTCCATAAAGTGTAAACAATATCATTTGGTGCAAGAATTTCATTAAATTATTATTATATAACTATTAAACATGACATTAAGTGTCACTATTTATTAAAAAACTGATATCTTAAGATGTGTATTGCTATTACTGCCGCTTGCACATTACTGCCATAAAAAAAACAAGTCTAAGTCTTACTCACCGAGTAAGTTTATTCCTTCATTGACAATGATCTGGCCATGTCTTAGATAATTCAGGATTGGCTCAAAGTACTCTGGGCTGCGGTCAATGAGGTAAGCCCCTCGTTCATCCTGCTTATTACCCCAGACATCTGCAGTTTACAGAGCAGAGAAAAACTCAAACTCTTTTAAAATCTGAACCAGCAAAATACATAAATTTGTAAGTGTAATTTAGGTTTAAATTAAACTTACCCTTCTCTCTAAACATGTGTGCCAGCATACTGTCAGGCTCCTTGCTCACAAGAGTACTCCTTAAACAGGAGGAAACGTTTTAAATAATTAGGTTTAAAGGTCAGACATGCACAGACATTTTCAAACATGCTATTATAAAGTAAATTATAAACACTAACTGTGTTACGTTTGTATCACTATATTAATTTTTATATTAATGTAATTATATTAATTGAACATGTTTTACTGCAATTGTTATCTATATGTAGTTTTATCATTTTTAAATGTCTTCTAAAAATAACTATCAGTCACTTAAACCAAAACGCACTTGTGTGCTATGGTGTTTCTAACATGATGAAGAGTCTTTGTGTTCTGCCTAACAACACCTCTTCGTCATGGTAGTCACTTGCATGACCTTTTAAGGTGTATTGCTTTACTTTCTTCATATTTTCATTGTAATGGTGCTAAGATGCTACAATTATAACATAGATGAATTTAAGTCATTTTATTTAAGTCATGCCCCTCACATGATTACCTAGTGGTTGTAAAAAGCCGCCCACCGATATTCAGCGTCAGCCAATCAGTGTGTGAACCTGAGTTGTCGTCTGATGTTTTCCCATCACTCTGAGGATCTAAAACCAAAACATAATGATAATACCACACACACTTTATAAGTGTCATTCTATTGTGGGTTTTAGTAAGAAAAAACACAATTACACACTAAGAGATTTGACTCACTGATGAAAGCATCTCCTTCTGACACATATAGCACATCATCATCTCTGTGAAATACATACATCATTATTAGCCATCACATCCTGTCACATGACCTCTGATCATACTCAAGTGCAGAGTACAAAGCTCAATGTAATCTTTGTTAGCTCTGTTGTTTATTCATACTGAGCTCATGGCGGTACACAACAACAGAAAACAGAGATGTGATTTTCCATTATGCCGCACTGTGAAAGCTCTCACACAATGTCAATAGAATCTCACCTGATAAGGGCAATGTCATCTATGAGACCACCTTTCCCGTTATATAGGTTACAAGCCCTGATTCCCAATTTATTGCTGGCGACTGTCAAAAGATCGGACAAGGTCCCATAAACAGCTACAACCTGTAAAAGATATCATGAAGCAACTGATATTTTGCACAGCATTGCCAACTTGTCTGGGTTGATAAGGTGTGGAGTTGATGAAAGCAATTTATATTTATTGAATATTTAAATCCGCTTAATTTAATATAATTATCTAATTGAATTTTTTTTAAACTTTATTCACTTTGAATGTATTTAACTTAAAATATAACTGAATCTTTAATCCTTAGGGATAAAAAATAACATATATAATAGGCCCATAAGTAAAACATATTGTCCTTCCAAATTAGTTTACATAGTATCAGTATATGCAGAACATGCAATTATAACATATATTAAACAATAATGTTAAAATAACATCAAGGCACCACCCCATAAGGTTTTTATCTGGCCTTATCTTTAACATCAGGTGATCAATCACAATTTAAAGAATGAGATCGGCATTCTATCTAATCGTCTGCTGAATCTTTAGTAAATAACGTAAGATAATGGCATAGAAATGCCTCATGCCATTAAGAGAACATCACTCTACCCGACCGCAGTCACTGGAGTTGGGTAAGCTAAACGTGGACTGTGCGTTTGCACTCACCTTGCCATTTTTGGTGGTTCCGTTGACAAAAAGGGTCACCCTGCGCATGCTTTGTTTACACTAACTGAACGTATTACCTGTATAAAGATTAATAAATTAATAGATCCTTAACTTATCTATGTATTAAACTAATACCTACGTAAAAGGAGGAGGAAGAACCAACCTAGCTACATTGTATCAAGATGACGAAGCAACTGGCCAATCAGAACACGAACCCTGTTGCAGTGCTCAGCGTCGGACCAATCACAGGACAAGTTTCACATACAGGGCCTGTACTTCGAACCAATCAGACACAATTGTGGTGTAACCTTTTTAATGTAAAACTTGCCTCGTAAGAATGGAATTTTGACTCAGGGGAAATGATTATTATTTCAGTGACTGTAGGCTGCTGCTCTGGTCAATCTACTTATTCACAGACGAATATGACTGTAAAAGTCATATTCTATAACAGACAGTAAAGTGTGAAGCTGAAAAAACATTCGAAATATCTTATTTTATTGTTATACTTTTGAAAAAAAAAAGGATTTTAATTTAATGAATTGAACTGTTTGTAAGTTAATTTAATAAATCATGAGATATAAAACCATAGAAATATAAAGATCAATATATGAAGCGTATAGTATATGCATATACCTTCTGTACACCAGATGGCGCTGTAGAACACAAATCTTTCAGTGTAGACGTCCACAGTCCAAATAAGTGCTATTTATCACATGAAGTGGACGTTCTAGCGTTCCATGAATTCCTAATTAAAATGTATTTCCTCATGTAAACATATTATTTTTACATTTTAAGTGAATTCTTATATATTAAAATGTTAATAGGCTACTAACTACAATTTACATACAGTATAGGATGACCATTGATCAAAATAAATCAAAATAGAATTTTTGATTTTGGCTGCAGTTTAAGGTGTTAGGGCGCCTTTGTTACCGTGTAATTGTACACTTAAATGTACAATTTGAATAATAGTAATTAACAACATGTACTTACTATAGGGTTAGGGTTAGGATTAAGGTTTGGTTTAGTGTCAGTTGCATGTATTTATGCATAATTTACTGTTATTACTATAGTAAGTACACAAAAAAGGGGAACCAAGACAGCTTATGAGGACAGCTGTGGTGTCTGAAGTAGTGACCTACATTATGAATAAATAACACACCATGTCCAATATCTTATTGTATTCTGTTTAAATGTCTTAATGAATTCCCTTCTAGAACTGTTAATATACAATTGGATATTACAAAAGCATATTTACATAACAATTGTTTGCCAACTATGACCCTGTAGTATCTAAAATCAAGCTAATAATAGTGGAAAATATGTTCCACATAAGCTAAAAATAATTGTATCATTACTGGGGCAACATATGTGTTTGCTCGTCTGTCAGGAGTATTTGAGAAAAAAGAACTTAAATAGGAGACATGTAGAAACATTGATAATAGATGTTAAACAATAAGGAAATAAGTGATAATATCCTGCTTACAGCTGACTGATTATTACATGGTGTCCACAATCTTATCTTTTGTAAAATGTCTGTCTTCCAAAATGTCTCTCCATGTATGCAACTGCCCACATGCTCTGCAAACATACACAGCTGATAATGACTTTTCTTGCAGACCACTGTTGACAAAATGTCCACTTATAAGGAAGTTTCCACTTTCCCATTCAGGGTTATTTGGGCTGATTATTAGCTCCTTGAAAAATAAATTTGATAAGGGGCATATGCACACACACTGCACAGTGTTTATACTTCACACAGGTTACAGAAATAACACTATGACCTATTTTATACTTAAAATCACTCCCAATCTCTTTTTATCATCCCTAAATGACCTTGCAAGACTTATTAGTTCTGTTATAGGGATGTTACCCAGATTCAATATTATCTGACTTTGTCTGACTGATTAAACATTTATTCAGTAAATGTATTATGTGGAACCAGCTGCACCACAGTTTTAGCCAGAAATCAAAGACTTGGCAGAATATACTTGATCCATGCCAAAACCTCCCTTTACAGTACATTCACTAAACACTGAAATCCAACAATGCACGTTAAATTATTAAATCTTTTGCTGGACTGACAGAGTCCAAAGGCATAATAATAAAACAACTTAAACTTGTATGATTTGGGAAAAGTTGGAAATTTCAGGAGAACATTGGCTTTAGACTCTCTACTCAAAGTACCCACGCTTCATTTCAAAAACAATAGAACTATATATTTATTTTCAGTATGATCTATAAAGTTATTATCCCAGTTGAGGTAAAGGTTTTTAAGGCCTCTAAATACAACTGAATAGGATAAAACTGACCTAAGAGGACAATTCTGTCATTATTTGCTGTCCCTCATATATTTCCAAAGCCACTATTGTTTTTTTCCTGGAATGAATCTATTTTCCATACAATGACAATTCATTGTGGCTGTAAAAGTATGGCGAGTGGTATCTTATCCAAGTCCAAAATAAACATACTGGATTAACAACATTTCTCTTAACCAATCACATTTTTGGGTCAGGTTTATGCATAGTACATCTTTCTTAGTAATCTATCACTTTACTTTTAGGGGTAGGTTATGGTTAGGAGTAGGAGTAAGGTTAGTATTATGTTCCTTTTACAGGAATAATGACAGAATCAACAAAAATGTTGATCTGGAAACATTTACTTGGCAAAGATATCCATAAAGGTATCCCACATGAAAATGCAATATAAAACATTTTTTCTACATCAATACAATAGCTTTAAACTGCAAAGAAACCCGCAAAGACTTCAAATTAAATATGGCACCTTTCATGTCAGATTGGATGTCAATGGAATCACCAAACCTGATTCTCTGATCTTGATCTTGTGACCAAATTGACCAAATATTAATAACATTATTAAACCAGATGCCTAGCACCATTTGATTTTATTGTATGAATAAGATCTGTGTGAGGTTTTTAAAGAATAATTTTCTTTCTCCCACAGAATGTGGACAGACATGGAACAATATAACAGAATTCACTACATGCACCTTTTCTATTTGACATACCTCCACAAAAATGTGTTTTTGATATTAGAGTATAAAGTATCGCATCCCTCTCCAGCATGTAAGGTACAGAGAAGTGTAAACAGTGGGTGGTAAGCCTCTGTCTTCATGTGTGTAACTTGGTTAAATTGTTTCTAAGCAACTGTGGCTCTTAACATGATTCAGAGATGGTTAATGACTTAGTAAAACTCACAGACAATTATCATAAACAAATGTACCCCAATTAAAGGAACAGGTCTTATTCACGCTCCATTGTGCAGTAGTAACATGCCATTTGTGTTGCGGGTTTCCACTTCTGTGTAGCTGAACCTTTTGCAGAGGTTGTAGATGTTGCCAATATGAGATGCCCCCATGCAATGTTTTTTAGCATTACCATAGCATTGAGAAAACACTGAGGTCTGTGTAAGAGCTGCCCTTGTGGCTGTGGATTGTCTGGGGGAGATGAATAAAGCATCAGCCTCCTTCCAGATCTGATCTGGTTTTGAGGAACTCTTTGAAATAAATCAGATGGATAAATAATAAATGCATATACTCAGAAAGGAGTAGAGATAGGAAACAGAATACAAACCTAGAGGGAGAGAGATAGTGAGAGAAAAAGAGAACAAAGGAAGAGACAAGGAAATGCATAACCAAAATTGCCAGCCGACTTCTGTGATAACTTTCTCATCACATATATCATTGTAAGTGGTGCTTGCTCAGACTCAGATTTTGTGGCTTGTTAAGGAGATGTGCTGTTTCTTTTCTGTGATCAGACAGACATTGTTTTGGCTGGTAAATAATAAAACATGTGAAATATAGACCTTACCTTGTGGGAGAGAACTAAGGACTAATATTGTGACAAGAATATCATAATTGGATTTGGGCAACCACACAGAGCATCCTCAAAACACCTTATCAACTGCATACCAATGCCCTGGCAACCACTCACAGCTATAGCACCATGAGTTTTGCATGTGCAGCACCACTCACATCTTCTTACAAAAACATCTAGGATTGGAATGTAAAAATCGAATTTATGAGCATGATCAGACATGGGAGTGGAGAATACTGTCATCTTCTGCACCTTCTACACCCATTTGCAGACGCCTGAGAGCATCTGTAGAGTTGTTATCTTTGACTTCTCCAGCACAGAGTGGTGTCAGATCAAAGACCAAGGAAATAGTTTCAGATGTTGAAGTCACATCTCAATCTCTTGGGTGTCCACAGGATTCTCCTATAGCAATGCAATATAATTTAAATGAAAAGAACATGGAGACTTCTGCCTAATTTCCTGAGAAAAAAGCCCCTGGTATAAATGGCAAGCCTCAGAGCAATACAGTTTTGCTCCATGAACACCAGAACACCACCTGGACTGTGTCAAACTGAGATGTGCCACAAATATGGGCACCCTATTTGAAATGCCAAAGATGTCGTTTTTTGATGGGTATCTGTCAGAAGTTGACACAATATCATTTATTCTTTAACCTGTATTTTTTTCAACAATTTTTCTGTTTAAAAACGAAAAGTTATTACCTGAAAGACCAAATGATGCTTCACTTACAAAAAGATTAAATACAGTGATGGACAGGCTGTGATGTTTTGTGAGGTGAGAATGGAAAGCCTGTGATGAATATTTTATGAGTGATCATTTCTGTGCCATGACAGCTGTCTTATGCTTCTTAAACATCTTTTCTGTTAAATACAATGATATGCAGGAGAGGATCCTGGCATCACTGCGTCATCAGTTATCTTAAAGTTAAATGTCAAGTTAAGTGACTTCCCATCAAAGCCTAACATGATGCTAACATTCTCATTAAGCAACTTTTAGAATATTTTTTTATTTATTATAGTATCTGTTTTAGTACACCAAACTTTTTTTGAGGTTAAAGTTTTGCAGTTCTAAAGTTTTGATTAAAGATTGTAAACAGATTTTTTAGCTATGTTTTACCTCTGTTTGAAGTAAATCTCTGGATAGACACACACTCAGATCTACTCACTTGTAGAACATACAGTACTGAGCAAAAGACATGACCAAAAATCACTTACACAATTAAGCACAATTAAATGAAGAACAATTAAACACACCACAGCCCGTTAAATTTAATCTTCTGTGATGTCATTTGCCTCAGAAAGTCCTTCAGTCTGAAAATATGGTGATGGATGTATGCAAACACACACACCTAAGAGGTTTTTAGTATTTTAATTTCTGTAATATCTCTTGTCTGTCCATTGTTCATTTTATCATTTCATCTAGTTTTGTATTAATTTGCACTAGATGTGACATTTTCAGTACTTTATGTTTTTATAATGTTATTGGTATTGTTTTTTATTGTATTGTTTTGTTTAAATCGTATGGCTTTGTTTACACAAGCATCAAAATGGTAATTTACTGGTAATGTTGCAGCTATGAGCACAATATGAAATTGCTTAAATATTGGGTTCAGTTCTCATAATTATGGTTATGGTTCTATAGCTCATGTACTTGTTTGCAGTGCAATAGGAACATCCACATTTCAATGTTGTGTGAATGGTCAATCTTGGACAAGGTGCCTCCTCAGAACATTTTACAATGAGAGTCCCCTTTATTTTATGCCACACACACGAGCTCTCTCTTTTTTAATTCACATTCCCTCATTTGTATTTATTCTGTGTTACAATTGCCATTCAGCTGAATTGCTTTAGGTTAGAGTGCTTCCTCTCAATTATAATTAAATTGTCTATTGCAATACATTTCATGGAATCCATTCTGTATTCAGGTCAATGTTGTGGTAATGTTTCTAAAACATACAAAAAGCACAAAATGGCTGCTAAATCTAAATACTGTTGCTTTTAGCCAAACCTTAGAGAAAACTGTCACATGGTCTAAAGAACTAGGGATTGTTAAGTGCATAAAATTCCCAATGGTGTTTACTCTCTCACTGCGATCAAAACAAAAAGACATATTTATCTGAAAGAATTAAAGATACCAAGTGAAACAGACTTTGTGTTGAAGACAAGATATGAAGACATCTAGGATCCCTGTGAAGTCCACAAAGGTTTATAGTGAGGATCTCAATGCACCACAGAGAAGCTTCAGGTTTAAAACATTTTTGATGTTTGGTGATAAAAATGTATATACATTCTGCTTCTTTGAGTCCTCTGATGCATACTTATGATGCTGTATATTCCATGCACCTCGTGCCTTGTATGGATACAAATTTAATCTTGAAGTACAAAAAGTAAAACCGGAGCATAAGGAAGGGGGATGTGAGGGGAAAAACACAGAGCAAGGTGGGAAAACAGATCTTATTATAGACATGAGCTGGTTGGATGATAAGAGAGAAAATTAAAGTGACAGAGACTTATTAATTCAGCCAATGTTGTACTGTCATATGCCTTTCTCCATTATTTCATGAAGGTGCCAGATAATTTGATTAAATCTTAGTAGGCAACCTAAGGTTCCCATCACACTCATTAGAAGTGAAGTTGGCCTGCTGTGGCAAGGCATGTTCTATCCTGATATGTCGACCTGGTATGTGTCTATGAGAGGTAATGAAGATTTCATTCCAAGTGAAGCAGATGCACAAAACATGATGACTCACAAAGAAAGAGGGAAAGAAGTTGTTTATTTCTGTCTGCCCTGCTTGAAACATGCATGACCTGATGTTAGAGGCCTTTAAATTAGGCCTGTATTCATTAAAACATCTTCGTACATCCACTGAGATTAGCCTTACTGAGGCCCTCTTGCTTATCTCTTTATTTTGTCCATCACAGTTATTCTAACCCCTTGTTCCAATCCTGTTTTTTTTATAATTTCTGTTGCTCAATGGCATGAAATAAAAATATAAATTGCATCATAAAATGTACCATAAATTTCTTTTATTGTTCTAATCAATGTATTCCAGGTGATTCAGTATCAGATAATATAACTGACTTGCAAATGGACAGATTAGGCATAGTTGTCACATGGGAAGCATAGGCAAAGTCTATTTGAATAACTGCTGACTAAGAATGCAGAAATGTGTTTTCTAGCAGCTAACATTTTTGAAGGGGTTATTTCAGTAATGCTTACAAATGAAACGCTAGTAAAAGTTACAAATAAAGGCTTGTTCACTGTGCTTCAACCCATCAACCAAATTACAATGGGTTGGGTTATGTTGTATTAGGGTGTTTTTGGGGCAGTTATAATTCTCAACATTCAGAATCCAAAAGCTGGTTTATGCAGCCATTTGAAACATTCTGAACTGTTGGCAAACATATAGGTAATAAATGTACTGTATACCGTATTTTAACCATTGGTATTGGTTAATTATATAATTAAGGTATATTTTAACCAAAAGGTTGAGGTGTGTTGCTATTATTGTTGCCGTCATAATGTAATTTCATTTATAACACAGTTCAAGTCCTCATTGGTCAATAGTTGTGCTTTATTTATAATAAAACACAGCTATGACCGCTTCATCCATAGATTCTGTGTATCACTGCATAGCACCCAAACAAATACCCTTAACAACATAAACATATGTGAAGTGCAGAGGGATTATAATGGAACAGATGGAAAATGAACATTTTTGGATGCTGAGAGATAACCAGTTGTATTTGTGTGCGCTTCACATTGTGCTTAACAACGCTCTTCATCTGTGACTTATTCACAATAAAGCACAGCCTTTCGTATCTTATTGCTAACATAATTTATTACAGTAGCATCTGTTGGCCAAATCAATTGCTTTATATTTTTGCATGTTAATCTTTATCTTTCTGCTGTTTTGTACTTCATAGTTGTGTTACTGTTGACATTTAGCTGAAAAGCTTATGTTATCATTGTTTTACTGAACCCCCAAATTTAGTGTGAACACATATAGTGTGAGGCATGTTTGACCTGAATGAGCGTGTTGTATTACTGTATTTAAGTGATTTATTTACTTATTTCTTTAAAATGTCTGTGTTTCACTTCTATTTGAAGTAAATCTCTGGATAGACACACTCAGATCTACTCACTTGTAGAACATACAGTACTGTGCCAAAAATAATGTTTTTAAGATGTTTATTTATATTTTTTGCATTTCCAGACATTTGCACAGTATGCACATGCACCTAAATACTTTAGATCAAATGTAACAAATTTAGTCCAAGTTTTTTTTGATATCTTGATAAGAACTACTGAGCAATGACATAAAGTGAGTAAAGTGCTATGACAAACAAAGGAGATGTAAGACTTGAGGGAGTTTAAGATCTTTTTAATATATGAAAGTACATTCAAGGAAAACATCAATATAGCTTTAATATAAACTTTGGTCCTTTTAATATGCAAAGTAATGATGTGAATAATGTACACAAATTGTTTACACAAATTAATTGTTTACACAAATAACTTCTGAGATTGAGAAACATTAGATGCGTATCTACAGTTTTCCTAAAATCTGATATTAATATTAAAACTTATATTCCTAATGGAAATTCATATTTTAAAAAAGAAAAGTTACCAGCCATTCTCGGATTCTTATTTAGTAATTTTTTATCTAATATTTATGAATTACATAAATTAAGTATTAATTTTCATTTCCAGAAGCTATGTAGGCACATTAATGTGTCCTGCACATTTAGATATACATGTCAATGTAAAATCACACATAAATGGGCCAATGATACATGTGTTATATAAGTGTTGCATTAATATGTAATGACCTTACTGTGTAGTCTAAGGAGTGTGTTGTAAAAAATACTGAATCACATAAATATTTCAAAGCAATTTCAAAGCTAAAGGTGATATTGTTGAGATAAAGGCCAACATTCCCACATTGCTGGCAATAAATGATGTATAAACACATATTGGAAGGAAATGAGAGAGAGTGATCACACGCATGAAAAAGAGGGAGAGTGAGAGAGACAAAGGGGGAGATTACTGAGGTGAGGCTCTGAAATATACAGTAACACACTATAAATACCTTTGTAAATGGTGACAGAATGTTTGAACTTTTCCAGGTGAATGGGTACAACAGTGCTTTTGGGTACAACAGAATGGGTACAACAGTGCTTTTGTACACTCAACATAGTCTACTTGTGACATCAATCTTCTAAGCACCTGTCTTTAAAGCCAGACTATGTGAACACACAATTTTATAGCGTCCTCTTTGTCATGTTCTAGAGTTGCTCAAAAGCGCCCAACACTCACCAACCCCCCTGGCTATAATGTATCTTCAACAGGCATTTATCCTGACCTGTATGGCAAATGACTACCCAACAGTCTATAATGCAGTACATCACCAAAATTGGAATTTTGAGGAAGACTGCTCTTTTGTGACAGGACCATTAAAAGTTGTTGTTGTTGGTACTGATGACCCAGTACACTATTTTAACAAATATGTCACAGCAGTGTTTCAATAGAGAAAAGACTTAAAAAATATAAACATATAAACAGCAATAAATGTATGATAATGTATGTAGCACTAGTTTACACTTAGCTAAGTGCCAGTTTACTTCTATATAATAGTTACCAAGTAACTAATTTAATACTATACAGCAGTGATCAGAATACTAGATAAGAACTTCAAATAAAGTGACCATACATTCATACATTTGACTGGACATCTAACATTTAAAGGGTTCTTTAATGTTGAGATAAAGTGTTAATATATTAATCAATGGCAATATTATGATGCTGTGGCAACACACATATAAATATACATACAGTATATTACAAGCATATTTACAACATGCACATTGTTTGTTTCAGTCACCATCCAGTGAAAGTGTGAATGCAGAATGTAAGCTAAAAGTGTAATACAGAAGAATGTAATTGGCTTAGATAGCTTTGCCAAGAAGAGCCATTCAGCAAAAAGACAATGTATACTAGGATATGAATTAACAGTTAGAATGAATTACACTTGTCACATACAGCAACAAAATGTGTAAATAATCACATTCTAATCACAGTCAATGGCAGAATGCAATGCTTATACAGTCCAGGTACTTGTAACTATTATAAATGTTTATATTATACACACAATGGTCCTGCATTGGTCGTTAATAGTGGACCACAATAGACTATTTTTGTTGCTATCACTAAATCACATACTCTTACTCAAAGATAACAAGGCCTCTACTTATTTTATTTTACATATTTCAACATATCTTACAGAGAATCCTGCAATTGAACAGATTTGATCACAGTCATCATGCTGAATTTATCACAGTTAATTAATGTCGATTTATGTTAATATGTCGATTTATGGTTAAAACATTTACTAAAAATGATTGGAATTTTCTGGAAAAGCTAATCTCTATGATAAATTAACATATTTTAGCAACAAATACTTGAGTATCACAAGCAGATTTTTATTCTCCAAATTCATTTATATTATACTCCAAATTGCCATTCTGACCCCCACATTCTGTCTCTAATGCTGAAAAAGTTTTTAAAGCCTGTTGATGAATTCACGAATTGGCTGGCAGTGTTCTGAAGTCATTTTTAAATTATAAACTAAATGAAATCTATAATGTATATACATAATTTGGTATATTTGAAACTGCTTAAACAATCTCTTTCTCTAAACTGTTTTTCTTCTGTGGGTGATAGGAGTTGATGCAGACTGAGCCATTGCTAACGATGGACCCCTTTGTAACGCCTGTACTGACAGTGGACAAAGGGAAGCTCTCATAACTCTCTGGCGGCCCCCAGCAACGACATTTGTAGAGCAGTGATTTTAACTCCTTCTGGAAATTATTGTTCAGGAATCCATAGATCACAGGATTAACGCATGTAGAAGCCATGGCAGTAAGGTGGCAAGCTGAGAAAATGGTGTCGTGCTGGCATGTTGGCATTGCTTCATGGTTCCAATCGAAAATTGTATTAAAAACATTTAGCGGCAACCAACACAGGGTGAACGCTGCTACAATTGAGGCTAGCATGGCGTTGATCCGCTTGGACCCCTTTGCCTTTTTCTGCCTTTCACCTTGAGCCCTTTCGACCATGTCTTTGCGCCGGCTGAGGCGCAGGAATATGCGAAAGTAGCAAACAAGAATGAACGCTAATGGTAGGCAGTACTGAAATAGCAGTAGTGTTGTCATGTAAGCTAGCCGGTAACCCCCAGGTGGCCACTGCTCAATACAGATAAATTGATCAATGAAGGGGTTGAACGGAAGACTGAGGTTGTGCAACGGCGAGATTGTGAGGATTTGAAATGAAAGAAACGGGAGGGAGATAAAACTTGCCACAATCCAGATAACTGCGACAGCCAGGTAGGAGTGTCTGACGACTGGCTTCCATCCGGTGGGGTGGATGATGAGTTGGTGTCTCTCCAGAGCGATGAGAACCATGGAGAAGATGGAAACCGTCACAGACGTACACTGGATGAACGGCGTCACCTTGCACAAGGTTTCACCCAAAATCCATCTATCCATAAGTGTGTAGATAATAGTGACTGGTAAACACACCAAGCAAACGAGGATGTCAGAGCATGAGAGGTTCACTATGAAAATGTTGGTGACGTTGCGCATCTCTTTCTGTCGTGTGATGACTAAGACCAGGCAAGTGTTGCCAACCAAGCCCACTGCTAGCATTGTGCTGTAGGCTACAATAAGGAAAGTGGTGCTGCTGAGGGATGTTGGACAGTCATCCTCTTCCCAGAGTGGACTGTCTAATAACCAAGCCTTAGAGCTGTTGTTCAGATGAGACCTCACCATTGCTATTAGACAGCAGAAAGCAAACAGTTTCTCTTTAAATGTGTATTGGCTGAATTGAGAAAGTCTTGCTGGGTTTAACAATTAAACTCCAGGGAGGTGAGGAAGTGAAAGAAGAACCGTCCAATATAAGATTGTTCCCCCCCAAAACCAATTTTTTATTAGTTTCCAAATTGCCTCATGCTGTTTTCTCTCGTGGTAAAGAACTGTTGGTCTGTGAAACCTGCAGAGAATAAAAAAATAGCTTTCAAGATCAGAGAGAAAACATATCTTATGAAACATTATATGAATAAACACAATATAAATTCATCCACTCAGAAGTTTGCAAATTTAATTCAAATTCTAATATGCCCCATCAGGTTTTTCAGTCAAGCCTTAGAGTCCTCTGAGACATCTTTGAAGTGTAAAACATTGTAAAAAGTTGGTCAATCCAACTGAGTTGCACCTTCCACATGATTTGCATTAATTGGAAATGCTGTCATAATCTGTCCTCCTGTTGCTAAAAATGTACTGAATTAATTTTATGGTTATGTAATACAAAACACTGGCTGCCAAGCTCAGATGCAATATTAATATATATATATATATAGGGAGAGAGAGAGAGTGTAAATTATGAGTGTAAATTGTATTTATTTTCCAGTTTCCAAACGCTTCAAATACATTGATATATATTGAAATATATTCATAAACGCTTAATAAATATAATCTGATCTCGAATTTCTATAAAGACTAAATAGTTCTATAAACAGCTAAATAGTTGTTTCATGTAGAGTAGTCATTTTATTTGGAGCAGTGGATTAAATCCTAATGGTAATATATGTTGAGAACTACTATATATATATATATATATATATATATATATATATATATATATATATAGAGAGAGAGAGAGAGAGAGAGAGAGAGAGAGAGAGAGAGAGAGAGAGACTCAAAAGCAATCACAACATAAATTGGTTTAATTAACATGCTTTGAAATAATACTTCACAACCTTCCTCAAAAACGCTGTAGCTTACAATTAACTTTAAACTTATTGTGTTGGGTTTGGGTTTAAACTAACTGGTGTGTTGGGTTTTTTGCTACAGTTTCGCTTTGGAAGGCATCTCGTGATAAGACACAAGCTACAGCTCCACTGAGAAATGTTTCTGGAAGATTGGCTTGGCATTAATTGTCAACATGTTGTGGCATAAAACTAACTGGCATGAGTGTCTGTCAAAATTCGTTTTATTATACAGTTATCAAAGCAAGAGCACCAGTGAAGTCTTTATATACAGCAAGTTCAGGCAATATAGGAGACATGTCAGTAACCAATTGTAGTAATTGTTATTGTTTAAGGCCATGATGTTTCGAGTCTCTTGCAGATTAACTGGACATGTCTAATGTATTAGTGACTGTATTGACTTTGGCCATTATACAAGAGTTAGGTCCAGTTCTGATTGCTTGAATGTTGTGGTGAAATGCAATCTAAAATCACTGGGACTGTTCACCAATCACTCCATTCCTGACTGGAGTTTATGATAAGTGCAGAGTGAAAGAACAAAAAAGGGAGGAAACAAGTTTTTGTCAGGGCCAGAGGATTTTTCACTCTTGGCCTCGTGTCTAACAGCAATATGATATGAAAGATTAGCTTTTTCTTTTTTTAATTATCAGCATCAGCTTAAGACACTGCTTGAAGTAGATAATATTAAGACTTTTGCCTTTCTTATCTAAGCCAGGTCTACTGCACATTATTTGATGTCTGATTTTACCTGATACAAATCCAAATTCATGTTAAAGTGAAGACGAAATTATACCAAAAATGACACCAAAAAAGGTACGTATTATATCAAAACTGTATCATATATCATATACAAGTATGTGCAACTGTCAAGAAACCATGGGCTTGGTGTGGTCTAATAGCTCTAATAGCTCAACTAGCTCAACTAGGACTGGTACCTAAAGATTGCTAGTTGGACCCCCATAATGAATGAGCAATAAGCTATATGGGCTAACCCATGTTGCTCTGGGTAGATTATCCTTGTTCCATATAAACTTAATACAATACAAAAGGGCACTGAAAAGCATACATAAAATCTGGAAAACTGCATATCTCTTAAACAACCACAGTCCAGAAACTGATAATTAAACTAGAAGTCACTCATCCTCTCACTCTCTCTCCATCTGTTTCCTCTATCCACTGATAGTTCTTGATGATTTCTTAAAGCTTGGAATGTGCTCTGTGGTTGTGCAGCAAGATCCAGTGAGGCTGCACAGAAGCACATTGGCAGGTGATGAATGGCCCAGTACATGTTTGAGAAATCTTGGGTGAGAATCTAATTATGAGCAAAATCCTGCTGCTTCAAACCCCTCTGACATTCTCAGACTTCCTTACTTCAGTAAGCAACAGCCAATCAAATTGTGAGAGAAGGGGGCATTACTAAGGGATTGATTTGGTTAAATATAATGTTGCACTGCTATAAGCATCAAGCTCAACTGAATCAACGCTTGTGTAAGTGTGTGTGAGCGAGAATGAAATTGACTGATTTTGTGATCAGTGGTGTAGTGTGAGCACCTGAGCCAAGAGACTACACTGCAGAAAATCTTTTATGATTGTATTCAACTAAACTACATTTATTGTGTTTATCCAGTTTATTTGTCCAATGTGTTTCATGTGATAAATTCTAAACTTTTTCTCAACTTATGAGAGTAAGTAAAACTCACAGACAACAGGTTTCCCCAGCATACGTCAACCCATCAATGAATATTTGCATTTATGGATTCGATAGATCCTTTTATCCAAAGCCTCTTACAGAACATTCAAGTTATGTGTTTTTCCCTGAGAATCAAATTCATGCTCTACCAGTTGAGCTTTTTGAAATGAAGAGAAAGAAGAGACAGCCAAAATAGTACTTAAACTTATTAAAACAAATGAGTCCCACAAGGCTGTGATTCAGCACTGGAGACTTGAGGAATTTAGAGTGTAATTCTGCAATTCTTGGCAACAGCCAAATGACATTTAACACTATATGCAAATATTATTGCATAAAGCCTGAGAGATTATATGCTTACCATAATAATAATGGATGCAATCACCCTCAATGAATAAGTCATTAAATTATTGTGCATTTACATGTATTCATGATTATAGACTTTATTTTTAAAACGCTCAATTTAAAAAAAAATCAATTTACCTTTTTGTGGTCAGGTACAATTGTTTTAACTTATTTGTCACATATTTCTGACAAGCCTTTGTCCTCGGATCTGATCCAAACGTTTGTCTCGGCAAACGCAAAGGCACACATTGCACGTAATCATTTCCATTCTATTAAGTAATTATGCAAATCTGGTAACAGTGAAAACATGGCCAAAAATTAATGTTCAATGCAATTTGCACAGCATAATTCCCACACGATTCTTACAGGCTGGTTCTGAGCACTAAGCTGCGGAGGATGCAGCTGTAAAGTGTCACTTTACAAGTCACAATACAATGCAGACACCTAAATCAGTCTTTTAAAATACTGAACATGTTCCACTGCATCTTTATGATGGTTGTATGTCTACTTTATTTAAATATGATTTGAAACTTTACCATAATCAACATGTAAATATAAACCAAGAGAAACTTTAAAATGAATTTCCTCTTTAATATATAAGATGATGTCATCAGTCACTGTTATTGATTAGGTGAGGAAACATCCATCTAAACACAAGTAACTAGCTTCAGTGTAATTAATATAGATCCCAAGCGTTGTTGAAGTTAACGAGCGACAGTCAATCAGTCGCAGAGACTAAGCCCAGATGTGTAATACAGCTCATTATTGCCTCAGTCCCTTCCATCTCTAACCAATTCTCCCAAAAGGGCGCTGATTGTTTTCTATTAGGAGGCCAGACTTTGCCAATGAATCTCCTACTGGGTGATGCAATGAAGCAGAGGTGCTATGTTCAATATCTGAGACAAAGTGTACATTATGCCCCATTGGTTGCACACAAAGAGGTTGAAATTCTGACCACATCTTATTAGCAGACCCATAGGAAATATAAATCATAAATGAGACTGCTTTAGCATGTAATAGAAGTTGTTGCTCACTGCAATGAGATTAAATATCTCCTGCTTTTCAGATCTTTCTCTTGAGAAAAGATCCCTGTATTCATATGTCTCCTCTAGAGATTCAGATGAGATTTCAACAATGTCTCAAACTGGGCTTGTATTTGCCAAGTTAAAATCAGATCAAAGATTCTAATATGGACTCTCTGATTTTTATTTGTATTATGCTGTCTGCATTAGTCTGACTGTTTAGACTTAAAATGCTTTTTCTAAAATCAGATTTTAATTGTGGTTCAAACCACACACAAATTTGGACATGCAAGAAAATATAATTGCTGCTGGCTGGCTATGCAAAGCCTATACCTCCTCAAAGTAGACAACCTGGAGGGAAAGACCAAAAGATAGGGCAGTTTAAGCTGTTCTGAACAGACTGTTGCCACTATTGCAGGTACCTGTATTTTGGTCAGTTAGCATTTAGGACTTTGCAGGTGCAGTAGCTGAGACCACCTAAAACAGCAGGTCTTTGTTGCTTTCTGTTTTAGATGTGCAGGTATGAATATTTAGGAGGCTCTGCATGACATTGTGATAAATATGAAAGGAAAATAAAGTAACGCTGAAGCTCAGTGTTCTTGTAAGTTTCCACAAAGTTGCTGTGACTTTCTTTTTGAAATATGATAGTACCTGGAGAATATTTGAGAGAGTGAGTGAGAAAGTGAGAGAAAGAGAGAGGGACAGACAGAGAGAGACAGAGAGAGAGAGAGAGAGAAAGAGAGAGAGAGAGAGAGAGAGCATAAATGGTCGCTCTGTTCCAAAAAGTTAAGCTGTTTATGGAAAAAGCATTCTAAGTCATTATAGGTGCAATCCTGACATGAAAGCAGTTCCACAGGCAATTTTCAAGGCAGCATCATATGTATCCTTTGTGGAGACTGAGAAGGCAATCGCGTTATTGAGACATTAAGTCAAAGTTTGAAAACAAATAACAAAATTTTCGATAACAAATATATTTCAATTATTTGAATTTGAAACAGATCAATTTAAATTTGATTGTTTTACCTATAATGTGTGCTGTGTATTTTTATGCTTTTATGTTTTTATGCTTTATAGTATCATACCATTAGTTTAACACCAAATGTTAATAAGTTTGTAATGAACTGCAAAGCAAGTTTCCCATCTAGTGTGCTTATTTTTCCCACTTATAAGGTTCTATGCAGGTTGGGATGCTACCTATATAGGCATTTAAGGCACCCACAAAGCTTTGGTACAGAGCTGATTGTTATTTTTGCAAAGTAAAACATAACTGCATTGCTGTGTGGTAAACACACCACAGCTTGAAGATTTTGAAATTATTCTGACACTGTTGAGCATCCCAAACCTGTACATTAGCATGTATTACACAGCAAGTGCCTATATTTATAGCAGAACTCGCCACAGGCAAGCACACACTCACAGTCATAGCAGGGGAGTCGAAGATGAGCCTTTGATTTGATAGTTCTCAGATGTGGCACAACCTACAGTGATACAGTGAAATGGAGCACATCCCATGAACATGCATGTTTTATTGGAGTTAATGAACAGAGCCGTGGAGTGCGTACATAAATTCATTAGTGGTTTTATTGTCCAAATGAGAAAATCCTGACATGAATTCAAATGAAACAAACGTCTTATGTTATCAGCTGCAGATACCAAAGATGAAAGGATTTTATGCATTTTATCAAGCATCTACATTTTCAGAGCTGCTTTTATAGACCAATAGCAGCGATTTTTACAATTTTTGTAATTTATATAACAGATTTTTAGAATTACATTGTCAATCTCCAGACAATTCTGTTAAATATCGTGTCGTTTGTTTGTCGTTTGGTGTTTGTGAAGCTTTGGGTTAAACCTTTCCAGACCTCAGAGAAATAATACCAATATGTCATTATATGCAACTATACCATGTAACTATATAAAGTACAGTATTTCACATGATCCGTTATAGGTCAAGAAGTATTGGATAACAAAAACTTGTAGAGAGATAGCAGGCTTCAATAGTGACCACACACAAACACAAGTATGAATATATAAGGAAAAGATGCTACTATTTTTAAGCAATAACTATGATGAGTTGTAAAATGTGACTACATATTCTTATTCTCAGACACATTTTAGGTGAGATCATAGTCACAGAGGTACCACATGATGTATGAAGACACGTTGGCACCTGTTATGTGTGTATTTATGTATGTACCTGTGTAAACGTCTGTCTTACTAATATTAGATTTGTAGCAATAATTGAACAAATAGAATCGATCACTGTCAATCCTCGCCACGGTTTATCTGATCTGGATTCAGTCTTAAACTAATGATGGGAAAAAATAGCCTTGTTGCAGATTTTGTACCAGCGATGATCTTGTTTTTTTGCACTGCTTGTTTACAACTTCATACCTCTTTATGCAACTGCTAGCTTTAGTCTGTGTGTCTGCAGCTGGTGATAATAGGCATAGTTGAGTGTGAAATTTTCTTAAGGAATAACACTCTATTTCTCCAGTGTGAAGACAGTGAATGTGTATCAAAGCTTTTATTGTTTCAGTGTTTATCCCAATGTTGGGCTGTAGGGAAAGGCAGGGACAGCCAAACTATAATGAAAAATGTCCTTTAAAAGGACTGTGTATTAATATATGGCTCATATTAAAAGAACTATTATTCTTAAATGTAAAGATATTAAAATATTACAGTTACTCTCTCTCTCTCACACACACACACACACACATATATATATATATATATATATATATATATATATATATATATATATATGGATGCTTTTTCACTCCTGGTTTTCAACCAGCATGGTTTTCAGTCCTGGTCCTAGGGATCCATAGCACTGCACATTATCTTATCCTCTCTCTTACCTGACATACTTGTTTAAGCATGAGGCTGTCTCTTAATGAGCTAAATATCTAAATCAGGTGTGTTAAATAAGGTAAACATACAAAATGTGCAGAGCTGTGGGTCCTCAGGACTGGGATTGAAAATCACTGATACAGAGGACTTAGAGATCATTCCTCTAATCTTTAATATGCATATAATTTGATATGCAAATACATAGATTAATTATACACAAATAAGTGTATGATGTCCAAGATGCTGTTTAACAAATATCCAGATACAATATTTTATGCACATGCCCATGAAGAGTGTCAACACACATGCACAGACTATTTTATCATGGTGAGGACTTTCCAATAATAAATATCTCCCCACCCCCCCAAAAAAAAAAAAAAAAAAAAAAAAAATATTTTTTTTTTTTTTTTAAAAAAAAAAAAAAAAAATATATATAAAAAAAAAAAAAAAATTCCCCAAAAAAAAAAAAAAATCATAAGCTGATCCCCAAACACATCATTAGACTGAATAGAACAGAATAATCGTACAGAATAGAATAGTCATATAGACTACCATAACCAAAACCTATTGATAGTAACCTACTGCAAAATCCATGCGATCTGAACTGAAGACCACTGGCGTCTCCAACGTCAGATACGACTTAAAAAGTATTTTACATCTTTCAGACATTGATCTACGTCTCTCTGCATCAGCAATAAAAACAGCATAATCCAAATCACAATAAAGATTTTCATTTCTGTTTTACTGTTGAACAAACAGGCTGTCATCAAGCCCTGAATGTTTTCATATAAGTTCCATTACACCAAAGCGCATCTTTCTCGCTCTTACCATATATCGCTGGCGCAAATCCTGTCTCCGTTGCTATAGCTCGAACAGTCGGTCCTAGGGTTATTCTCTCCGGTACAGGGAGTAACTAGTTGTTTGAGGAGGTGAGGTTATCAGCCAGGCTTAACGCGAAAGAAGGAGGTGCTTTTCCGGTGAGACGCGCGCACACGGACTCCACACGCAGTTGAATATAATTTCACTTATGTGTCGAGTTGACCTTGCGTGGGATTGGTAAATGATCTGATTATGGCCAGACTCTTCGTTTTTCAAGTCTTTTCCTTATTAAAACACAGTTGTAAAATATTAGTGAAGCTGTAACCCTCTACCCCTCACCATTTATTTAATTATCAATTAGAAATACACGTCCATTATTACACGATACTAGATAACATACATTCCCTTTACATCTCGACACACCATTCATTCTTCTGAACAAAATGCTCATACCAGAAAACAACAGCAACATCGAAATAAAAGAGAACTTGAAAAAGTAAGTAAATAAATAAATGAAATACACACAACCCTCTGTATTACTAAAAAGTATGTGGGCACCGTTTACAAGTATTTTATTCATGGTAGCACAATGTTTGTAATAACACAATTTATATACATAAAAATACAGAAAAACGGGCATTTAATATTTATTCAGGTTTATACCTGGAGTTTCTGAAACCACAGGCAGAAAGCTCAACCCATAAAATTAGAAAAAGTCATGCGGTTTTCACCTACTTCAAGTATTTTTTTAAAGCTATGAGAATGAAAAGGCCCTGGGGCCCCCTTGAGACCAAATAGAACATAAAAATAGAACAAAGAAGTCAAAAATGTGACTTCATAATGTTTCCTTATTTAGCAACTGACTATTGTTTAAAAACCTGACACATGCTTTCTGATTGTTTCACATATTTCATTACCCAACAAACACTTAAAAGTTAAAAGGTGCGTAATAAATATTTTAATAAAGTTAAAATTTTAATAAAGTTAAAATTTTGGTTTAGTATAGACCAATAAGAGATTATATTTTCGTTAGAGTTTGTTAAATAATTATTTAATTTCAGTAAAATACATGGAAAAGTATATTGTATGTCATCTGAGAAAAATAAACCAACTGTTATGTAACACAACTATCAACTGATTCAGTGAACCATGTGTTTTAAACACAGTGTGAAAACAATCTGTTTATTTAATGGTTGACTTTAACAGTTGGTTTTATGAGCTCATCACTGAGCTCGTCACTAAGAATAAAAGATTGGCTTTAAACTGGTGAAGTTTTTTTTACTCAGACTTGGTCTTTTGACACTTGGACTTCAAGTAAAAACAACTTTTGTTATAATACATTTCTTAACATGTCATACCTTATGTATACCTTATATAGTGCTTATTACTGTAGTAAAAATGTATATTAACATCAAACTTTTCATTCTGGTTCGACACCAAGTATTTGTATTCAGTGAGATTAAGACGCAATAAATCTTGACATTTAATCAAAATGTCAAGGAAATGTAACATACAGTTAACATCATTAAGCACTTGGGGGTTTCTGGAACAATATATATTAATCTTAGAATGCTCCTACTTGTACAAATGTTTAATCTACCGTGCAGGTTTAATCTAGACCTACCAGAAACTTCCTGGTGAACTTGTAATTGACATTTCCCAGTACTGTTGTTTTTTCATTGACAGTCCACTTAAAAGGATTTTAATTGCACTATTATCAGCTTTTTATCTTTAGGTTTTTGTTTATTTCGGTTTGCATATGTTAGAAGATAGTGGGATAGATAGTCATTTTAATATAGGAAACTATTAAACAAGAATAACCTCTAAAATAAAATGGAATTTATAGTTTCAAAGAATCTTGTTTAAGATCCTAATCTTTTCTCTGTTCCTTAAAATTGATTGGTTGATAGGAATGTTGTTCTAGGTTGATAGGATGTTGAGAACTTAATAGGTTTTTCCAAGGGTGAACCAATGCATGTATTACAACCAATGTTATATGTGAGGAAACATATCAAAACTTTATAATAAATTCTAAATATCATCATTCATAGTTTAAATCATTATAACCCACCTGAGTTTTACCCATCTGAATAACTGCCATTGTGTCAATTATAATGTTAAACAATCCATTAATGCATTCATTTAACCACTTTTAACTTCCTATTTTCTGATTCATATTTGCTCTTTTTGCCCTGGTTTTATGTTTTATGCTTTAAGACCAATTCAGTGCTGATGCTACATTACAGAGTAAACAGGCACGTTGATTTTTATCCAAGGAGGTTTTTAGTGTCTAGTTGGCCTTATTTGACCTTGATTGTTCTGTTCTCACCATTATATTTTGAATATTTGGTAGAACTGTAGTCCCACAGGGTCTACCAGAACTTTCTGACAAACCGCTTTTAGGTTATTTCCATTTAATACTTCTTTTCTGAAAATAAAAAAATGAATTTGATAATAATTATTGTGTGGCAGGGCAGTGAGTTTTGTACTTGAAAAGTGGTTATTTTTAAATATTTACCCTATTCATCCTGTGGAAACTGACAGTGCAGCTTTAGAAAGTATTGAATGGTTGTGCGTCAGTGTAAAATGAATTCTTTGTGTCATAATATTACCAATCTGACTGCTTAGTCAAGGACGTTGCAAGGATGTTATTTCCTCTTGACAGCTTGTTGTTAAGGAGGTGAACAATTTCTGACTTATTTCAGTGTGTACAATGACCTTGAAGCCTACCACATTTTGTCAAAAATAGGCATTTCAAAACGCTGCACAACATAAACACAAAAACATATCTCCAAACCTTTCACCCTGAGGGTAGCCTTAACCCAAGTTTGTTGATTTTCTGGCACCGTGTTCGACATTTCTCACAGCCACAAGATTCTCCATCCTCCATCATTCCAATAGCAGCAGTAAGCAGGACAGGATACAGCAGTGAACAGTAAACTAATTCAAACAAAATTATAAACAAATGCATAATCAATTAGATTAGGTTGGAAAGGTCTAGACAATTCTCTAAATGTGGCATATTTCAGACTACTTACCCAGAATTCACTGTAAAAAATGTCAAACAAAATGCCAGAAAATCAACAAACTTAGCCTGAGGCCACCCTCAAGGTAAAAGTTTTGGAGATATGATTTTGTGTTTGTTGTGCAGACCTATTTCTGACAAATGTGATGTGCGGTTTCTGAAAAAAAACACCTGAATGTTTGTCCATCCAATCAGAATGAAGCATTCAACAGCCCCATGGTATATTAAAACATAACATTTATTACTATCACCATAACTAATGCTACAGCTCATAAGCAAGTGTCATGAGTGGGTCTGTTCCCTCATGATGTCCATTAAGCACCCTTCCCGTCTGAGATGATTGGCTATGAATTCCCCCACTAATAAAAAGTCACATCCATACACAATGTTCTGGAGAGGACAAATGTTTAAAGACACCAAAAATATGTGTGGCACCCTGACATAACAGGAATTTAGGATCTAATTTGCAGTTAGGAACTAGGGCATAGTAGGCAGACAGAACAAAAGCATTACACAGCAAATCTCTTTTATTAAAACAATTAAATTTTTGGTTAATTTTTGTATTTAAAGTTAAATTGAGAGTTAAATTTAAAAAATCATTTTCCCAAAACTACTCATACTTTAAACAACTTTAGGCTTCCTTTTGAATATTAATGATGGTTACTTTTCTGGACAAGCCTCATAATACGGACAGGTCTTGCTTTGACCTTCCTCTTATCAACACATACAATTTCGCCTTCTCGTTCCCATCATTTACATCATTATATAATCATCAATAATTGATTATTCTGATTGTATATATTAATAAATGCAGTATAATATAAATTCATAATCTTTTGAAGACTGATTAAATAAATCACTGTATTTTGGGTCACACCCTCAGTCTAAGAATACATACATGTAACATGTACTTTATAATAAAAATAAACTATTTAAAGAAAGCAGATAAAAAGACATCATAAAAGGAAAGGGAAAATTAAAAGAAAATCTGTCTCTCTAAGGCATTCGAATATGCAGTGGCTGGTTGCCAAGCCTATCTGCTTGCCATTGACTTATAAAACTGATCTAAGTGTAAGATGAATAAGGCAAGGCACATCCATCACATTGTCAGCTCTTTAATGTAGTACATCAGCAATCCCTGTGTAGAACAGTTGGATCCAGTCTACCAATCTAATGGGAAAAGCAGCATTCTTGGAATGCTGATATTTACTATAACAGCACCAGGATGTTTTTCTCAGTGATTGTACACGAGTGTGTGAGTGGTGCACATGGAAATGAAGCAGGGAGTATAGTTGTGTAATTTTTCTTAAATCTCTCGAAGTAACAGCCAAATGATTGCATATTTCTTTGGCCAGGAAAAGAAAATTGCTTCTCCATTCCATTGACATTCTCAGGTCCAAAAGCTCTTGGTGCTTTTTATTCTTAAGTAACTATTTTTGTTGACAGACAATAAATAAAAAAACTAAACTTTATATGAAAAGTATAATTCATTCAATATTAACTTGTTTATTAAATTGTATAAAGGCAATATCACACTAGGAACTGATGTACTGCATAGCACTTTTGTTGTCTGGTAATGCTTGATTATATTTTAAGGCTATATCATATCTTGAACTGCAGGCTTCTCCTTTTTCCACTTATTGTTTATAGAACTGTAGAGATTAAACAAAAAAATTTGGTAAGAAGAGAAGAAACAGGACTGGGAAATGTTAAGATTAAACTGTTGGGTGAATGTTATGGTTGAACTGTGTATCACTGTGTCAGTGTGTGCTAATTGCTAGGCCATGACTCCAACCACTGTGCCAACTTCCACGTGCATTTTGAATTTGCAGAGGTAGATCTTTGTCATCCTGGCTTACCTAGGATATATTGGCATTACACAGTATTGCTAAGGCAAGCATTACTATTACTGTTGTTTAAACTGTACTTAAGGGTTAAAATCATTTGTGATACCTATTATATGTCTGATAACTGTCTGTTTGTGGTGCAAACATGAGTGATACTTCAAATCATGTGGCTTGTTGAGGAGAGGTGTGATGTAGTATTATATGTCTAAGTGATAAGATGATAAAACAGGCAAAAACTTCAATAGGCTAACATGAAGGGACTGAACTGAAACTCTTACTAACTGTTGCCAGTAAGACTAACACAACAGGCAACCAATTAGCAATGCCCTAGCAACCACACAGCAACAATCTGGCAACCACACAACAACAATCTGACAGACACCTACAGCCCTTTTGCATCATAGCAGCAATTTTTACACAGACAAGCACCGCTCACATTTTCTTCAGGAAATGTAAAACTCAATTTTTCTTATTGCCACCAATATCCCAGGAGACCACCAATATCTCAGAAGACAAAGGAGAATTAAAATTTTTCACACAATTTCCAAAATCATATACATTTATTAATTTCTCCCAATTTCATTTGCATCATATTATGAGAGTTGTATTGGGCTTCTTGCAGAGGAGTTATTTCATCATAGTGGCATACTTACAAGCTTTAAATTTAATCTGGCTCCTCTGCACATAATCAGAGAGTAAAATGAGAGGGAGAGAGCAAATGTGTATAATGATGTATAATAATGTAAACATTTATGAAAACACAGGAAGTGTCAAACCAAACCAAAAAAAAAAACTAAATCGAATATGCAAGTATGTGTGTATGTGTCTGTGTGTGCGTGTGGAGGAGAACATCAGGGAACGTGTGTATCAGAGGGAGGTTTTCGGAAGGTGAGGGAGATATGATAGACAGTTGTTCAGGGTGAGCTGAGGTTCAGTCAGGTCAGATTAGAACATGAGTGGGAGGAACATTTGAGTGATTGCAGTAAAATGTCTTGTCATGGTTGTGTGTCTGGTTAAGAGACAGATCCTGACTGAGAGGTGTCACGGTTCATTTTCTGTTTTTAACAAATCTTGGGTTCAACATGACTGCAACATTGTTCAGGGCTGTAAAATACTCTAACAGTGTTTCTGATATCAATTGTATCATTTTTACAACAATTTCAATGCAAATTGCCTTATTTGCATTATTATGCATTATTACTGGACAGTGATAATTCTGCTTTATGGCTTCATGGTCTATGGAGATTAAAGTCTGACAAATGTAAATGTTTTGTTTTCATTCATTTATTTATATTTTGTATAATTTGTGTTCCGTTCGAGTTAGCTATTAGTTATACAATGACTTACTCTACACTAACTTTGGATTTTCAGTTAAAAGCAGAGGACTTAAAAAACATTAGAGCTGTTCTTCCAACATTCAGTTCCTCATATAATATTTTTCTTACATGAGACTATAAACTAAAGACTATAGACTAAAGACTATATTGTGAGTCATATATTTTTACTTTCTCTGAATATATAAATCAGTCCAATATAATATTATTTTCTAAAAGTGAAAAGGTACAACTAAAAGGACTACACTATTATTCATTTCTTTAAAAAAAATACAGTGAAATGCAGTTTGTAAACTTGCATTCGTATGACTTATTTGGCTTGGACAGATTAATTTCAGAGTTTCATTAATTCAAAGCAACAGTGCATTCAGGGTGTACATTACATCAGTGTTTGCATTCCTTGGGTATTGAGGGTATCCAGAAGCTTAGCATTGCTAGTGCCTTGGTCTACAAGTAACCTGAAAGTCATATATTCAAAGTGTCCTTTTATCTGTTTAAAAGTTGGGTCCCCTCAATCAATTCCTTCGCATGGAGCCATTGTCTTTTTCACCAGTCCATTAATTTAGATGGTCCTGTGATGCAGGCTCAGTGAAAGCTGTTGGTTAGTAACATTGTATCTCATTGAAACTTTCAGGCTGATGGACTTGCAAAGATAGGAAAATTAATGACCATTGACTTCACTAACTCACTCACTCACCTGTAATGGTTATTATATTAATTTATTCCTTTCATTTTTAGGTTGTTTTTGTTTAGTAACATGGTCATGACCAGGCTCACACAGAACCTGTGTGCGCAAATAAATGAAATGTACTTATTCATTACAGTCCACAGTCCCCCGTCCCTTGTGTGTTTATCAAACATTTTACCATTTAAAACATTTTACTATTTTTAAAACCACCTAGTACAATTCTGCAGATTTTTTTTACAATATTAAGCATAGAATTGAGCTTTCTAAAAGAACCTGTTCCAGATATTATACACTCAAACAAGATGTAATGCTGTAACTGTAGACACAAATACAGACAGATATTCATGCACGTTTCCTAAAACATTCCTTAAAATGTTCCTCTTTGTGCAAGAAACTTTGTGAGGGATATTTGTCATAATAAATGTATCCAGATGCACCAAATGGGTGTATGTGTTTTTGTGTTTGTGCACATGTGTGTGGGTGGGGGACTGTTTTGACTGTGCCTTACAAAGGAGTTGTGTGTACTAATGTAACCTTTACATTTTTTGCATGAAACAGTTATTTGTACATATCCCACAAAATCATGCTGGTTGCAGCCTTTGATGTGTCATGTCAACAACATGGTTCAGCAAATGTGACTGTTCATCACAAAATGCAGTTTGTAACATATAACATTGTACAACTGGTAGACTGTTGCACTTGTAATAAAACAACACAACACTCAACAATTGATTCAAATAAAAAGCAATTCAATAAGGCATGGTTGTCATGGCTGTTCTGAATGGTAGACATCATAATAAATCTCCCTCTAAGAAACATTATTTACCTTAAATCCAAGGCAGCATAATATTGATGCTTTGCAAAAAAGTCAGTCCCCAAATGCGTTGCAACAAGCTCAATGGAACATGGCAGATGAGTTGCACAAATTTAATACAGAAACGTATTGATAAAACAAGTTCAGTCTTATAACAAAAACAAATTAAAAACTACTTCACTCAATATTTGTACCTCAGAGGGCAGCTGTCTATAAAAATATTATAAAGGTTTGAAACAGATCTTGTGTTTAATCCCAATCCAAACCTCAAATTTACTCTACTATTGCAAACCTACTCTACTACCTACTCTCAAAACTACTATTATCATTTAGACACACATTTAAATGTCAAATACAGCATTATAAGCTAGCTGGCTATCATTAATAAATGAAAGCAATAGCTACTGAGTAAGTCAGATTTTTGGAACTGGACAATTAAAAAGGATTTTGACTGAAACCTTGATAATAAATAGGAGCTGAAATAGGAGCTTCTCAGTGTCACTCAATTCTTTACTATCTGTAATTCTGTCAAATCAATCTTTCAAATGCAAGAACAACTCAATGCGCAGGGAGACAGAATGTCACATTGGGTCCAACAGTAGAGGAAGAAGAGCCATGAGACAGACAGAGGTGCTTTTCTGTTAATCCAACCTTCTCACACAACAGGGATCAATACAATCCAAATGAAACCTCAAGAAGTCATTTGCCACTTTTAAACCTACTTCTCCCACACACACACCTATGCATGTAGACCTGCAGATACACTTACGCGTCACCACCTCTCACACTATTTTATTTATAATGCACAGGTGCTAGATGAAGCTGATCATTCAAAGCAATATTTCAGATAGATGAAGCAGAAAAATCTGTAATTTGTAAACCAAAGTTGTTTGGTATTTGAAGAGGGGAATGTTGTGGGCTAGGTTGTGGGCTTGAAAACTACCTTGTTTATATTTATAGCAACATAATAAACTTAAACACATTACAGCTTAAAGACCTCAAACAGTTCAGCATTCAGACTGTTTAACTGCTGACTCATGGCCCAGCAGCAAATTCACTGATTCAAGAGCTGGTATCAAAGCCTTCTGGTTATGACATTATTAAGATTTTCTAAGACTTCTCACTTTGGCTTAGAAATGAGGTTAGTCTAATAATATGAAAGACTGTACCATGATTTAAGGCACATCAGTGAGACAGCATCTCAGGAAAGAACAGCATGATATACGTGTGATTGACTGCCATAAAATAGGAAATGCCTATTTGTCATTTCCATCTTCTACCTGTCTACATCTAAAAAATGTGTTGAATGTGAAATTATTATACAGCTCTCTGAAATCTAATTGGTCAATCACATACACAGGACTGTATATGTGGAAGTCTACATAGCTGTGCTTGTGTTCTGTCTCCCTTATCACTCCACAATCTCTGTAAGTAACCTAATAAAATAAACTTAAATCAATATTTTGTGTAAATGCAGTTTATTTTGATTAATAATTATCATTTATTATATCATAATCATTTTTTTGGCAAGTCTTGGATTTGGCTTCACATCTTATTTGCCTTCACATCTGGGTCTTGATTAATATTCTGGAGTTAGTAAGATAAGTTTAAGAAAAATATCATCTGCCTTTAGATTATCTCTCATTTAGCGCATACATATAATGAGGTATGTGTGTAGTTGGTGAGAGGTGTACCATTGGAATGAAAGAAACCTTTTTTAAACTCTATTCACTCCAATGAAAAGCACAGGTACAATGTGAAATTATATTCTTCTGTTGCTTCCTGACAACAGAGATGAAGCAGTAAAGATATCTTTAGGACTGTGATAATGGTCAACTAGCCTAGCTAATGAACCTTTATGTTTAGCTATTGTAAAGAGCAGAATATCTCAGCAACCATACAGCAGCACCCTGGAAACCTCCCTTGTGGCAAACACCACCCGCTTCTCAGAAAGTGTTCAAAATTAGTTTAGAATTGTAATTGTGATAAATAAGGGAAAAACAACAAAATGACATACAGTGCAAAATATGTTTAGCACATTTTAAGCCTTTGTTTTCAAAGGCCAAGTTAATTAAATAAATCCAATACTCAAACACTATCAAAAAAACTCACTCAAAGCTATCCTTTCAAAATCTTTTTTTGCATAAAATGAGTGAAAAATAGTATAGGTAATCCCAGACAAATTCTATTCACACTTTAATTGATGATAAAGAAATGCTAGCTGTTAGCTACCTCAAGATACCTCCAGATTACATTCACAGTTTATATGCAAAGGAGTGGCCTCACTTATAAACAACATTCTGTTTTGTGCAGCACAATGACAGGGACTTGTGTTGTGTCTGAGTAAATCAAAGAAAATCTCTGGCTCATAGAATCAATACAGGCCTCCATATATGCAGGCCTGGGATGCTCATCACTCACTCTGCCTCCAGGGAAACTGTAAATCAGGGTGTAATGTGACTGTACAATGTCAGCTTCCACCAAATCTATTTATTTCTTTAAGCCCAACTGGTACAAACTCTACTTTTTTTTTTACTTGTTTTCCCTCCCATTCTTCACTTTGATGTTCTAATAGTCTCATATTCTGCCTAACCTTTATAAAGGCCAATGAAACCCACACCTTTTATTCTTTAGTCTGGCTCATTTACTGTACCTCTTCCTAATATATAATTTCTTTGTCAGCAGTTTTCGTATGTGTACAAATACCTGTATAAGCAACATACTGATTATTGTCAGCTGTAACGTGGAGACAGAGACGGCAGGATCCATTTGCAGTAGTTTATTAGAGTAGTTGAACAGGCAGGGTCGAAAACAGCAAACAGGTATATCAGGGGCTAGGCTAATCAGCAACGATAAACAATCCAAGGTCAGGGCAGGCAGCAAACAATCAGAGAAACGATAAGCAGTCCAGGTAATAACGAGTAATCCAATCAATAATAGAAACCGCTCAGAAATGTCAGCCAGGGCAAAACAAGACTTAACAATGAGTTCATCACAGGCTGGGGTTTATATACACAAGGGTTAATTGATAACAGGTGAACAGGAAGTAATCAGCCCCAGGAATGTGGCCCTATGGGAAATGTAGTCCAAACATGATTTAGTTCTCAGGTGACGGCTCCCTCTGGTGGTTCGGGGGAGATAGGGACACATGAAAGGTGGGAGAGATACGGTAATTAGCAGGGAGATTAAGGCGAAAAGAAACTGGAGTAATTTGTTTAATAATTTGGAAAGGACCAACATACCTGGGACTGAGCTTTCTGCAGGGCAACTGGCTGCGCACTCAGTGATGAAAGGTAGGTTCAAGGGTTCTCCGGACCAAGCGAAGAGTGGTGGTTAAAAGCCCAGTATACATTTGAAGGGAGTGAGTCCAGTGGCAGGTTTTACTAATGAGTTTTGCGCATATTCAGTCCAAAAAAGAAAACGACTCCAGTCTGACTGACAGTTCTGGCAGTAGGAGCGTAGAAATCTGATGACCTCTTGGTTTAAACGTTCCATTTGTCCATTAGATTGTGGTATCCTGATGTCAGACTGATGTTTACATTTAAACCCTTGAAGAAGGCAGCCCAGACACGTGAAGTAAATTGAGGACCTCAGTCTGAGACAATATCCTCCAGTAGTCCATAAAATCTGAAAACCTGATTGCATAGAACCTCGGCTGTCTCCAGTGCAGTGGGAAGTTTGGGTAAAGGGACCAATCTGCATGCTTTGGAAAATTGGTCGACAATGGTGAGAATAGTGGTATTACCCTGGGAATTTGGGAGGTCAGTAATAAAGTCAATTGCAATGTGGGACCATGGTGTTTGGGGAGTGGGTAGAGGTTGTAAGAGTCCTGCAGGTAATTGTCTGGGGTTCTTTGAAGCTTGTCAGTTATTGCAATTCCGGATGTGTTGGATAGTGTCCGAAGCCATTGATGGCCACCAGAAACGGTTGCAAAGTAGTTGAAGGGTAGCCGTTACGCCGGGGTGACCGGAACTGGGATTTTCGTGTATCTGGGTGATTAATCATTTGCGTATGGATACAGGAACAAAGAGAAGGTCGTCGGGGCATTCAGGAGGAGGAGGATTTTGATTGTTGAGGTCATTGATCTCTGTTATGATATCCCACTGGACTGGGGCAACTAGCAAATTCTCTGGAAGAATGTTTTCCTGAAAAATAGGGTCTTGGACTTTGTCTGTTTGATGGGACAGAGCGTCTGTTTTAGTATTCTTGGTGCCTGGTCGATAAGTAACAGTAAAGTTAAACCGGGTAAAAAACAAGGCCCATCGAGCCTGCCTGGAGTTCATTCTCTTAGCAGAGCGTAGATATTCAAGGTTCTTGTGATCTGTCAGAACACTGAATGGATGCGTGGCCCCCTCTAGCCAATGTCTCCACTGCTCAAGAGCTAACTTCATAGCTAAAAGCTCGCGATTTCCTACATCATAATTCTGTTCTGCCGGAGATAGTTTCTTTAAAAAAAACACAGGGAAACATTTTGTATGGTAAACCATGACGTTGGGACAATACTGCTCCCACCCGGTATTAGAAGCGTCGACCTCCACAATGAAAGGGCAATTGGGATCAGGATGTTTAAGGATAGGGGCTGAAGTGAAGCATCTTTTAAGGTCGGAGAAAGCCCGTTAAGCCTCTGGACCCCAGGTTAATTTGGAGGATTGACGTTTAGTTAGCGCTGTGAGAGGTGCAGCCACTGTACTGAAGTTACGAATGAATCACCGATAAAAGTTTGCAAAACCCAGGAATCTTTGTAGCTGCTTAACCGTGGTAGGTTGTGGCCATTCGGTGACTGCTTGTACCTTTTTATCGTCCATAGCGACTCCCTCGTGACTAATGATGTAGCCCAGGAATGACGTGCTGGTACTGTGGAATTCGCATTTTTCTTCTTTGGTGTATAGTTGATACTTAATTAAGCATTTGAGAACTGATCCAACATGTTCGATGTGCTCCCTCAGCATGTTTGAGTAGATCAAGATGTCATCAATGTAAACAATCACCCATTTGTCCAACATATCGAGGAAGACATCGTTCATAAATGACTGGAAAATCACCAGACTGTTGGCAAGACCAAATGGCATGACTAGGTATTCATAGTGCCCGGTAGATGTTGAAAAGGCCGTCTTCCACTCGTCACCCTCCTTGATGCGATTTAGGTTGTATGCACTTCGAAGGTCCAATCTTGTATAGAATCTAGCTTGTCTTAACTGTTCTAGGGCCACCGGAACCAATGGTAGAGGATAACGGAACTTGACTGTCACCTCGTTCAGTCTACGATAATCAATGCATGGTCTAAGACCCCCGTCCTTTTTCTTCATGAAGAAGAACCCAGCAGCTGCTGGTGAGTTAGAAGGTCGGATGAAGCCCTTACTCAGCTCTTCTTCAATGTAGTTCCTCATTACCTCAGACTCGAGTTGGGACAATGGGAAAATCCGACCTTTAGGGGGCTTGGCACCAGGTACAAGGTCAATGGCACAGTCAACTGCACGGTGAGGAGGTAGTTGCGATGCTTTCTTCTGACTGAAGGCTTCTAGGAAATTGAGTTAAGACTGTGCTGTTGAGTGAATGTTTGAGATATGAAATTACCGGCTGCCCCTGAGTCAATCAGTGTGATGGTGGTAATGGTCTCTCTGGAAATGGTAATTTGTACTGAAAGTTCACAATTAGATTTCTGATAATTAGTTAGTGGAGTTTCACTCACCGGAGGCGGTTGGACATGCGGTTTAACTGGACAGTTCATTTTCATGTGACCAGCCTGACCACAATAAAGGCATTGTCGAAATCGAAGGCAGCGTTGGCATTCCTCAGGAGACAAATGTGCATACCCCAGTTGCATGGGTTCACCTTCTGGCTGAACATCGGCTAATGCATGACTCAGAACCAATGCACTTCGGCGCGAGCGAATGAGATTATCTATTTGGATAGCCAGTTCAATGAATTCACTTAAACTTTTCCCTTCATCACGACATGCCAGTTCAGTTTGTAAATTGCATCTTAATCCCTTACGAAAGAGCAGTTTTAGAGCATCCTCTGTCCAATCGGTCTGGGCTGCAAGGGTGCGAAAATGCAGAGCCAAATCAGCAGTGGTTTGTTTACCTTGGCTGATGTTGAGGAGCTGTTCACCCGGAATTTGTCCGTCGGCTGGGTGATCAAAAACTTTCTGTAAAAATTGCAAGAACGTCTCGAAGGTGGAGGATTCGATCTTATCCGATTTCCAAATAGCAGATGCCCAGTCCAGTGCTCTCCCGGTCAAGAGCGAGCAAATGAAAGTGATACGGCTGGACTCCGTGGGATACAATGCCGGCTGTTGCTCCACTAACAATGAACATTGCAGCAGGAACCCCTTACATCGCAAAGCGCTGCCATCAAACTTATCGGGAAAGGCCAGTCTGGGACTCACAGGAGTGTTTGTAGCAGAGGGGGCACTGATGGTTGTTAGCCATCTCACTGTAGAATCCCTCATCGGCTGTCATATTCCCTCTAGCGTTTGCTCGTCGGTGAGGGTGGTCAACTGAATGAGCTGTTGGTGATGCATACTTAGTTGTGACGCCTGAGTAGTTAGCTCGGAGGTCAATTGGGTGATCGCTGCTGAATCCTCTGGTGGCAAAGTCTTCTGTAACGTGGAGACAGAGACGGTAGGATCCATTTGCAGTAGTTTATTAGAGTAGTTGAACAGGCAGGGTCGAAAACAGCAAACAGGTGGCGGTACGGGAGCCTCCACCGTAATAGTCAGCACTGTTTTAACATAACACAGTTTTAGTTATGTTGATTTTATAGACACCATAAATTTGCCAAATATGATGTGGCAACATTCCTCTCAGGGAAACATATAATTCAAACATAAACCCTACCCATAACAGAAACCCTAAACATAACTTACTCCATAAATCAGAGGAAAATAATGGAATGATAAGAATGGTTTCAGGACCAGCAATGATTTTGATCAAGCTAATGTACTGCTTGGTGAAATCAAGTTCACTGGCAAGCATTACCATAACTATTACTCATACTTATTTTGAACAGATTGAGAGTTTAACAAACAGGATCTAACTGTCTAAACATTGCAGTAATAGTCCTTTGTGTTTTATCTTTTTGTGTTGTGCTACTTGAACATACGATTTGTCCTGGATGACAGTAAAAGCAGTGTAAAAATTCTATAGATCCGAGTTATATCTAGGAAGCAGGGTATGATATATACTCAAGGGTGGGCTCTTTGTGACTTGAAAAGCAACCACTCAAATGCCATAGCAACCACACAGCAACACACTACAAACCACAAAGAAATGCCCTGGCAACCATCCAAAACACCCTGACATCATGGCTGCCAGTATTGTATTTAATATTATTTACCATATCTGTGAGTAGTCGTCTGTTTTGTTTTCACAGCTTTGCAGAATACACAGGTACGTTTGGGGGCTGCATGTTGCCAGACATGTTCTGATAATCGCCCAGAGAGATGGAGGTGCCAGTGTTACCTTGCCGCTGACTGGCTCTTGCCATGTGATGCACAAAACTCGTTACACTGTTGCTTAACAATCATCCACCTGCAATTATTTTGCTTGGAATTTGTGAGTTTAGTGACTTTTGATTGGCATTCTTTCATACAATATGCCATTTTCTAAGTTTGTGATTTTGACTGGCATAGTGCAGAGTTAATATAATTGCCATCACTGTTGGTATTGTAGCTAGCTGAAAGTAATGGAATGTCTAATGCAATTTAAATAAGGGCCAGAGAAGTCACACAGTTTAAGCCAGTATTTTTTTTTGACAGCAGAACAATATGAAGCACTATTTTTAATTTTAGTAAATTCTGCTGAATACCCTAAAACCCAGACCAGACTAAAGTGGCATCTATCCAACATGTCTCTTTCTATCACAGTAATTCAATGGTCAATGTAATGGCAAGGTACTACAGGCAGTGAGAGTAAACCGAACATGTGGAATGAGGTGGGGGTGCACCAGTGGCAGTTCAGACTCAGACTCAGTTTATTTGATGCTCTGAGCAAGATAAAACATCACCAAAGAGGGAAAACATGGTTGTAGAATGTTTCCATTTAGTGGTTTAGTTAATATAACCTAATATTTTTCTAAACCAGGTAAAATACAAACTGAACTTGGCAAGTTCAGGCTTTTCAATGCAAAGCAAACTAGCTGCAGAAGGTATCTTAATTGAATTTAGACATGTGAATAGGTAATTTCTTCCACAGCATTTTAGACACTTTTTACAATAATTATGTAAATGAAGATAAAAAAGATGTAAAAGATACATTTTCTGATCAAAGATATTTCTCTGCTATGTGCTATGTGTTCAGAAGAATACAGAACATTCTGGAACTCCCTTGATGAGCTGAGCGTGAGTTGATGAGATGACAGGCCTTGATTCTGTCTCCTCCTCACATCAGTTCCCTGAGAGGCTGAACCATTGCAGAAAGTAAAGGCCACAGCACACATTTAAGCATAATAGATCTTTCTATATCTCCAGAGAAAATAAGCAGCCAACAAAGTAAGATGATTCCAAAGAAAACAGCATGAAATATGAAGACCAAACTGTTTTGGTAGAGGGACAAAACTAGTATTGTTGAGGTGCATTGCTTTATATTTTCATAGTGAACTGAGTTATTTTTAGCTGTCAAACTGCTTATCAAAAAAACAGAATAACATTAACTCACATTATTTGTGATACCTCCTGCCAAGGCAAGCTTGAACAAACCCCATGTATGGCTTACTTTGTACAGATATGAATGATACTTTGAGTCGCATGGCTTATTAAGGGGTTATTATGGTTATTAAGGGGTGTGCTATTATATTGTTTATGTAATTGGGGCTATACATAGGGGTCAGAATTAGATCAGATTTGATCCTGGACTTCTTTGAGCAGGAACCACTTAGCAACCAACCAGAACATCCTAGCAATCACCTAGCGACCATTTAGAACACCTTGGCAGCTGCATAGCAACACCCTGGCAGCTGCATAGCAACACCCTGGCAATCATATACAACACCCCCAGCATCATGGCACAGACTTTCAAACAGGCAAGTACAACTAACATTTTCTGTGAATGCATAAACTGATCTAAGAGAGCAAGTTCAAAATAATGCTTTATCAAGATTCAATTACATGAAGTGAGTGAAAAAGTAAATGGAATTCCCCCCACCTGTATAAATCTTTATCCTTCCATTCTGCTTCTCAATTTCACTTATGTAATGCATGCACACGTTTGTTAAATGTTAAATCTTGTTTGTCATGTTTGTACATCATATTTGTGCATTTGCAATGGCCCGACCATCCCCATTTGGAATCAACCAATTACCACCTATCAGAGCTGGAGCCAAATCCTTTAATTCATAACAAAAAACAATTCATTATAAACATAAAATGAATTATGGATCAGCTGATTCATTTAAACAAAAATGCTCAAATGATTTATTAATGTCCCCTCAGTTATTGTCCTTCGCTCAAGACTCAAGATTTTACTACAGAACATACAGGAATTATTTGAAGATGACTTCCAGTAAAAAGTGGAGAAATTAAACTAATTATTATTACTAAGTTAGCAGTCCTTAAAGAAATTGTTAAATTGGTATTTAAAAGTTTAAACAATTTGTATCAAAAATCACAGTCAACAAAAAACGTCTGATAGCAGTAATTGCACCTGATAACACTGAAGCAGGTGAAGTTTCACACCATGCATACTATGAAACTGTGTACTCTTTAATTAATGCCATCTCTACTATGATCTAAATCAACACAATAAATAAATCATATGCTATTAAAATAGTTAATAATTGATTTACCTTAAAGGAAATATAGATGTCCCCACAGATGTTATACATGTTAATTTGGAAATAAAATCCAACACTTTAATTTACAGCATCCACTTTTAAAGCTTTTTTTACCTATATCCCTATAATATTAATATAATAAATAAATACTATTGCCCATTCTTCTCATAGAACAATGAGGCGAGTTATTGTGATTGTTCTTGATGCAGCAGAAATGTTCATAAACATGACAGAAAATCAAAATACTGCCCTAAACTCACTAGCAGAAAGGCAGCATGATCTTCCTAATATGGTGTTGAAACAAAACATTTACCCAGAATTCAACACAGCATGACATCAGCTTCACATTCTCTATACACTTCCCCAAACTTTAGGTTATAATTCATTAATGCTCGTCTATTTCATTGTTTCATATCAACCTGCTTTGAAATACCAAAGCTATGCTCCTAATGTCACAGGGTTTGCTTGACTCAAATGTCCTTTGCTGTGATTATGGGCTCTGTGTAGCAGTATACACCTGAATACATATATGAATGACAGCCCTGATACACTCTGCTAAACACCCACATGCCTGCTGTCATTTTCACAATTATGCTCTAAATAGCACTGGCCCAAACCCTCAAATATTTGATCATCAAATAGCTTTGAACTTGTGTTCAGCTCACAAGTTCAGCTCACCCAGGCTTCCATTTGTAATTCAGCCGAGGAAGAGCCATTTCCCCCTGACCTCACTGCATTCCATTAGAGGACAGTTTCACAGACAATTCTCCATCAGCTCACACTATTACTGATCTGAGATCATCAGGGGCATTGGATAGATGAGCAGGTGCACAAGAAAAACAACAAAGCACATGTGAGTTATAAATAATGGTACACCAGGAATAGTTTTGAATAATAGCCAAAAAGGAAGATGATGAGTTACTCTATCATCTATTCATCAAATCCCCTCAGCAATACTTCATCTCAATATTATAATTCAATTGTTGAATGACACACAGGAAATTAGGAATGCTCAAGTCCTTTATAAATGCCTCTGTACATGCTCTAAGTCTACTCTAAATGGTTTGAATAAAGGATAGTTCCTGTGCTCTGAGCCAAATTAACAATGATTGGTATTTACCTTCTACCTTTCTGCCTACTCTGGTTTTCTTAATATAGCTTCTGAAATGCCCTGGCCTTTCTGGGAAAGGACTACAAATCATTCCACCTATTTTCAAGTCCAAATGTTCTGAGAAAGATCGTGAGAGAGTGGAAAGACCTCAGGTGAAACGACTCACATGAAGAGAAAGAACCAAAACTGCCAGCGCTGAAAGGTTGTGTTGCATACAGATGACAGGTGGATGTGCTTGGGTTATTCTAAAGATCCCACATAGTTGCATGTGAATGCACTGACTACATCATAGCTACAAATAAAAAGATGAAACTTTTTCACTGACCAGTTGAACTCAGTTCATACAAACTTTAACATTAAACCTTATTGCCATTCCTGTATGCATACCATCATTGCATACCTGCATGTACATAAATGTTTCAAATTCTGCTAAGCTTGCTTTAACAGCATGCAGTATGTTGTATTTTGGATGCTTTTTGATGATGTCCCCACCAAATGTCTTATCATTATGTCCACATGAAATGTATGAGTAAATCCTTTACTCATTTACTTTTAAATACACATTCTTGGTGATATTGTACCCCATATTGTAATCCCGTTTCAAAATGTATTAATGTTACTGTTTAACTGGCATCGCTAAGTCTTGAGTGATTCAAAAATGTAAACCCATAACCAAAAATTTTTATTTAGGCATTGTTTAGCACTGTTGCAAGGAATGCAGGCTTTCTTATATTATCACTAGTTAATGTTCACTTACCATCTTATTGGGTACACCAGTTCAATTGTTCATTAACACATATATACAGTATCTAATTAACCACTCACTGGCAGCAGCTAAATGCCTTCAGGCATGTAGACATGGTCTATTGTATCTGTCAATTTAAACCAAGCATCATAAATGCATAAATCCACACTGGATGGTTAAATTTCCATCCACTATCAAACTAAGGGATGGGCTGAAAAACAGGCTCAACTACAGGTCAACTACAAATGATGAGTTCAGGAACTGCAAAGGGCAGCTGTAGGTCTGCTGGTATACTCTGAACATACCGATCAAGTTGCTTAGTTAAAAGGCATTTAATTCTAGGCTATGTAATCTGTGGAGTTTAATTAAAGGAAATAAATTCCCCTGATTCCCTAGTATCGCTCAACACTTATCCAGAGAGATGACAAAAACCTTCATTCGGAAGTACCCCTTCCTCACACGCAGAGACACGTGGAAAATTGCACTCAACCCTGTAAGATTCACAGACAGTGGTATTGACAAAAATAATTTATCACAGCAATTTTTGTGGTCGAAACAACCGTCTCTTCATGACTGATCCAAAAGGTCGAGGGAGAAAGAGAACAAGTGCATAACATCTTCGATTTATTATTGTGAAGGGTGAGAGTTATGTGGCTCTATAAGAGTGCCAGAAGAGACAGGCCGTGGAGCTCTGACAAGGATTGCTTGTAGCCTTATAGGATTTTTCTCTGTGGCTGAAAATTGATCACACAGCCGTGCTTGGTGAGAGGCAGAGACAAAATTGCTCTTGTCAGGGTCAGCCAGCTGTCAAGACACCATCCAGACCTGATTAATACAGTCCAGAGGTAAGCTCGCCCACAGGGCTTCTCTCCTGAGCTTACTCAAAGAACCAGAACCTTGCTCAAAATACTGCAGTGCAAAAACACAATAGTGTTTAAACCTACAGGTAAATTTAATATGGCAACATTTCACAGCAGTTGTAGAATTATCTAAATAAAATGATGACATCCAAATCCATAGCACCCATTGAAGTATTTGGTCAGACAAGCTACAGTGGACAGATCAATAGAACGGTTGAACAAAATAGAACAAAAACGGCTGGACTTAATTTTATCCATCAAGATATGATTGGATTTTCTGAAAAGGAACATCAAATGTGAAGCTAGTTAATGTTTTTATTTTTGATTAAGTTTATAGCTTTACATTCCTTGCCATTTTTCTATAACTAAAAAAGGCTATAAAAACTGTCAGACTCCATAACGTGTTGTAGGCAATAAGCATGCACAAAAAGTGCACACACAAGCACACTTCAGAAAGCCACTGCACTGTGATTTAGCATGTATTGAAATCTTGTACACATAGTATGTGAATTAGTATGCAACCAGAAAACAGCATCTAACACATTTCTTGTTTCTAACTGAGTTGAGCTGTAGACTGGCCTCTGCAAGACCAGCTAGTTGGCATGGAAACCAGCCTCCTCAGCTGTGCGCTAATTAGAGCCATCGTTTGCAGATCAACCCTGGCATACATGGTGAAATGAAGTTATGTTGAAATGATAATATTTGTGTTGAGTGCACATGAATGGCACTCTAAAATTGTAATTACCAGTGTAAAACTTTCATTAAGCCCTGACTTTCTAAACTGGGACGTTTCAATTAATAAATCTTGGTGGAAGCAAATTGATATTGATTATTATAAACTGTAATTGTGAATGTTTACTGTACAGTGTAGTTTGTGTGCATGTTATGTACCGTTAACAGAGAATAGAGACAAAGGTTGTTATTATTCATTTAGCCAGACTTGAGTAACCAAATTACATTTCCCAGTAAAGGATCTTAGGATCTGTGTGTGTGTGTGTGTGTGTGTGTGTGTGTACTGTCTGAAAGATGACTGAAATTCTGACTTGAGAGTACAGACAAACAGTAATTCATACTACTTACTATAGTTCTCTCTCTCTCTCTCTCTCTCTCTCTCTCTCTCTCTCCCCCTCTCTCTCTCTCTCTCTTTATATATATATATATATATATATATATATATATATATATATATATATATATATATATATATATATATATATATATATAGTAGACACAAAAGAATGGTCTTCATCTTAAGTAATTTTCCACTGTCATTGTTTTCAGTAATTTTCCACTGTCTTTGGTATAATAACACTGATTGAACTTGTGCTGGTGAGACAAAGTCAGACTGAGCATTCAGAATGCTACTAAGATTATTCAATAAACTCTACTCATTTTATTCTATCATCATTAATATAATCAATAACACACCTAATATGCATCCTTTGCTCTTCACACTTCTAGAAAGCTCTTACTGTCAGTAATTTAAAAAGGGAAATATGTAATTGCCCAATGTGTGCTTTATTTTGACGAAGCACACATTCAGTCATAATTATGTATTCTGAGAGAATTCCTGGAGGACTGCAGTAGGACTTATGTTCTGGAGAACACTGGTTACATTAGCAAAAGAAACGTTCCCAATATTTTGTGAGGTCATATCTCATACTCTCTTAGTGATATAGTGGCTCTATTAATCCAGTCATTGAATGTGAAAACCAAGTCAGATTGTTGCTTCTCTCTTGAGCAAAGCACAAGCTTTCCATTTATCCAATCAAAGAGTCCTTCCAGAGCTGTTCCAATATTTCGAACAATGCACTGTCATAGACCAGCTCCACTGAAACAAATTATACCTTATTGTTTGATGTATTACTATGTCAGGCTGTTCAAGAACCACAGAGGGATAAACCGACAACAAAGGAAATGAAATTCATCATACAATGGGTAAACACAGAGAACTTTGTCTCTGGTCTGCATCCCAGTTTGCATACTTTTACTGTACACCAAAAGTATGTAGGCTGGTTTACAGATGTTTGCATACTTAGGTATGCAATCATCTTAGGTAGCAAAACAGTGTTAATATTGTAGCCTGTTCCTGTTGTATCACAGTTTGTACTGTGTTGTACATTGTATTGTTTTGTGTATTATACTCTGCCGTGTATTATATTGTTTCACATATTAGATCTATATGTCTTGTACGTATCTTAAGGTTGTACCATATGACAATTTACACAGAACAAGACTCATCCTATTCTATTCTGTTCTGTTCTGTTCTGTTCTGTTCTGTTCTGTTCTGTTCTGTTCTGTACTGTACTGTTCTTTAGGATGTACTACCACAACACAAAATTGGTTTTGATACCACAGACTCATTTGTATTATACTGCTTGTAAGCCAATGAGTCTTAATAAGGCTTACTCAACTGCATGAAAACTGTTGTGCATACCTTGCATTCTAGCAATTTTATACAATACACACAAAAGAAGCATGACATTTGGATGTATTAATTTAGTAGTCATTTTAATTTAACATAACTAACAATGCCAACAGTGTATTACCAAAATTAGAGTATAGACAAATTACTGGTATTATTTAACATTTGTATCTTACTGACTTTCTATATAGCACCTTTGAGAAATCCAGTACCCTTGGGAAAAGAGTTATACAGAAGCAGATATACAAAACAAATTCTTAAGATAATCTGTACATCAGGAGGACATTGATCCAGTATCAGTCAGTTTAATGTTCCACTGGAGACAGCGGCCATAATACTCATATGTGTCTTAGTGAGAAGACCATTTGTTTTGACATTTGCAGTCTCCTTGATTGTGGCCGAATGAAAACGTATTACCTTTTCAATATCTCAATTGTTTCTTCTAGACAGCATTGAGATTAAATGGAGAGCAAATGTAGCCTACATCTCCTGGATCTCAGATTTGTATCCTAAGACAAACACTCTAGAAAAATCGTGTATCATGTGAGAATGTCTGAAACTGAGCCCATATTTCTTCAGACAGCAAAGTCTGTAAACAGAAGTCATCGATTTCAACCCAATCTGAAACATTTATCATAATATTTTTGGACAGCCTTCAGGATCTCTGGTGGAAATTATATTGCTTTGGTACAACAGTTCTATAAACATCCAAGAAGTTAATGTCAAGTAACTTATATTTTTGACACAAGCATAGACAGTTATTTTTGTGTAATGTTGCTATGCTGTTGAAAATACTGTGAATTGAAACTGGAGCCATTTCAATCACAGACAGCTAGCTTGTCTGGAATACTGGAAAGTGTTCCAGTGCAGTTATACTAAATAAAAGCATTTTGGAATGCTGCTTTTTCAATTAGATAAGAGGACCATAACAGGCTCTATAGAACTTAAATTAAGAGCCATTGTGATTAGTTGTTTAACAGTGTTTGCTGTACTAAAACCTTATGATTTTAAAAAGCAAAGCACTGTCTGCTGTTGTTTGAGGGTAACCAGTGTTGTCTTGCTCAAGGCCTGGGGAAATACAACTTGACTGTCACTTTCATCTCATGCCCCTCATGCCCTACACCAGACAATGACGCAACACACTTATCTACCTCACTGCACCAGCCAAAAGGTCGTGAGACACTAACCAAAGGAGACAAGATGTTCCTCTTAACGTGAGTCGCACTCCACAGAAGCGTGTATGTAGACAACCAAGTAACACAAAGACAAAAGTTCATTTGACCTACAGAGATAATTCAATAAGCTCTGTGATAGAAACCAGTCATGCACAAATTGAAACACATGCACAAAGACAGATGTACAAATTAACTTCATGGATTAATTTTAGACAAACTGTATTATATTGTGTTGATGGTGAACACAATGCTTAAATTGGTCCATTATTTGGACCAGCACAAGAGCAGCACAAACCTGGACCAGCATAAAAATTTACCCAGCAAACACAGAATGTTCCCCTTACATTAATACTCGGAACCAATGGTAATTGGTAATAAAACACTCTTTTTATGTTATGTTTTGTAACCATAAATTAACATTCCCAAACCATTTTACAGATAGCCTAAAATAACTTATACAGAATATTCCCTAAATGGTTATTTTAGGTTATATTTTAGATCCAAAATCGTAAAAAGAGAACATTCAGGGAATCAAGCATTGTTAACTAGGTATAAAAGCTATTCTTTTCATCAGCCTGGCTAATACTTATGTAAATGAAACACCAATGGATCTAATTGTTTCTCCCAGACTGGGTAATAATCTCACATCTACCTCTTCTAGAGTCTCAGAACACATCTCAAACAATACACCAAACTAGAATGGATTTGCAAAGATACCAAGGTCTAAAAGTTAGAGATTTCAATACGATTTCATCAGATTCTTACAATACCAAATTATCTGATTTATGCTATCCACATGAATTATAGCATCACTCTACCATCTAAGAAATGTTAGGAGCTACACCTGAGACGGTCCATTAATTCTTCTGAGCTATGAAAGAACAAAATCTGAGCAATCAGATTGTCCTCTACGTAAATTCTATTTAATACTTCATTCTTTTCCAAGTCAAAAAGCACCCAAAAGGTTCATTTGCGACAAACACAATTTTAAAAGCAGCCTTGTTGCATACTAACCAAGTCGATGGGTTTTGATTTAAGAGGTGCTATGAAAGCCAAGAGCCGACAACAAAACAAGTTTTACATATTCAAATCATTCACTGCCACAATTAGCTATGAATAATTATCATCTAAAAGCTCTTTAGCATATTGAACTGAAGTGACATGTACTATGTGTAGGAGTCTCATGATACCAGAGAAATCATTCCGTACATCATCTGTTTTTATGAACCTCGCTCTCCTGTCTCCATGGACAGAGCTAATTCAATGAACCATCAGGTCATTAACAGAGAACAGAATAGCAAGCTTATCTTTGAAAAAACTCATTACCCACTGTACCTCTGTCTTTGTGCAATATGTTGACATCGTTTTCATTTAAAAGGTTAATTTGACAGATAGAGATGCATGAAATGATCCGCAGGTTGCAGGTGGTTTGCAATTATGTGCTGTCATTTGTAATGAAAATAATAGTTGCACAATCAAATTACTAATCTATGTATCTGGGTAAACAGCTCGTGTATTACACCTCAGTGATACTAGAGGAGGATCAGGAAAAGCAGATAAGCTTCATGTGAATGTGGGGCTGCTTAAAGAAAATTCACAGTCTAGTTAATCATTATGTATAGACAGGACAGTCTACACAACAACAAACGCTTTGCAGAGAGTGTGACACTGGTGTGTGACAGGATTGTGTGAGAGCTCTGAATATTTTAAGACAAGTTAGAACAGGGTGTCTTTAAAATTGGAACAGAATCATTTTTTGAGAGAGCTGTTTATTCAGATTAGAAATTCTTCAGATGTAAAACAGAATGTGTGCAAGAGAGTGATTCAAATGCAAAGATCTCTTGAGACTGCAGACAAGAATTAGAAAGAGGGGAGCTGCTTTAAGCTTTGAGAATTTATCATGTGCAAGATGTGCTGGAACCCAGCTAACAAAAATGTTCTATAAACGTTTCCTCTCAATATTCCACAAACTTATACCAAATATCAATAATGTTACAGGAATGTTTCATAAACATTTTAAGAATGTTTTGTTCAACATTTACATAACTTTTAAAAACAATAAAAATTATGGGAACATTTCCCGTTAACTGAGAAACCTTTGATAATATGCTCAAATGACATACATTTGGGCTGTTTGTATTCTGTGCTAATATTCTGTTGAAGTCATGGACATACAGACATGGTGTGATTTTATTTTCAGCAGACTCACATCTTGGCTTTGTTCTGTTTGATCCGTATTGATTTTAGACTTATCATTACAATTGGACATATGTCATGGTTTATAAATGACTAGGCCAGTGGTTCAACTGATATGAGCAACATGCTCCATAAGTTATGAAACAGAAAAAAAAAACAAAAAAGCAACTTAACGAGTAATCACATAATTACGTTGCTAAAAATATTGCAAATGTGATTTTTTAAAAAGCAGAATAACTGGATTAACTCTGTTTTTTTTTTTGGTTATGTTTAATAAAAGCATTGATAGCAGTTCATTTATACATATAGTCCTAGGGTGTATATACACAAGGCTTTACTACATGTATGATATATTGTGCAGTGTGTATTTTTTCAGCATGGCCTAACCCGTCATGAGACGCTCTGAAAAAAAGAGAATTACCGCCCTCTGCTGTATGAAAGAGAGGACCAGGATAACAGTTTATATCATTTTACATTTAAAATTAAGCATCTAATTTAGAATGTAAGACGAAATTTGAGAAATTATTTACCCATTTGGAGACAAAATATGTAGGGGGTTATGTGACTTAAGTGGACATCTTGAATTCAGATGAGATGAATGCTTTTTTAAAATGTGAAATTTAATAAAAAATGTTATTAAACGTTTGTAACGTCCGTGCGTTTGCAACGATTAATATAAATTATTATTATTATTATTATTATTATTATTATTTAAAATATTGTAGAAATGCAAAAATGCTTAAATTAAAGTGCAATGTTGTTGGAAAATATTGGAAAATAAATAGTTTACATTTTTTGAGTGGAGAACAAATGCTTAATTATAACTACTACTAATACTATTTCTACTATTATTATTATTGTTATTGTTATTATACTATGAAATTGATTTGTAATACCTGTGCTTTTCATTTGAAACCGACACCTGACGTCATTTGTTTTGCTCTGTACCGGAATTGCGTTCATGCTGTGGTGACGTCACGGGCAGCGCCACTGGGCCGTCGGCTGACACACTGAGACATCTTCATCATCATTATTATCATCATCAGTAGTCGAGTGACAGCTGTCATCTGCAGTAACAGGCTTCTGTACATCGTCTGATTATTTCCGGTGAGTCCTGGATTCTCCCGGTGCAGTTAAACGAAAGCAGAAATGTTTTAAAGATCATATTTTACTGGAAAAACAGGCCACTTTTCATACACTGTCAATTTATGCAATGTTTGCAATTTTTTATAATTACAAATAATTATTGTTTTATATTTATGAAAATTACATTGTAAACGCGTGGTGTCAATATATTTGTACTTTCTGTTTTAGTCTTACGCTTGCATTTGCAATTGCAGACCCCAATATTATTTTTATAGACTTTATTTTAGGTTTATGTTATTTTTTTATTTATTTTAGCTTTTAATTTACTTATTTATTCTTGCTATGATAATGATTTATGCGGTGACCTTGTTTTAGTTTGTTTGTGGTTACATTGTCAGTCAATCGGGACTTTCTGTTTTCGTATAAATGCATGTACGATGTTCTTGCAGTTTTCGCTGATACTCCAGGCTTCATATGTGTGTTTCTGTTATAAATAACTATACATGGTATACACAGAATGATAAAGTTGTCTGTTTTATGTGTATTGACCAGTCTCTTTTCTTTCAGTTTAAGTATATCATTTACCAGTAGTGCGGAGCGGCCCAAGAAAATATGAGCAGATTCATTTTCTGTTTGCATTTGGTGTGAAGATGGCTGATGATTTGGTCTCCAGCACAGCCGGAGCACAGGGCCTTGTTCGCTCTGCTCAGCTTTGTGCCAGGCAGAAATACCGCAGTAATGCCCATTCACAAGGACTTCTGGATGGGCTGCTGATGCTACGACAAGATGGGATTCTGTTTGATGTGGTCCTCTTGGTTGAAGAAAAACCCATACAAGCTCACCGTATCCTTCTTGCAGCTTCCTGTGACTATTTTAGGTACTATTTTAGGTTTTTTTTAGCACAAAATAAATAAACAATTTTCAGAGCAAAATGGCTTCTTCAGTATTTAGTGTGACCTCCCTAGGTAGGGTCCCACACTAGGGAGATTAGGTTTAAGGGTGCCAGTTCCTGCTGTTGCAAGTGTATTGTAAGTGTAATGGGAGGTTACACTAAATACTTGTCACTTTAGCCTATAGAAGATATTTCTTTTATTTTTCTTGTTCTTTTACTTTTCTTGTTTTAAATACTACCTAAGAAGAAATCATTTTATTAATTATTATACCATTGCTTAAACACAATGACTTTTATTGTAAATATGTTCACAGTACTGTAAATATATGTATACACATACGTTTCCATGTTTAGAGGTATGTTTGCCGGAGGGTTGCGGGAGATGCAGGAAACTGAGATCCCTGTTCATGGAGTTACATACACAGCAATGACTAAACTGCTGGACTTTATATACACCTCTGAGCTGGAATTGGACCTTGACACAGTGCAGGAGGTGCTGTGTGCAGCCACACTACTGCAGGTTGGGCTGAAAGCATGTGGTTGTACTGATGATCAGATTGCATACAGCTTTAGTCAGATTAATGATTGTGCTAATTTTCCAACTGGGATGCTGTATGTCTCTGGCAAGAACAAAAGAGATAATTGCTGTATAAATACAATTATCATGTATCCTTAATATGAAACAATTCTTACTTTGGAAAATTTGTTTTAATGAGGGAATCTTATTCTCCCTAATTCTCATTTTAATGTGAAAGAAATAGCTTTGGATAAAGAAATGGATTTTTCTTTAATCAATATTTCACCCAAAAGTTATTTAAATTTTTACTTCAAATCTTTTCCCCTCATATCTCTCAAATCATATATGATGTCTATTGTGCAGGCTTTATGTCTGTTACATCATAAGACATCTGTGGGGATTTTCAGTGAATAGCAACGTATCAGACATAAACTGCTATATATATATTTAAAATTGTTTAGAAATGGGTTTAGAAATCAGGGTGACTCAAATAATGAAAGACTTTCTGTAACAACAAAAAATATTTCTTTGTGATTTTGATGTTCTTGACAAGTTTCGTGAGATTAGTACTCAGTAAATCGATATCATTTAAATAAAGCAATACACCTCCTGTCTCTCTTTATAATAACCAGGTCCAAGATGTGATTGGCTTTTGTTGTGACTTCCTGTTCTCCTGGCTGGATGATGACAACATCCTGGAAGTGGAAAAGCTAGCGGACATCTATGGACTTAGCCAGCTTGGAGAAAAGATTCGCTCATACCTGCTCAAGAATATCCAGACCTTCTCACGTACACCTGTGTACCGAAAGCTTCCAGCAGATAAAGTGCTGAGCATTCTGTCCAGCAATGAGCTGGAGGTGAACTCTGAGAACGAGGTGTTTGAAGCAGCTCTACACTACCATTACACCCCTGAACAGGTGGAGAAGGATCAGGTTATCTTGCAGGTGAGCATGATCTTTCACAGCAGATAATAGATAGGAATAGTTGATGTAAACTTAACAAACTTAACACAGCTTTACATAACTTAACCTTTTATCTTTACATAACCTTTATTTATACTGAACCAAACTGAACCAAAAAGTAACACTTCAAGTAACATAAATCATATATGTAACATACAAAATGAGCTAAAGATTTCTTCAAATGGCATTATCTGAATTTATAATAATTAAAGAGGTGAATCTTAACTGTCAACCACAAAGTAACACCATGAGATGCTGATGCTTAAGGCTAATTTATCGTTAAAACTGATAAAACAGTCTGTCTGTCTAAAAAAAGTCTGTCTACTTTGGACTAAACATCTTACACAAAACATTTTTTCTACAGGAACCATTACGGATGTTAGAAGCAGTGCGTTTCTGTCTGATGGAGAAGCACGTGCTGCAGCGTCTCCACAGTCGATTGAAACAGTGCCCGCTGCACGACTCTGTGGCCGCTGCCCTGCGATACCACAGTCAGGAGCTTTGGCAGCCCGTGATGCAAACCCCACTAACTCAGCCACGTTGCAGCACCCAGTGCATGCTGGGATTTGGTGGCATGTATTCTTCTAGTGCACTTGCAGACAATGAAGAGCGGTTCCAGGTGTTCCACCCAAGCTGGGGTGAGTGGCGCAGTCTGGCTGCAGATCGAGCCCCTCGCATGTCCAACATGGGCGTTGCCGTGCTTAATGACTTTGTCTACTTGATCGGGGGAGATAAGAATACCAGTGGCTTCTGTGCTGAAGCTCGATGTTGGCGGTAAGTCAATATGAACGTACATGATGTTTAGTACAGTTGTAATAAAAATACAATAGTATTCAATAGTATTCTAACTGTATTTTATATAGATTTAATAATAATCATTTACTAAAACCATGGCTTTAACTTACCCTTTTGTTATTTTCTTTTTTTATCTACTTCTCTCTTATTACGGTGTTGTTGGGATTATTACACATTAAGGATATCCAAATCAGAGGCCGGTTTAAACCATTAATCCTATATAATCCAATAAATAGTCACTGGATTATTGGATTTGATGTACGGTATATTCAAATCTACCTAGTATATCTAAACTAACCTACTAAACATATCTAACACTACTGTTTTCCACATTTTAGAATATTGAACTCATCAAAACTATGAAATAACAAAAACAGAAGTATTGATTTATGTATTAAAAAAACAATGTTGAAGTAAAACTCCCACAATCCTTTGCCTAGATTACAACTCTGCACGCTCTTAGCATTCTCTTAGCATTCTCTTAACATTTTAACAGTTCCCATCTATGCTAAGGTTGGCTTTTTACTATTTGCTTCAAATAATCCTGTTTTCCAAAACTTTTGGTTTTAAAAATATATACACACTACTGGTATGTTTGGGGTCACTCACACAATAAGCTCTCATTTGGCTACTACTTCACTTTTCTGTTTCATTATTCAAAAACATTTTTATCATTTTTTATTTAATAAAATAAATTTAAACTTTGTTGACACAATAATCTGCAAAAGTAATTTGAGCACATTTAAGCACAGAAATTCAGATCAATAATAAAAGAAAAATAAAATAAAATTATATGTAATATTTTATGTAGGATTTTTAGAAGTAAGATGAAAAACTTAGAAAGGTCTGAATACCTTTGCACACTTTATACAGCTTTTGGACGGGAAAATATTCCTTTCAGCCACATAATTTGTCCATAAAAATACAGTCAGATTAATGATTGCCCACATGCATGTTTAATTGTGGTGATCATGGAAAAATGTAAGTATGTTTTGTTATTATTTTTGTTATTTCATTAAAGGCATACTTAAAGTCTTGGCCTTGAAAAGAACATTGAACTTTATAGTTATGCAAAACTGTTGCGAACACATTGTTCTGTGTGTTGTAAACAACAGTCTGTTTATGCACTGTTTAGTTGAACCCATTAGGTCAGCACTTAAATAAGGTCTTTTGTTTTTAATAGAGAGAATCCAAGTGGACTTCTACAATATAAATCATTTATTTAGCGCTGCCTTGCTTGATGGGATTGTTGTTTACATTTTAGAGAGAAAAGACATCCCATTAACTGAGTATCAAGCTTTTTGAATTGGCAAAAAACAAGAAAACAATATTCAGTAACTGAGATTACTAGGCCAAACAAACTGAATTTTTAACTTTTAACTAAAGCCAGTAGGGGGAAATGACAACTTATTTTTGAAATCTGTTGAAAGTCTCTTTAAAAATGTAGTTTTTTGCTTGTATGTTATATAAGAACAATTAAAACAAAACCATCCAAAGCCTAAAACAAAGTATCATATATTTGCCCTAATTTTTTTAGTCAAAAATATTTGCCTTCACAGAATAACAAGTATATTATAAGTATATAACAAGTATATAATATAAATTAATATTTTCTGAATTATTTTCATTCAATAGGATTTACTGTCGCAGAAATCCATACACAGAATGGTATTTATTCTAGTCTTCTTATCGCAGGTATGATCCTCGGCACAACAGCTGGTGTTCTATTGAATCTTTACAGCAGCAGCATGCTGATCATTGTGTCTGTGTGGTGGGTAAATATGTCTACGCAATTGGAGGACGCGACTACACCAACGAATTGGAGTGTGTGGAGCGCTACAACCCTCAAACGAACACTTGGGAATATGTGGCACCATTGAAGCGAGAGGTGACAAATTTCAGATTACAAACCACAGAAGTCTTGAATTCAGTCACAATATGTTGTAGTAGATTGTGAACTACATTGGTTATCATCACCAGCAATACTGGCCCAGCAACATTAATTTGTGCTGCTAGCTTTGCTCTTTCCTCTACTCTTTTTAAAGCTCAATGCTATAATGCTAGGTGTGGCTGCATCTACTTCTTACTGTACATGGTATATGCTTTCACAGTCAGATTTGTTTGAGCAGTTTTTTATTTTCAAATATTGTATTCTATAGCAGTGTTTTTTAACCAGGGGACAGGGCCCACTAAAAGGCCTCAACAAACATCCAAGGGGTCTTCAAGATGACTTAAAATTATTTTAAAATAAAATAAGCTAAAAATGAAATGTTATATATAAATGAATTTATATATATATATATATATATATTGTGGACAATGGAGTGGGCCTTAGAGTCAAAAAGATTAAAGTCCACTGTTCTATAGCAATATGCTTACTGTGATCTATTGCAACAATGCTCAGCTGCCCCTGCCCAGCTATTCCTTATTATATCTGGTGTTTAACAATACATTAACATTTTTGAATAAACAAAAAGTCCTGGGACTTGCTGTCTGGGATTTAAATGCTGATCTTTAAACTCTGTCCAGGCTGCAGCTGCAAGAAAAATTAGCTAACCCTTTGGAATTAGTATTTCTGGAATTAGTTTCGATTATTTTGTAGACAGTCACAATCTCACCAAACCAACAACACACACACAGATGTACTTTATAGCTGTGTTCTGTAACATGCTGCTGTATATGCCCATGTATTTGCCCATATGAAGGTATATGCCCATGCTGGAGCAGTGATTGATGGGAAGATCTACATTGCATGTGGAAGGCGGGGAATGGCTTATCTGAAGGAGACCTACTGTTATGATCCCAGTGGAAATCACTGGAGCTTGTGTGCTGAGGGCCCAGTGGAGCGTGCATGGCACGGGATGGCAGCACTAAACGGCCGTGCTTATGTCATTGGAGGAAGCAACGATGGTTGTGGTTACCGAAGAGACGTCCTCAAGGTACTGTAATTCACAGTTAACACTAGCCATGTTCATACATGCATTTTGGGATATCGCATAAAAATGCTGGATGGAAATGACTAGATGCACATAAATTTGTTTAAAGTTGTGCATAAAAAACGTTGAAGATTTACACACAAACTATAATGGAAACACATTTACAAATAAGTTCCTTGATGCACATCAAAATAAGTCACGTGACTGCCTCAAAATATCATGTGATTCATGATGATATTTAGCTCAAATTTATCATATCATTGGATAGAAATGATGATTTATTTACAAATGTTTTTGTAATATGATATTCCATATTTGTGCATGCATTAAATTTGCAACTTTGGATGGAATCATAGCTACTGACTGCTTCTTTTGCTGTAAGGATTACTCATTTAAGGATATAGACTTACAAAATAAAAGTAAAACCTATTCCAAAATCTCTCATTGTTTTCTGTGATGAAAGCTCTAAACCAGTTCCTTATGAGGTTCCATTTTAATTTTCCTGTGGACTTAAGACAACTTATGAAGTAGCTTAGTAGGTTCTGGAACAGAGGTAGCGATGAAGCTGAGATGAGGTTTTGTCTTGCTGCTCAGGTGGCGTGCTATAACCCAATAGCAGATGCCTGGTCTGTAGTGAGCCCTTTACCTGCTGGGCATGGAGAGCCTGGTGTTGCCGTTCTGAATGGCTGCATCTACATCCTGGGTGGAAGGTCACATGATAAGGGCAGTCGCATGAAGTACGTTCACATTTACAAAGCAGAGGAAGACCGATGGGAGAGTGGAACAGCCCTTGAGGACCGCGTCTCGGGGCTTTCAGCATGTGTTGTACTTTTGCCACGCGCAGCCATGGCTCAGGCACGTAGCTGGGAGCAAAGAGCTAAAGCATCATGGGAAGAGGTGGATTGGGATGACTCAGACAACTCCAGTGAAGACTGAAGAGTGTCAGATTGCAAAGTAATTGAATTACACACTTTGCTGAAGTAATGCCTCCTAAGAATTCCATAATTCTTAAGTAGGTCAAATTTATGGGGACGTTTAGTCCACTTTTGTTGATGCTTGTCTATAAATAAGATCCTAATTTGAGGTGTCCAGGATTGTTTAACCTTTCACACTCCTTTGCATTCTATTTTATTGACCACATCAATCTTGCAAGAAATAAATTTTGAAATCAGCACAATTTCAAAACCAACAACAGCAAATTACATTTTGCATAAATGTGATTAAATATTACCATTATTTTTAATGAATGTAATGACAATGTTTATTCACAATATAGTAGACTATAGAAGGGATGGGAGTTTCATTTACTCATGACTTCTGTGCTTCTGTGGGACATTGATGGTAACACTGTACATGCACTTTAAATACAGAAGCAATTTGATTTTGTTTATAATGACTGTGCCTTTACTTTATGGTACATCCAATGCTTTTTATTAATAAATGTTAATAACATGATTTTCAAAAAAGAAAATGTCATCAACAAAAGTGGTCATCAACAGAAGACTGATTCTGGTGAATGTCAAATGGCTGTTGGGCTGCCCCAAAGAAAAATTAGTTCAAAATAAGTTAGTATGCATTTTGAGTTATTGATTTAAACAGTTATAAAGTCAACTGTTATTTAACAGCCCCTATGATATTTTTTAAAACAGTCATGTTCTGTTTACAATTTTCTTCAAAATATTATGCACTGGGCTTAAAGCACTGCTTCTTAAATCCTAAAATATTTGATTGTCATTTTTATTAAACAATTTACATAATATTTGCTTGTAATATATAATATCAGTTATATTAGACTTATATTAATTATATTAGTGTGTGTGTGTGTGTGTGTGTGTGTGTGTGTGTGTGTGTGTGTGTGTGTGTGTGTGTGTGTGTGTGTGTGTGTGTGTGTGTGTGTGTGTGTGTGTTACTTCCCGCTGCTGTTTATTATACTTTTTATTGGGATTTTATGATGATTATTGCAGAGATTAAATGTATTTCATCTAATATTCTGAAAAAACATTGGTTTTAACTGCATTGTAACCTGTTTGCAATGTAAAGGTTCATTAACGATCATGTTGACAATAAAGAAAAATGTATTGTATTGGAACTGTATGGATTACTTTAAACATTACACATTAAACATTAGCACAGCAGTCATACAACCAGCTTGACAAGTAGCAACCAAAAAAAACATTTTCCCAAATTGTTGTCCAGTAAATGTTAAGATTGATGAGTTAGTGACAGGTGGATGCTGCTAGTGTCCAATATTCTGTTGCTTTATCTGTTTCTGCTGCATTAAGAGACACTTCTCTTTTAAACATTACCCAGAGGGGTTCTTAGGGCTTCAGTTAAGAGGGTTATTTAGCAATGGACATTTAAATTTTCTCTCATTTCCTTATGCATTTACAGACATAGCATGTAGTCGTTTGATTTCCTTTACTTTCTTTACTTTCATGACAGTCAAATAGAACATCATGTTGGGAACAACCTGTTATGATATTTTTGTCCAGAACATAACAGGCAAGTGTATGTAATGTGTATCATGCCAAACAAAATCTGAACAGTATTTTGAGGTGCTTAAGAAAATGCTTATGTTTTTGCCCTATTCTAATCTTTCAATGATTCAATGATTCAATGATTATTGTCATTATCTGTGAATTTTTAGTTTTATTTATTTCTTGTTTTATTAATGTTATAGCGTTTGGTATGTTTCCCAGTGATTTAATGGAATGCACTCAAACCAATGTGCAGAAACTCATGTTTGTGTAAAACCTGATGTCTATGTCATAGCATGATCACCCTGTGGAGAATCTTCCAAAGAGTATCTTGTGTGCCCCAGTGGAGGTAAGAAAATCTGTCTTTATGCATGTTCTCATGATAGTTAGATACTAAATAATTCACAGTTTATTATAATTTATTTCACAGTGTACTAAATTCAAATATGAAATTTAATATTTAGAGAGTTTGATATTTAATCTGTTCCAGATAGCTGCTAAACTTGTCTAAAAGACACTAAAGGGCTCTATAATGAATTGAGTTTGGGTAATTCTCCCACCCAGGACGTACAAATGCACACACAAATATACTACCTCCCCCCTTTATGACAGTCATTAGCGCCTGACATCCGTGACGGAGCAGCAATCAGCATCCGTCTGCAATTTGGAGGGGTTAAATCCTGCTACCCCCCTTCTCTCCAATTTTCACGCCTCTTAAGGCTCTTTCGTGAGCACAGAGTGGCCCATGACATGCTTTGTTATGTAAGGCATTACCTTAAGTGTCTAAAGGACGCAACATCAAATACTGTGTGTGTATACAGACAGAGATGGGTGGAGCGACAATTAGAGTCAACAAAAGGGGAAAGAAGTGAAAGACAAACACAAACTGGTGGTTACATGGGAAGTTAAAAATGAATAAAATAGCAATTAACAGTAAAAACTTCCAGGTATAAAATTAAATCAAAAGACCAAATGTAAGAAAAACTGGATGAGAAAAATCACTTTTGTGTTTGTGAATTATGAAATATGCCCAATAACAACAGGATATTCTTTTCTACAAATGTTTATTGTTCTTCTACTGCAGATTGCAGTTGCTTCAGCAACATGTACATGAAATAATCACACCTTAAATCACACATTAAAATACTCAAAAACTGAAAGTTTTGAAACTTGAAAGACATGCAACTACAAAGACATTTAGTTTGCCATGTATTGTTTGGTTTGGTGATAACTATATTTAATTTGTCTATATTGTATATAAAGTCCTATTGAGCTGGCCAATCCTGACCCAATGAACTACGGAAATTACACCATGAAATTACACAGTTAGCTTAAGATGTAACACAGACCTTCAAAGTGCTCTCAATAGCTCTTAAAGAAGTCTGCTTCACTTCCTCCTTTAGCTGAATTTCTTTATGGTGTGATGAATATATGCAGTCGTATTATAATGCTTATTTATATAAGTCATTATATGCTTATTTCCTTAAAAAATAAAGACGCCATAATAACTTTGAAGATATTTACTGACTCTTCTAAATTTTAGACACACAATATTGCAGTTTCCAAGCAGCTCTTTATATTCCACATTTCTCTTTTTAACAAAAATAATATTAAGTAGCAGCAAAGCCAAACACAAAATAAATAGACATTTCAAAAATGAAGCAAGGGAAACCAGAGAATTGTGGATCCTCCATAAGCAGCCATATGAGTTTTTATAACAGCATTTCAAAGTAAATTCTACATCACAATTGTTAAGCACATCGTCTTTTTTAAAAGTGAAACAAGTATCATTAAATCTTTAAATCAGATTTGTCCTTAGTTTACCATTTGCATTTAGTATATATTTGATTATATGTATTCTGAAAATCCAAGTTGACTTAGAAACAACATTTTGGTTAGTGCCACCCTCTGATTACATTCAGTCACTATTCTGCTGTTCATCTGGTACTCACAGGTACCAGGCAACATGCACCATCATTCAGGTCAGGACGTGAAGAACCAAACCAAACTGTGCAGAAATCATCTAACACAAGTTCCTCATTCTGCTGATCCGCTCACCAGCACGAGTAAGAGAAGAGTGGGTATTGACTCCAATCCCCTACATTGCCATGGTGATAGCTGTGATGGACAGCCTGGGTGCTGTATTCTGTGGGTAGGTGATGGTGTGGCGGTGGAGGAGGATACTGTGTGGAGGCTGCGCCACTCCACTGCCCCAAAGATTGTTCGGTACTGTAGGGGCTGTAGAAAGGATGGTGGCCCAGCATACCTGGCTTGCCCTGAGCTATAGCCATGTTCAGTACGCCTGTGTACTCCTGGTGCCCAGCAGACGGATGAGGTGGACAAGGGGGGAGGCTGAACTCAGGGGCAGATGGCTTGCTGGAAGTGTCTTGATCAGGGACAGTGGCGACATCAGGCACACGAGACTCAAAGCTGGAGCGGCCGCTACTTCCACACCCACTACTGCTGCCAACACTGGACGACGATGGAGAAGGAGACTTGCCATATTCATGAAATCTGTGAAGAAATTTTAAGATTAATCATCTGATAAGAAATTGTCAAAAAAAATGGTCAGAAGTCTTATCTGAGGTTAGTAAGCACCTGTTAGGATGGTATGTGTTCTGTCCAGGTACTAGCTGTTCTGAGCTGTACATGTCCCGGGGGTCTGAGCCTAAAGGGGATTCTGCACGGAGGGTGTGGCTGTCCCTGTCACACACAGCAGCCCACGGGGAGTACCGCTCACCCTTTACCTCCACCTCCTTATGGCCCACATGATCATCAAGATCTGTTAAAAATTACAAATACAACACATCAAATTAAGAATCTGCCATAAGACCATGTATTCTGCTCCTTGTTCACAGAAATATACTCTGTGAATATAAATTAATTTAAAGACAATTAATTAATTAATTTGGACATTTACCTTGTGGACTTCCATGCTCAGAGTCCTTGGAGATGTTCATCTTTTTTGCAGCCCTCTCAGGATCAGCCACACTTCTGTTTGCTCGTCTGTAAAAATAAATTAATTGAGTAAAACAGTCAACAATGACTATCGCTATTAATTTAAGAGTTAGACTTATAAAATTATAATCTTGCTGGTTTATTAAACACCCAAAGTACATATTTTTGGTTTGTGAATAATATAATCAAATTATGTGTTGTTGGAAAATTTTGGGAATAAATACAAATGTAGTTTAAGGGTGACAGACAATAAAAATCTCACCTTTTAGAGTTTGTACCCTCATCTCTAAAACCTTTGGCGAAGGGGTTGTGGTCAATTTTCAGCTTTGTAATCTGTAAAAGAAAAAATGTAACCATCGCAATTCCAGTCTATTGTAACAACAATTTACATTTAGCTATTATATTACATTATATTATATACATGAACTCAAAGTGGGTATAAGTACATATGCTACATGTATCATGCTTACAGCCAAAACCTCAATATTATCAACAATAAGAATGCTTAATTAATGTATTTGCCTGAACCAGTTCTTATATACTCTTGCATTTGGTTGCACAGTTTTAGAATATTTAGACACATGCTTGCTTTGAATATTAACGTCTATTACCTTTGTGTTTTGATATGCAGTGACTGCAGTGAAGGAGGTCTCAGGGAAGGTGAATGTTTGGAAGACGCTCCAGCGCACACTGTACAGATCATCAGCCTGGACGATGTGGAATCGCGGGTGATAGCGGTGCATTGAGTGCAAGATGATCTGAATTAAAGGGAGAAAGTTAAAATCAAGCAAAAAAAGAATTCGCTATTAAATGATTGTGAAGAATCAGAGTGTGGCACTCACATGTCCATGCTGATCAAGAGCATTGTTGGTCAGTTTGAGCTTGAGAAAAGACACAGGCTGCTTCATCCAGTGACTGCCTGGAGCTGGTGAATCTGGGTGTAGGTATGTCCTGTAGGGCGGCTGGGGCTCTGCTTTTCCAGCCACCTCCCACTTATCCTTGTTCCACTTCAAAAAAAACAGAAAGAATTAATTAGACTACAGATATAACTACAGTATCAAAAAAGTATCACTTCATTGATGTCTGGCATTTTTGAGACATAATGTGGGGGGGTCTGTTGGGGTGTGAGACCATGTGTGAATGAGTGTGTGATGGGACAAATCCCCCCATTGGGGTCTGTAAAAACAGGAAGAGTTGGGGCTCTTTGAAGTTGAAGGGCGCAATCAGCAGTGAGAACGTTCCAGGGAGACATGTGACAACGTCTCCCTAACGCTTCGGCTGTTCACGGTTGATCACTGAACTCCCCAATTCAATAGCACAGTCTAGCCTAATCCAGTACCCACCCAGAGTAATTTGAACATTTGCTACATTGAGAACGTTACTGGATTATTCTTAGATCTTGGTCTGTAATAGATAAGGTTATGTTCTAACCTTGTATCTGAGGCCATCCTCTGGGACCATATCCACCAGTAAGATGTACTTTGCATATGGCACCAACCCAGATAAGCTGATCTTACAGTGTGGAAACATTCTCCTGTAACATAAAAATACCAAAGTCAAGTTTAGGTCACACTTTCAATAGACATGTTTATCCTCCAGGCTCCAAAAATCACACATTTCAGGAAGGCTTTTTTAGAGGTTTTACAGACTAAAACCAGAGTCATTAAATTAAGTTTAGACTGCAGTTTGGAAAATGGTTTTCTGAGACATACCTGCCCGGTTTGGTGATAATCATCTCTGTGCCAATCTCATGGAAGGACCTCCACAGCTCTGGATCCTCCAGAGTCATTCGGATGTTGCCTTGGTGATAGGAATCACCAGCACCCGCCATGGATGGTGGAGGAGGGAGATTGAAATTATGCTTGAGGTCTGAGGAAAGAGGAAACATTTGAGATGTTCAGTCTATGTCTGTGAAAATCAATAAGCTTCCCAGATTTTCAGATTCTTGGTTTACTTGTATAGGACAAAGCACAAAAACATAATTCAGAATATATAACAGTAAAGTTTAGTCATCTGCAGTGAAGAATTTCAGAACACCATAAGTAAGGAATAAAATACAGAAATGTATGAAGAATTAGGATTTAGACAAGCACTCACCTCTGATAGGCTGCATTATTTTGGCTACTCAAAAGATTTCCTCCAGGATAAAAAACAAGATATACCAAACAGAGAGAGTGAATATCTAGATCTTTCAGCTACAACACAAGCTCTCCATATGACCTGCACAAGGTCTTGGTAATTCCAATGGCACACAAGTGCAAACAAGTTAAGTCCAAGGGTGATGGTCTGTGTTCTCTGTCGGTTTCTTCTGCAATAGATGCATAGGGGTGTCCCACACCTTTAAGTGGGATCCTGGGTGTGGGTGGGGCTTGGCCCCCCATTCTCAGCCTTTGAAGTGACACAGAGATGAGCCAATGTCATGTTCCTATTGGTTCATAGGCAGAATCAAAGAGAGTTAGCAGAGTCTTGATAGAGTCCCAACAGGAAGAGGATAAACAGAGGAAACATGTCTTTATAAACTGCTGAAGGACTTACGCAAATACGTACAGGCCCAGAGTATACAGAATGCCAAAGCAGCTGCAAAAATCCTTTCATTAATGCATTTAGTGTGAGCAAAAGTAAAATTCACTTTCTAAATAACAATGTTGACTCATTTACGCAAATGAATTTAGTGCCCATGTTTGCTAATTCACACAGACTTATCTACTAATTCTCACTGATGCTACAGACATCAGACCTCGATTTTTACAACCACATCAAACTGTAATTTAAAATGCAATTGGTGTCATCACTAAAGTATTCTGTTCTTTCTCCCTTTACTGTTTACTATTTGGGTTAAAAATGTAACACTGTTTTAACACTGTTCTATTGGTAAGGAATCATCATCATCTTAATACAACAAAGACCACACAGAACCAACATAACTTTCACTACCTCTGCTGTTTTATCATGGTTTACAGTGGGCTTTTATCATCACCATACACACTTAAGTTCACATAAACATTATTTAAAGGTTTTTGTAGCTCATCAGACTGCAAAGCTTATTAAGAACCATTTTTACTGTTTAGAGTTCTTGATTTGGCTGTGGTTATATATGGTATATGGTTTTGGAAATTGAAAATGTTCATGTTACGTTTTGGCTTCCTAGGTGCTATGTATTAACATGAAATGGTGAAACCTTCTTGTTTCTTTGAAGCCTCAATACATATAACCAAGCCATATAACCTAAATTTGTTATGGCATCAGACACCGTTTTGGTTCTGATCTAAAACTTTGTATTGAAGTTTTTGGGTTGCAGTTGCTTTAATACACTTAAACATACTGATATATTTATACAGACATCCCAAATTATGCAATATGAATTATGTTTTGAATAAATTATGTATCAGATTATCTTCTGATTATATTAGAGAAGGTGCATGAAATGGGACCACATAAAGTCATAATAGAGTTAGGGTAGAAAGCAAACCCTGAGGGAAATCTATAGGTGAGGCTTACCTGAGAAAGAGCCTGTGTATGTGTGTGTATATGGGGTGGGTGGGGGGGGGTTGTGTATTGAGGGTGTCTAGACATGACCATTCCTTGATGGCTAATCTCATTAGGAAGAAATGCCCTCAGAGTGCAGCATACATTCTATTCGTGCATACATAGAGAGGGACAGTTAGAAAGATAGTGGAAAAAAGAGAGGGAACCAGAAAAATGGGGTTAGTGGTTTACAGCCATTGGCACCACCGATTTACCATTTTTAGATCTTTTTTTGGAACAGGGCAAAGTTTACCTGTATAAATGATCTTTGCCTCAGATTATAAAACAACTACAATAAATTGACTGGCTTTCTTCACAAATATTTGCCTTTCATTTAATGAAAAAAAGAAGCTATAGTTAAAATGTTTCATTTCATCTTGTGTAAAGAGCCTCTACATGTTTGGAGAATGTGTACTCAGTGTTAGAAAACTGAAATGTTAAAAATTTGAGAAGACTGTAAATCTGGCCTTTTTTAATTTAAACCTGGAAATAGATTCTAGGATTTATTTTAGGATTTGAAACTTTTAAATATGGAAAATTAAGGCAAAGTACTAATCAAGCACTAATCAAGTGAATTTGAGACTATTGACTCCTTTGAATAAAATGTCTGTGTAACATGATCTGTGTTATTCCAGCATGATTTGAAAATAAGGTTTAACACAAACATGTGGAGTCCATCCTATCTGATACGATGTTGGTTGATTTGCTTTAGGATCTGTGGAATAGTGGCAGAGAGAGTGAGAACTAGAACTGATGAATATTTGAGTAGTTCTGATGCCTTAACCGATGAAAGCATAATCCACAGTTTATTCAATTCTTCCACTCCACTATAGAGCACTGTTAGCACAACTCCTTATTATGTTAAACAGTGACTCCAGCAAAACAGACTCTTAATCACACCCATTTCCTATATTTGTAAGGACCCTCAAAGCACTGGAGCAATTGAGAACAAAATAAGCCATACATAAAAGATGCCAAAATGACCATTTACTTGTGGCAATAATGGTGCATTGTTGAAACATACTGTGAATATGTAAATGTATTTGTATAGACCATGACAAATGAATATGAAATGGACCATTACGTGTTTTACTTGTGTAGTAAGTCATTTATATTTTTGACATTGTCATATGACATGTCATACCATTTCACTTTTTATTCTTATATATAATGCTTGTTTCAGAGTATTATGGTATGCCATGAATATAGTAATCATTTAGTACCATGGTAATTATCAAAGCACAATGAATGGTAATACAGTCTGATATCATGGTTGTACCATGCTCCACCAGAATACCTTTTCTAAGTACTAAATTATTTTGTACCTGATGCATTTTAAAACTAAAATATTATTAATAATAATAATAATAACGTTACATTTCTTCCATTTGTAGATGTGCTATTTATAAAGTATTAATGTGTCTTACACAAGACTTTACATCAGCACTGTTCTATTGTCATCTTAAGTGTCTTTAACTTTATTGATCAACGACAAATGGAACTAAGATATACAAACTTGTTGTAACCATTATTTTTGTAGCTGCAATAAAGACTAAAACACTTCAGCCACAGTTAAATCAGGGTTGCCTTGTTTACGAGCAAAAAGCCTACAAAAGCTGTAAATATATTGATTAGGAATATACAAAGTCTAAGAGGCTATTGGTTAAGTCTTTTACTGAAATGTATCCATACAAAGTGAAGGAAGTCTAAAACGTCCTCACACCTCACAGCCACTCTGGAGATTAACACTGAGAGACCTTAAGTTGTAGGAAACAGCAAAAGACATTAGTCAAACACACATTTAGCTATCTTTCCATCAGGAAGGTGTGATGTACAGGTTTCATTTCCTTCACCTGAAACTAGCCAGTATTAGTCACACATAACGCGTGGCACTCCTCACTCCTATAAGGATACACACATGCTGGTGAGGGACCACCGTACTGTAAACCACAGTAAAACTCTTAGATCAGCGTTCATGTTTAATACCCTCAGATATTCATCATTCATTTAGAACATTGTTTTAAACGTGTCATTTAGATGTTCTGGCCAAGCTAGCACATTCTGCAGCTGGATTCTTAAAGACTTAAAGACAAATAAATAACAATAAATGATTTAGTTCTGCTAACAATGTTGAGGCCATTTGTTTGTTTTTCATAAAATATATACCTCGAATACACTGTCACTTGAAATAAAAGCATTTGTCAAATGCATAAATTTAAAATCATTTTAGCAGAATCATGTCTGATAGTTTTTCTATTGGCTCATAATTCTCAAATACCTCTGCAAACAAAACAAAACATCTTATCCTGAAACAACCTACAATGTTTTGAAGTAACTGTATGTTATATTGTGAAAAGTTAATTAACAAACTTAGCTGTAGTGGGGTAAAAAAAATTTTTAAAAGGTCTTATGAGGTCCAAAAGCAAGAATTAGTCATGGTAGCAATGTATATGTTATAGAAAAAAATATTATAAAATGAGCCTAGCCATAAGCCAGTGTATGAAGATATTTAGCTACGCTGTCATTAGAAACAACTCAGTCGTTGAATCAGACACCAGTTTTAAAGCAAGACATGTGAGACATGAGCCCAGCAGCTTATTAACACCTGCATGGTGCTTATACACCTGGAAATTAGACACATTAGAAAGGGGTTAATTATGATAAGAACTGTTGCTTGTTTCTAGTGTTTCCTAAAGCCAGCATAGATATTTCTCACAGATTATGCTAGCAGTTTCCCAAATGTTTTATGGCCCTGTTGTATTTACCCATTTTCCTCACAATTAAGTTAACATTTTATTCACTGTAAATACTGCCCTGTAAATATCCACCATCAGCCTTAAGTAACCCATGTCATGAGAACTCACTGTGACCACAAACTATTTTTGCAAAAGGTCAAGCTTCTTTTGACTTTTTCTTAACCCTCTGAATCTGTGAAATGTATCATAAAATAATCCATATTGCCTTTGATCAGGTTAAAACATCATTAATGTGTAACTGAAAACACATGGCTACTCTTTAGAGGAAATGTAAGGTTACGGGACGTGTCATATCTAAACATTACAGGAGGTTTCCTACTGCAGACCCCACAGGGATCAAGAGAGTCCCGCTGGGACACGCTTCACTCAAGCTGGGCTTGATGTGTTTGCATTGGGGCTTCAAGGAAACCAGTTTGGCTGTTGGTTTTTAGGACAGGGTAGTTTAGGTGGTCTGGAAACGGCAATGTCATGGCCAAGACCACCACACTGCACTCTTTTAGATCCCTTACATGAAGCTTTATGGAAAATTAGGAAAAAACATCTTTTTAATATATTTTTGATGTATTTCCTAGAGACAGTTCCCTTAATAGCAGGAAGTTTTAGTTTGCAGTATTCAAAACAGGAAATGCTTTGACCTACCAAAACATTGGTAGGTCAAAGCATTGGTAGGCACCCTCTCAGATGTTTAGCATTTCTTAAAATCTATTCTTCTTCAATAGAGTGACTCTCATCTCTGTATCCATTACTTATTGCAGACGCACCAGGCAGGAGGTGTCAGCCACCTCTGCCATTTGCTGTGCCTTGTGTGGACGCATCGTCACTCAATAGCTTAACAGCTGCCAATACACAGGCACTCTGGGCTGGGATCAGACGGCTGTAGGGTCTATAAAGTGCCCCCCTGCCATGGGCCAACGAGAAATCTCACACCTTTCCCTGGCATTAGCCATGCAATTTTCCCTTTTGATGCTCTAACTGGCCACTTTAAGTGCTCGGGTACAGGCCATCAGGGGGACATTGAGGCAGACTGCGTATAAACAGTGCACCAGTTAAACTAAGTGATTCTTTTAAGTGTATTAGATGCACAATCATTTAAACCCTAGACAGCAGTCTGTGTGGGCCTTATATGATGCATTGGTTCAGCAGAAGTTAATTGCAAGAGCAGGTCAAGCTAAAATAAAAATAATGTAAATTGACTTTGCAAACCAAGAATTGTATTACATTGTACAGGGCTCTAACATTATCATGAATGAATTTTCATCCCAAGTCTTTCTTATAATCATTGAATTTGATTAATCTGAATTGCAGTATTGCATCTGAATTACAAAAATGTAATTTTTGGCTTTTCCACGCCTAGGAATCAATACAGTGGTAAATCAGAGGTAACATTTTATTAATATCAATAACCAGCTCAGGCTTAGAAATCACTATTATTTCCATGGCTATGAAATTTTACATGTGCAAAATAAATTTAGTAAATTAAAAACTGCATGCACTCCCATATACGATGCACACAAATAACTTAAATGTCATTAACTTCACTAACATCCTCCACATGCTTGTCTTTTATGTCTTTTTAGTGATTGGCTCAAAGATGTTAACAAGAAATGCCCCAAGGCTGTCAATGATTGGTTCGTTCACCTAAACCAAAGGCCAGTTGTCTTGATGCCCTCAAACTAAAATGGAATTGTCGGGTTTCAAGTTACAATGCTGTACACCTGGTGTGAAAATAAAATGATTACCAGAAAGTTTAAATGTAAGTATAAATCCCTGTTATGACTCATAACTATTCAGCTGTGTGGAGGCAACAGAACACACAGGAGGCAAACAATCACCTCCTGCCCCCACTTGCCTTAAAAAAAGATCTGAAACACATTTGGTCCTATATGTAAGAAAACAAACTCTGTCTAGTGTGCGTGACAAAGAGAGCAAATGACATATTGGCAGCACTTCATAAGAAACCTCTGGGAGCTGCTAATGGGTCTTAACGGCCTTCCTCAAGGCTGAGGGCTTCACACCAGCTTGGACCCTCCCTTTAACATGGCCTAGCTAAAAGAGACGAGGTGGTCTTCCACCCAAAACGGTTACAGGAAGACATGTGCCACTAAGGGAAAGAGCTGGAGCTGGGTGAGAGAAGGTGTGAGGAGATGATGTCATTACCTCTATTTCTGTAGCAAATTTTTATTTTACGTCATTCTGTACAATTTGGCAGGAGTTTATTTCAAAATATTTCTACATAAAAAAACTAGGAAGGCATTTTATTAGACCCTTAGAACAACTGGAAGTGGGAAATTTCCAGAATGAAAGCTACTGCAAACATTTTTGTCAAAATAATCCAAGTTAGATCTTAAATACAATGGCATACAAAATGTGGTTTATTAGGGATCACTCCTTTTCATTAATGAAGTTTCTTGACTTTCCTAATTATTCATTACTGAATAAGGATTTTAAAAATAATTTTATGGAACTTTTCACTTCAAGCTATTTTTAGCTGAATAAATAAATTAAAAAAGAGCTTATATAAAACATATCGATCTAAATTTACAGGATATGCATTATTACTGTATTATATATATATATATATATATACACACATGTATACTGATACTGTATTATATATAATGTAATTATAAACATTTATATTGAGTCATCAAACAATCTCTTTCCCTCTCTTGAAAAAACAACCACACAAGATCAGGTAAAAACTTGAAGTGTATTTTTGGTTTTGTGATATCAATGCAGCAAGTCAGAAATTCAGAAATATCATCCTTCTCAGAAAAATAGCCTGAGCACAGTAATTATCTCATATCACCAAAGATCTCTGACAACCTCAGGCCTCTGGAGACAAGAGCATATATACACTGCTGCCATGATACATTCTTAACAAGCATTGAGACAGCATACAAAAACAGCAAACAAAACACTTACAAAGAGGAAAAATAGAAACATCTCTTTCTGTTTACAGGTAGTTTGGTCAGCCATGCTCATTGCATCTTATCACGTAATCCTTTCAAAAATGTTTATTTTATATTGAAAAATTCAGCACTCAAAAAATACTGGTAGCTATTTATCCATCTAGAAATAGAAAACATTTGGTAAAAAACATTCCTTCGTCTAAATGTCCTTAGAATTGATAGAATTGAAAATGATTAACATCTTCCCAAAAAGATCTGTTTGAGTTATGCTACCAGAATATTCTACTGGTGACATCCCTGTTGCAAAAAAATATTAACCAATTTCTGATTAGACTTCTCTTAATGCTCTAAAGATAAAGAGCATAAAATTTGAAACAAAATGTCATGTCAATAGATAATTGAAAAAGATCATTTAACTTTTGGGCACTTTTTTAAACTGTTCATAGATTATATTAAAAAGCCAAATTATAGGACACGTCAGCACCATGTTTAGGCCTTTTCATCTTATGCAAAAAAAAAACAAAAAAAACAAACATAACCACCATACACTGGGAAACCAGACTATATTGATCGGAAATGAAAAAATATTAAAATGAAAAACAATAAATTGAAGATGCTTCAGTACTTGGGTCACATTCATATTTTAAGTGTGATATGAAGAATAATCACATATTCTCAGTGCTGGTGGCAGGGCTAGCATGCTTTACCCCTTCCCAAATGGAAATGTAATAAAATAAAAACATGAATCCAGGACAAATATGTAAGACATTAATAGTAATACAACAGACTACAACTTTCAACAGTTGCAATGGAACTCTTGGTGGCTTAACCCCAAAATCAGGTCTTTGATATTTTTACAACCAACAGATTACAAATACAGCAATCTATAATAACAATAATCAAAAATAAATTGAAATCTTCAAAAATGTGTGTTGTGAAGAATCTTAAATTCGTTGAACTCATAAAGCATGGACAATCAAACAAAGCTCCATGCGTGCTATACGTGGAGGCAGCACAGCTCTGAAAATAGAGGTAAAACCATACACAAATTTACAAATATGCAGGAAAAGAGATACAAGTCCACATGGTCGTAAAAAACTGTCACTTTTGCATGCTGACATCTTCAAGGGGTTTTCTATGTTTGGTTGCAATGCCATGGAAACTTAGTAGTGATATGAATCATGTTTATTTTACACCACTGAGCTGACTGAAACGTCACGTAAAACTGACTTCCTGTTAAGTCTGTAAACAACGTTGTGATATTCTGTGAATTTAATGCCCCAAAACTCTGAGCGAATACACTGCATTACACAAACTGTCCGTATTACATCATTTATGCTTCAGTAGAATATTTTGAACAAACTGTCAAAGATGTGGTAAGAGCCCACTGTTTTTGTTGTGGTTAGCTTTGAGCGTCACTGGAGTAAAACTGGCACTTTGCAGGATTGTACACAATGAAAACAACAAAACACAAAGTAAGTCCATGCTTAGCAGCAGAGAAGCAAAAAAACAAAAAAAAACACAGGACACAAGTGCCAGGGTAGGAAAAAGCCCTTTTGCTGATAAAAACGTGCATACAGCGGAGAAAATACGCTCTGAAAAAACAGACAGCACTGTCAATGTTAGCTGCAGCTACACGAAAAAGAAGATTTTGCTTCAGAGCTCAGCTTGGGTTGACTTAGAGGTCTGCAACAGATGTTTAGAGTTCAAATGTCCATGTAGTCGTCTTCTTCATCTGATTCACTTTCCAGAGAGGATTCCTGGCTGGACGTTTCTTGCACCTCTAAGGCTGGTTGAGCAAGAGTGTCCTTCTTCACGTTAGCTGCCGACTGCGAGGACAGAATCACATTCTGAAGAGAGAATCATCAACATGAGTGAGATATGGAGAGGTGATATGTGACAATGTAATTGTCTACTATTTAACTGTGTATTTGGACACAGCTAAAAAGCATGATTGTCATTTCATTTTATAAAACAAAGTATAAAAGAGACATTTAAAGAAATGCACATATTTGACCTTGTGTTGAGATGCAGCATAAGATGCACATAATACATTTTGAACACTTGAACTGAATATTAGCAGGGAGCACAGCATTACAGTTGGGCTGAAAGATCCAAGCTTCTGTCTGAAAATGTGGATATGCTGGTATTTTTTTAAACCTGTAAGTAACTTATTTTAAAACCTGTAAATGAAAACAACACTAAAGCAGTTTGTGTTTAGAACACTATTTTAATGTCTTATTTTTTTATTTTTTGTGCTTTTACTGCTTAACAAGTTCTCTCTTAGGGTTCTGCTTCATTTGATGCTAAAATTTAGTTGGTAATGAGAAAATATGCTTTTCTGTGAATTGTGAAATAAATAGTCATTGGGATTGGTGATGTAAAAAATACCAACCTTGAGTTTCTGTTTGGTCTCCTCAGAGATGCTACCTTTCGGGGAGAGCAGGGTGGGTGTGGGGGGCGTGACTGTTATCTCAGGGGGGAATTTAGTGACCGTCGAGGGGATGACCAGTTTGGGCATGCTGGGTGGAATTCTGGACCGGATACGACTACCATCACCCTGCTTGGACTGGTCTATGTTTTCTAAAGAAATGATTGGGAAAATCAGTGAATTATTTTTCTGCATTTTTCAAATGAGATTCTCTCATTTGTTTGAGTAGCGTTCTCAATAGTGTTCTAAGAAGTCGTGTTGTGACATTCTGTATCTTTTTTTCTGTATCAAAATAAAGCGTATATAAGACCAGTCAAAGGTCTGAACACACTTCTCTGCTTGTACTGATACAATACAATACAAATGTTTATAGCACATTTAAAACTGTCGTTGACTACAGTGCTTTCCAACATAACTAATACAACAAAGCAATAACACAATAACACGAAATGCTGTTCACTCTAGTCAATTCTAAAAGCCATAGTAAAAAGATACGACTTCAGACAAGACTTAAAAGCATCCACAGATGGGGAAGATTTAGTGTGCATTGGAAGAACATTCCATAAACATGGAGTAGCCGCAGACAAGGCCCTATCACCCTTTGATTTTAATCTAGTTTTAGGTACATGAAGAATCATCTGACTAGATCTCATATTTCTTGTATTTTGATAAGGTATCAAAAGGTCAACAATATATTTTGATGCAACACCATGCAACACTTTATAAACCTTCTGAGAAATTCAGAATTTTATAGGCAGCCAATGTAAAGAAACCAAAACTAGGGTAATACTCTCTCTCTTCTTTGTACGAGTCAAAAGCCTGGGCACAGCATCTTGCACTGATTTCAGATTAGAAATAATTCTGTGTTGATAAAACACAGCCCTAACAACACTAGTGACCTGTTAATCTAGAACCAAAGACAAATACATTATAACGACCAAATTCTTAACATGACCTAAAACACTTCGACATAGCAACATAATTAAAAACTCAAAAATGTGTTGACTTAAAGATGGCCAGGACGTTAAGAGCAGTAATTTAAAGAAAGTGTGGCTACTTAGTAAAAACAAATATAACCAATTTTGGTCAGACAGGTAGTTTTGTAAAGATGCATTACCTGTGTTGTGAGTTGAGCAGGACGGGGGCTCAAGGCCTCCCCACTCCTGTGTGCTGTGGATCTGAGAGACAGTGGCCATCTTCATCTGCTGACACAGGTGAGACTCCTGCTGACGGTACAGCAGCCCCTCAGTGACTGGCTCCTCTCTTTCCTCTACACATCAGACACAGCACGGAGAGTTAAAATAAAATCTGATGATGGATGAGACATGTTCACAGCTGTTGTACAGTAGTCGATATATGCACATGGTCCCTTGTGCTACAGACATAGATGACAGTGCAGCTTAAAATAGGTGTTATTACTTCATGAAGTGATCTGATGTTTTTAATGAAACAGATGAAAAACTGTCCCCAACTAACCAAAATACCCTTGTGACCACGCAGCAAGACACTGGTAACCACCCACACAACCTATGTTGTGCTTAGGGACTGCATTTTTTGCACAGAGAAGGTACAAATATTTTAGAAAATTAAATATTACTGAAAATGGTCTTTTATCATATTGTTGTATCATATTGCCATTTAACAAAACATAACATCACAAGCTGTAATATGGGAAATAGAGTGATTGAATTTCAAACCGCACAAATCTGATAATAGCCTTTCATTTAGCCTCTTAAAGACAGACAGACACACATACACACACAGGGTCTTTCTGCCATGCACCCTCTTATGCTTAACACAATCATCTACTCTGGCTCTTCATCCTTGTTTCCTTAGCAACTGAGCATGGAACACAGTACACATCTAAATGAGAACATGCCAAACGCACTGATTAAACGACTCTCTATCTGTGGGTAGATCTTGAGAGACATGCATGAAGACAGGAGGAGAGACAGCTGGTTATAACTTTGAAGCTACAGCTACATGTTTATCATCAACAGGAAGTGTTTATGTAAGTGTCAAGCAGAAACAACGTATAATTTCCTGAACAAACCCGCCCTCTGCTGGCCCTATGTGGGAATTCTTAACTTGGTGACAACCAAAACAGTATTTACTACTGCATCACTTTGAAGCATGCATTACATGTACTGTGCATAATATGTGAATGTTCTGTATGCATGGGACACAGAAACCCTATTATATTTGCCAAAACATGCAGTATATTACAGAGCATACTACATGGAATAGTGTTTCCCACAATGGAATGTGTCTGACCTTCCATTTTAAAAATAACGAATTAATATCATGCATCGCTTTTGTTCTTTTATTCACAGGGAAGACAACTTATGAATTTGTTATGAGGTCATGCAAAAAACTTTACATGCAGTAGTACATTAATTCTTGCATCACTGCTGATTTACATAATATAAATGTGTGGGTACAATACCTGTGTGAGGCAAGAAGGCCATGCTTGCTATTGGCTGGCTAGGTGTCTTCCTCTGCTGCAACTGGTCAGGTTGGCTGGTGGGCGGGCAGTATATCTGTGTTGGAGTGCTATTTGTCTGTGACTGTGTGAGAAGTACTCGAGAGGTCTTGCTCAGCTTGGCCTCCCCGTCCTGGGTTGATATGGGGTACGTCTGGAGGCACGGTGTGGAGAAAGATGCTGGGAAGAAGATGTCCCTCTGGTCTTTACTAAATTTGGGAGTGCTGGGCGCATCACTGGAACTCTGAAAGAAAGAAAAGCACAGTGAATGGATGTCTTTCCTCGTGGTAAGAACGAAACCGCAAGAAAGTTAAAGATTGTAGTAAGATAATGTTGCTGATGCTTCATTTATTTTATTTTTTTTACAAACAACCAGGAAGGCTAACCACACAGAATTTGCACACGCAGAGCTCAGTACAAAGATCTGTAGAACTGAAACGACTATCATTCACAGTTTGACACATTCTTTGTCCTTTGAGTGTATGTTTATTAAATACTGGGGATCACTGCATTATTTCTTTTTTTTTTATTAAACTGTAGCTCTGTTTAACATATTTTTAAACTATTTAAATCCATTACACAGAATTCCAGATTTCCCCCCCAAATCAGGAAATAAATCTAATGATAACACATTATAAATAACTCAAAATTATAAATTACCACTTATGTAATGAGTTAATATCCCTCTGTCGACAACCAAATAATCTGTCTGCAGAAACATTTTAACCCTTATTGCCAGCAAATTACCACATTATTCTTTTTACTAAAACAACCTATGGTTGAGCAGGAAACATATTTGTCAAGCAATCAGCCAATCAAAAGCTCTCGCCACAAACATGACCCATCCAATCAGCTGCATCTATGAGGCCTACCTGTGAACTTGAGCTTCGTCTTGCTCTGTCTGAACCTCTGAATCAAGATAAGCATCTCAGTACATGCATGGTAGAAAAAGCGAGTGGACAAAGTACAATAAACAGCACTGGGTCCTGTGTGTGCGTGTGTGTCTTCAGAGAAGCACTCAGGGACACTCTCAAAGCTCCACAAACAAACTACACGACAACAGAACCAGCTGTTGCCATAGCAACAAAGCCAAAACGCAGCCAATAGCTGTATGAAACGACCACGCACTCACTCTTTCTGGAAAGCATCACTCTGTCTATCCCTCAGAAGTGCAGAACTGGTGTGGATGGGGTTTTGTTAAAGGTTTTAATAAAAATGAATAAAGGTCCATATGGTTTTTGCTAGGGCATTGCTAGGTGGTTGCTTAGTGACCCAAGCTCACTCCACCTCCCTATGACATTCTGGTGTGCTTTTTGAAATCCTAAAAATGGTCAGTAGTATTAAAACACAAGATCATGTTTATCCATCATTAAAGTTGACAACAGAGATCACATATGGACCATGGATAAACTCAAATGATATAATAATCCTTAAAAGATCAGTCAATGTCATATTAGTTAGTAATTAAATGCATAATAATGTCCTTACTTTAAATATTCTTTCCTTTACACTGCTTTTGCTTGGGTTTATTTCTGTCATTTTTGGTACTGCTAGTCTGGTTATCTGTTCTGACTTGAATTGACTCATTTCAGCATTATTTGCCTGACAATTCTAAGCAAAATTCTAAGCAAATATTGCTCTCTAAACTAATGTCACATTTGGCAATATGGTAAATAGCTTCTGTTTACAACTTCCACCTTTTGACCACTAGAGGGCCAAATGGTCACATTGAAGCAGAGGCCAGTCTTAAACCAGTGCTAGTGGAAAAGCACAGAGCTGTGCTATATAAATGCAGGAATACACTACAGAAGGAGTATAATTTAATGCTAGGATTCACACGTGTAGAGTTTTGTTGTGTGGAGCACAGGATGTGCATTGGCACAAACCTGTTACTATGGAAACACACTGGCCAGGTACAGCGTACTTTAACATACCAGAAGCTAAATCACCATGTATTCAGCCACGTGCGCTTATGTGAATGCGTGTACCATGTATTAACCTCTTAACACACTGTATGCAAAAGCGTATTAGAAAACAAAGTAATTTGCTAATGAAGCTTTTTGTGTCCATTTTGTTTTTGCATGAAATGCCACTGTAATCTGCAATTTGCATACAAGAGTGAATTTTGTAATCGTAAGTAAACAGACTTCAGGGGGGCCAAACAGTCATTTAGAAACACTTTGCAAAGAGGGCGAACAGCAAATTGCTTGACACAGCAATTACAATCTTTTAAACCCATTGTCGAACATGAAGAAAATTCGTTTTGAAATGTTTGCCATGTATATTTTTCATATATATTTTCATCACAATATTATTATGTATTTATTACGTAATAACAATGTAATGCTATAATGTGATGTTAATGTATTTTTTGTTCCAAATAATAAAACTGTCATAAATGAAAAAAATAAGCAAAATGACTAAGATTCAAAGTTTTTAAATATTTATTGTTTTTACAAGGTAAACCTTTACACACACATACACACACACACACACAAACAACCAGACACTTAGCATGGGAGTGATGGATAGTGAAGCATTTGCTCTCTCATTTCTCCACCTCCTATCTTTCACCTGCGCTCTAAAAGCCAAGAGATGACTCAAACACTAACAAACACCAAACAACAGCATTCAGAGGCCCTCAAAACAACAGCAGCTCTCCTTGCAACCACCTCAAAACAACCACCCCCAGCCCTGAATGACAACTCTAATTTAACAGCACCTGCAGTAAGAGAGCGAGGGATCAGCAGACAGCACAAACAGACAGAAACCTCACTGACAGGAAGTTAATGAACTCCAAACATGTTAATGGACCTTCAGCAATTACAATAATTGAGGAACTACAGAGGTTTAAAAGAGGCTGAATGTTGCACACATGAGGGACTGAGTTTATGGCAGACGGGGTGGAGTAGTCTAGTGTTGGAAGTTACCATGTGTTACTCTGTAAGTTCATATCCTGCTAGGAGAGATCCAATCATCTATTGCACCCTTTCAGCAAGACACTTAAAGAAACCCTTCACCTAAACATGAAAATTCTTTTTCTTGATGTTATCAAACCTGGCACAAAGCATCTTGATGTGCTTTTCCCAACATATGTGAAGGCTAATAATATGAGAGCTAAGACATAGAGTCAATTTTGGAGTGCAAAATGAATTAACTTTTTTCTTGCACTTTCAGTTTTTCACACAAAGTTATCATTTAGATTTCAGACTTTTTTAGGGCAGGGGCCAAAATTTTCCAAGGGCCCCTTATAATTTTAACAGTTAAACATATGCTTACTAAAATGTGTACTCTTAGGCTTTGTTTGCTAGCACCTGTAAAACAGGACACATTCTGGTCTACTGTAACTGTTCTTAATAAAACCAAAGCCACTATAATTATTACAGATAAAGGGACACACGTTAAATAGACCTGCAATGCAATTATTCACTTTTTAAATATTACTGTCAAATGCTTTGGTAATAAACAGACTAATCCCACAAACATGAACAATTACATTTTGAACAACAAATTATTAATGTAGGCCTTTTAACAATAGCCTTCAATAAAAACTGAATAATTAACAGTCAAGAGCAGAGAATGATTTTCTCTTTAACATTATTGACACATGCTGCAGGTTTATTAAGTTACTGTCACTTTAAGACCTAATGCTGATACACATCCACTGTTTACGTTCACTTAAGATGTACTGTTAAGTATACATACACAAGACTAAGTTCTGTATTCGTGCTGTATGAGAGCCTGTGTGTGTTTCTCTCAGGTGAGCATGGTCAGGTATTTCAGGAAAACGTGAAAGTAAATTGCTGAAAAGTTTAAACAGACATGCCAGGGATACATTCGCTATATACACTGTTTAATGGGGATGCACCATGTTGCATGTACAGATACGCGTAACCATAATGTACTCTGTAGCACGATCTAATGATCTCTGTTAAAGCAGAGACAAAAAAAAATCCAAATTTGCAGGTTGCATACAAGCAACTAGTAAAAATGCTTTAAAAATTATAGGCTTCATGCAACCAAACCTCATGTCATGACATTAAAGTGAAACTACCATGCGTTATATTTATATTTTTTTCTACCGTTATTGATAAAGCTTTTTATCGCCCAGCCCTACACAATATTATCAAAGTATTTACTGGCCCAAAGGTAATGTGTAGTAATGAACATAAATATGATTGTTTTACTGGCACAAATGGTCCTAATATGTAAATAGCCTATGTACTTTATAAAAGCAGCACAAATATAAAGTCTGTGTTTGGAACAACATTAAAATGTTAAGAAAAAGACAGAACTAATTTTTGGGTGTATCCCTTTAAGCCGGGGCGACTAGCTATCTAATAACCACTCTGCAAGGATAATTCTCAGTCAATTAAGTAATAAGGAAACAGTAATAAAGATATTCAACAGTCTAAAATGGGCTTCTTAGAAGATGCATATAAAAGTGTGTTACCACTGAACACAAATGAAAGAAAACAGGCTGACTGATCTGTTGTTCTGTTAAAACAGACGATGTAATGTTTGCGCAGGCTTGGTAGACTCTGCAGCATATAACGTGACATACACACAGAAACTTTCTGATGAGCATCCACCCTGCCGCCCACTTTCTCTCTCTCAAACCAATGCCTGAACCCACACTTCCACTGTCAGGCTCATTTCCTGTTTCACTGCTTACATCTGAGCTACATGACTTCTGATGTACACAAGATAAACAGGGCCTGCTGAATTAACAAACCGCCTCAAAGGTTGATGATAAAGATCAGCTTGAGCTTAATCAAATTTTACCAATGAAAAGAGCAATGAAAAATAAATCACCCAAAAATAAAAATTGTGAAATTTCTATTCATCCTCATCGAAACCTGCATGATGAACAAGTGCATAAATGACAACATTTTCATTTGACATGAGTGTGAGTAAATGATGACAAAATGTTCATTTTTGGGTTAACTATTCCTTTAACTAGCTTAACATTAAAAAAACAGTCCAGGGCTTACAATTCAGCTTGCATATAAACATTTTTGTATATAAACCTTTAAAACCAATACTAATAATAAATATTGTCTGCTAATTCTGGCCAATAACAATATAGTCACTGGCCATCATTGCATAGTTGTAATGGTGTATAACAAACAAATAGTAAACTAACATGGATTACTTGTTTGTTATCAGACACAAAACATTGTAGTAATGCTGCATTAAGAGCAAAGTAAGTGTTGGAAAGAGATGAACAGATATCATGAGTGACAGAGATGTGACATGAAAGTCAGGGGAAGAGGTTGAGGGCTGGTTGAGAGATAAAGGGATAAAAGAGACAGAGTGAGAAAGAGGAATGAGACACACAGCAGGGGTTCTTACATGTTTTGCTCAGACTAGTTACAGCACACTAATGAATGGCTAATCAAAAGAGAGAACGCTTTTATACAGGAGGGAGGAATGAGAGATGAAGATTTCTCTCTCTCTGATACACAGCTGCATTCTAAAACAAAAACAGTCTAAATATGGCCAATTTTTTCTCTAACTCTCTTTGTATATTTTAATGACTATCGGTTGGATTCATTATCACAATACTAGACATGGAAAGAATAAATCATAATGTGTATCAAAGGCAAAAGCTCTATTTAGAAAAGTGATTGTAAGCAATTTAAAGACTTACTGGTGCCTAGATGTTATTCAAAGTTCACACCAACTGAAAGATGATCGAAGTGCTATTATTTAAAATCAATACAATATTAATAAAACTTATTCCAAAAAGGCTACATAAAAAAATAATCATTTATGATTTTTTTGATTGTTTAAACATCTGTGATTGTTTGATTGTCATGGGTTTTCACTTTGGTAGCATTAAATGCAACACTATTTCATACTGTTGCATAATGTAAAAAAGTTGTGCTAGCCATTAAAATAGTATGTAGTATAGAGTATATAGTGAACAGTATGCAGTAATCAGCACATTAAATTTTAAACAAAGCTTCTCTCTCTTTGTTTTTTTCTGAACAAAAGTTTTCATTGTCTGAAAAGTGAGAAGGATGGAGGGATACTAAGAAAAGGTGCATAATTAATGTATCTCATAAAAGGCACAGAAAAGACAGAGGTGTGTGGGAGGGGAGGCAGAGTGAGACTGAGAGAGACACACAGAGAGAGAGAGAGAGAGAGAGAGAGAGAGAGAGAGAGAGAGAGAGAGAGAAAAGAGAGAAAAAAAAAAAAAAAAAAAAAAAAAAAAAAAAAGAGAGAGAGACAGACAGACAGACAGACAGACAGACAGACAGACAGACAGACAGACAGGCAAGACAGGGTAGGGTGGGCCAGAAAGCAGCACAGCCAGATGTGAAAACATCCAGATCGTGAGTCTGCTCACTTTCCAACAGAGTGAACAGAGGAGTGCTGGATTTGCATTCCAGAGAGAAAAGCGAGTGTTCTTTCCTGAAGCATGTGAATGTGTGTCCTACCTGTCTTTGTGCCGATGTTGCTGTTTGAAACTGGCAGAACTTCACAGCTTGATCCAATGCTACATCCTCATCCACCTACAGAAATCAGAGTGCAAGAGAAACAAGATGAAAACAACATTAACATTTATCATAACTAACCACACTACACCAAAAATTGCTCTTCTTTTTCTTCATAAAAAAACTGAGAGTTTTTGATTTAAAAAATCTGTTTATATCATTCCAGAATTACCATAATTACAAATTCCTGACTAGTAAAAACAGCTCATATAACTCATATAAGCTTATATAACGTGGCATACACAGAGGTGTTTCTGATAAGCATCCACCCTGCTGCCCACTTTCTCAGCTTTTTTTTTTATTTTTATAAAAAAATATTAAAATTAAATTTTGGAAACTGTTTTGAAAAACCTGTATTAAAAAACTGACTTTCCATTCAAACAATGTGACGGCATATAGAAACAACCTTAGCAGCAGCAGCAGCCGCAAACATTGATTGTAGATAAACACTTCTGTCATTTGATATATTGACTCATTTCACATCCTTCACAAAAATGTTAGCTAATCATTAAAGAGAAGAATAACAGATGCCTTTTTTAAGGGTACGGCAATAACCTAGGATAAGAGTTAAACAAAGGAAGAAAAATGGTATCGGTAACAAAAAATAAATACAACAGATCTTGACTAATATTATACCTCAACTTAGGGAAAAAGTTGTGATTACAACTAAATACTTAAGAGCTTGACTTTCACTTCAAAGACTGTAACAGTTCAATTTTGATAGCAAAAACGGAGTGAGTAGTGCATGGAACAGTAAACTATATTCAGAAACACATGCCTGTCTCTCATTAACTGCAGTGCATGTGGAAGGCATGTAAGCTTACAAAAGGCTCTCAGAAACCAGCTGATCATGATGATTTCTGGGAGAAGAGACCTGCACTAATAAAGGACCATAATCAGATCATCTAGTAATATGGACTAAAAAGCAGAGTAGAAATGCAAACACCAGGCAGAAGTCCCACGAGGATACAATAAGAACGGAAAATCTGTACCAGCAGTCTGATGCCAAAATGTGCAGATGGCATCATGGTGCACTGAAAATGAACAAGCCAAAACAAAGTTCTGTCTGGACAAAACACCAAGAACTTACATAAACAAACCAGAGTGTCACATTTTGTGTCACATTTTTAAAAGGACAATTTAAGTGCCGATTGCCCATGCTAAAACCTAAAAGGATGCTGTGGGTGGATAGCAGGGCTTAAGTACAGTTGCTAAGGTGTTTAAAGTGATTTTTTTTAAATGCCACTGTGCAATTGGTTAGGGTGTTTGGGTGGTGGCCCAGATCAAAAGAGCCAATCTCCAAATCGCCATTATATTTGGGTCTTAGAACATAATATGGTCTTAATACCCTCCTTTAATATAAGCCTGTATAAGCTACAAAATTTGAGGTACCATTCATCTCTGTAGCACAGACGCTGTAGGACCAGTTAACCAACAAAAATGTAAACCTTTTGAAAAAGGATTTTGAAAAAACCCCAACCCCAATTATGAAAAGTAATAGTGATTATTACCTTAGCAACCAATACTAATAAATGAAATGTGTTAAAGTAGAACAGACAAAAGCAGTCACTAGACACCTTTGAAGCAACCAAAAATGTCTTAAAAATAAACAAAAAACAGGCTGCTTGCACAAGTTATAAAGCTTTTTGATTTTTTTTGAACCCCCAAAATTTCTGACACATGGACACTGATGGGTAAGAGAACTAAATGACCTAAAAAGACCTCTCAGTGTAGGGCTTGTGGTCATGGCAACCAGAGGAGCATGCTGAGATTGGGCATCCCTAGTCTCTGTTTTATGTTAAATAGTTGGAGCATAGTGCTTTCTTATTTAATAGTGTGTGAAAAAGGGAGAGAGAGAGAGAGAGAATAACCTGTGCTAATACAAATTATAAGTACACAGACTCTTTAATGCCTAACAATAATTGAAATGTGACTAAACTATCAGGAAGCTAACTGAAGTACAGATGAAGAGTGTCTCTAAGCATGGGGATTGTAATGATAGCCAAAGTTGTTGTAATGATAGCCAAAATGTTGTTGCCATCAAATGTCCATTAGAGACATGAAACATAAGAATTTATATTAAAATGCGTGCTTACTAATGTGAACATTGTTCTGCTCCTAAGCCTGCAATTTGTTCTAAACTGCATCAGACACAGTTCATAGCTGCTTGTTTTTTGCGGGTTCGAGAAGCAGTGTGTGTGTGCATGTGTGTAAGATCACCACCAGGACTTGTTCCACCAGTCGGTGTGGTGTAAGATTTCAGGCGTGAGTCAAAACACTCTGCACAACAACCTCGAGACCACAGAGCCCTCGTTAAGACACTCGCTGTGCCGCCTCACACAAACATGTAAACACACCTCGCAGTTTGAGTAACTGTAGACTTGGACAAGGGTTGACACGTTCAGTGTAACTGAATACAATATATCATCTGTAAATGCAGTACAGGTATGCAAATTCCCATATTTTATGCGTGGAAAGTATGTACTTTGCTGTAAGGTACATACTTTTGAGCAAGTAGTAAGAGAGTATGCCAGTACTTGGACATTCTGGTACACACTGCTTTGACCTCCTACATAAAAAGTGTTACAGAAGGGTGATTTTACACATTAGCTGTTGAAGAGTGAAAATGAGGAAAGCTATACAGTAATGTAAGACTACGTTTACATTCTTATGCACTATGTAGTGCATCAACAGATTATACTGACTCTTCAGCAGAGAGTGGTCAACATCAGTGGGAAGCTGGTGCTTCCATACTCCATAGTGGTTAATCTCAGGGTTATGCAGCTGCCATGAAAGCTTTAATCCAGGACTTCCTGGAGCTTAAATCGATGTTTGTAATGTGGATTTAGCATGGGAAAACTTTTGAGCTCTTGCTCAATTGACCTCTGGACTTTGGCTTTCAAACGGGATAACTAAAGGTTTTGGTTATGGTAGCTGTCAATTTAGGTGGCAAAAGGTCATGCAGTACACTCTGAAGGGGTGTGGCTGGTGAGGCAGATAATCTGAGGCAGATGATCAACATTATTTTTTAGCAAACTCTTTTCAGTATCAAAGATTTACACCTGTATATACAATACATTGAAACAATATTATTGATGTGTTACAATGTGTAAGACCTTATAATACGCCCAATAATTGGTGGTTGTTATGACTAATCACAGTTATAACACATTGTAGCATTTACATATTTTTGGTTTTTTACTCAACTCATTAAAACAAGATGATGATATAACAAAATTAGATCATTTTGACTATTACACAGTTCTAAATCTAACTGGTCAGATGCAGCATAACTAGTCACTGATGAAAACATTTACTATAATGTCTATTATTATTATTACACTGTGTATAAGTGTGTGAAAGTATTACAATTACCTTTATAAAGCAGGCACCTTAAGCTACGGTTACCGGATATTTTAATCTTTCAGGTACAACTATTTCTCAGTCAGCAGATTCAGTGAGCAGGAAACTGTGTTAAAGAAAGGCCAATTTGATCAGTGAGTGAGTCAGTGTCCAAGGGCCACATTAAAATCTCCCTCTTTTCTACTGTCATCTCAATCAGTGAGTCAGATGTGAGAGATGTGTTCTTCACTGGGAAGATCAAACAGTGCTTCATAACAAACACCCACAAATGCAAACACAATCCCCAGACCAGCTTGCAGACTACATTCAGATGCAGGAAACATGACACACACCCACACACACTCTCTCTCTGAGACAGCCGATACAATTACACAGGCAGGAAAATGATAGGTAATACACTTTAGTAAGGTAAAGCTGATAATGGACTAGAAGAGTGTGTATGTGTGTGTGCACTGCCAGCTATATCCATTAACCTTTCAAACTAATAACATACTTCATGGCAACGGTGCTGCTTTGTTTTTCACCTTGACATAATTAAACATACAGTTTAACATTTTATGTTGGTATTGGGAAAAAAAGGCATAATGAAGTATAATAAGTTGTTTTACATTTTCTAAAACAAACGTGGGCTTGTACAGGAAATTGTCAGGATCTCTCTGAATTTTTAAAAATATATTAGCTAAGAACTACATTCTTACATTTTCAGTACAAAGTGGTTGCCAGGGTGTTGCTGTATGGTTTCTAAGGTGTTGCAGAAGGGTTTTAGTGTTTTTTTATGCAGTTGCTATGGTAGTTGCTTGTAAAGTCTCTGCGATATTCTGGTTCATAGATACGGCTTGGGTCCCTCCGTCAGTTAAAGGTGACTATTTGTTTTACCCTCCAGGGAAAAATTTTAGATCAGTAATAACAGCATGTGTCACCTTAACAAGCTGCACAAACTGCAGTATCACTGATGTTCCTAGCACAAGATATGAGATGAGCTCAGTCTAATAGTGATAGTCCTTGTGTGGCTCTGCTGCCTGCTCTGTGTATGTTTTTCTTGAGGTCAGTTACCTGCAGTCCACTGGTTTTGTCACTTTGTTTTTGATACACAAAAACAGGAGAGGTGTGCTCTCTACAGCTGACTGAACACCAGCATCAATAGTGTAATACTTCGTTTATAATCAGAGCACCAGTTTATAACACCTGAGTACCATTGCATCAGTTTTCACAATTTCCCCTCTGAAGACAAACAACAATATTGTGACAGCTAACAGTTCACTGGAAATGCCCGAGCTCACTTATCAAAAACCAGGAAGTAACCACGCATATAGTAAATTTCCAGTTCTACATCTTCTCCTACCTGTTTAATTAGCATGTACGTCTCTGACATGATCTTCTCGAATACGCTGCAGGTCATAGGTCACAACAAGCTGCACAAACTGCAGTATCACTGATGTTTCTAGCACAAGATATGAGATGAGCTCAGTCTAATAGTGATGCTTGTATTAGCAAGCAATTAGCAAGTGTCTCTAGATGCTACATACCACATTTCGTGCAATTCAGACAAATGCTATATAGGAACAGTTCGAAAAAGTAGGTTTTTCTGAAAATTCTAAATGGCAGAAAAATGAAAGAGTTTTGTTTTTAGGACTTACAGATCAACAGTTAAAAGCAAAAGCAGTATAGAAATTTTTAACTGTTGGTGGGGCTAAAGGGTTACTCCAAATTTGCTATGGTAAAAGTGGTAACAAGACTGTACTCTATCTGTGTGCCAAATTTATAACTTTCTCATGCACTGTTCAACATGCTGTCATAGACTCCCATGGTGGAAGAATAATAAGAAAATTTACAAATACAATATGGGTTTTCACCCCTTCTGGGCTTGGCCCCTAATTAATAAACCCCAGTATATTATTTACCATTTACTTATGTGTGTTTAGGGTTCTGTGTGATAACAGAAAGCGAGAAACTGGTCTCACAGATTCTTTGAGAATTCTTATACAATAGGCACACTTGATTCAGCACTATGATGACAAATCTTATGGAGCTTGTGTGCTACACTATCATTAGCTACACCAGTAATTTTCTACACTTTCATTTTTATTCAATTGGCTCTCCCTCTCTCTCCCCATGGATGGCTTAATATCTGTATAATATAACATAGTACAGTTCTCCAGCATGTAAAATAACCATTTCGCTTTAACAGACTGCTTGGTGACAAAGAATTAACTTCATTAGTGGTGATTACTTAGGCAAGCATCACTACTACAGTTGTTTTAAGCATCTGAATAAATCTCTAACCAAAGTATAAGCTTTAGTGCATAAAATCCTGTGAAATGCTATGGACATGAATAACCTTAAATTGTGGATTGCTAAACAGAGGTTTGTTATTATTTTTAAAATAATGGATCAGAGTTTCGATTTTTGAAAAATAGGAAAAAAAAAATATCAGAAATCAGAAGGAACCCAAATGATATCTGCAGTACTGAATATTACAGAGACTTTGAGATGAGCTAGTCTGATCAAATCAGAAAGAAACCACTAAGAACAACCTAGCAATAGCAAAGCAACACCCTAGCATTGTGGCTGAGACAGGCAAACACCTCTCACATTGTCTTCAGAAATATAATTCTAACGTAAGCTTTCTTCACACTCAGCTATCTTTAGTCATAGCAAGTCTACACAAACCTTTGTCATGTTACTGGGGTGTTTCCCTGTGGTACTCCCGTGTCATTTTTATCTGTGTTTAAAACCAAACTTGCATTGACTGAGACTTGTTTCAATGATAAGGCAAAGGGTTTTTGGAATTCCCCAGATATATTTTTATTGTGCTTTAATCTCTGTTTTGTTCAACAAAGGTGGTGCAATTTCCCAGTAGTCACAATGGTTGAACATCAGCTAGAAGAATCACCTGTGACACTGTCAAGTCACCTCATGTTTAAACTAAGACTCTAAATTTATTAAAATTTTTACAAAATTTGAGCCTCGCTCCTTGTGTGGCTCTGCTGCCTGCTCTGTGTATGTTTTTCTTGAGGTCAGTTACCTGCAGTCCACTGGTTTTGTCACTTTGTTTTTGATACACAAAAACAGGAGAGGTGTGCTCTCTACAGCTGACTGAACACCAGCATCAATAGTGTAATACTTCGTTTATAATCAGAGCACCAGTTTATAACACCTGAGTACCATTGCATCAGTTTTCACAATTTCCCCTCTGAAGACAAACAACAATATTGTGACAGCTAACAGTTCACTGGAAATGCCCGAGCTCACTTATCAAAAACCAGGAAGTAACCACGCATATAGTAAATTTCCAGTTCTACATCTTCTCCTACCTGTTTAATTAGCATGTACGTCTCTGACATGATCTTCTCGATACGCTGCAGGTCATAGGTCATAACCTTTTGACCTTGCTGCCACACCCTGTACGCATCCAAGAGGAGTGTTTTGCCTGACTCAACATCATCCAGCAGTTTTCTCTTCCTGCTGGCTTGCTGTGGTAACCCCAGCTCAGGGGTGCTAGACACTGGCATGGTGTTGCTTGGCATTGGTGTGGTGGTCATACTCAGCACTCCTTTCACTGCATTCGCCTGATTCTGTAGCTGTTGCTGTTTAGAGCTAATGCTTAACTCTTCCAGCGAAAGCTCGGATGCCCGACTGATCCCTGGAATTTTCTCTGCCTCTTCTGCTATTGATTTTACAATCCCCGGCTCTTGTGGAGGACTATCAGTGGGCGTTTGAGGGTCTCTGAATTTTGAGCCAACTGGCCATGTTCCTGGGCCAAGTTCCATGGGTTCTCCAAGACCGGAAGTACTGTCTCTAGGGTGAGGGGTGGCCCCTGTCACCTGAGTCTGAGTTAAAGGTTCCAGTAAGGGCTGTAGGGTGGCAGGGTGGGGCTGGGGTGTGGCAGGAAGAGCTGCAGTCACACTTTCTGTGATGGTGGGGGTCTCTGCGAGTCCTGTATTAGGCTGGGTGGTGTGGGAACATTTGGGGTCCTCTGCAGCAGGAGGTCGGTTGGACACATCAGCTGTGGTCATCTCACCCAGAGAGGTGGTGGATAGCTTAGGGTGATCACTTACCTAAAAGATAGAAAATGTTTGAGAAATGTAAGAGAAAATGACAAGATGAGGAAATAAAAACTGAAACATCATTTGTAGTATCACACAGCATGGTCCAAAAATGTGAGCGCTTCAGTGAAATGTTTTATGTGGATTTTTCTAATTTTAATTAGAAAAATTAAAATTAATTTATTTTTAAATTTGTTTTAAACTTAAAGTAAGTACTTTAAAGTACTAAAACTATTTATTTTCAGAATTCAATTATATTTTGAATTCCAGACGTTCAATATGGTCTCAGATATTCAGACCCGCTGAATATAGAACCAAGCCGCATCTGATTCTGGAAGGTGAGACAGGCCAGGGTTGCCCTAGTTTAATATGGCTTTTACAGCTGCTCTATCTCAGCAGTTTAAAAACACATTAAAAAAAGAATCAGAACACAAAGTTGAGTGACGCTATCACTGTTCTTTGAGCAGTGAGGATGGCATTAACTAATGTGTTAGCACAAACATAAGCATATCCTTGGCTGTCAGATCTGGCTTGAGTCTCATTTCCCAAACATGGCAGTGTCTCCACAGGAAACACATGCTACCAAGGCTGCTGTACAGCATGTATTTCTACAAAATACAACAACACAAAAAACTAAACAAAAATAAATAAAAAAATGTAGTTGTCATACCCCTGTAAGTTTATCCAGATTGTCCTCCAGCACTTTTACAGTGAAGAAAAATGCTCGCTTGGCCAAAGCTTGTCTGTCCACATCTCGTAAATACTTCCTATAATACACAATACATGAACTGATGTTATACCCCTTTGCACAAGACAGACAGACAGGGCGAAGTTAAAAAAAGGCCTAACAATAAAATTAATCAAATTTAGTCTCTCTTATTTGTACCCATTTATTTTTGTTTTCTTTTCTATTACTTTCCCCCATAAAGCTTAACTTAATTTTATGACTAATTGTATGACAATTTTCAAATCAAGAACACTTAAAGATGTTGAGTTAACAAACATTTTTTTATGTTATCCAAACTTAAACATTCAAATTTCAGCAATTCCTGATTGCTTGCTTGATAAGTAAATGAAAACAACATAGTATATTATGAACCTGACTGACTTGGTAATGTTGCAGCTAGGTTATTAGCTAAATGTAACATTATGTTTAGCCACAGGAGGCCCATTGGTTCAGCATGGGTTCTCCCAAGGTTGTTTCTCCACCACCTCATCCTTTGGAGTTGTGGTTTCAGCCACTACAGGCTTACTTGAGAAATACTGACATTACTGGGAAGACTAAATTTCCTATGTTCTGTGTGTGCAGCTATTTGTATGGAGTCATATAGAGACTGTTGTTTATACAGTAATAAATTTGTCAAAATGACTGTAGGTAATTTTTGCTTTTTGCCTAGGTGCCTTCAGTTAGCTCAAAAATAAATATTCTTTGAAAAGTTGGTATTATCATTAAAATATGATTTATAATTTTAATAATATTTTTCCAAAGAAATGCTTTGTTGAATTGCTGTAACAATAAAATTTAAATAAATACTGTCATGTCCATCTAAACTCTCCTTCAAATTTTTTTAAATTTAAATAAGAAATTAAGTAATTAAAAACATTTAAGTAAAATGCTAATTAATGAACAAAGCAAAGCAAATATTTAAAAAAAAAGCTGCAGTTATCTTACTTTCCCTGGTCAGGGGTTCTCTGAAGCATGAGGGAGATTTTGAGTAAGGTGTGATGATCTTTCAGTTGAGACAGAACATCCAGCAATAGCACGATGGATCTGTTCATATGAGATGCAAAACTACCAGGGCGATCAATCTCATCTACTGGAATACGCCAGATGCCCTGAGGAGGAGAAGGAGAGATCCATTAGCAGAGAGCAGAGGAGTTTGGCTGGCATGTATCAGCCTTCAGCCCAGTGCTGGCTGTGAGATCTGTCTCATTTCTCAAACAAGCCAGTGTCTCCACAGGAAAACTGTTGCTAACTGACCTTCTCTGTACTGTACAGTACGATTAAAAACAATTATAAACACTGTTTTGTACCTCATAAATATTTAATAACAATCTCCTATTATGCAAAACAAACCCTCAGGTTTGTTCATTAAAATAATCCAAACTGACCCAGTCAACTTCTATAATCCATGTTCCTTATCTTTTTGAAAATAAATCATTAATGTACATGAATCCAAATAAAGTTTGGCTAATTAGATATCCCTAGGTCTGACTTTATTCTTGTAGAAAAACCCACTTTTTATCATCTAAAATCAAGTCCTGTTCCCCAAACTTACTCATTACATATCCAGTTTCTCTCAGATCAGTCAGTCACAATAAAGATGCTAAATGGTTAGTGCATTGGGATTTAACATAGAAGTGTGCTCAAATAAACAGGTAAATATACAGTACAGAGAAAAAAACAAGTGGATGATTGGGAGAAAGGGAAAGCACACTGCTCATAGTATAAAAATGAAAGATGGAGTATATACTAAGAGAAAAGTATAAAGATAAGCGAGAAAGATGGAGGCATAATATTATTGTTGTAAGGCCATCTGTTCCTGGCTCTTGATGTGTTGGGCTCTGGCCATGAAGCAAATCTGCCCACTGATGAGAGATCTGCCTCTACCCACTCTCTCTTCAATCCATCTCTCAAACCTCCTCCTTCATCTTGATCTGTTTATCTCTCCCTGCAATCACGTTTATATAGCGGCTGAAATGTATCTGGCTGGAAAATGGTAGACTAAATGAAGCTACTGACAGTGAACAGGAATGGCAGACAAATGAAGACGTTAAGGGTACAATCAATCTATGGAAATGCCACCATAGACTGTTATAGACACACAAGCTTTCATGCAACTGTGTTCTGAAATGTGTCCTTACAAAATACAAAAACGTATTCTCAGCAATGAAAAGAGAAGTTTGCTGAGCAGGTTAGTTAAAGCTGAAACAGACTTTTAAAGGTAACTATAGAGTTATTAACTATAGGTTCATTACAGCCACACTAAAGTAGGAGCGTTAACATAATATAATAATATGTTAACTTAATAAATGTCAACATAAAACATGCATCAGGAATGTAAACAAAATGTCTATTTTGATCTAAAATACTGTATGTATAGTACAAGGCAACTCAAAATGAACTGGCCAGCATTCAGCATCTGTTGTGTGTTCTTACATTGAGAATGCTTCTGGACTAACAATTCTGTGCTCTTTAAAGACACCCTAATCCTCCAATATAGCAAGTGTTGTAATTGTGCTAACGAGCAGAGAACTTTTCAGAGTAAACATCAAGTTGATCTAGTTTTAAACGGAAAGCTATGTCATGTGGAACAGAAACAGATGCAAACATCTTCTGATCAATGATCAAAACAGTGTAACCCAGTTTTTCCAAAGTGCTTTAATGTAATTGCCCTAGAAGAAGGAATGTGCTGGAGGAAAAGACTGAGTTTGGGCTGGCAGATGACCATTTTTGGACATTTGGACATTCCAGAAAATGTAGGTAATGGCACTGAGAACCATGTGGAAACAGAGTAAGTGGGTGCAGGCGAGAACAAATATGCAGGACCGAGAGAAGAGAAAGAGAAACTGAGAAAGATGGAAAGATCTGGATGTTTATTTGCATGCAACACGATCTGAAGCTGGTAGTCATCCAATTAGAACCAGAGCAAAACGAGAACAATCTGATTCAAATGGTAAACATCAGGAAAATAAGAGAAGGAAAGCATAATGGGGAAGAAATCTGCTTTAGCTAGCAGGTTGATTAGAAGAAACAACTGAACTTCTTATATTGAGAAACCTGTGAACAAAAAGAAAACAATCTGTGAAAAGCTGTGTACATAAAAGTGACAGGTTTTTCACCTACAATAAACACTACATGTTTACAGGCCAACATCAGTGGCTAATACCATAACACAGTTTCGGATTTGAAACCACAGTCAGAGAGTGTGTTTGTCTATATGGGGTTTTGACCTTTCACAGCAGAGATTACCCAAAGCCCATCCACCAGGACACAGGAGATGGATGGATACAGAAAAAGAGGCAGAAGGGGGCATGTCCCGATAGAAGGATATAAGACAGAAGCGTGAGGAGGTGTGTCCTGATGGATCAGCGAGTGGAATGCTATTGGATGGTCTCTGGCACAGAACCTTCAAACCGCTGTGCTACACGCCAAACAACACGGCTTTACAGCCAGATTACGCACACGCTCATTAGCTCAGTCGTTCCCGCGGTGATCATTGTGGTACCACTGTAGCAACTGTTTTAAAGAACAGCATGCTTTGGTAAGAAAAAGGTGTTTTTTCCTACTATAATATACTTTACCAATAAAGCTTATTTTTATATTGATAGAAAATAATGTTTTTCTCATAGAACATTATATTTTATTCAAAACATTCAAACATCGCAACTGGTCTCATTGATGCCAAACACTATGCATTGAGGCAACATGTAAATGTATCTTTATTCAGATAACAACATTTTACCCAAAGTTATCCAAAGACATGCAAAGAAATGTAATTACTAAAATGTAATTTATAATTAAAAAAATTATAAAATGTACTTCTTTACTTGTGACTAATTAAATTTTTTGGTGCTTGACAGTCTGTGGAAAGGCATTAACATTCTTCAAAATGTCTTTTACCACAGGAGTCATACAGCTTTAAAACAACATAAAAGTGAGTAAATTATGTCTGAATTTGAATTTTTACGGTGAAATATTTATGTTAACATTACCTCTGTCAATCTCAATTACAACACATATGGAAAGTTGCAGATTAAGTTTCGGCTTGAAAGCAAAACTCTTAGTTGGCATGATGATTTTGGTTTAGAGTAGAAAACAATTACTTTAGTATATATTTGAGAACAGGTATTTTGTTGAAGTTTGTAACCTTTATGTTTCCCCTAAGTTTACAGTTCCCCATACAGTGCTTGTTCCACAGGCATTCACATCATGTTTATTATATATTTAAGTATTGATTGAAGATTTGGAGGGCTTTGGTGACTGCTGGATATAACACAAAACGGAAGTACAAAGTAATTCCACTTTTAACAGGCACACACGTATCTGTATTGTGTGCGCATGTACGTATACATACATGCATCGCTCTCACCATTTAAGTTTTTAATTTAAACCTTAGAAAGGAGATTTGTAATGAGACACATCTTTCAAAACTATAAGTCATACACATAGTATATGGGCAATGACCCTGGAACACAGTACCTGTGGAGATTCCCCCTCCATATTTCCGGAAATCTCACAAGGAAACAAGACCATAACAGAAACCCACATTTAAAAAAGCCCTTTTTATATCAGATAAAAAGGGCAAACAACGTATCCACAGCAGCCAAATATCAGCAAGGACGAACTCAATAATCTGCTTCTGATTAACAAGAAAACATTTTTGACTTAACAAAAAAAAACAAAACAAGGTACAGTAACACACCAAACATGATTACTGACAAAAAAAATAAAAAGACTAAAGACAGCTAACTAGTGAAAAAAGGGAAGATGTCACATCTGCCTCCTAATTCGATCAATATAATGACAGCAAAATCATTGAATTGTAGAGAGCACAGAAGATACAAGACTTCCCTCACCAAGTGAGCTCAGGCCTCTCACTCGAAAGTCTGTTTTCATTACACAGAGGAGCTTAAGACAGTACATTTTTTATTTATACACTAGAAAAATCAATAAGACTAATGAACTCAGTGGTTTTAAATATGAGCAGCAATTCTGTATCAAAACAGAAGCTGAAATGTGTAACAGAGAATTCAGAAACACCAGAACACAAGACATTTTCAAAAAAAAAGTCACGCTGTTCAGATTTTACACTGTTAACATTTGACTAAACTAGGCGAAAAGATTTTGAACAAATAAAATCTGTGAATGCAGAACTGCACATTATGACACACATTTAGATGCAAATGGTCTCAAATGCAACAAAAACATTTGCAACAATTCAAAATCTAATTGTCATTGGTGATGTGGAAAATATTTTTAGACATTTTTATTTCCACCAGATATTTTTTGTAGGGCATGCCATTGTTTCCTGCACCACTATTTAGCATTCACAACAACAAATTGTATAACCTAGTCCACTGCAATGAATCCTCAAAACTTAGAACATCACAAATTTGACTTTCAGCATGGATAACAGCGCTTCTAATCATCAAATTCTGTAATTTGGCAACAAAAAAGTCATTTGGCTGGTAAATTGTTTTTAGAAGCCAGTAATTAGGAGACCAGAAACTGTGAATTTTACCTTCAAGGGATTCCCCAAACACCCAACAACAGCCTCACCTAGTGCATAAAGTATCTAGTAAGCATCTAAAGCCATATTTACACTGAGAATAAGACACAAACTGCATGCCATTGGAGAACAGAACAGAACAGTAGAATGAAGAAAAACAAGAACGAGGAGAAAGGTGGTTCCCAGTTATCTGACTCATCTAGTGCACTTCATCACTCCATTTCTGGTCATTACTGCTGCTCGTGTTGAAAAAAGCACCGGCAAGAGCACTAGCTAACTATTATCTGCGTCACGCGTGACAGAGCTAACGATATCTTTCTTTCCCAAGCACACACTTTCGCTCTCCTGCTCTACTTAAAGTCTAACACACTTCTCTCTCCCACCTTCAACCAGCTTCTTCAACTAAATCCTGCTCTTAAAGACTTTCAAATATCAACAAGCAGACACGCTTTTATTTCATAACAAAGAAGCCAAAAAAAGAAGGAAAAGGAACCAAACCAATCAACCAAACAAAAAAAACATAAGGAAGAAACTCACCATCACCGAGGAGAGCTACTCCACGCTCTGCCTGTATGAAGTGTGCAAGTTCAATGTTTTGATTTTTTAAAGTGTTCCAGCAAGAGAAGGCGAGCTATGGTCCAGGCTCAAGGGAATGGGTTGCACGCGTGCAGGGGGAGGAGAAAAAGACGAGAGATGGCTGAGCGAGTGTGCCTCAAACAGATATGAGCTTGCTCTCCTCTCTTTCCAGCCCAGCCATTGCAAAACAAAACGCCCACGCTTCTCTTTCTCTGCTCTGACCCCAGTGCGCTCACTCATGCTCTCACTCCCTCCTCCCTGTGCACTCTCTCCTTCTCTGTACACAGGCAGAGACAGCCCCTTCAGAACACAGCCAGCCAATCAGCAACTGGCTCTGTTTCTCAGCCCAGCAGTGCACACCCACACAAATCATACATACAAACAGAGAGAGAGAAAGAAAGAGAGCTGAACGACAGGAGAAAGCATGCAACAGGATGTTGGTGTGGGTCAGAGGGAAAAGGGTGTAGATGATGTATGACAACAAACAGGGGAAAGGGAACACACAACAATGTACACAATGCACTGTAAGTCACTTTGGAAAAATGTGTCCGCCAAATGCATTATTGTAATGAGAAGATGATGAAAAAAATGACAAACGAAAACAGGACACTTAATAAGACAAGAAGACCAACTATGTGTACACATGAAAAGACAACACTAGAACAGAAAAAAAAGAAAACATGAGATGGAAGAAAACAAGACTTGCCAAGACAAGAACAGAGAAGAAAGGAGACATGAGAAGACAAGGTGAGATGACAAAAAAGGAAAAAATTATGAAAAAGAGGACACAAGAGCAACGAGGTAAGACAAGACTTAAACACTTCAAGAGATGAGATGAGAAAAGAGAAGAGAGTTGACAAGAAAAGACTTGATAAAATGATTAAAGAAGATATAAGATAAGGAGATAAGATGGGGAACTGACAAGAAAAGACAAGACAGAGAACCTGATCAAAAGAAATGACACTTGTTGAGGGAGAGACAAGGAGGGAAATCTAGATGAGACAAAAAGAGAAGACATGAGACAAAATGAAAAAGGAAGAAATGAGATGAGAAGAACTAAAAAGAGGAAACAAGAAGAGATGAGAACACAACAACATACGAGACATAATGAAAGAAGAGAAGAGAGATCACAAAGGAGAAGAGATGAGAACAGATAAAAAGAGATGGAAACAGAATGACAAGGCTAAAATATTATAAAAATAGGAGACTGGGGAAAGTATTGTAAAGAAAAGACAGAGAGACTCTGTTACACATGGTACCTCCATCAAACGCACTCACTTCCTCTGTTAATTTTTGTGGTTTTCCACTGTAACAACACACACATGCACAAACACAAACGTGCACGCACACACACAAACAGTTGCTGTTAACAGGAAAGTCAAAATGCAAATCCTGCTGACCTTATCTCTAAATGTGAACTACAGGTGTCTGCTACTGTTGAACTTCTACATACCTGCATTTGACACTTAAAAACTTAGTTTAGTGCATGTGTCATTTCTAGTAAGTGAAACAGACATTTCCTCAAAAGATCTGCTGAGAAAGAGAAAGCTTGAGGCAGAACTTAGTCCCTGAAAGGGTCAGAAGTTCAAAGCAGCTCCTAGAAGAGCAAACACAGTCTCCGAAAACTGTCAACAACTAAAGTAAAAGTCACAAATCTGATGATTAATCTGGAACCAAAACAGAAAAATAATTACAGAAATACAGAGGTTGTCAAATGTCAGAATATATTTACAGATTCATACAAATTTCATTTTTTTCTTTACTGTTAAAACTAGATTACACCTTGTTTAATCTAAATGCAAATCTTGTACATTACAAAAACATTCATTTATATCTTTACATTATTGACCAGACAACAAGAGGGCTGTTATTGTCATTCAATCCTTTGAAAGAGATTGCACAACAGATCACAACAGATCCTATTTACTCTATTTGGTCTAATTTATCAGCACTGCATTGTAAAAAGACCTTTTTTATTCATTATCTTTCGCATCAAAATGTAATGCCTTGCTTTGCTTCTAAAACAAATTTCTGTTTACATAACAGGCTGCATGGGTGAAAAAAAAATACTAACCAACTACATTTTTACATTTTATGTAGAAAATGTAAATGGCATGTGTTAAAGATTTCAGCACAATGCTGTTAAGGTCCATTCACACTGAGTGCGATTAAACATCGCTAATGTGCTAGAAATCTCAAGTCATGTTCATTTACAGTGATGATACAAATTTTGCCTGTGTTTCTCTCTCAAGAACACTTAAGTGTACCCAACATTACAGTCTTTTTTTAGCAAATCAACAACAAACCTGTCTGCACGGCTCCTGCTGCTAATACAGAAATATGTTTTTCTTTATTTTACGGATCAGCGTTTTTACATGTTGTTCTATGAGGTTCTGCTAATGTTGTAATTATAGTTAAAGTTGGAGGGCTGATCAAGTGGAAAGTCTGGTGTGTTATGTGAGTAAAAAATTCATTGTCAATCAGTAGCACCTATCTTACAGATGTAAGCAATAATTTTGCATTCTGTGTAAATGGTTCGTCTGTGAATTGCTTCGCTTTATCGCGTTGTGCTCAATGTGAAAAGGCCTTTATGTTGCAGATGGTTGGCATGGCATTGCTAATTATGATTGCTAGGTTACTATGAGTCGTTGCTAAGGTGTTGCTATCTAGTTGCGATGGCTTTGATCCTTCCTTTGAAGTTAATTCTGTACTTTCACCCGTTTTATCTGTTTGGTGAGGAAAATGCACAGAAAATGCACACCTCTCCTCAGCAAGAACTACAATTTACAGTATCATTTATGTCTGTAGCCCAAACAGCACCTAATAAGATAGATGACAAAGTTTTATACTAATGGTTGGGGGTTTTTCTTTAGACCCTGATCTTAAGAACAAGCAATAAAAATAGTGTTGTTACTATTGCTAGCAGGAAATCTCTTTCACTTAGTATTACCTCACAGAAGTTAAATGCATTATAAATGCCATTTCAAAAAAGCTTTTCAAGAGAATAATGAAAATATTTACAGTACCAGCAATTATTTACAGAATCACTGGCACTGATAAATGATTCAAATAGAATAACTCAAAGTGGCATGTCTGCTTGAATCACATCACATGTGTAGAGTCCATGCAGTGAGGGCCAGTGGTCCAGAAAGAGCAGAGTGGGCGGCTGCATATGCAAGCACATATGCCTGTGTGTGTGTATAGGAAAGAAACTGTTTTGCGTTTTTGTGATGTGTTTATGATTAGGCCAGTGAATGCTGCCAGGGCCCAGGGCAAACTAGAACAGCCTGGCCCACATCATTCCCACACATCAACACACACAGACACAAAGCATATCGCTCTCTTGTGTTTTGGAGTACGGATTCACAATGCAACAAAAAGTTGCATATATTTAGCTTCATTTTATCAACAAATAATAAAAAAAAAAATCACCTAGGGCCTTAACAACTAATCAACAACTTTGTCACAAATTATCCAAAACACAGGGGCGCTTCATAACAAGTGACTTCAAAGAGGGTCTCAAGAATACAGTATTGCCACATCCAGTGTTACTGCACTGCTCCATGTAGATGTAACTTTTATTGTTACAGTCCTAATTTGTTTCCACTTTGCAACAGTCTGATGGTATATCTGATTAACTGAAGAAAATTTGGCAAATTAATCAATTATCCTATTAGTTGTTAGTTTATATTATATTACCACATTGCAAAAGCTCTTCAGCTCTTTGGTGGATTCAGTGTTAAATGTGGGTGGATTTCCCCATGAGCTGAGGACAAGTAGGCGTATCCTAGTGGGCAGATCTCTGAGGCCCAGCAAGACATGACGCCCAAGTGTTTTTACTGCTGTTTGCCAATACTGACGATACCACAGGCTGTCTCCTCACAGTAACCGCACCCTCCCTAAAGCTACACACACACACCCGCACACCAATAAAACTTATTTTTTATATTGAGGCATTGTCTGTGTGAGGATTATACAAACGTACCAAAAGGCCACTGGGCAACAAAAAAATGCCAACAACACACACTGTAGAGGTGGAACTGTAAAACACAACTGTAAATCCAGCCAGTTTAGGGAATTTTCTGTGAGGAGCCTATAATCTCTCTGGATTTGTGTGTGTATGTGTGTGTGTGGGGTGGGGGGGCTGGGGTGTGTGGGAGGGGTAGTTACAGCTCCGAATCGGAGGAATTCATGAGCATATACATCTCACACATATAAGAACATCAGACTCACTCTACTAGTTACACACACGCTGAACATCACTAATAACTCCAGGCTGGATCAAACTGTAGATGTGCACTACATTTTCTGTGTTATAAAAAGCAGCATGCAAGATTGTGACTTACGTTAAACAGATTGGTCTTATTCCTCTCGCAGAAAAGTCCTTGTGCAGGCATGTGCTTCAGCTGTTGCCATGAGACACTGCTCCCTAGCAACACATCTCGTGCCCATTGCAGGTTCTGTGAAAAAACAAATATATTCAGTTCGATGTGTGTGAAAGGGTGAGAGTTTTGATGACTTGAACTGAATGACTTCATGAGAACCCCGCACACACCAAAACAAAATATTATGTGAAACAGTATGAAGTACGTAATGACAAACTGTAGCATGCCGAACTACTATCACATGACCTTGCTGACAAAATACATTTTGCATTTTTAATGTATTTTTGAATAAAATGTTGTAACTTTCAGTGTTGGGGAGTAGCTAATTACAAATAGTGATGCTACTAACTTAAATCCAATTTTTAATAGCTTGACAGTAGCCCAGTTACTTGTTAAACTGTGTAGCTTTTCCAGTAACTAAATACATTCTCCAGCAAGTAACAGTGTAGCGCGACTAAAAACCACATTCCATTTTAAAAAAACAGTAATGCTTTGAACCAGCGTAGCTCTCTCTTCTTCTTACTAGGTCACAAACACGTGACATCTATTATATTAAACATCTATTGTCACACGTTTTGCGGCTTTATGGTTAGCTGAGAAAAGATTGTCTGATGATTACATAAAGCAGGAGTTTAGGCAGCACAGTGGGATAAGGTGGGTCACACAGTTACTTGGCTGTTGCGGTGAAGTATGGTTTTTAATGATATTTTGTGAAAGTATTTTGGTAATTTCATAATCAAGTCAACCACATTGCATTGTGGGATAAGGTACTTTATGCAGTTGTATGCTGCATATTTTGGTAACTGTAGTACATCATGGGCCTACTCCATGAATACAGAAACTTCATATACTGTACACAGAATATAAACCGCCAAAATAGTATAAGAAATACGGCACTACGCTACTATGAACCCAGCATGAAGACAACACGTAGAGACAACTGCAGAACTTAAAGTAACAGCTCCATTAGAACACCAAGACTGAATGCTAACCTAAGCTCCAGTGACACTCAAACGCAATTACACAGCATCAACCCAAAGAAAAATCCATTTCCACAACACTAATTTACCATTAATGAACATATAGCAACACAGCACCGCAGTCCAACATGTTCATTAGGATAGGTGCGCACACATCTCTCACTGTGTAGCACGCACAAACAAGAGCTCTAACACCGTTCGTGGCCATTCATTAAATCTGAGTTACATTTGCACACTTTCGCCTTGGGAACGAGTTGAATGCATTGTGGCGCTTATGAAATCATGGGCTTGTCGTTATGGGGTGATTAAATTTCAGAGCTGAACAATCTTTGCTCATAGATCAGCCAGAGAGAGATAAACATCTCAAGAGAGACGGCATATGTGCCTTTCCTCACCAGCCCTTTTGGCTATACAGTGTCTGCAAAGAGCTCTAAAAAGAAAAGAGAATACAGCACGTCAGACAGAAAGAATCGCACATTATCAGGATCTGTCCTCAGATATTGTAGTATATACTAAAATGCACTTTTATTTCAGTGAAAAAGGCTAAACACACACACTTTAGTCTCACTGTGTATACAAGTGCATGATTTACAGCGGGACAGCAACAGGATGGATATCAGAGTTTATGCCAAGCTGAATATTATAACAGAGAGCAAGTTCTAGTCTACCTTCTTGTGCTGTGAAAGAGACAAGACCCACAATGCTTTGCTTTCTTTCTTAGTATTCATTTCCAATGAGCAGTCATAGATATTATAATACAAGGCAGTCTCTACTGTTGAGTATCTACAGTGAAAATGGAAGCTATCTAGAACATCCACATGTTTAGATCATCATTCACTACCATAAAATGATGTGTTATTCTATTAATCTAACATAAAAAGAAAAAAGCTTTAATATTCTTGTATACATTAGTGATATTTTTGTGTTTACTATTGCATTGACAGTGATATTGGAGACAAACAATGTGATGTTAACCATCCAAGTTGAAGAGTTTGATTAATTTAAAAAATATTCTGTGCGGATTCATTTTAATTAATAGTGCACAAACAACTCATCAAACCATCACCGCTCACGTGTTCTTCCCCATACGACACTTTTGTGTTTTCAAAATGAAATAAACATGCTACTGAACATAAAACTTAATAAATCAGATTTTCTATTAATCAGTTTAGAGAATCATTCAAAGACCAGGCTCAAAGGAATGATTTGTATTTCAGCTATTACTATCAGCAACCTGTTTATGTTAACAGGGAATATGTTAGGGGTGTAACGATATTCAAAACCGCACAGAAGCACCAAAGATACCCCATCCACGGTCTGTACCACGGAACTCTCATGTCGTACATTTTTAAGGCTGACCTCACTTTACCTTTACTTTGCCACAAAACGAAGTTCTTACTTGACATTTGATTAAATAGTAATTAGAACAGTAATTTTAACAACTAAGAGCTGCATTTTTTATAAATATTATATACCGGGGCTGAAATTTAGTGTGGGATTATGGGAAGTGCACACGTTTTATTTCCCACAAGTTTCGCGCTAATAATCCAAGACATTTTTGTGAACATTTATGAACTTGTTTAAAGTGAGAATTTAATGTTCTTTATCATTGCTGGTGCCATGCCATGAACCTGCCTTCACAGCAAACAGAACCAAACCGGACTGTGGCTCCTAAACCGTGATATGAATGAACTGTGACATTGGTATATCATTACACCCTTAGAATGTATGATTAAATTAACAGTCTGACAAAGCTCCACTTTATTAATTCCATTTTTATAACTCATTTACATAAAACAGACCTGGATACACCTGGAAGGAAATCAAATCAATCAATATAATACATGCTAATCACTGTAACAGATGTTATATTAATCATTATAATTAAGGTAATGGTAGTTCTGGTCCTGAATGATGATTGGTCAATACAGCAGTCCAGCTGTGTAAAAATACTCACTTATATACCTGGAGGCCTTATAGCTGTTGGTAGGTCCCAGCACTGGGTGTTGCACACAACAACATACAGCAGGATGTTTATTTATTTAGTAACATTTTTTACATGACTTGACCACATATGCAAAATAAGTGTGGGGAGTTCCCACTGGCCCTAGTCTACTCCACATATCAGCCACATCACAAAAACAAACTCCAGCGGATGTAATACAAGCAAATGTATGTGGTTTGTTTGGTGGTCAGTGGTGTTACACAGTGCTCTAGCATTAGCTTAAACTTGACTTGACCCATGAGGCGAGCGGTCACAGTCTTCAAAAAGCACCCTTATCATCTGTGGGCTGTGCCAGCTACCCTGCTTGGCCTTCAAGCGCACAAACAGTTGATGGAGAAAGTGATATCATCCACTTGGCTCGGTTAGCACTGGAGATGCATGTATATCTGATGTTCATGCACAGGGAATGGTTGTTACAGCTTGCGTGTCATTTTTAGTGTGGCACAACATAACAACATTAAATCAACCAATGGCTTATGTCTGGGGAGGGATTATCTCAGTGAATCTTATTAAAACTTATCAATTAAAAATCTTATTAATTGGAAGATAATCCCTTCACAGTCAATACAGTCATATTTTTTTCAGTTATGCTGGAAAAGCTTTAAAGACATATGTACATATTTTGTAGGTAAGCATGTGTAAGTGTACACGCACCTTGTGTGTCTTGCTGTAAGCGTACATGTTGGCCAGACGGTACAGGCTTTTGTAGTGCTGTGGAAAGCGACTTAGACACAGAAAGAGAGACCTCACGCACACGTCCACCAGTGTTTTCCTCTGCTCTGCCTGCCCCGTTGGCAGACATTTGGGCACCTCAATCACTTCCAGAGGCGGAGGGGGCTCTGGTCTCCGCTTCCCCTCGCTGGAAGGGCCTGTCTGGGGGTGGGTTTTATGTGGTGTGGTGGGGTGCTGCAGCAAAACTGGAGTTTGGGTTGGTACATCAGCAGTAGGAGTTTTGGGGACAGAAGCCTCAGGAGAGGTGATGGATAAAGTGGTATCTGAAGACTCTTGTGTGACTGAGGATTCTTGTGAGATTGTGGCAGAGCTAATATCCATATTCTTGTCTTCCAAGGTGCCTGTGGGATATCAAGGGGACAGAGGTGATCGCCAGGAGCAGATATTTCATCTACAAAGCCACAGATGAGGAAACTACAATCTTTTTTTGTTGCAGATAAACACTAGGAATGTGCACAATTAAATGTTTTAAAATAGTCTATTCAGTGTGTTGTCTAAACAACTAGTCAGCTAGTTGGCCTTAAACAAATCCTATAATATTAAACCAGACCCAGATCAGAGGCATTTACACTTTGATCAGGGCTTTTTAACAGGATGTGTTCTTGGGTTCAAAAACATGTTACAGCTATAGACTAAAAACTAAAAATTTTCTGAAGAAGTCGTGTCTCTAAACAGAGAATTCTATTCAGTAATCCAACTTACTAGTCAATCTCACTAACAACTAAACTAACTTAGTGGTTGGATGACTACTCGACCATCCTTACTCAACCCACTAAATCTTCTCTTCATGTTGTTTAATCACAATCTCTGCACACAGTCCGCTGAGTGACTACCAGCTTGATACCAAATGTATTCAATCCATATAGTTTGTACAAAACACAACCAGTTATTAATATAGTGATCAAAACCATATTCTTGAGGAACAGTGCAAGCAAATGACTGAGATTCATGTCCTTCACGAATTTTGATATTTTCTGAAAATTTTGATACAATTGCAGTTGCACTCTCATCCCCCAATCTTGTGGTGTAGAGACACCCTATACTGTTCAGAGCAGTGTTTAAAAGCAGCGTAAAAGAGCTTAAAACCTAAAACCTCTGTCGACAGCAGTTTACTAAAATTTTCAGGTGTTACTACATTTCACTGCTACAAATGTGGTTCTCTCCCAAAACCATGCAGAACCGAGACAATCACCTGTATCTTCTGCTGTTGCCTGTTTCTCTTTTCCAATGCCATTTGACTCTTCTGGAAAAAGACACTTCCCAGAATTAACCTTGTGGCTGCTGTCCTGTGAGCTTGTGGGGTCCATGAAGACATCCTGCAGGGAGCTGGAGTCCGACATGATAGCCACGCTGTCCTGACTTTGCTCTAATTTGTGAAAGAAAAGACATACCACACGATTATACATTCCCCAAGACTTACCTTTTCTGTTCTTTGCCAATACCCATATAATTAATGACACCCTTCATTCCAAAGTGGAGTGGCCCAATTTTCATAATTCAGAAAGCATTACAAAGATCCCAAGATGAATTATGTAATATTCTCCTCCACTATACACATAATCTGGACTGTCAGATTCAGCAATGGGAACTATACCTGAAGAGCAGGTGGGCTTTTTGAAACTACTTTAAGATACTAATTTGAGAGTTTAGAATTTGAATGTAGAGAAAAGAGAATATTGTACTATGCCCAAAAACAAGTTGTTCATCAATTAAAAGATAGTTTACCAAATAACCAAATTCTGTCATCATTTACTATCTCTCTGATGTTCCAAACCTTTTTCTTTTCTCAGAAAAAAATCACTTTAAAAGTATTGTAGAAGTAGACTAATTTTATTCCAAGTGTTTCTAAGACACACAGTAATTGTCATTTGTTGTCATTATTTTTAAAGCTCAGCTCAGTTACCATTAACTATTGCATGAAAAAGTGATGCGTTAACATTCTGCTTAGTATCATTTAGTATTTTTGTGTTTAACAGAAGAAAGTAATTCATACAGATTTGGAACAACATAAACCTATGTAAATGATGCCAGGATTTTCATTTTGGGGTTTACATGGGTTCATACCAGGTACAAGGGCAGATGTTACAGGGTAAAAACTACAGAACACAAGTTTCAAGGTATTTTGAACTGAACACAAAAACGAGCCTGGGGGTAAAACAGCCAGTCTGCTCCTGAGGTACAGCAAAGAGTTTCAAAGTACTGTTCACCTCAGCAAGCCCAGGAAAGAAAAATAATGTAATTCCTCTTGCGCTGGCCACAGACAAGCAGAAAAAGCCCCTGAGCATGCTGGGAGTGTCAGCATTTGGCACACAGGGTTGAAATTCATTAGCACACACCATCACCTCCATGACACCGCAAAGCACAGTGGCAGCGCTCCCCCCTCCACAGAACGCCAACGCACACACCCGCTCAGCGTGAAGGGGAAAAATTATGCTGCATCAGCACTAAACCGCCGCCTCCTGCAGAGGGCATTAGCTGCTATAGGCCAACACTGCCAGCCCAGTTGTTGGTCTGATGCATTTTCCACAGGAGCTCAAGAGTCCTGCATGTTCAAGATTCAATAGGTGAGATGCTTGCATGAGTCTGGACTAATGGAGTGTGCTAATAATTTGTGGATCTGACTGTGTGGATATCACCAATAGAAAATGAGGAAATCTGGAGAGTCCTGATACTTACTGCACAGAATCAAGGCACATTTGTTTTAAAAAGGTGAAGTACTGCAGTTTTAGGCCTCTGCATTATAAACTCTGATGTGGCAAACACTGAATATTAACCCTGATCTTATAGCTGTGTTGGGGGTCACCTTCCTCAAAGGTAGTACAAGCTTTGATTCCAAATCATATAAACACTTCCTAAATTGAAAAGAATCATACACACAACAATAAGATTCTGGAAGTAAAAGCTTACCAAATATTAACTGCAAAAATTGTTTTTAGCTGCAACAAACAAAAAAAATAAGACTGTTGCACACAATCACGTATTTGCAATGTGACTACCCACTCACTTTGTTGAAGCTGGAAGTTCAAAATTATATACTGACATTTAAAAAGAAAAGAATATTAATGACACTTCCAGAACCCATGTATATGGCAGGGTGCATGATGTTTGATCACTGCTTAGAGAACTTAAATCCTACTTTTGAGGAATTGAGCCAACAGTTTTGTACAAGTGGTTGTGCGAGGATGAGCGTCTGTACCATACACAGATCCTGTCCGCAAAGCAGAGAGACACACGCAGTAGTCATGGTCATGTGAGAAGTTAGCTGTAGAGGAAATTCAGTTTAGAACATGTCTCAAACACCTGCATGTCATACAGTTTCATACTTTAGGTGGCACAGTACTGGATATAGCAAAGTCTTATGTTATGCTGTGCTGAGAAACAGGTTTGTAGAGTTAAAGGAAGGGCTGGGCAGTATATTAAATCTCTATCATGCATTTGCAATGTTTTTGCTTGCGCCTGGCGATATAAAATTAAGAAACAAAGTGAACTTTGCTGCTGTTTTAGGCCTTAAGGGTCCTCGTAAAACAGTTCCAGTGCTTGATTCTGATTAGTCACTAGTTGCAATAGTGCTTTATTTACGATAAAATATTTTTGTTTACAAAAATATTGACACCGCGTATGAAAACGGTTCTGTTTTTATTTACGCTCCATGAAATATTACACTAGAAACATTTTGCTGCAGCTCACAGTCAGTCAGGGACTATTTTTTCCAGGGGAAGGAAGACTTAGTGATTTTACTTCATGAAAGTTGCATTGATACATATCTTTTAGCTCATATCTTACTACACAATACAAATAGTAAAGCAATAAGTTACTCAAGAGTGCTGTAAGTCACAGCTGAAAGCGTGGCTAACAACACCCTTTAGCCGTGACTTATTTGCGATACGGCACAGCCTCTCGTATCTTATTGCTTACTGAAGTCTGTGATGGTGATCGACTTTTGATTCATTTCCATTAACAATTAAGTTAATTTGTTTGCATCATCAATGTCTACATTTTAAGAGTATTGGATTTTTCTAATATAGATAATGTTCTAAATATAATTGAACTTAAATTTTGTGAAAAAACGTACTTTGACTATTATTAAGTAGATTTTTACTGTACAGATTTTTTTTTACATAATGCTTGTACCTACTCGGCTACAATGGCTGTTTGGTTAAAATTACGATTAATATTATAAAACAACGAAACATAAATAAAAACCCTTTTAAACACATTTTAGAGGAGATGTGTAATAGATGTGTAAATACAACATCTCCTCTGTTTAATATATAACTACACAAAAATATTTTTTAGCTAACTACTTTCTGGATTCAGCTATATCACCCAGCCCTAGTTAGAGGCAATTAGGATAAAAATGTATAGATTAAAGAGAGAATTAATCAGTTCTTGAATTAACAAGCAGGCTTTGATCAGCAGCTTCAATTCAACCACAAAAATATTTGCAGAAAAGCAGTTGAACCACACCCCACAATTCAGGACAACTCAGAGCAACAATTTCACCTCCCTTGCACGTGTGAGCCACAGCAGACACTTTGGTTGGATGTCAGTGTGCACACAAAGCAGGGCAGAGTGCATTGTGGAAAGTCATTGTTGAATCAGGGTGCTGACCCTTCATGCATCCATTAAGAAGCAGCAGGTGTGAAGCAGGTCAGAGGCAGGCAGAGAGGGAGCAGGCAGGAGGCAGCAGGGAGACAGGGACACTAAAGCAGGCCATGAGAAACATTGGGGAATATGGGCAACATGTCACAATGTTCACCTTTTAAACCACACTTCTAATCTGCAGATGGCTGTTACAAAGATATCAGTAAAATAAGCAGATCAATCAATTAAAATCTATAACAACTGTAACTTTAACAACAATGCTTCTCTAAAGTAACTTTGCATAATATCCGTACTAACTGTGTCTCTAACAGTAGTTTGTTTATGGTGCATGGATGGTGTAAAATATATGGTGTTTTTGGCCCACAATTTCTTGCATTATTAAAAACGAGCTTGTTCTTTTCCTACTTAAGAGTTTTCTTCTTCACATTTTTTTCTACTTTTTCCTGTTTTTTGTGTGTGATGCCAAATGTCTCGCATCAACATTGTGCATCAACATTTGTGTGTTTTATCAGTTAAGTAGAAATTCAATTTAGGGTATTAAATAATTTAACAACAAAACAACATAAACAAACAATACACAACAAAAAAAAACTGTTGTATCAGTGTCATTTTATGTACCAGTTTTGGCTTACTGTAAATAGTTAATATTAATAGTCATGTATATGTTCTGTATTTCTTCATTTAGTGGTTCATTTTTTAGCGTATAGCTTAGGCTGTTATACTCTTAGGTTAAAAGTATTTATATAATATATGTGCCTAGTTAGATTACTGATGTGTAAGTTTATATGTCAAATGTGTAGCACCATGGTTCTAGTGAGGCACAACATTTCATTCCTTTGTATGCCTCCACATACAGTGAAATGACAATAAAGCTGACTTAAACTAAAAGTACCTTTTCATTACATGTGAAGTACTGAATGTACTTTTAGTGTGTAGTAAAAGTATACAAATCGGGATGCAGCCTAAATCAGAATGAACATTCTCTGTGTGTTGCTGATGTGGAGTGTAAACTGAGCATACGTTTAGTCACTGACACCTTAAGGCTGACAAGACAAACTGTAAAGCTAAAAAGCAAGAAAAAATGAGACCACCACGTTGAGATTGACTTCAGAAACTAGGTCAAACCATCTGACACAGTTTCAAAAATATTGACTCCATTTCACCAAAACAGGCCCAGCAGCATTTAATCAAGTGTACCCTCCAACTCACCTTTTCAAACTACAAAAGCAAAGATAGTTTGACACTTTAAGCAGTGTTAATGTAATCCATGCTTGGAGTGCAGTTTTGCTATACTGGACCTCTTAAATGCACTGCTAAAACTGCTGAACACAATAAGTAAGTTACCACAAGACACGAAAGGCTGAAAGCAGACATACAACACTGTGAAGCTGTAAGCAATACAGACAAAATTCAAGCATGCTTGACATTACTTGCATTATGTAAAATCATAAAGAAATATGAAAGAAATAATACGTAGATGTCTTATGTGTGGTATGCAAGTCAAGCAAAAAAACTAAAAAACTAAATTTATACTAAAAAACAATTTACAGCAGGTCGATTTAACCTGCGTACAAACTTCTGTTTGTTTAAATAAGACACTAAATAAATTTAAGTTGAAATAAATATTGAGATAAAAATATATTGAATAACATACTGACTAATGATTTGATTAAGTCAACTTACACAAAATATAATGTTAAATAAAGTGCACAAGTCAAAAAACTCAAAAACAAAAAAGTTCAGATCTTGGTTATTTAGTAAGTTAGCCTAAGTTGAAAAGGATGCAAGCAGACCAAAACTATTAAACTTCAAGCATTCAAGACAGACAAACAGTTAACAACACTCCAGCATGTCCAAGCAAAACTCTGTTATTGCAACCCTATGAGATCCTCAAAAGCTCACTACTTCTCACACCGACCTAATTACTTTAAGATGGCAACAACAAAAACAGACCTGATTAACCAGTGATGGTAAAATGTATGCAAAATTTCTGTGACACCACCAGCAGCTGCTGCATTATCAAATTACTGGGTTTGCAGATTCAAACCAATATACTAAACATAATTGGATAAAGGTCCAGTTAACTGAGTAAACTACAGTGAAGAACATCCGTAATCCACAAAAAACAACACTTAGGAACAAAATTGTGAAGCAAACAATAATTAAGTTAACCATAGATGTACAATAAAAGTGTATTTGGGCAACATTAAAAGTGTATTATTCTGACTGAAAATCTGATTTCATTACCAAGAAGCAAGAAATGACAAAGCAGAAACAAAGAAAGGCAACAACACTGTGACATTGTTATAAATGTTGCCCATTTTCCTATGATCCTCTCTGGCCTGGTGCAGATGGTAAGAGGAGGGGTGGGAGGAGATGTTATTGTACACCAGATCCCATAATTCAATTTCACAGTGGTGAATAGCCCTCACCCCCTTCATTCCCCTGTGAGTGTGAGTGAGTTATACTCTGGGCCTGGTACTGTACCGTCCTGCTGGAGCTCCTGCCCCTGCCTGTGCCTCTGCTGCAGGCTTTTACGTTTGACGTAATCGTGGTCGACCGGAGTGACCGCATACGGAGGAGAGCTCGCACCTGCCGCTCCATCGCCTGCCAAAGAAGTCGCTGTGGCTGCCACAGACATCATGGACGAGGTGACCAATGCTGGCAGACAGGTGCTCACGCCAGCTGAGGAGGAATGTGAGTCTTCATCATTAACAGAGGGAAGTTTTTCCCTATCGTGAGAAAAATGAGAGATTAGGGGCGTCTCAATTCCTTACATACTATTCTATGATAGTATAAACAGTAGTAATAGTATAAATAGTGTTAGCATGTGACTGAATTAGGCAATGAGATGTAGTGCACTATGAGTAACCAGCTGATGAATTTTTTTTAACACAAAAAATTAAGCATGCAATGTTGGACACTTTATGCATTACATGCTCAGCAGATGCAGTTTTCTTTACATAGCGGAAGGAAAGGAGCAAAAAAATCAGCTATAGCAAAAACAAAAGAAAGACGTGAATGTTTCAGATTCATCCACTAGATGGCCAAGAGCATAGCGCAAAGTATAAATGTATATAGGGCTGCCCCCAACATTCAACAACACGTCAGTCAATCAGAAGTATTACTATATTACTAAAGACAAAATACAAGAATACAAGAATACAATACTACCCTAGTATTCTTAGATTTTTAATCAGCTGATGTCAGCTATTTTACTGTAAATCTTTAGCAATCATACTTGTCGCTGCTGGTTTTTGGCGTGGTCTTCTCCTCCCCGCGTGCAAAAGGTCCAACAGCTGCTTCGGCAAGCATGTTGAAGAAGAGCTCATAATCCAGAGCACTGATCTGCTGTTCAGACTGCTCACCATCATCTTCCTCATTCTCCAGCAATTTCAGAATGGTGGCACTTAGACGGAAAAACAGCTGACCAGTCGAAAGTGTCAGAGATTAGGTAGAGGAGATAAACACTTCAGAAAGACTCTTAAAGTAATAATGTTGTGAGGTATTTCTTGAGTATATTTTCAGTACACAAATTCAAATGAGATTTAGAGAACTTCACACCTCTAGGGCCTCCATGGCAAGGTCAGGCGGGTTGTGGTAGTGGATTTTTCGTGGGTATCGGGCTGCTTCCTCATGCAGGTAGTGTGCAGACTAGAACATTTTTACACAAGGACTTTAATGAGAATGTGCGGTCAGTAGCCACTGTAACACAGCAATTAAAACTATTTCTGGAAAATTAACTTTTTTGCCACTTTTTAGGCTAGTATGTGTATGAAGTAAATTCAGGGCATGATTATTTTAGAATATAATACACATTTTCCAAGTTGTTCTACAAATATCTTCTAATGTTTACATGTAGTTGCTTGTGACCCTACTGACTATAAACAAATTACACTTCTGTGTCACAGAGATCTACAAGTAAATGCTGTAAACTGCTTTCAGCTCCATTATTTTGAGACAGGCTCAAATTCTCTGAAAGCAGACTGCTTATGTCAGAGAATCTTTATGTTGTTTATTGACAATACAAATGAATAAACTAATATTGGGCCAGAGTGAAATGACCTAACCCAGTGCTTCTCAACCATGCATTTTCTCTTGTTCTTGAAATATGAGAAATGTAGGCATAACGTACTGAAATTGACTGAACAGTAAAACAGAAAAATGTATTGTTCTTAAAGTCATTTGCTACCTGTAAGAAGGTGGAGATTAAATCTGTTACAGGGCTGGAGTGGGGTGTGGAGTCACAAGAATTTAAAAACCTAAAAAAACTTGTTGCAAACTACAAAGGTTAAAAACCACTGACCCAGCCAATGAACGGCATACAACTAATCAGATTAATAATTGGCCATCTGCAGCCCAGTACATCACCTGTTTGTACAGCTGCAGGTATTCTTTGGGTGGCAACTTGCGCTTCTCAGCAATCTTTCCCAACATGTAGTGAATGAGCCACTCTTCCTCATCGCCACCACAGCGAGACGCGCTCTGGAAACACTGAGAAGCTGTTTCCAACATTGAGTCCCGGCGCTCCTCCATCTATAAACACATTTTCTTGGTTTGAAAAAAAACACTAACATTTTGTATCAATCACACTGCAGTGACACCAAAAACAAATTCTCAGACCAGAATTCATTTAAACACACACCTGTTTAGTCAAGTCCGGGGGAAGCTCGCGTTTCCACTGTTTGAGCTGTCTGGAAGCAAAGGAATGTAGTGCGTAGGACATAGTGCCATACTCGATCCATAAGGACAGGTTGGAGCCGTCAATCTCCAAAGCCCGTTTGAAACAGGTCAACACAGCCAGAGAGTTTTTCCAGATGGGCCCGTCACTCCTTAGCTCATTGGAGTTCAACTTGTCCTGTATACGACTAGCACGTGCTAGAGCCATGCCAGCCCAAGAGTCAAACCTACATAAGGAGACGGGAGATAAGATAATCAACTAAAGATAAATACATAAACATGTAAGCAAATAAAAAAGATATATCAAAAATAAAAGATATATCAAAAGCATTGACCACATTACAAAGTTTGGAAATGTAAGGCAATGTCCATAATAATTCACACAGCTACACTGTAACAATCATAATAAGTTTTATCCGCTGTGGTTTTGTTGCCACAGTAGGTCTCACAGGAACATTCACAAATAGTAATATCTGACTAATGAAATATATTTAGAGAAGAGAGTAATTAAAAAAGTCTTTAAAAGTCTCTGAAGATATTTACAGGTTTGGAACCCCATATTCCCAGTGGGAAACCTGCAGAAAATTCAACAACAATGTTAAAGACAGATTTTTTCAGGGAACGTGCAATTTTAATCAGACCTGTTGGGGCACACGCAGATGTCATGCATGTAGAACTTGATGGCTTTAGACTGCTCTTTGTTTTTAAAGTGGTAGTCCGCCAGCAGGTAGTACAGCTCATTCACCACAGGGGGTGCTGGGGAAGCTCCTTCTGGCAGCGCTGGCACCTTAAAGACAGACAAATGGGTCACTAGCAAAAATCTGCTTCAAGTTCTTCAATGTACAAGAAATGACAGAGAAATAGCTCCTCTGAAGATGAAAGGAAGACAGTGTATGAGCTCACACCTGGACTGTCCCGCCCTCTATGTAGGCAGACACATCGTCTATGGAGAGTGCAGGGCAGTCGTTGTGTGGTATTATGCCAGAGAGTCTTCTAAGCAGGTTGGCAAGGTCAGCTGAGACAGTGCTGGTCTTATAGCTGTCAAATTCTGGCAGGGTCTTGGGTTTGAAGTACTCAAACATAAAAATGGCATCATTCCAATGTAGCTCAACCTAGAATAGAGGAACCAGGTGATTGAAGTGATGGAAAACAACCACAAGCATCAATGCGCTTTTAAAAAGTGGTGGTGACAGTCATGGCTTTTAAGGTTTTAATATGGTAAACTGGCTGGTGGGATGTTTAGCAATTTGTAGTTACCAATCTAATGTTAAGTTCAATATACTTGTTTTTTTACTACCACAAAGATCTGGGCACAGGAAAATAAAAAGTGCAACCAGTAATTTTCATCTAAAGCTATTTTAACACAAATAAATAAATAGTACTTTTAGGAATTATGTCGTGAGGACAAAATCTACCATGGCATAAGTAGTGAGGACATGTGGTCACTGTAAAAGATGCTCATGACAGGCATGGAGATCAATCACTACTATTGTGTGTCAAGAACATGGAAGAATAACTGAAAATGAGAGACATGATTTCCTGTTCTGTTCATGAGGTTCGTTCTCTCCCACAGCGGACTATTAACAATAATAATGTGAACGCAACAGCAGGCATGCAATATTCTGCACTGCAAGATATTCAATATCAGCCAGCTTTCAACTACACCAAGGAGTGACAAAAGACAGAATTATTAGCCCATCTGAACAGCAGAAACAGTGATATTCCTGCTGGCATAATGGGAAAGTTTTTGAGGAGAAATGGGCTCAGACCAATCTATAACAGGTATGCTGCAGGTTCAGCTGAATAAATAAAAAGATCTCTAAATGTGGACAATAAGAGATGGGTGTAGGTTAATTGATTAAGATAGAAGACAGTAGGAGACAGATGATCAAAAATGAGATATTAAAGGTAACAAGATACTTCAGCAAACGGATTCAGCAAAGTCATTTCTGCTGATGCTGATTCTATAAAGCATTTGGTGGACTTTCAGCTATATATGTACTTTCAGCTGTTTATATGAACCCTTCATGTGGATGTATTCATCATCTTACCTCTTTATCTAATAAAATAGTCGAGTGAGGAAATATTAAAGAAATAGTCTGTGTATGGTTATATAAACTTAGCTATCTAGTATTGATTAGTATTAGTCAACCAATTTATCAACAACGCCGATAATAATGTCCTGTTATTTTTTATTTCTGGGTTCATGGTAAAAGGCAAACAGCGTTAAAAGTCTCATACCATCAACAAATATGTGGATGTCACACCTAAACTAAAAAAAGAGCACCTTCAAAGTCTGAACTAAATGTTTCACACTGCACATTTAGTCTGTGCAATTAGAATTAATTTAATTAATTGTAGAATTAATTGGTGTGGTCTGTCTGGTGTGAAACTGCGATTGCTCATTTTTACTTGGTATGATTCATTTTACAGCACCCATACATATCTGTGTTATCTGCAACCTTACTAATCCACTAGGCAGCTGTTGGATGAGTAGTCATCTGTAGTGACACATCCATTTACATTTAATGTATTTGCCAGTTGCTTTTATTTAAACACATTTAATATAGCACATTTAAGCTATATTTTAGTACATGCATTTCCTGGGAATCAAACCTATGACCTTGGTGTTGCTAGCACCATGCTCTACCAGTTGAGCTACACAAACTCATACTATATAGTAGGGGAAAATCAGCATGTGTAAAGAATAGTAAACCTGAAACAGCAGTATGCAAAAATCAGTAGGCAAGAAATACCAGGATGGTCTACTGCTTTCTGCAGAATTTTTAAGTATGGTCAGATGGACACTATTCTATAAGTTTTATGGACAGATGGACACTAATTCAAAGTTTCTAAATTAAAAATAGTGGATTTCCAATGTAAGTGATGTACACGAAATGTATTCCTCTTGGTTAAATTGTACTTAACCCCCGAGTGACTTATTCTGTGGCTGTTGTTAATACGTGATAGGTGAACAAACATACGTGTCACATGACAATGAAAACATGGCAAATATAGCATGTCTGGAATGTGTGCATACTGCACCCACACATACTATATAGAACATACTGTTTCTACTATGGCCGATAAGTATGTACTTTGTCAATTCTGTATGTACTGACACGGTATGGGATTTTGGACACAGCTTCTATTATTTAATACATTTTATCACACAGATCTCTGGAATACATGCACTACTTACATGTTTAATGTATCATTCCACTGTCACTTTCCCCATGCCAGGTTTAAATTGGTTACAAATGAGCCAATAAAATATTTTAGATCAATATTTTGAGTCCAATTATTTACTTTTGTTGCAAGCAGCCATGTAATAATGTACATCCAGCTGGTTGTTATTGCTAAGTAAACCCAGACATAGATTACAACTGGCTAGATGTAGATTATCCTTAAATTATACAAACATGATTGCTCTACCTCACAGCTCCTCAGTCTAAAAACAGTTTAATATTTGCTAGCTGCCAACAAAACAAACACCATCTAAACTGCAGAATGTGTTTTTACTCCAGAGACACAAATAAATGTGCACAGAACACCTCAGTATTGTGCTGGGGCAAAATGTACATCACTCTTTGTGTAGAAAGCAGTGGTGCATAATGGGAGTATGTGGGTGGAGGGATGATCAATGTGGCTGCCAGAAGATAATCAATCAACAGATTATTGCTGAATCAGACCACCATTTTACTCTGCACAACACCAGACTTAACACCTTCATTAGCTCAGGAACACCGTTCTTTCTGTTTTTAAACAGACTTTTCACAGAATATAAATTTTAAAGCAGTGTTGGAGTAACAGTACTAACTCAAATGTATAGCTCACTCAAACACTGTCATAATGTACCCATATTCTGTCATTTCTGGAACATTTTAAAGGTGGAAATTTGTAAAGAATAGTTACACAGCTCTTGCCATTGTGACAATTGACAGCTAAACACTCAGCGTGAAGCATCATAATAGTTGTTACTTTACTTCCACATGAATAAGATATGAAACATTTTAACTTCATGTCATCTAGATTGTTGCTTGGTTAAGCTAGTGTTTAAAATGAGTTTCCTCCACACAGCTGTACAGTATGGTTCTCATATGCCTTAAACACTTTGTGTGTGTTACCTGTGGGGCAGAATGCTCCTCTAGGTATCGGGCTTTGCTCTTCTTGCTTGGGTAAGCATACAGACAGTAGAAGCACTGCTCTAGTGCGGTCTCCAGATCTTCTTTATACGGCAGATTCTCTTGCCCTGACAGCTTCTCCTGTAAAACACGCACCTAAACATACACACACAAACATACAAAAACTAATTTGGTACACATAATTTATCTGTGAAAGAGGACAGTTTGTCCTAGGCAGAAAACTATACATATATCCAAACACGCTCAAAAGCCCAATATTGAAATAACAGCTATGTGACATAGTTGTTTGTAGTTGTCAATTTACATTTAGCATTACTTTACATTTAGGTATGATTTAAATGCAGAACTTAAATTTAATGTGCAAAACTCTGTGAATTATAATTCTACATGATACCCATTCAAAAATCCTAAATAGGTAGTGGGGGGATGCAGACTCACAAAGAATTTGAGCAGAGCCCCATCAGAGTTGCAGCACCACGAGCGGCGGCCCAGACATTCATGAGCGGTGTTGAGAAGCATGAGAGAGGAGGGCAGCAGGGGCGTGTCGTCCTCTACAGCACACAAACACGTTGTGAGACACTGACAGCACAGCGTCACAGTACTGAAACTTCAGTACACTTATGATAGTAAAACAGAAACTTTGATAGCACCGTAAAAATAATATTCTTTTGAACAAACTCCATTATAAAGTCTAACAATAACTTTGCATATCTATTGCCATGTCTGTTTAAAACATAATCGCAAGTTACTTGCAAAGGTAAGTTTTATAATGTGGATGACAAGTTTAATTGCTAAACAACGGCTGTAAAACAAGCTACAAACGTCATCTTCCTCATCCACCCACACACAAGATATAGAATCGGAATTTCCATTTACCGACATGACAGTCAAATTTACAAAACTAACCAAATTAACTAAATTTCCCTAAGAACCTGACAGCTCTTGCTATTGTAAACTTATCATTGTGAATTGGGGTAAGGTAAGAAGGCAAATTTAAACACGTTTTATGTTCTTGCTTAGTTACGGATTACAGCTTTAAGTAAACAGCTTATCATGTAAACCTTCAAGTTAACATACAGAAATAAACTAAATTTTGTTTTTTAAAAAAGGAAAACAGTATTTAAATGAAAAATAAAAGTATTAATTTTATTTTTAATAAAATGAGACATTCACACAATCTGTGTTCCTATAGAAAAACTGGTACATTTTTGGTACAAAAGCCCCAGTATTTTTTAGATCCCTCATACACAGTCTTCATTCTCACCCTCATCATCCTCATCTGCAATGTGTTGCCTCAGCATGCAATCAAACGTTGCCTCTTCCTGTTTGATGAGGTGGTACAACAGTATCCATGGCAACAGCGATGAGAAATGAGCCTCTTTGGGGTCATCAGGTAATACCATACTGTTGGCTATCAACTACCGAGAGAATACACGAACACAACCATAAAACAAAGACAGAAATGTGGGTATAGTGCACAAACACATTTCCAGTCACCTACACACACCTGTATGAGGTTGCTGGCAAGGCGCGGTAGGTTGGTGGAGCGCGGGGTGTGGCTGAGCAGCTCGGGCTTGTCTGTGATGCAGGTTTCAATGCCTTTCAGCAGGGCTGTGATGGTGGACACCCACTCCTCCTTAGCAGAGGGGCTGCTGGGTAATGCAGAGTTTAAATTCTGCATGGCCTCATTGAGAGACACTTCAGACGTCTCCAGGCAGGAGCTGTAATCTTTAAGGTGCAGCAGGGAACTCTAGATGAAAAGTTGATGGATATGAGGTCAGCAGGTTAGGTGTCTCAAAACACTATTAAAAGTTTATTGTTTACAAAATCATTAGTAACACTGTATTTGAAGCCTGTATATACAATGCATTATAAAGGTATTCATAGTGACTTGAAATGTATTACATCTATAGAAATGTATTTTCACCTCAGTCAGTCTATTATTCATTAATAATTAACTATACTAATAACTAACTTTGAAAAAAGTACATTTTAATCTTATTCATTCTCATTGTGATTGTAACCAGTCACAGACAAGTGCTCTTATGTGCATTAATACATTTGCCCAATAAGTAACAACAAACATAATGATTGAGATTTAGGCTATGCAGTCTGATCAGCTGATAAGTGTTGCTTAAAGCTGCAATCCGTAACTTCTTTTTGGTTAAAAATGAACAAAAATCACTTATTGCGCAAGTACAAGATAAGAAAGTTTTGCATACTGATCTATCTTACACAATTTGCAGTGGTAAGTGTATAATAATGATAATTTGAGCTGTCTGTTTGTCAGTTTGATTGTGGTTGACATCTTGTCTGTAAACAGAAAGGAAAAGATCTGACTACTAAATCTTGTGTGTGGGTGCTGAAATAGTGGAGTGTTTATAGTTGTTTCGCAATTTTATGAATAGAGATTTCAAAAGATTGAGACTGCAGCTTTAATGTAAATGAGTGTTAAAGAAACATCACCTCACACTCACAAAGAAAGCTTCAAAACCAAAGTGAAAAGCACCCTCAGTAATTTGTAATTATTTTGCATTGGCTACATGCTGCCAGCTAGCCACAAAATTAGAATGATCCCATTATAATCAAAGGCACAGTGTAAATAAGATATTTACTCTGAAGTGCTGACAGCATCGTTGATTACAACAAGTGTTCAGTTAGTACAGAACTCTGAAGAACAAACCTGTGTCATGTGATATTGTGTAAACCTGCAGTGAGCAGCAGCTTTAGTCATTAGAACAGGAGTGTTACACTATTGTGACATTGCTTGCTTTCAGGGTATAATTTATTCAAGACTTTATTAACGCTTTCATTCTTCACCACTGCAAATTGCAACATCAATTTTTCGAAGACAAGTAGGTCCACACCAAAGACATTTTAAAATAACTGTCCCATGCTTTATTTCAATAACAACTTCTGACTATTGGCTGTTTTTAAACAATCAGCCAATGCTCGAAAGTGCAGGTATTTTTTTAATGACATTGTCAAGGATTGGTTAATACATTTAAAATACAAAGAAGAACTGGTGTTCCTTGATAGAGCAATGCGTCAGTAGAGCAAAGGTCATGGGTTTGAGTCCCAGAGAACACACACTAATAAAATACTTGTACAAAATGTAACCCTAAATGTACCTGTATGTTGCTTCGGATCAAAGTGCCTGCCATACCTGCAGCAGTAGAAGCTGTGCTGGTCTCTCAGGAGCAGAGCTGATGTAATCTATAGCTTTGAGTCGTGCTGAGCTGGGCCCAAAACTCAGTGTTGGCTGCAGTAAACGTACCACAGACTGATAATCTCCGCTATCAAACAGTCTCTGGATCTCCTCTAGAGACTGACATCGCTCTAGAGACTTCAACTTCTTCTCGATCTAGAGACAGCAGTGACATTGAGGCTTGCTTTAATAGTCTGTAGTTAAAGAGATCATATCACTGAAAACTAAAGTAGACTATTTATATATTAGATGTTTTGTAATCAATATACTAATGTAAGCATGCTGTAACAATGCAAAACTCATTCCCCAGTCCACCCAAACCATCTATGAAAGCTTTTAAATTAGATTATTCAAAGATCATCACCACCATCATTTACATATCAACACCCATTTAATATTCAGAAACTGCTGTTTGTAGGGGTTAGCCATAGCTGATTTACATACAGAAGTTTTAAAAGTACAGTAACAAAAATGGCCTGTTTAACTATTTTTTGTGCTGAGAAATCTTGCATAACATTAAAACAAAGTACAGTCGTGGCCTAAAGGTTACGACTGAGATGTACTTCAGCATGGCACCTTTCTCCCAGTTGTTCCACAGGAGCTGCAGTGCTACCCACTGCTCTGTGTGTTTTTACTGCTCACCACTATGGATTAAATGCAGAGGTCACATTTTAAGCATGAGTTACCATACCTGTCAAATGCATCACTGTCCCTTCACTTTTAAGTGTAGTAGTTATGTACATACATACGGAAATTTAACAAAATTATTTACTTTTTATTTGACATTTTATAAATTTAATAATTTATTTTTTGTTGTTCTTATATACAATTCTTAAGTTTTGTTCATGTTTAGCTCTTAATTAATGAAAATTAATTTGTGTCCTGAAGATTAATGAAAGTCTCACAGGTGTGGAATGACAGAATTTTCATTTCTGGGTGAACTATTACTTTAACACTGCCATCACCAACAGAGCATTGCACCAGTAGACAATAAGGTGCAAGAGCTTCTGACATTATCAAACATCTGTAATTACCCAGAGTTTCTATTCCACCAGCTGATAAATACTGAAGCAGGACTTTGATATGAAAAAAAATCACACACTAGACGACAATCTGTCTCTGCACTGTACCTCCTCTAAAGAGATTGCAGCGTCCACACTAAGGTTGGGCAGCAGGATGGTAATTTTTTCCATCTCACTGCTCTGGCTCTTCAGCAGACCGACACACATGTCGTAACACTCCAGCGCCTCCTCCATGTCACCCTACAACCACACATTACATTCATATGTTCACATCAGCACAAAAAATACACAACAGCAAGAGTAATAACGGTGTAAAGGTGTGTCATTTTTCAATGTTACTATACTTTCCTGTATCCCAGAACACCATGCAAAGATAACTAAGTAAGCCATCTGTAGCTGATTTCCCAATAAACAATGCTGCTGCTTGTGTTGTGCTACCTGATAAAGCAACATTGGCTCAACCAATTCAACCTTCGCAAAGATCCACCCCCCAGTTACTATTGCTATGTCCGACAACCATTTGGAACCAGCCTTGATACTCCACACTGTCAATTCATGCATAATTTCTGCGAAAATTATGTATTGATTTCAGACAGCAGCACACAAAATGGCCTGCAATAGGCATCCAAAAGTAATAATCAGTATGTGAAGGTGACTGGACTTGACTTGAAGCTACAGCTTACCAGTCACAGGGTGAAACATATGGTTAGCTTGACAGGTTTCTGCCAGGCTTAGGGTAGGCTCCCCAGTCTGTCTGGGTACCTGCTGTCGGCATTGCAAGTCCATCTACAGTAACCTACTACTGATTGGTGTGTTTGTCTGTCTTATCGGCATTATGAATCATTAGATCGCCTGTTAATCAAACTCCCGGTGAAGGGTGAATTGCATTACTTTTGGGGGCGGGACTATCTGACTTTAATGATACATAAATAATCATATTTTCTTTGAATACAGCCAATAGAAAACACCATCTATTTCTGATCACCACTCACAATGCAACAGCAGTCATGTTAAATGTTTTTAAAAATTCATACAGCAACTGTGTACAGAAGCACCTAACTGATGTAAAAGAAACTTATCTGAAGTGAAACAGAAGCTTACCTGAAGTGCTAGATGTCGTGCTTTAAGCCAGTGAACTCTGACGGCAAAAGAAAGCCAGTCTTTTTCAAACAGATCTCTCTGAGAGGAGGCCATAGTCAGGAGGAACATATCAGACTGAAAGCGGGCCTCTGGACTGTCCACATCCCCACAATCCCTTCCCGAACCAGATGCACTCTTCCTTTGAGACACTGTAGAAAATATACAAATTTGCTCATGGTTAATTGTTTTTGATCTGTGACTAATGTGTGCATATGAGTGCCTGAGGTCAAGTACAAAACTAGGATGTCTGCCTGATGGTTGTGTTCTTACTATTCTTGCCCTTCATCAAGGACTTCTGCTCCAACTGCAGCTCCAGACAGCACAGACTCATTAACATCATTTCCTGTTACAGAAACACATTCTTTCAGACAGTATAACACATACAGTGTCTTGGAGACGCTGCCACAGTTCTTCTGGATTTGGTCTGTCTCAGTTTTTTCTGTTGGTTCATAATGTAATCACAGACATACTCGATGATTGTGAGATCAGATCTCTCTGTGGAGCACTGGCTGTTGTCAGTCTCCTTGCGCATACAAAAATCTCACTGGATTATTACAATTAATGGCAAAAAGAATGGTTGAAAATGTAATCTTACAACTCCTACTGACACTACAACAAAAGATATAACTTGCTTAAAACCATTTTTGGGTATGAAAATACTAAGGTGCCTAAGACTTTTGCACAATACTGTATATTTAAAGGATGCTTATGAGGTCCCCCCCATGTAGACTATGATAAATTTCATGAACAAACCATGCAACATTACTGTACATATGTGTTAGCTCAGAGGACTACAAAGACTAAGTTTGTAATTGAAGACAGAGCCAATGGGGATTTCCTTTTAAATTGTAATAAAATATGTGCAAGTAGTTTGTGGTCCCAAGACAAAGACCATTGAATGCATTGTTGTCACGTTGTGTTTTCATACAGTTCTGAGGTTTTAGGTTATAATCTGTTTCGTTACTGTGTCTGTTCTTGGTTAAAGTTAATTGTTTGTTCATTCACATAAAGTATTTGTGACAGTTTTTCGTCGAACACACTCTCTGAAAGTTATCTGTCTCTGTTTTTCAGCAACTAACCACAGCTCTCTTTTGTTGTGTTCTGATCATGTAAATCTTGTTTAATTTTTGCAGTTCTAATAGAAATATGTTTTCTTAGCCATAAATAGCCAAGAAAACATATCAGCCAATTAAAAAGGAATCTGCAATTTTAGACAGTTATTGACTTTTTTGGTCGTAATTGTGTATTAGACGATTAAGGCACAGTTCTCTGGTGTGTCATCTAAAGCTGAGACTAACCCCTATCTGCCCCACTTCACTCACAAACACCACAATCTTTGCTTTTTGTGCTTTTTGTGTCCATGCCCCATACCTTGATGTGCTGGTTGCTGGAGTCTCTGAGCAGAGGATTGGGCAGCCCAGCACTGTGTTTCCTCCAGCAGTTGAATATATCCAGCACCACTCCACTGAGGCCTGCAGGCCACTCTTCCATAAACTTCTGCCCCACTGCCTTCAGATAACGCATCATCAACTCCAGAATGCCACCGTTCTGCAAGTTCGCCAGCAGGAACGCATGGACTTCCTTTTGCTCTGAGAAAACAAAGAACAGTATAGAAATTATTTTATAATAAAATACGAAGAAACAAATGAAAAATTAATAATGAAACTCAGTTACTGTACCTGACTCCATAGAGATCAAATACTCTGAGTTGGAGCCGGTGCCCTGGCTCAGCTGGAAATCAGGTTTGACATCACATTGAGTGTCCATGTTACTGAGACTCTCCTCATCTTCATCTTCCTCAAACTTCTTCAGCCTGGAAATAATGAAAAAATTTAATGTGAAGCATCTAAACAGGCTTTTGGTGTGAAAAAGCATTTAATATGATATATCATATATAATATACTATAGGAAGCAAGATATTTTACAGTGGCAGGAGTCACTCAGTTCAACAAAACATTTTGTTGATTTTGTTTTCTATTTTAGTTAGAAATAGTTTCTATTCTATTTTTACACTGCTTGGGTCACAGCTTGTTTGAACAACAACTCTACTGGGATGAAGTTTACAAAATGGATAAAGACCTGGATGGGAGGAATTTGAGCAGAAGCTCCTGAAAGTCAATCTTCTCCTCTTTCTTGCATTTGGTATTGCGCACACGTGCTGAACGTCTTTTTGCCGTTTCTACGTTGTCCTCTACCACACGTTTTCTCTTGGTGCCTTTTTTCACTTTATCACTCAAGGCAGCATCCAAAGCTATAGGGAGAACACTGATATTAGTGCCATAGTTTGTCTTTATATACTTTATACCTACTCAACCCAAATTCACAAGTAGTCCTGACCCAAACTCTTGCCATTGGTTGAGTTTGAGAGAGAGATGCGTCTGTGTCTGAGCCTGGAATGCAGCTTTCTGTTGTTGTATGGAACTGTATGTAAGGTGTGTCATAGAAACAAGTGTGATTTTCCAGCATATCTTTTATAGTCAAATCCATACAAAAGGTCAAGGTTTGGTCAATTAGACCACCTGACTGCAAACAGCATCTTCTTTCATTGACGGCCATTTAAAAGTAACTGCTTATTTTGACAAAATATTTTGACAAAATAATTATATTTGATTATAGTATAGTGCATATTTGACAGTATCCAGTTGCTTGTGGTGGACTCTTTAAAGTTTGAAATTGTCTATTATGCTATAACCGAGGATAGTCATCAATAAAAGGCTGTCAGAATGTCAGACCATGATTTTCTGTTACTCCAGAGAAATCCATCATATAGCGTTTGTGGCTCAGGTGATTGTCTCAAAAAAATCTGGCCATACTGTAACTCAAATGCTGTGTTATTGTAGCTTAACTGGTAAAACACTGCATTAAACAGTGCAAAGGTTGTGGGTTTGTTTCCTAAGGAACACACAATAAAAAAAATGTATAGCTTGAATGCACTGAAGTCACTTTGGATAAAAGCATTTGTCAAATGCATGACTGTAAATGTCAAATGTCACTATTCAGTAAGTATTTCATCCAAAGATCTTAGAGAAAAACGTAAGTCCAAATTGGTTTGATTGCAGCTCTGAATCTGATATTACAAGAAAGAGAATGATTGTATGTGTTTACATGTTTGCGTTTTTTGAGCAGTCAGACTGACCAGTGGAGGCAACCGCAGCAACAGCAGCATCCTCAGTTCCATTGGCAGTAGCCACAGTGACTGTGGTTGTGGTGGTGACCTCGATGACACTCTGGTTCTGTGGTACACCTCCAGGAGTGCTGGGCTCAGTCTGTGGATGAACGAAGAGCTCAATAGATAGAGGCAGACTGGAGCTCGGGCTGCAAGGACCAGGAAGAGGGGCAGACAGGCACTGGGAAACATTGACCTGCACCGGGGGATGAGGAGGTTCTGAAGCAACAGTGACCGTGGCCACTGGTGTGCTGGTGGGCATTTGGAGGCAGTCTGGGTCATGGTACATTGACAGGTCGATTCTGCGGCCAAAGTCAGGCCGTGGGACCAGACAAGCATTCTGGTGCTTGTACATGGCCAGAAAACTCTCACCCACACTCTTCCACCTATAACACGAGGAAATTTGTTCAAAAAACAACCTGGAAAATCCCTTTAATCATTTTGTCATGAATACCAGGTTCAGACCACACAATTTCAGCCTGTGGTTTGTAAACGACAATGGCCACAGGGACCCAAGTCTTTCCCAAGTTTTTTCCAGTCTTTCACAATAAGTTCCATCAAGTCCGTGACGTTAACAAATAGAAGCAGAGAAGCTTCCCTATACACAGCTTTTGAAAATGGTGAAATGAACAAGAGATGACTATCATAACAGACAAAATATTGTGATGTCTGAACTTGCCATTACAGTACAGAAGTATGCAGACTCACGTAAAGAATTTGATGGGATGAACGAGCTGTAGATCAGCCACTGGGTGACGTGAAAGTTTCGCTTGTCTCTGTCTCCTCAGCTCCAGCGCCTCCTCTACAATACTATGAGCTTCCTCCTCATCTACATCTCCAAACTGCACTGATACATCACTGCAGCCAATACATCCAAACACACTCAAGTTACTGACAGTCTCCTTTATAGGGATACATGCATCGACAGTAATGGTGGATGACGCATCATAACATTACCACAAATGCATCACAACAAGTATGAATAGATGAAGCTGCATACAGTTTGGAGAACATCTTCATAGAGTCTCGTCTGAGGCATGGCTGCTCCTCAAAGATCTTCTCTTTCAGCACCCGTCCCTTACTGTAGCCGGAGTCTTTTTCCAGAGCTTTACAAATGTAATACAGACAACCTGCAGGAGAAGCAGACAGCAGAGAGTATAACATTGTTACTGAGAACATCATAAAAGCAGATGTCATGATCTAATGCACAAGATGAAATCAAGTACGTCTACAGAAGCTTAGATAATACTGTCGATTAGCAAACTGAGAGCTCCACAGAAGTCTGCAGAGAAATGTTTGTATTTACAAATCAATTTTCAAGCTGGCAAAAATGTCAGGTTTGAGGTAGAGAAAGCTGCTACATTCTGATGAGACTATTCAACTTTTTTAAAATGATGAACAATAATAGCAAAGACATTTATTAAGAAAGTCATTATTGTTGGCTTTAATCAAGTTGATTTTTAATATTTAATTAGTTAAAGCTATTGATTGTAATGGTAATGGCATTCTAGAAGAAACACAGGGCTGTAAATTAAAGCAAGCGCAAAGAGTTTTGTTCATACGGTATAAAGACCACTGTGTGTACATTATACAGTATAAGCGACTATAACAAGCTCTAAAACCAGTAGAGTATGTGAAAGCTCTAACAGGCTGATAGGTTCTTGACTCACAGCTGTAGTCACTGAGGGCATAGAGGACTGTGATCAGGCTGTCCAGACAGGGCCAGTGGTCAGGGTTGCAGCGTAAGCCCACCTCAAATGCATGACGGGCCAGAGGCATGCTCACTTTTCTCAACGCTAACTTGCCCATTTTATACCACATATTCACATCTGTGGAGTCCAGCATGACAGCCTGGAAGACAAACATACACATTAATGAATAATGTGTTTAAACCCACTGCCAAGTTTCAATTACTTCCTAGACTTAGGGTCCTTCTATAATGCGAGTCAAAAGGATTTTGTTTCTTCACATCCCTAACCCTAAGTATACATAGAGGAACAGTCAGGGTGGAACAACCAGCAATGTTATCTTGGGCCCTATGAACAGCGAGCCTAGAAGAGAGGGGGCAGGCCCCATGTATTTTAGCAAAGGCCCTGAATATGAAAAAAATAATATTCATGTTTGTCTTCTGTTGTTATGCATATACCATTAAACAAGACCAATTGTAGAGCCCAGCCCAGCAGAAGTCTATTTGCCTGTATGTATTCTTTCAAACAGAAGAAGAGAAGCCTTCCCATACACAACTTTTGAAAATGGTGAAATGAACAAGAGACAACTATCATAACAGACAAAAATATTGTGATGTCTGAACTTGCCATTACAGTACAGAAGTATGCAGACTCACATAAAGAATTTGAACAGCAAAAGACTATTTGACTGTATGTATGTACCTGCACATACAAGTCCATTGCAGTGTCGATGTCATCTTTGAGAACAGCAAGACTAGCCAAGTTTTTATAGGTGGAATATTTCAACATAAGTCCAGGATGCTTGAGTCCAACTTTCTCATCTTCAGATGCCACTGCCTGAAGCAATCCAGATAAATAATCATTTACAAACAGTCAGTTCAACTAATGAAGTTTGTTTAACACCACCATATTTGATTCAAAAGCTACAGCAGAGAGGAAGATCTTCTGTGAATAGTTTGGGTGAACTAACTCTTTAATCAATTAAAATAGATGCCTAGCAGGTTAAATTAGAAGACTTGTGAATAACCATACAAAACATTTTGACAGTTTAACGTACCTCCTTGAGCAGAGGGGTCTTGAGGAGCTCATGGTAGGCTTTGGCAGACTCTTCAAACTTGTCATGTTTCTGCAAATCTAGAGCTTTATGATACAGAGCAAATGCTTCTGCCTCCTGCAACACAGAAAGAGAACCAGTCAGCAGTGAGTCAGAGAGCAACAATGCTGCATTTTGGGATCACAAATGATATTTATTTTTAAACACAGTTTTTCTTTGCTAGCTTTAAAAAAACAACATGACACTATTTTTTATGCTTCTATTTTTAACAGCTTTGTCACATTGTCATTAAATTGATACCTCATTGCAATTCCTCAAAGCAATTCATAAGGATCTGACTCACCTGGGCTTCCTTGGTTTGACTCGGTTTAGCGCTTCTGAATGCATCTTCATGCTCATCAGCAGCCTGAGACGCAGCGTTGAGAGCAGCGATCCGGATCTGTGGTGGGCAGGAGGACAAACCTCAACACATTCAATCCTTTATATTCATATATATCCTTCAGTATCAATTTCAATGGTACACATCCACTTGGTTTGAGATTTACAAAGGAGAGAAGTTTAATTTATTTTGGTATGAATAAACACTTAAGTTCTGCAGCTGAATATACATACAACTAAACTATTATGCGGTAGCTAATATTATTTGCATAGATGTAGTGAGCTTGCACATCCTTACTGAATACCAGCAGAATTTAGTAAATAATTCACAACATCTGAAGTGGTCATACAACTATAGCTATGAATTGTATACACATGAAACTCATAGATAAAAGTAATACAAGCATAAAGAGTAAAAGACTTACCATACTTCTTATTTACTAGTGATCATTCACTCTATTCATCAGCATCTGTCATGGTGCAGCATGTTACAAACACATACAAACTCAATTAGCTGGTATGTATATATACTACTCTAATATATTACTATACTATATGCTTAGCAATAAACAGTCAGATATAATAATGCATAATCATAAAACTGTATGAGGTATTAACAGATCAAAGACATTCGTCTGCTGAAGGCAAATATGAACTTTAACACTGCTTTTTAATTTCCTATCTTACTCTTTGTACCACCTAGAAGAGTGATTTTGCACCAGTTAAGGAGCGCGATCACTCATTTCACTGTTTTGTACCGTAAATGAACAATGGCATCCCCCCAGTTTGTCTAATTCATTGTGCACTAATGTTAGTTTCACGAACAAGGTTCTAACAAAACAAACATCCAGCTAACCCTCCAAACGCTTGATAAACATCGACACAATAGGTTGCTGCATTTGTTTATTTGGCTGTATATAATACAGCTTTGTTTATAAAGCTCATTAAATAACAAGCTAACCGTGCTAGCAGCACAAACACACCACAGCTGACTTTAAAGGGGCAATGCACTCCCACACCATCTTTCTAGAATTCATCTCTTGACGACAGACATAAAACACAATCGAAACACTTGAAAAGTCATTGTCACAGATGTGCTGTGTTTGTATGTATATGTTGTTTTGATGGAGTTCTTACCCGCCGCGCGCATAATGATATTCTGCTCGGAGGAGAGTGTCACGAGTCAGTGTTGAGCTCTCTCATTGGACGCGCAAGTGCGCAAGCGAAAGAAAAGCCGGTCACGTGGCCGTCTGTTTTTAAGTGTAGTTTTAATTTATTTGAATCGAAAACACGATAGTCTTCTTTGAATTAATTGTATATATTACCTCTTTTAAGTAAATATTAAGTAAACTATTTTATTTTAGGTATGAGGGTGGAAGATGTACAAATCCCATAAGACTGATGCACCTGAGATTTGGCTGAAATCACATAAATCATCACATAATGACTTAAAATGAAACTAAATGCAGGTTTACAGTGGTTTACAGTTTGGTTATAACGCAGACGTTTGCAGTAGCTTACAAATAATATGTTTAAATACACAAATATAGGTTTAGAGTATTAAGTATATATATATATATATATATATATATATATATATATATATATATATATATATATATATATATATATATATATATATATATTCATTACATTAATTAATTACATACATACATACATACATGTATGTATGTATACATGCATGAAATGGAACTGCAAACAAACTACAAACAATAAAGCATTGATGAACAGATGAACAAACCACATCCTGTGCTTATTAATTACCAGGTAATCAGTCAACTTTAAAATGACAATCTAATAAGATAATTACAGGGCATTTTCATGTTCTTCAGACTACAGCATGGCTCTTAAGGTACACAGGGCAGGTCAAGATGGCAAAAGCAGCATTTCCAAAATTACATCAAGATTTCTGGGTCTAATCTGGTTAAAACCCAACCAATTCAGCAGAACTTCTCTGGCTTCCTAAATTGCTCTGCCTGCCTGATCCCAAAGGAGACAGACGATAGATAGATAGATGCTCTTGATCCAAGAGCTGAGAACACTTCAAGCCTTTGGATTGAATACTGGCATTACTGACAGAACAGCAAGAGCAAAAGCCTCTGCTGACCCTGTGAGGGTTCAAGTGGTCTAAGGACTGTCAGAGGGAGTCTCAAAATCAAGTGGTTCCTATAGAATGGGGGAGGCACAACATGCCCTGACTGGAATTAAAGGCACTTCCTGTCATGGGTGGGTCTGGGGAGTATCTCCACTGTTAGCAGGAGGTCCTAAATGAGTACATGTTCAGGGATGTGTAGTACATCAACAAGAGTAATTGGGAATAATAATGAATGTTTTTTTAATGCATTTTATCTCCTTTTTTTTACTTACTGCTATAGTCTTTCTTCTCTTATCCTCTGTCTGCTCCCCTTGGCCTATGGGTCTTCTCTTTGTTGAGGAAAACTGAGGATTCCCAGGAAGCCCAAAGTCTGATTGATCAATCTCAGCTATAGATGCAAACTGACTCAACCTAACACACATTAATGAAATTCCCAATCAATCCTAAGAATTTAGTTTAAATGTGTCATTGCATTCTAAAGAAATACGTTTTAAATTGTGTCATCATTTCAAACAATTTAAAACAAAATTTAATTAAAAACATATTAACATTAAGTCATGTAATGTTTACTTTACAAAATTTCACTTAGTTTCACAAACAGAACAATTATGGAAACTTGCACCTCCACCAGGCGAGAGTTGGTTTTCAGTCTGGCGTTTTTCTCCTTTGCGAGTCTCAACAGACACTCCTCTAGCTCCACCTTTGGGTGAGGAAAGGAAGCGTACTACTACTTTATACAGTGGCACACAATGTATTTAGACAAGAGCCACGTTTAAGAATACACTTAGAGTGCCATTTGTTTTAAAGAACGATCAAAGACTAAGCAGACCATTTTAAAGCTAAACAGCTGGTTATCTATTGTTGGTCTAACATTACCATATTTATGTGTTTATGTGAAGAACTACCCCTGAGGATACTCTGCTAAGGCATATCTGTTTAATTCACTTGGTTAAAAGTAATTGCAAAAGCGGTTGGCTTTGCTCTGAGAAAAGATCTAAGTTATTTGTTTGCAGTTGCCACATGGGTCGATATTTGGTTATCTTATCCACTAAAAATCCACCAAAACCTTTTTTATCTGCAGCATTATAGGATTCTATATTATTTTCCACCTCACTTGACTGCTCACTCATTTATTATATTTACCAATCACACAAGCTTTTACTATGGTACCTGTAATTGATTATTTTCTGTCTGTAATCGCCTGAACTGGCAGCTTGTGATATTCTCGTGAGGGCTCCCCACAGGTACATTACCTCAATCCTCTGACTCAGACTCCATCTCCATGGTTACCTGCAAAGGGATAGCATTCTGATGAAGAAAACTCATCAACATCATCAACAGACTTCATTCCTGACAGCATTCTATATCATAAATACTGTTAACCGCAACAGTCCCAAATCACAAAAATCTATTTTAAAATCCCTCATGATATACAACCTTTCAGGACATAATTACCATGAGCTCTGAAGTTAAAGGAACAGTTCATTTATTCCTTTAAATTCATTTAAAGGTGCAATAAGTGATTTCGGAAAACACCCAAACAAAACATCTTGTGAATATTTGTAAAATGTCTGTTCTCTTTGTGTTTTTGTGTAAGTGATAAATCTAATGAAGAACTACACCACCACATAGAAGGAAACGGGAGTTTTTAGCAGCCTAATTGATGTGATGTTGTAGTGTTACAAAAAGGACGGAAGTGGTGTTTTCTAAAGAGAAAACAAGTTGAGTTTAAAATACTCAAATACATAAAGCTACATAAAATACATAAAGTTTTATTAAAGAAACTTGACATGCCTATAAAGAAAACCATTTCCAAAACCAAGGGGGTAACTGTAAACTATGAAGTGCATAAAACCACAGAAAAATAAAGACATTTGTATAGAAAAAATAGCCTTATATATATCCACACACACACATATATATATATAAGAGTGAGACACATTCTTGAATTCTGATTGTGTAGATCTGACTTCGCTGATCTGTGCTAATCTCTGTAAGCCAGCCTATACTGCGGTGCGTCAAGGGACGTACCCCACTGATCCAGGCTGAGAAGCCCTCCAAACAGAGTGTATCAGATGAGGGTCATTGAGATCCTGCAAAGGCCAACAGCAAAAAAAACAGTCTACTAAAATATACTAATGTCTAAACTGATGAAATTAGCTTTTAGTAGAAAAACTAGCTAAAATGTTATAAATAAGGATTCTATATGTAGCTTTCCCAATCAATGGGCATGAATGATCGAGTGTACCTTTAGAGGATGGGGCTTGAGCCATAGATACTAAAACACAGCGATAATACACAGACAATGATTTTTTTCTGTTCCTAAAATGTAAATATCTTTTTAAAAAAACTACAGATAAAGTTATTGACTGATCTTATTCTTAAAGATATTTTATGTCAATGTTCAAGGAATGCTCCACTGTCCACCATCCTGTAGGGATGATGCACAGATGTGATCATAGTAACATTCTGAGTCCCTCTCTGACGGATATGTGCTGGGTCTAAATCAAGGTGAATATTGGAAAAACATAAGAGGTGATTAAGGATCTGAATTTATAAATGGAGGGCTGCAGGTGCAGGTCCATGAACTATTATCATTGTGACCCTTTTTATAATTAAAGGACTTTTTGATGTACCATGTACTGAACAAATACTTTAATTTTCATTTACAAACTGTCACGGTTATGACATCAAATGAGCACTCACTTATGATTGTACAGGCGATTAGGCTGGACAGTAATAGTAAAGCTGTTTACAGTCCTAGCACAAAACATCCTAAATTATTCTAAAGTATGATATCTAAGATGCCAGTTAGAGCACTGGGTTTTAATTTTTTTTCCCCATCACCTGCAGTACACAGACCAGCTTCTTTCCCATCTCCCCTATGGTGGCCAACAACTCTCCATTCTTACCTGGATCCAAAAAGACAATTTAGATAAAATGCAAACTAGATGTGTTCTAAAGAAAATGTCACAATGCCAAGGTGTTTTGAGTGGTTGCCAGTTTGTTCCTATGAGGCTGTGCTAGTCCTAGCACAGTGCAAACCAAAGAGCAAACAGCCAGATACTCTGGCTTCAGATATGTCTCCGGTCTCTTCTTTTTTCCAGAAACATTTTTTGTTATGCTGGTTAAAAGTCTCATCATATCCTTATAGCAATCACTAAAAGGGACTACATACATTTATATAAATATATAACGTCTGTGAAAGGCGCAAGACCATATTAAGTTTGTCCAATAATTAGCTTCAAACTCAATGATAGGTTGTCCTAGTCGCAAATTATGTACGTGTTCATGTTTTGAAAACTGTCAGTTTTATTATTGACAGTTATACTGAATTAAAATAAATGTATAATTGTTTCATTTTATTTTGTTAGTTACCCCAAATAAACTGCAGTTAAATTAATCGATTCATCATTAATTCATTTAATTCGACTGAACAGCCGTTCCCACTGATCTGCTACAGCCACTATTATATCTGTTACTACCATCTGTTATTATTCATCATTTAAAAAAACTTCCATAAATACTCGCAGTTTCATAAAGCGAATGTGTCTTTAGTGATACGTAATAAAAGCATTTTGACAATCAAGCACAGAATACTCACTCAACTGTTTAACTGATTCTGGATTACAGACGAGCAAAACAAAGCTGCATATGATGTATTAGTGGCATATATAACTATGGTGATGAGCATAAAAATTGTATTGTTTTAAACGTTTTTAAACTGATTTAAACTCCTTCTGTCGTGTTAAAGTCTGGGTAGCCGTTTGTTATTGTTGTTGAAGGTAAACATGTCATTGTGGCTTCCACTCTAGAGACTGATAAGCCAATAAAACATCAAAACAAACGGCGGCGGTTTGACAACAGGCATCCGTGTCTTACTCTGCGTGTGAGACTTTACCCGTACTACTGAGTGCATCGCCACCTGCCGGCTAGAGTGAGAACAACGTTTTAGGGGAAAAGGATTTTCCTATTACTTTAGATGGAAAGTAATTTTTCACTTAACACTTCTTACACACAAATAAAGCTACTTTTGAAAAATATTTTTGTGAGTGTACACAATTTCAACATATTTATTCAAAAGCATCATGTTATGAAAATACTTTCACTTTTTTGAATATTCACTTTTGAGGTTCAGCTGTGGGTAATTTATGTTAATTCAGTATAAAACAGGAAAGAATCATCAATGTTATTTTATGATTAACTGAAACTGAAAACTCAAAATTTTATTCAGAAAGCTCCTAAAGAAAAACCCACGGTAAACTGGGTTGGTTTAAAATATAGGGTATTTACATATAAAAATCTTAAAGGTACAGTAGGAAAAGCATCCTTTTAAATGTTATAGCTCAGAGAAAGTGTAGGTAATAGTCATGTAAATTGCGAAAGTTATGAAGAAATGTTTTTAAGTGGGCATCAGGGGAAAATAGAGAATGTTTGAAAAATGTAGTATGGTTTTCAGAACAGATTGGGTGTTTTTTAAACTTTAAAAAAGTTAAACCAATACATTTGGACATCTCTACATCTCTCTTTACTTTCTTCAATGGAAATAGAAAATTGCAATCCTATTTTTTGTTAAATCAAAAATCCTTTCTTCACTTTTTAATGTGTTGATTTTAAACCATGGAAATTTGATGTCATAGACTTTCTCCATATATTCTTTTCTTCCCTCATTTTTTACTTGGAAAGCAGTTGCAAATGCTTTCTCACTTGTTTTGACTACAGGCAGCAGAAAGAACAATGCTTTGCCTAAATCTAGAATCTTTCAGTCTTCTCACAATCTGGTCCATCATCTTTAAACCTTTAAGTGATTCCAGAAAGTTATGTAGGACTGCTTAACATTACATTTTTTACATCTGTACAAAATTAATATGAATAAGAGACAATTCCTTAATCTTTAAGTTACTGCAAAACTCCAGCATCTATGTCAAAAACACTCTTTTATTACAATGTGCTTGATTTATGTTCTGTCAGTTTACACTTAAATGTAATCTATGTCTGAACTGAAATGATATCCCATCATAACATCTGTAAATGGATTATGACTCTCAGTGTTCCAAACTGAATTGCTTTTAGTCCACTTTAGATTGCATCAATACAATAAATCAATCAAAAACATATATATGAATAAAATTATATGGACATTGATGATTGTTTAATTTTATATTATATAAACGTATATGGTACATTGCCAAATGGGAATAATAGGAATCAATAAAAATAGGTTCACCATTGAAATTCGGCGTTATTGTTTAAGTAGGCCTATGTCTCTGTCAAAATTCAGTCATATATTTTCAATATATATATATCAGTCATATATTTTACTTTTTAAAATGTAAAAAAACAGCCTATTGGTACAGGTGATGGGTGCGGTGTAAGAGCAGGATGCCACACCCTGATGTGAATGACAGCTGCCGGGATGTGTAGAAGTCATTTTTCACTTAACGTACCTCTGAGCGCGTAATGAAACTTTCACGACTGCGCCTTGCTGTGCCATCTTAGTGGATTTTCATCTCTCCAACGGGCTGTTAACAGACTACATCTGCTTGCATTGCACATTATCCAGCAATAAATTCGGTTAAATAACTGGTTATTATGTACTGTGGACTTTTAAAGGAGGAGCCCATTCATGACCTCTCCGATTGTAGTGTGGAGCAAAGGAGAACATAATATATTACCCGAGCTTTACTAGTCTGCTGAAGGTTGTGCTGTTGTAAGCAGGGACAGAGCTTTGTGAGATAACAATGGCTGGATGTTGCATGTCTGCGGAGGAGAAAGAACGGCAGAGGATAAACCAGGAGATAGAGAAACAGCTGAAGAAGGACAAGAGCAACTCGCGCAAAGAGATGAAGCTGCTGCTGCTGGGTAAGACGTTTACGAGCATGCACACTGAGAATATAGCATGCTTCATATCATAACAATGCAACAGATAGTGACAGTTCACTCCTAAAACTCATTCATAGTCGCTATAAATTAATTATTTGCTTTAGAAAAGTTTGGATCAAGTATAATCACTGCTTATACTCAACAAAGTCTACGAAAGTTTAGCATAATTTGCTAACTACATTATATAAATATATATACACACCCACATGTGTGGTTGTGTGTATGTGGTTTTAGCTGCAATTACAGTTTTGTACATCAGTTCCTGGCTGCATGGCCACCATTTCTGTCCTTTTGCTATGCAAAAGCATGCAAAGCAGAACCTACAGTGAGCAACAAACAAACTTTCCTCAACAGCTTCGTTCCTGAACTCCTTCAATCACAAGCCTTTAAATCTTCCATAACACATACCCTCCCTTAACACAAACTTACAATTATATAGAGCAGAGACAACAAATACAGTTCTACGTGTATGTGCTTTATGAATGGTTCTTTTCTGACTACACACTGTGCCTGATTCTTAAAACATCTTGAGTCTGTTCAAGAATCAGGTAGTTTTCTGTTAGTTTAGTTTTTGATTGTCATTTATAATATATACATAGCATTGTAGTTGTTTATATACACCTGTGCAAGAAAGTGTGTTAGTTGAATCAAACTCCCAATAGATTCATTATCGTACTGTCCACATTAAGCGCTTGACCCTTGGGACAAACCAAAGGTCAAAATAAATTGCATTTACCACTTCTCTAAGTGAAACCAATGAAACGATGATTTCAGTTTTCTGTATCATTGAAACATGGATCTGTTGTATACTAATATGTTTATGATATGTAAAGCAAAACATTTGCATTGTGCTGGGCGTGTTTGTTATGTTTTGTATGTAATATTTATAAGTACTTTACTGGTTTCCCATAAGATCAGTTAAGATAAAACTGTAGTTTATATGAAAAACATTGACAGTATTTTGGAATAGCCATACACTGAAATGCTATAGTTAATCTATTTTAATTGGATTATAAATCTAAAATATAAAAAAAAAACGAACAGCATTTGTTAAATTGGTTATATTTTTCCTGACATACCTATAGTACAGTTATGTTAATTAAGTCAATACATTATATAATTTTACAGACCATTATATTCTTGGTCTAACTTTCCATTTAATTGTAAAAGGTGATGATCCTTTGACATGACTGAGTCATAAAATAATCAGAAATTTTGTGTTTGGTTATGCAACAGAAATGGCAAAATTGAATATATATGAAAATGAAAACAAGGTTTCACTTAATCACAACCAAGCACCTTAAAATTACAGACCTCCTACATGTACAAATGTACTTCTGGATTTTTCAATGGAAAATTTTATTTTAATAAGAAAATTGGTTTCAGAGTTGACTTAGTCAAATCTGGGTATTTTCATTTGTGTAAAGTATTGCAATGTCACCAGGACATTCTTAAAATGCTAATTCATGCAAAGAGAAGAATTGTTGTGGTGGTGAATGTCCTTGAAAAAACATTTTCATTTCAAATTCTAAATTCCATCAATTGGGTCTAAAATGTACTTTATGCCGTACCTGCTTAGCCTATAAACTGAGAAAAGTTTGTGACCATTAATAATTATTACTTGCCAGATTTGTATTTTTTCATTATGAAATATAAACATGGGGTTCTTAGGTGCTAAAAACTTGCTAGTTCAATGCATGATTGTAAATTTTAGAAGCAAAAAACAAAGGCAGGTTAAAGTTGTATGTTAGTTGTACATATTTAATCTTTGTATTAAAAGTATTAAAAGTATTAAAAGTATTAAGTATTGCCAGTATTAAATACACATATTGCCTCATCTGCTGTCTGCCATATTCACATACCTTATGTCTCATTTTTGGACAGCTGAAACCATTAATCATGTTATTTTCACAAATATTTTATTTTATTTAAGTCTGAATACAGAGAGAGATAATTATGTTATTAGTGTTATGTGTTTTGTTTGTAAATATATATTCAGTACACATATGTACCTAAAATTATTGTCTGGAAGTTAGTACAACATCCTTAAGTCTTGACACCTGAAACTTGACACTAAAATCATTAAAACATGTTGTAATAGCAGCTTTCTGTCCAAACACACACACATACACAATGCAACAGCTCTTAAAGGTGACTGGACAAAATTTAATGTTGTTGCAGCTGAGTGTCTACTGAAACTGTGGGGCTGCATTAGCACATGGAGAAATGTGAAGGTTAAATAATGTGTTTAGTGTGGAGATTCTAACTCCACTCAGGCACTGTTTACTGACAAGGACAAGAAAGATATTCTGCCACACTGCACTTTAAACAAAACTCACTGAGACCTACCCCCCACCCTATCTCTTTCACTTTCATAGTTTCTGTGATTTTCATGTGTGTGACAGAGCTCTGGTTTGCACTTTACAATTTTCCTCAAGTATACAGTTTATTTTTATGCTTAACATATATCATGTTATAACAAAAAACTTCTATCAGGTATTTTCTCAAGCGTGTAGCCTTTTATTTCAATTTTTATTTCTTAGATTCTATTTAGTTTTTAAAGGAATACACAACACAACAGTCAGTTGCCAATCATTTCGTAAAAAATAACAAAACTGGTTATATAATTAATGTTTATAAATGTATAAGGGAACATTTATTATAATTGGTCATTTTTTAGAAGTACATATATCCTGTGCAGTTTCTCAATTCATTTGCATGATAAGTACCGCTAATTAATTACTGATTATTAATAGTAATTACTCAATAAAACAAATTTGAAAGGTTTTAGATAATTTAGAATGTCACACTCATAGATCTTGCAGCTGTTCAGACTAAACCCGAAGCAGCTGGAGTATATAAACACATCTCTGGCAGTCCGCACACTCAGCCTGTCGAACATAATCGTTTCAGGCTTGTCACTACAGTAGCCAAACACTAAGCAGATTTACCCTTTGTTCATCTCTGGGAATAAAGTCTGTCTACATTTGTGAACACCAAACAAGTGAACCAAATTCACTCGACAATTTGTGTTATTTCATCAAAGAAAGTCATGAGGATGAGTAAATGATGACAGTATGTTAATTATCTAGAATACATCCCCACTAATAATACCTATTCAGCAAAAGCAAATAATGGTTCATAGCTTTAATGCAAACTTAATGTAAATGGCTATTTAAAAAAAAAATCAAGCTCTTAGAAATGTCCACCAAGTCATCCAATTCAATTGGAAATATGTGACCACAGGCACTATGCTTTTCACGACATTTTATGGGGTCTTAGGTATCAACTTTGTTCATGATAAAGATTTTGAAATCTCTGACTCATATTTTAGGTGTTGGGATCTGAGAATAGATTGAGACATACTTGAAATGTTTTCTGAAAGTCTAGAGCAGACACATGCGAGATTACTCTGGTCTTTGTCTCAGGAGAGAGAGCTGCAAATAAGGACACTTAAGCAAAAGTCTCTATTTGATCTCACTGTCAGCAAGAAACAACTGAGACATTGAGAAGATCTCATTTGTGATTTTTATTAAAGGTAACATTATCTGGAGAGCAGGCTGGTTGATGGCTAATATATATTATACTGTATGTCCAGCTATATGTGGACACCCCTTTCGAAAAACCGGGTTTAGCTTTATCAGCTAAACCCGGAGGTTCATAAATTACTTAAATAAAGCATGCCTAAATATTTGAATTGGTCATACCTCTTCTGTTCCAATTAGGAAACTAAGGCCAATTAATCTGTCTTGCTGATTATGGCTGTCACACTGCTATATATGTCTACTACTAATTATAAAGCAATTATAAAGCAATTATATTAGCAATTTTGAAGAAAATAAGAAGCAGGTTCCTGGCGTTTTTCTCGAATTTCCCCTACAGTCCTACATTGCCTATAGGTGTAAGAGTGTGGATGGTAACCATCATCATTTGATATATACAGTGAATATTGATATATAGTAACATAGTATTTACTGTTAATGGTACTCCTAGGCAAATAAAATACCTTAGAATTCATACAGTACTATGCCAGAATACCCATAATGATGCTATGGTGATCTTTTCTGCTTGTACAGGCACAGGTGAGAGTGGAAAGAGCACCTTCATCAAACAGATGAGGATTATTCACGGCACAGGATACACTGATGAAGATAAGAAGGACTTCATTAAACTCGTCCATCAGAACGTTGTGTTTGCCATGCAGTCTATGGTCAGAGCTATGGACATGCTGAAGATTGCTTACACTAACCCAGAGAATGAGGTACCCCACACATAAACACCTGCAAAATTAGCATGTAGATGAGAGAATATAATACAGTAGATGTTAGAAAGTATTTTCAGTGGGACCTTATCACGAGAAATTAAATTTACATTGGTGTTTCCAGGTAAAAGATCTTGATATAAAATGAAAATGTAACTTTCAGAATGCCAAAATTCTTTACCTAAAGAATTTACTTTAAAAAGTAAAATGTGGAAACGTGCGGAACCTTGAACTGCAAATCCTTCTGCAGAATCCCAACATTTAAAACAATTAGCTTTGCATTTTTAAAAAGATTTAAGCCTGAACCTTATTGTAGTAGCACACTTCACAATTAATTGTTTTGTGATCCTGTAAAATAAACAAATAATGTATGACATGACTCCTTTTTAAATACTAAAAATAAAGTAAAAATGTAAATGTTTTAAGTAAATTTAAGTGAATTTATTGAAGTTTATACTTAAAACAAGTAAAAATTGTACATTGAACAAAAACAAATATCTGTTTGCATTCAAACAGATGCATTTATCCAAGGTGGCTTAAAAGATAATAGTATTTTTCTAGGTATATGTTTTTATGTTAATGTGTTTTATGGGTATTGATCCCACGACCCTAGCAGTGCCATGCCTCAAGTTGAGCTCAAGAATGTCATTATTATGGTAATGTTATTATGTTAATCTAATGAAAATTATTTATCAAATTTTGTTAATTTAATTTAGCATTATACTTTTCTTTTTCTATGTTGTTTTTGTCAAAATGTTTTACTGTTTACTGTTTATGTTCTCCTCCACTTTGACTCATGTAAATTGGCTATTTTCTGAACTCCAGTTTTTGATTGCACATTTTCATTGGTCCCCCAAAAAGATGTCTGAACTTTGATTGGTTGTGCTTGTCTCTGCAGGGTCATGGTGCAATGGTGAATGAAATGGAGATTGATAAGATTATGTGTTTGGATGGTAACCAAGTGAGCGCCATCCGTAGTCTATGGAATGATGCAGGAATTCAGGAATGCTACGACCGCCGTCGGGAATATCAGCTAACTGATTCAGCAAAATAGTCAGTCTTTTTTTGAACCAATTAAAAATATTGACTGCAATATTTGAAATATGATTGTGATTTGATCATATAGATGTTATCCATAGTGGTAGTTTATGTGGGTTTTCCCTGATTGTAATGTAATATGTGTTGTCACAGAATAACCTGTTCTGTCTGTTCTGACCATAAGTTCACCACATTATTTGTTTCCATCTTATCTGGGACCTGTCACAGCTATCTGAGTGACCTAGACCGGATTTCCGACGCTGCGTATGTGCCCTCGGAGCAGGACATTCTGAGAGTCAGGGTTCCAACCACAGGAATAATCGAGTATCCCTTTGATCTGGAAAATGTCATCTTCAAGTAAGAATCTTGCTCTCAAATTCACTAGCCCTCTGCTAAGTAACTGCACAACTTCCAACTCTATGTTTAATTTTTAGTAAGCAGTGAATGTACAAAAATGTACAAATCTAGGTTTTAAACTGTATTTAGACATGTTTGGAAATTTTGTATAAGCTCATAAACCTCACAAAAAAAAAACTCAGATGTAAAATAAAACAGCTTATATAATATTTAGTTTGATCTTGTGAGGTTGGCAGTCAACATTGCCAGTTAAGCACCTTCTTTCAGTGACCATTTTAAGTTTGCACCTTACTTGTGAAAAGTGACAGAAAGTGATTCACTATAACAAAACCACATACTGTTAAAGGATGTTGTAGGTGACGTAGCAATAATTCGCAATATGTATCAAACTGTCATGCTCAACTGATTGCATGTGTATCACTGATGTCATCAGGATGGTGGATGTTGGGGGTCAAAGGTCAGAGCGCAGGAAGTGGATTCACTGCTTTGAGAACGTCACCTCCATTATCTTCCTGGTGGCCCTGAGCGAGTACGATCAGGTTCTCGTTGAATGTGACAACGAGGTCAGAGGTCAATTTATAAAGTCTTCAGCTAGATTTTCACTGACCTTATAATCTGTGTGTATGCTTTCAAAAGACCACAGTTATGTCTGTAATGCAAAAGAGTGATAAACTGCAATTATAGTATTTTATTTTGATTGTCTTTTTCATGTTTTTGCTCAAAGAGGAGCTTTGAACTTTGTTACTGTAGGTAGGTATCACAATCACCACCTGGAGTGCCCTTGATGTCCACAAATGGGCACTTCCCAGACCATTGCCATTCTATGAACTACATTTCCCATAACTCTCTATTTGGCCTCATTATCCCTATTTTTATTCAGCTGTTTCATCAACCTGTTAAGCTCACTCTATATTAGCCTTATGCCAATTCAGTCATTCTTTGCGAAGCCTTGTGTTACATTGCAGTTCTGAGCATTATGTTGTTTCCTTCTTGGGTTTATTTTTTAATCTTCTGCCTGACTTCCCAGTTTTCCCAGGTGCTTTGTGATATGGACTGTTGATTTGAATTGTTTACCCTGTGTTTTTGAATGTGGATTACATTCAATAAAGCTGCATTTGGATCTTTGCTCCTTTGTATTAGAGCAGTTCATAACAGTAGGAAGTGGTGTTCAAAGCAACACACAACACCCACATTCATGCCATTGTACCAAATGTCAGCACTTTTGCTGGTGTGATGTTGCTTGACTAAACATTTTCAGAAACCATGCAGGGACTTCAATGAAAAGTTTTAACAAACTAATAGTTTTAAAAATTTTTGGTTATTTGAACCCACATAAATAAAGCAGAATTCAATAGCATTTTGATACAGAAGTTTAAATTAGAGGACATTTTTAGTGTTGAACCAAAATCAGTGATTAGACAAATAGGTCTTCCCGTCTGTTATTCTCTTGCCTTTCAGAATCGTATGGAGGAGAGTAAAGCTTTGTTTAAAACCATCATCACATACCCTTGGTTCCAGCAGTCATCTGTAATCCTCTTTCTTAATAAGACAGACATCTTGCAGGAGAAGATCGCTACCTCTCACCTCGCCACCTACTTTCCAGAGTTCACAGGTCACTTTAGGAATTCACTTGTTAGATAAGGTTTTGGTACAAATTACAGCAAGATAAAAGTTTTTAAAACATTTTAGTGAGCCATGCATTTCAGTCTGCTAAATTAATAACTGTCATATAATTCATATAGCTTAAATCATTTGTCATTTTGCAGGCCCTAAAAATGATTCAAAAGCAGCCCAGGAGTTCATTCTTAAGATGTACATGGAGCAAAATGAAGACAAAGAGAAAACCATCTATTCCCACTTTACCTGCGCCACTGACACAGAGAACATCCGCTTAATCTTTGCTGCTGTGAAAGACACCATCCTTAAACAAAATCTCAAAGAATTCAACCTGGTTTAAAACCTAGAACTAGTCCCTTTCCTGATGGCCATAAGCCCTTAGTTTTAAGGCCTATCATCCAGATCTAATGTTGAGTAGAATTAGCTGTCACATTATCTAATGTTCTAATCTTGACTATGGACTTTAAGGAAGCATCTAGGGGAATTGCCTAATGAAGGTCTGAACTGGGTTCCAGAGAACAAGGCTTAATCTACAAGGACCAATCCTCTTCTTCAATTTAGATTTTCTAATAGACAAATAGGCTACATCTAACACAGATGTGGTTGTTGCTTTGTTCTTTCTGCGAGTAGATGTTGCACAAGATCTTAAGACAGTAAATACACTCATATATTGCTCATGTAATGGATCAAAGTCAAACCTTTTGTATATGTGTGTTTAAAGGCAAAGTAGAGATAAAAGTTTACATGTTAGTATAACTAATGCTACTGGCTTTACCAAAGGTGCCTTATGTGGAATTTATCATATATCTCATTCAGATGATTATTAATTTGTAGAAATTAAAAACATGAATTCAGATGTTACGAATTTCTCACTGTAAAAAAATAAAATGTTTAACCGATAATGAAATTGATGTTTTAGTGTAAAATGCAACAATGTACATTATTTGTCATAGAAAACTGGATAACCACATCACAAGTTAAATATCAGAACCATTTTACATAGACACTTAACTAAATTATACTTCTTTATTTTATTTGTGTTTAGTGGATGAAAGTTGTAGCAAAAACCTAAACCTAAAGTGCCTATTATACTGTAATGTCTTTATCTGCTTTTATAATATTTATTAAATATGACTATACAATTATGTTATTGTGTTAAAATAACCAAACTTCTAAAATACATGAATTTAATGTGGATTAAAATGATAAGACAACTATGTGGTCATATTTATGCCTTTTACTTCCTTATTTCCATAACATGACATGTCAAACACAATATAACATAATAAAAACACTGTAGGTCTGGACTCTGTCAGGAATTTTATTTGTTTGGATTATGAAAAGTAAGTTTTCCATACTAGAATAAGAGAATAAAGGTGAAATTTACTGCCCAGGGAATTCCGTCGTATGCCAGTGCTTCTTAAAATATTAATTTTAATATATATTAAATATATTAAAATATATTTATTGTTTATTTAACATGAACCATTAACAGCTTCATGTTAAACAGCATTACATGACTGTTAACTGCTCGCAGGATTATGGAAAGATGGTAATACCTACAACCTATGGCTAACATTAACCAACAGCCTGTTTGGTCTAGATTACAACTGAACAGAAATTTTTCAATGCAATAACACCCTGATAAAATGTGATACGAAATTACAGGAAATAGGGTCAATTTTGAATACTGCTGTAAAATAAAAGCAGCTTCACTAACAGGCTAAATTATATATGGTTGCATATTTATGTTTTTAATGCTTGACATTTATTTAAAGCAGTGTGGTGTCAATACTGGCTGCATAGAGACTTAAAGAAGACATTACTTACTGTAGTAGTTCTTGATTATTTACTGTAGAACACTAAGTCAAAACCTTACATTCAAATTAATAGACACTGAGGAAAAACATTTCATGCAAAAAGCCACATGTAAAAAATATCCCTGCTTTCTTATACATTACAGATTCTCAATTTTCAAACATTCCTAGGTATTTTCTCTGTGACAACGTGTTCCCGATTTTGACAAATAATATACATACAGTGTATTGGTCTTAAATAATATGCTTATAAAAATTACACCTTAATTTGTGACTTGTTTAGTGTGAATATAAGACATTAAAAGACATCGATCTTCCGTGTGGATAGTCACTGATCTGTGTGTATAGGCACATTGTAAAGGACGTAACATGGAAATAAGTTTTGGTGTTCGAACAAATAAGCAATTCTACAGATTGAGCAGTCCGAAATGAGTAGTTATGGAGAGACAACATAATGTAAACCCAACACGCGTATACACATGCCCAAAGTCTAACAGTCATTTTACCATTGCAGTATTTTGAGTTCTGTAAATGACTGTTGTATTCTGGGTAATATTGTGAAGTGGCACACTGCAGACGCAGCATTAAAGGCACACCAGAGCGCAAGAACAGCTATGTCATTCTGACCATAGAGATGGAGGTTATTTTGGCAGACTTTCCCTGGCGTCTTCAAGCTTGGCAAGAACCCACTGTGAATGACAGAATGACCAAACTGGTGAAAACATTTACAGATAAATGACTCCACAGAGTCATACAACTCCCTGACTTCCTATATTGATGTTCATCAGAAATTCAGTAATTATACCTTTGCTAATTCTGGAGTTTTGAAATTGATGATCTTTCCAAACTCTTTGGCATGAAACACAGATTTAACTCGTTCCTGTAAAAAGCAAAACAAATAATATTCTGAATACAACAAAACAACAACCAAAAAAACCCATTATGAGTAAAACATATTATTCAGTACATTGTAAGTTAGGATTTGATGGAATTAAGTATGTCAGGCTATGATTTTATTAATTTATACAATTTTCCCCACCCAAGAGGCCATGCTTCATAGAAAATCATTCACAAGCCTGATATGTGATATACCTTGGCTTCTATACGTAGTCTTCTGCCCTCCACAATCATGGGCTCTTTGGTAAATTCATCAAAGAGATATTGCCATTCACAGGTCAACTGACCAAACGTCCCCTTTGTCACGAAAAATATTCCCCTGCAAAGTGTAAGCGTACGTGTAACATTCAACTGAGAAGCTGTTAAATAAAATATACTGTTCAATAAAATACACTGTGAAAGTTACATGACTGGTTCATTAAATAGGACCATCACAATCAAACATTTTCTGTTTGTAGTGTGAAATGAGAAATAGTTAGTCTTGCCATGTCTGTCTTGCAATGTCAGAGCTTGCCATTGCATTACTCTCTTTGAGGGTGGTCAAGGCAAGACTATGTGCTCACTAAAATGTTGAGTGTTTTTTTGCAAATTTCTGTGCTGTTGGGCTAGGTGGCTGCTTACTGGCCCAGGCCAAAAAAGCAACATGGTTGACGTCACTAATAGCACAAACAGTGCAGAAAAGGTTGCACACCAATTTTTAATACTCAAATCCCAAACCAAAATATGAGTAATAATGCTTTAGCAAATACCACTATTAATTAATTAATACCACACTACAAATGCCACTTTAAATACCACTCTTTCTGTACAAAATACCATGAAGTCAAATTGTGATTTTTTTCTATAATTAAAAAGGACCAGCACATCTAAAAGAGCTTGTGTCATTCTGTTCAAGCAGAATGTATAAAATTCACCCACCTTTTAGTAATCATCAGGAAGTCAGAGTCATTCACCTTAGCGTGAGCAAAGTACCTGTATTTGGCAAATCGTCCATTTTCAATACTCTAAAAACCAGATGGAGAAACCAGTTAACAAGACAATTCTTTTAAATTACATGGCTTTATCTGATTTAATGAATTTGTGACAATTCAGGGCCTGAAAACTCATACTGATGATGTGGGTATGACAAAATGACTGATGAAGAAAGACTCAATGGAAACACATGATTTCTATGTATTTAAATACATGATTTCTTAGTTCTGTTTGTCTGTGTTTAATCTCCAAGAATCTGCCCAACATTTAAGTTTGCTGGTGCTCTGACTTGTTTGAATGTGTTCTGGATGACGGAATGCAAATTTCTAGAATTTCCATAGTTAAAAAACTCCCTCATCCAATGCAAAATGCAAAAAAAGGTTTAGTCATGATGCTTTCTAAAAGACGCAAAGCAACACTAGACACCCCTGCTCCTCTGCTGAGTGTAGTTTGTGTTTGAATAAAAGGGATGTAATGAAAGTGAAGTGCATTGTGGGATTGTTGGGTGTGGAATGGGTTTATAAGGAAAGAAAACACTTTGAAACTTTGAGACTTTATTCAGGAAATGACAAATGATGGGGATGGATTAACAAATCAAAAGGACTAAAACAAATATAAGACTCCTAATCATAAAACAGCAATTTTTACATGTGGAGTTTATTTACTGGACTACCAACACTACTTTACTTCTAGAAACTATTCTTATTTTAGACAGAAAATGTCACAATCAGACTGAATACTTATTGAAACCCCTTTACTTATTGAGATCTGCACTTAATAATACACAAATGTCACATCATTATCCTCATCACTGTCAATGCTATTCCACTGAGAGAGGGTCTTTCTGTTCTGTGAACATGACAAGAGAAGGGAAAGCTGAAGTCAGTGTCAACACAGCCCTTTATTAACTACACATACTCACCTCCATTTTAAGTTAAACTTTAAGGTTTTATTTGTAACTAGTTAACTTGGCATGAACTAACAACTAACAACACTTCAACAGCATTTATTAATATTAATGTCAATTTCAACATTTTCATGAATTTTACTATTGCATTTTTAAAATCAAAAGTTAATGAACTGGCATGAGCGATCGGTAAACAATTGTATTTGCATTAAGTAACAACAAAAATGAATGAATGCTATAATAAAGTCGTTAATTGCTAGTTCATGTTAGTTTAAGCATTAACTAATGTTAACAAATAGGACCTTATTGTAAAATGTTACCTCATGTTATCTGATATCATTTATTTACTCATGTCAATCCAAAATACAAGTAGTAATATTGAAGAATGTTCATGCTACTCTTTTTGATACAATGAATGTGAATGTGACCAGGCCTGTCAAACTCCAGCAGTGACAAACAAACCAACCATTAAAGAGGTCCATTACACCTCACCTCATGCACTACATTCCAACTGTATCTCCCAAATGACAGCTTCACAGCCTCTGGTCACCATTTACTTACACTGTGTGGAAAACTGCAGCCAAACATTGTTAACTGGAAACCTAAGTTAACTAAATCTCCTTTTGAGGTCTACAGATGAAATTCAATTATAATGGTTTGGAACAGCGTGAGTAAATTATGAATTCTCATATGGGTGAACTATTCATTTTTTATAGACATAAATACAGGAAGTTCTTCTGGCTACACTGTAAAAGCCTAAATCTATTAAGGTAATACTAGTAACACTGGATCTTCAACTACTGTACTCACAAACTACATCAGCACAAATGTTCACTAGGGTCAATGACTGATGGTAATTATTATGCAAAATAGTCCTGGTCCTTGATGCTGATTGGAACAGCCATGACTTATTTACAATAAAGCAGAGCAATGACCTTCTGACTAAGATACTATCGGTATCACTGCACAGCACCCATCATTATTTATGATGAATTGAAAATTTACTGCCATTCATAATGTAGTTTATAGTCTTGAAGTTTTATACCTACAACCTATCTAATAATGTGCATATGTGTTTTCACTAATCGGGGTCCTTTAGAAAACCATCTGAAACCATTAGGCCACAGTGTCTATTAAAAAAAGCAAGATTAAAGCATGGCTGTTCCCCAGAACAGTTGTACCAGTCAACAAGCTACAGCAGACTGTCACCAGACCATGGTGGTCTGGTGAAGTGCAGGTTCATGTTGGTCTAAAAAGATCTTGGCACAATACAAGAATGTATTGTTTTCCAGAAATCTTATATACAAATGTGTATATATTACATATATTTTACATTAAATAAATAGGACAATAACTGTTGCCTAATACATTAGCTATTGTTAACATTTTGCCTATAAAACACATTTTTAATGCAATGCTTTCATCTTGAACGCCTCACAGGGTGAGCTGGTTGTCAATTCAAATACCTGTAGCATTTGGCTGCCTATTCCTTCTCTCTCCTTATATGGCCGAATGACTCCGTCTTCATGAATAAAACGAGGTGGGCGTAAACTCTCCACGTGCTGAGACGTTTCTGCAGCTCTGCATTCAAATGAGGAGAGAAAATGGGCACCAAAGCATGGAATTACCAAGCCTCTAAACAAACAACTTAAACAAAACAAATGCATGGCTACACAAACACATTCACGCACCTCTTGATGCCTTGAAAGGTACTGCTGGCCATGTCAATAATGCCACCTGTCGGTCTGGTCAGAGCTCCAACCAGGCCTTTACCCATACCCTTAAAGAAACCTGCAGCTCCTTCCTTCTGAGCTCCTGTGGCAGGACACATTCACACAATCTATTAAAGTCTGAGGGGGCATTTACACAACACAGTTTTCAAATAAAAATGAAAAATGCCTTATGCATTTTGTCTGTTTATTTACATGACAACAGTGTTTTAGGGGCCTGAAAACCCTTTTACAAAAAGTTTTTGTAAAAGATACTGTTATTGTCTCAGTATAAACTACAAAAAAAACACATTTTTTTCAAAAGTGGCAGTAATGTTATGTGATTGCGTGTTACATGTTACATGTTGACATCACCAACTACTGGCCTAGCATGCATAATACAGTGTTTTTAGTAGGTTTCGCTGATCATTGTGAATGGGGATCATTCTCCACTGTTGTCATATGTACACAAAACTTTTCAAAAGCCCAAAAAAAAACCTTTCTTTTTTTGGTACATTGTTGTCGTGTAATGGTACCCTATGATGTAAGGTTAACATTGAAATTCCCAGAAACATATGCAAACCTATTGGAGGTGCAAGTTAGAAGACTATTAGAAGACTAAGACAATTTAGTTAATGCAAAATATAACTGCACCTTCGTTTCAATTTATTGAAACCAACATTTTGACAACAAGCTATTGTCATACCTTGACACAGAATTGTTGCTTTCAATAAACTGAAGTGCAGTTATATTTTGCATTTGCCAACATTGAAATTCCCTCATGCAAAAAAACACTTGTGGCTTTACCTTTAATGGGTTTAGTCACAATTCCAGTGATGCCACTTACAAACCCCTGTGTGATATGGAGAATATATTATATTTAAAGATGTATACCACATACAAAATAAACAAAAATTCATGTACAGAGTTGACGATGGTTCACTCACAGATACCAGGCCTTTCCCTCCCCGTGTCAGCCCCTCTCTAAGACCACTGGGCTGCTTGTTCATAGCTTCTCTTCTCTTCTGCTGATATTCCTCATCCATCGTCATGGCAGCCACACCTTTAGCCATCGCCCCCGTGATCCGAGACGCAGCTCCCGCGAGACCACCTGAGGAGCACAACACAAGAAAGGAAGGAAGGATGGATGGATGGATGCTCAGGATCTGATTTGTCTGCAGTCTCTGAAATGGGCAGAACATATTTTAGGTACTTCCTTAAAAGGATAGTTCACCCCAAAATGCACTCTCATGAACATGCATAAAGAACATGCAAAAGGTCAAGATTTTCATAAAATAGTAAAATATTTTAGTTTGCTTTTCACCAAACCCATTCATAGACCTTGGTACACTTGAAATTATTTCATAAACTTTTTGTGTACCTTTGAAGCTTGAGAAGAGTGCCACTGCAATTGTAAGGACAAATACTAGAACAATATTTTTTGGAAAATCTCAGTTTTGAACACCAAAGCAGGAAATAAGGAGGTTTTTTTTAAACAGAAAAAAAAAAGCACTCTTACCTACAGCCCCTCCAACCAAAGCTTTCACTCCGAGGGCCATTCCTTCCACAAACTCCTCTGGCCCCTGTATGGCCCCCTGAGGAACACACACAAACACACAGATGATTACACACAGTCAACTTACACTGACACATAGCAAACAAAGTCAGCTCTGTGCAAAAAGTCCCTTTTTAGATTAGGATAAAAATGCTATGTTATGTAAAAATATTATTGTCTGGCGTTTGGTTTTACCTGATATGGCTCATAAAAGAAGGCCTCCACCCCTTCAGACAGACCGCGGATCAGCCCGAACGGGTTGCCAAGCACATCTAAGCCCAAAACCAGAACGTACATCTGCTTGATAGCCTAAAACAAACAACACAAGCACAGACACACTTAAAAAAAGGCTAAATAAAATAGCTAATGGTGTTCCTGTAGCTCAGCTGGTAGAGAGTTGCATTAGCAGAACAAAGATCACTGGTCCGATTCCCATATTTGTATACCTTAAATGCACTGTCACTTTGGATAAAAGTGAAAATGTACAATTCTTGTGTGAGGGTCAAAGGTGAAAGGTCACCTGTTTAGAGTAGTGACGAATCACCTCCCACTGCAGCTGCTGGGTGGTGCGGAACTGGTATGTCAGCTCAAAGAAGGCCAGCCTAGAGATACAAATACATTACTCCATATCTCACAATTTGTACTCTAGATTTTAAAATGTACTTCATATAAACCAACCCTTGAAAATGTCCAGTAGTACACAGTAGAACTGTCACGTTTATCAAATTGTGGTAAAGTACCCAAATTCTTTGTCACAGTCTGTGCGAAAACACGTAGGGGAATTATATTATTATATTATAGCAACTTTTGCTTAAAACCTCAACGCATATTTTTCTTTTGATTACATTATGTTCCTTTCCACTAGAGGGCAGTGTGAGAGCAGAAACAGAGGAAATTGTTTGCTTGCCCTTCAACATCTAACCACGTGTGAAATCCAGAAATGCCAGAGGTGTGATTTGAGGGTTTGTCTCAGACTGGAATGAGGAACTTGAGGCTAATATGGCCACAGCTGGAGACTTGTTGATGAGACAATGTGTGACTACAAAAAACACTCTCCGCCCTCTGAAGAAGAAATACAGTCGAGTTTACTTAATTTCGAGTTTACAAGATTTACTTGATCATTTAACATTCAGTTTTATATGTTATTAAGCGTATCAGAGCTTCAAATCTAAAATGGACCGATAATCACAACAGCATCAAGTAATGTCTTTCTAATAGATGTATAGTGAGAATCTCTTGTGCTAAAATTGCACTATGCAGGATTTTCAGTTACTTTGTAAACACAGTTCCTCACCTGCATACTGTTTACTGGCTGGGGCTACGCACCCACTGGCCAAAGGTTATTGCCAAAAAACGTCCCAAGCACCCCAAAACAATAAAACAAGACAAAAAAAAACTAAGAAAACAATTGAGTGTTAGTACTTGAAGAGGACGTCCTGAGCGTCTGTGAGCGTAGCTCCAATACTCTTCAGCAGCAGGTTAAGAGACTGAACAGGAATGACCTCGGTCTCTCTCTCTTTCTTGTTCCCGTCTTCACCCCCAGTGCTCAGAGAGAAACTCAAATGAAGCTGCCACACAAAACACACACACAATGCCACATAAACAAAGCATCAAATATTAGCCATCAGAAAATACTTGACATTTCATTTTGAAGAAATGAAAATACACCATGGGTGGAGCTACCCCACATGGTGTAATGAAAACAAATTTGACTATTTTTGCTTTTGTGGTGTCAGTGTCAGAGGGTTTTGGTAACTGACCTTTATGGGAGAGATGTGGAAGTACTCATACAGGCTCATGGGGGACGTGTCTGTCGCTGAAACATGATTCAACTCCGTCTTCAGATACTCAATGTCCTTCTCAAACAACTCAACCTATACAACAGATATTTAACAAAACTGATATGCTGTACTGTGGTCCCAAAAGGTATCTGGCCTCTTTGGGACAATTAAGCCAAATAAAAATGTCAGAATGTCATAAAAGTATATTACATACAAATTACCAAGTGGCTTCTGCAAATTAGTGATGTAATACTACAGTCCCTAGAATTAATGTAACTTTCTTAGCTATGTTTGCATGTCTTTTAACAAAGGTTAAAAGACCTTTTAGTCACTCTGATGTTTAGTGGATGTACTGTATGAAGTCAATTCCCCTCAAGTCCTAGAAAATATCAGGTTTTCACATGCTCCATGCTAATGTTTGACTTAAAAGCATCAAAAATCATCCTCATTGATGCAAACTGCATGTTTCTTCATTTCTTAATACAACATTAATTTTTGTAAAATATTTGTTAAGTGTATTTGTGTCAAGTGTGTTTGTTGGTTTGATATTTTGAGGCCACTGTATGGGTTCTACATTTAACATCAACAACTAAACCAATCAGTGAGGACTGTGAGAAGTGGGTTGAGTAGCGATGAATATCTGCACATGTTTAAATCAGCTATTTATGATGTTTGGTTAATATGCTGCCTAGAAGAAAGTAGACAGCAAGGCAGCTCAGAAGGGTTGTGTTGTTCGAGTGTCACCTCTTGTTCAGATGTAACAGCACTGGCATGCTCGGCAGTGAAGAGATCTAGTATGGCATACAGGAACCCAAGATCCATTCGCAGATCCATCTCCTGAATCAACACCTTAAAATACCTGCAAGACCAAATAAATCATTTGTCATAATGGAATTTAAGCCATGCTGTACACAATGTAGCTTTAAACACTGAGCAAATAAATGAGTGAGAGTAAAGCTGCACCCTTATTACACGACAGTGTTACTAAAACAATAAAACAAATTGCAGTACTGCCCAAAATCAACAATTTTCCATGTTGTCATAGCAGAACACATGCAGCGCTAAAGAAGGCAAATTTCAAGATCCTTGGCCAAGAGGCATCCCTCGCACACAGTGATAAACAGTTTACTGTGCTGAACTTGGTCCACCCATCGTTCACACTACAAGATTATGTTGCAATATCAAACATGTCTGAAAATGTCCGAGCACTTCTGAGAGGTTAAAACCTCTGATCGCATGAGCTTGTATTTAATGGGCTCGCAGTCCCGGTTTTGCAAAATCTGACAAATTTGTGTAGTATGGGCATGACATAGAAGACAGTGAGAGGAAAGAAATGGAGAAAAGACTGTAAAAGTCGCACTTGATGCGCAGAATGTCAGAGTGTCCTGCTGCTCTGGTGATGATGCTGACATCAGCGAGCGGTTTAGGCTCTTTAATCAAAAAGAAACAAAAGTTTATGGAACAATCAGAGACCCTTTAAAACATAATAGGTTAAAAAATATGTTAAGATTTTCTACTTGAAAAGTAGAAAACATGAAAAGACTGGTAACCACTGCGACTGACCTGAGTCCATGCTGACAGACTTGGGTGGTTTTATGGGGTAGAACACAAACGGGAAGATGGCTCCAGGCAACTGATTCTGGATCTGTAAAGTAATCAGAAAAGCACTTTATGGTCTTTTTTCACATCACTTAAATGCTCAAAACTTTAGACCAACTAACTAGATTGTTTTGGCTAAATTAGGCTGCATTTTTCAGATGAGATATTTGCTATGCTGACTGACTGCTGTAATGAGAGTGTGACTGGCTTCTAAAAGTAGCTCAGTTTGATGGTTTGACTCATGTTGTTATAATCAGCTCATGATGTGTGAACAAACCTGAATCCTGTTGATCTGCACTCTGTAGGTTTTCTGACGGGCAGAGACGCTGTACTCCACCTTCAGTGCAGGCAGGAAGTTCCTCCTAAGAGGAGCATCAAAGGGCTGCAGTATTCTCATGTCCACCCCATTAGCAGCAATTAACACCTGACCCACACACATTCAGAAAGAGATGAAGATGTCAATAACATCACCAAATACAATTGCAGAAATGGTAACTGTTTTTAAACAGGTTTCCTGAACAGACATAGACTGCTTTCAAACAGGCTATGTGTGGAACTGGTCAGAACATGGCTGCCCTTTTAAAGGGTATATATCATGAAAAATAGGATTTCTTGCTCTGTTGAAATTAAATAGTATCATGAAGACAGTATCATGCAAGAAAACGCTACTGATGTCACAACCATAAGCAAACTAGCAAAGGATCACCCACATTTACACTTACAGTAACCATCTCTTTAGTAATTTAGTCTAAAAGTTTTCAGTATTCAGCAACAAGACTCAACCCGATAAACAACAGTGAACTACACTCTTAAAAAGTAAGGTTCTTAAAAGTGTTTTCACAGCGATGCTACAGAAGAGCCATTTGTGGTTCCTCACAAAACCAGATATTTACAATCTAAAGAACCTCTTTCCACTACACAAAACCTTTGTGAAACAGAAAGGTTTTACGGATGTTAACAGTTCTTTATGAAATTATACAGCAAAAATGGTTCTTTGTGCCACCTTTTTAAACAATGTATGCCTTTAAAATTGACTATGAAAGTGCAGAACGTGGTCTCTTTTATTGCATAGTTTACTCAAAAATGAAGTCTCCATCATTTACTCACCCTCACGTCATTCCAAACCTGTATGACTTTTTTGTTTTTGGGGAACACCACTGAGACATTTCTCAAAAAATATCTTCTTTTTCCACAGAAGAAAAAATATAAAATCACAATATTTGGAATGACATAAGAGTAAATGATGGAAACATTTATTGGTGAACTATCTGACCTGGTAGTCATTCTCTAGGTCAATGACAGCGCTGTCCACTGGGCCGGTCTCCATGTACTCTCGGTAGCGTTCCTCCAACATTGCAGCCTCTTTAACGCTCAAAACCTTCCATCGGCTGCGTTTCTTAAGTTTAGTCTCCCACACCACATCAGAACTGAACACATAATAACTTCAATCTGAACATTCTGTAGTGCAATATAAAGTATCTTTTGCTCTTGACTAAACATAACCGACACCACCAAAGGCACAGATAAACATTAACATTCTATGACATTAGCCTGTGTGAACCCCACCTGGTGATGCCAATGAAGGCCACTTCCTGGCTGTTGGTATTGTTGACCAAAGAAACACCAATGTTCTGTAGCAACACACTGATTTCCTGTTGAGCCACCTCCATTTTCTCACTGTCGCAAATGAGCTTGTAAACACGGCGATCTGTGGTGAAAAGTGCCACACGCTGGAGGCCTTCGTAAAACAACATGACAAACAGTTTTCCCTCTTTGTTCACGTCCAACAACTGGTCCTGCAGAAGAAATGAAACAGAGACCAAGATGAGCACTCAGATTCACCTCTTTAATCTTTCATTTTTAATGAAAGATTATCTTTTATTAGTTTTACTTCAGCCTTTATGCCATTTTTATAATGACATAGCAGAAAGGTCAGACAATAATTAGAGGAAAAGAGGAAAGAAATCTGAAAATGTTGCAAGCCAGATTGGATCTCACATCACCCACATAAACACCATGACTCACTGCTAGCTTCTAGGCCACGGTTCCAACTAAGAATGCAAATAATTTCATTACATTATTTTAATGATTTATTATAAATTCTGAGTAAAAAAATCATTATTTAATTATTTATAATTGAGGCTGCAATCCATAGCGCTTGCCTCTCTATCACCATCTCTGTTTGAAACATAAAATTGCAGGTTACTTTCCGTACTTTTCTTTTTTTTCAAAATCAAATTAAGACAAAATGACATGACTTGTGAAATCTGACCTGAAAGCTCAAATTATCAATCATGATTATCAGCTTACCATTGCAAACAGGGTTAAGGTAAGGAGACAGTTTTGAACATGGATCTGGTATGTACTTGCTGATTTCTATTCATTTTTTACAGATTGCAGTTATAACAGCAAATATCAATACTTGATCAAATGAAAATTCAAATTAGATGTTGTCTATAAATGTAATTTGTATTAAATTCACCCAACCAAATATTTATATCTTTTTAGAAGAAAGTTGTACAAGTTTGGAATGACATTACAGTAAGTAATGACAGAATTTTCCTGTATGGAGGAACTATTCTACTAACCTTCAAAAATGTAAACTAAAAAGACATAAAAACAGCCCAAAGTAGATTTAATTGAGCTGTACTGTATCTCACCTCTTCACTCTTGAGTTCTCCTTTAAATGTGCCCCATTTCCAGCTCAAGATCCGAGAGCCGGTGGGCTCAGCCCAGGTGTAATACACTGCTTGACCTGGACCTAGCTCATCGATTTCTGCCTGAGAGCTGCAAGGAGACCATAAGTAAATACTTTTACATAATTAAACAGTTTCCCATAAACACATCAAGCATGCTACTATGATATATGCTTAATTGTACAATACATAAAATCTACTGTTCAACAAATCCAATTTTAGTTGCATATGGTATTTCCTGATTATTTTATGGAATAAAGTTTGTTTGGAGTAAGACAATTTACAAGTTCCGCTTGAAATCAACAGCAGCCACAGGAGACAGGCACTCAAAAGTGAACACTGCAGCATACAGAAACCAGAGAAACTACAGTCCTGAAGTTCCGACAAGTTCATACTCAAGAATAAATCACATACAGGCAGTTTAACAGTTGAGAATACCACAGGACACACAACACTTCCCACAACAGAAGCCATACAAACAAGACCAAAATATCCAATGGAAGAAAAAACATTGACGTTTTGCACATGCTGTTCTCCACACAAGACGGAGCTCCACTGAGGCACAGGAGTGTAGCATTCTCATTGGTTAGAGATTGAAAAAGAAGGTAGATATAAGTAAAGCAACCAAAAGCAAGTTGGTAAATTTTCAGCCAAGGGCAACCTACAATGTACAAAACAGTACAAACTCATTAGAAAGAAGAAAGAATAACTGACAACTTCAGATACCAACTTCCATATTAAAATTGCATTTATGTTTTTCCTAAAGAATTTGGTAGTTTCGATTCTGGACAGATGGAATGCAGTACAACAAAGAATGGATCAGCTTCCTTCACCAGACAATTCCTGGATGAGTTCAGGAAAGAAAGAAAAATCTTCATGCACCTCATTCAACACTGTGAGAGTGTTTGTGCGTGTTTGTCTACCAGAGGGACTCAGTCTCGTCCCCCATTGATAAAGAGATATCCAGTATCTCATCGGGAACCCAAGCAGAACCTTTCTGCTTTTTGCAACTAAAAGAAATAAAAGGACAAGTGACACAAATGCAACAAAATAAAACATACAGGAACACATGTAACCAACATAAACACGCAACCATGACTGAAAAACAAACACTGCTAAAGACTACAAATAAAGAGTTAAAAACACAGACAGATTCAAGTTCAAGTCTGACTAAAAGTTTGTGTTTCACGGTATTAACAATAGATTCAAAACGCTAGCGTATTAAAACAGACAGAGAGTTATCTTAGGATGAATGAACACAATAAAACATGAACAATTAAAAAAGAAAACACAAACCCATACAGCATAAAGGAATCATAACAAAAAAATCAAGTCAAAATTATTACTTCCAAACTCAAAAACAAAAAATGTACTTGAGCCAAATGATTTGACTCGCTAGAGTTCACTAGAAGATCATTTGGTGAGCATGTCCTTTATCCAAGATCACTCACTGGAATATCTGAAATACTGACCTACAACGGCAAACTTTACCCAAACTTTAGCAATTTTTCCTAATCAGGCTGCATTGTGGGACTGAATTATCACTGAAGAATACAGCTTTAAAACTGGTCCAAACACTTCTTAAAAAGATATTAGAATTTTACTGCCCACTGTTTGGCATTTGCATAAGAAGTGATAAAGTTCCTTAGATGGGCTGCTTTCTGCATTTTGGAACTAAGGATTAGGCAGACAGAACCACACCAGGAAGTTATTATTCTCACCTTTGATGGAACTGTAGTGTCTGGTCTTTTGTGTGGTTGATGAGAAGGAACGGAGCAGCACCATCATGGTAATCAGAAAACCGGATCACGGCCGAATGTTCTGTCAGATTCACATCAACGATAATGCCACCCAGCTGCAATCAAGAGGAACAAGGAGGATAAATTAAAGAACAGTGTGCCTATGTGTTTCTCAGTCGGTGCACGATAGGTAATAACATACAGTTTTGTCCAGGTGCAGCAAGAGACAGTTCTCCGGTTGGTGGAAGTCAAAGGCCCGTGGAGATGATTGACAGCCTTCAACTTTGACTCGAAGTTTCTTTGAGTCTCTTTCTGGCCAAAATGGAACAGCAGCCTAAAAATGACACAGATAATTTACAAGTTACAGACAATAGCGCAGGTCCACATTTCTGAGATTTGACAAATTAGATCCTTGTCTGTTCGTAACACCATCCAATCACATGACTTCACAAAATCTAATGTAGAACAATGTTTTTTTTCTCTATTCTATCTATTCTTTAAATTCTACTTTTGTGTTCCAAGGTAAAAACAACAGGAAACAAGTTTTGGAATAACATAAAGGTGTGTAAATAATCCCAGAATTTTTAGGTTTGAATGAACTATTCCTTTAGTATTTCCTTAGGTGCAGCTAGTTTGTTATGTTCATGGACCTGTCCAGGTCGGGCCTCTGTCCAGTGTTCCTGACCCTCCTCACAGACTTTGATCATGTGCTTGGTTCTGTTCACCAGCATGTAGAAGGGCAGGAATGTCACCAACCGTGTCAAACTGAAGCTGGATGCATCTATCTTCACCCCAACCTGCCATCAAAAAACATAATCACACTTACATACTCAATAACACAAAATGTCATTTGAATTTATTACTGTAATTTGACATCACTGGGATGAAAACAAATAATTAATAATAAAAAATAGACATGAGTTTTTGTAATATTTTGGAATAATGGCCATTTCTCATTATCCTTTATTTACAGCTGTAAGGTTAGAAATGCTTATTAAAAAGTAAATAGGGTCAAATAAGATTTCATGTTGTTGTTTTGTATTAGGTTTGCATTGTATTTAAATGATGTGCCAATATGAAATTTCAGGGCCGACACCTACAACCGATAATTCTGATTAAATTTATCAGTTGTCAAAATGACTACACCTGATGACTGATGATTGAACTCTCACCAAGTAATCCTTCTGTCTTCCTTTGCATTTGACATCACCGTAACTGCCAACAGTGTCAATGGAGAAATCGTCTGATAATTCACTTTCTGAAATCATTAAGCGAATCTATAATAAAGAGCAGTAAGAGACAGATAAATGGAATTAAGTGTTAAAAACCTAATGAATCTAACACATGAACATTCACTTGATGCTTGACAACATTCAAACCTTGTTGTTCTGCAGGAAGTTGCGAGGCTTGAAGGAGAAGAGGAGGGGCATGTCATAATCCTTTGGGTGTTTGCGATGAATATCATCTGCCTTATACTGCAGCAGTCTGCCCGTCTTATTCACCATCCAATATGGCGAGTGGATGGCTACGACCAACTGACCCTCCTCCTTCTTAACATGGACAGCAATGTCCAGCTCTGCCCTTCCCTCCATGTCCTCATCTAATTGCAGTGAGCAGAATTTGATGAAGCTGATCTCTTCATGGTCACTGCAGAGACTGTACTGGGCTTCCCAGTCCTGCTGTAGATATCCTAGGAGCTTCAACTCCAGAATGGAAAAATTCATGACAGCTGTGTGGATTTCAGATGAGTGTCCCTCTTTTAGCACAGCAGGGGGAGAATCTTCATTACCCTACAAATTAGAGAAACATAATTTTAACAATGTTTTACTGGAAAAAAACTTTTACAGTAGTTTTAATTTTTAACATTCTGTGAGTAAAAATAAAATCTAAGTAAAAAAAATTCCTAAGAGCAGAATTTCCTATTATAATGTCTGGATTTTTGTTGACATTTAATGTTGTTCAGATTAAACTTAAATATAATTTACTGTCCCATTGATTGTAAACATTGAATAAATTATTATATAAGTGCATGCATTAAACAATTATACCACAAAATTGTTTAGCTCATATAAAGCTTGTTAGAGTTTGCCATTTTGCCTGTTCTACATTCACACTCAGTTGATGGTAAGGTGGCTGTGGTTGTCAAAATATTACAATGTTTGCGAAATGATTATACACAAATTCATACTTAAGCTATTTCGATAGGTGGAAAGACCCTATATGTGACTGCGTATAGCTACTTTAGGACCTCTAACTGTACTGGAAGACTTTTAACTCTACCTTTAATTTGAAGGTGATGGGGTATGGCAGAAGATTCCGGAGGAGAACGGTGGGCCACAGGTGCAGAACAAAGGGCTTATCAAACTCCTCTTCAGTGCTGTGTGACATCACAGTGTCTGGAAGAGGAACCATGTTGATCATCATCTGCGTGCTGTTTCCATGATGATGGCAAGTTTTCTGCAAACACTCTCCAGGTTTCTGAATCACCTCATTATAAGTAAAGCCCTCGGATCGGTCGTACTGTTCCTCACCCTCGGGAACAGGCTGCAGGCTTAGCTCAGCTCTGATTGACAAAGAAGGCATCAGGACAATTGGAATATAGTGCAAAACTCTTATTTTTTAAACATTTTTTTTTAAACATAAGCCATAACACATCAGACTGATTAATGTATATACTAATTTTTAAACCATGATGTAATACGGGCTTTATAAAAATGTAAAACTGAGTGACAAATTATAAGTTTGTTGTTTAAACCCACTGTAATTGTCTTTGTTTATAAATGTATAGGTATATATTTTTCCTTCCCATGTGGCTAAATTTTACACTAGCCCACAAAACATGCAGTATGTAAATAGAGCTAATGGTTGTATTACAACTGACCTGTAGAAGCCCAGTGGCACACAAAACTCCTCTGTAGGCAGAGAAATGCCCAGACATAAAGAACCCTCATACACCCGGAACGGCACTGAGAAGTGATTGATAATCTATAAAATCAATCAACAAAAGACTGACATTATGACCAATCAATCAATGACAAAACTTCAAGCACTAACAATTATATAGGCCTAAGTGAAGGATTTGAGTCTGAAAGGAATCGTTTACATTTTTTAACATATGTTCTTTTGTGTTCCACAGAAGAAAGAAGTCATATTGGTGTGGAATGACAAACCAATGAGGGTGAGTAAATGACAGAAAATGTTTCATGTTGTGGGGTAAACTTAATTCTGTGTCATTACATATTTGTGCTATATAGTACAGGTAAAAATTGTGTTTTACAATAAGAGTGTGTGTTTGAAATACACACCTGGAAAGGAGAGCGGATCTTGACATATTTGCTGCCCTCAACAGTGTAAATTTGACAGACAAAGAAGCGTGTGACACTCGAGTCATAGTGCACAACACTGTACATGCCCCGCCCTGTTTTAATTAGCGGGATGACACTCGCAGCAGTGTGGCCAACAGGAGCTGGGGAAGAAACAATTTTAAATCATAATTTTTGAACCCCTTTTAATCAATTTTGTCTGTTGCAACTATAACATTAAAACTAGATTTTAAAAGTCTCTAATATAACTGTAAATTGTGCTTGTCAGTTTAAAATTCACTGCCACAACACTACAGAGTTTTGCAGGTGGTTGTCAGGGTGTTGCTATTTGGTTGGTAGGGTGCCCTGGGTAGTTGCTTATTAATTCTAATTCCCTTTATTTAAGACTGGGATTTGTTGAGCTATTTTGGTTGTCAATGGCAATACTATTTTCATGGCATTGAGAAAAAGGAATACATGAGTGATTGATTACTTGTCAATGTTATTACAGACGTATACACTAACTGTATATATATATATATATATATATATACATATATATATATTAGCAGTCTTACTGGGCTGTATGTAGTTTTTGGCACTGAGGCTGGTCATGGCAGAGAACTGGTCACTAGACTCTGCTGTGAGGGTATAGTCCATATTTAGACTCTCTCCATCTTGAAGCTCTACCACACGCTTATTCGACTCTTTACCGATAGGTCTAAACACCTCACTGTGTAGCACAGACACTGCCAAACCCAAGCGATTTTTCACCACAAATGGAGCCTGGTCTGTCTGAAAGCACTCGGCTGTCTGCTTAGCTGCCTCTGCAAATGCCTGCAAATTTATATATATGTCGTCATTTCCATGCCACTTGTCAAGCACCTGCAATAATCAAGACTGATCAGTAATTAAGACAATGTTGCTATGATCTCATACCGTTCCCAGGTTGCTCAGCATATGTAGGCCACACTTGGAGAGCGTGATGTTGAGCTGGTCTTTGCTGACAAAGCTGATGACTGTTTTGTAAACAGGCACACCACCATCCACCTCATCAGATACACCAGAATGCACTACTGGTTTCATCTTCATCTGTATTAAAGAACAACAGAACAGTATGGCTAAGTCCGAAAGCTGAGAAATGCTGCCTTTGAAGGATGCATTCCAAGTTAGGAGGGCATCAGGGGATGTCCAGATCCAATGTTTGTTTCACTTCCTGTCTTCTGAGATACCTTAATCTGACTGATTTTACAAGGCACACAGATTTACATCCTCTGCTACCTCTGATATCCCACAATCCTATGTGCACAAGTCCATGGGGGAAGGGCTGTGGTCAAGCTGAGCAGGGTCAAACTCTAAAAATTAAAATGGTGTCCAAGTGATCAAAGGACAGCTTCTTTGCAAATATACGTTTTATTGTCACTTTCTATGACTTTTGATTGCATTTCTATGGAAAATATTAATTAGATAAATATTCACTTTTGCCAAAATGCTCCTACTTTTCCATTTCTATTATTTTACTGAAATCTCAGCTTCCTAAGCTTTTGGACAAAGCCTAAAACAACACAAACATTTGAAAGCATTTGTCATCAAGTCTTGATGACATGAAATGAAGCACAACCTTAAGCGTCAGTGTCCAGGGCCTGAAGCCATCTTTGGCCTCATCGTCCAGCGGCTCCAACAGTGGCTCCCATAAACCCGTCATCTCATTATAATAATTCACCTACAGGAAACAAATGACATCTGTAAGAAATACAAGTTTGTGTCCTAATGGCTTATTAATGTCTCGCTTCAAATCATGTGGTCATGTGTTCACACTATATTTACAACACAGTTATTGTATACATGTTTAACTAAGGGCTTTTATTAATTGTCAAAATACACTTTCATTGTTACCAGAAAAAAACACTTTTTAAAGTGTTTGAATGACATGAGGAGGGTGAGTAAATACTAACTAAATTTTATTTTTGGTGAACTAACTGAAAAGGGGGATTATGAAGCCATGTTAGCACTGCATGTGTGGCTCTCTAGGATTGTTCTCTAGAATGTAGACAAAATCTACTTTTAGCAGACAAACATTTAAAATGTACCGTATTAATCTTCCAAAACAGACAAAAGTAGTATTAAATCAAGGTGCACTATGCAAATTTTTGCCAAATCAAATGTTCTCTAGAATGTCCCTCCCCTTGCAACCAAACAGCAAGTAAGTGGTCAATCATAGTTCATTGTTATGATGCAACTAAAAGCTACTGGTTATTTTTAAAACAAAAATCAGACCTCTAGGTCCAGGTGACAGTGGAGATTAATAAGAGTACTCCAGTTCTTCACATCTCCCTGGAATGAGGATTTGGCCAGGAGCATGGGCACAGTGCGATGACCCACCCCAGCCTCTACTGTCAGACAGATGGAGTGGATGTTCACTTTGAGAGATTCTCCCTTTGGAATAAGAGGAGTGATTGAGCGGGTGTCTTCCTCTCCTTCCTCCTCCAGAAACCAGAGCTTCAGGTCTCGCAGGTTGCGACGTTCCCACAGATCGTGTGGCACGGGGCTCTCCAGCTCCTCTGGGGTTTCAGCCGCAGGGCTTAGCGCTGACTGAATGGTGATGACAGTGTTTATGATGATGGGAGACACCTTTGGGATGAGGAAGAGAGAGGTTATGGCTGTCAACATTTGACAACATTTGGTCATTTTCAACACTTCTGCAGTATTTTTGACCTGAAATCCAATTATAAATGTTGTGAACAGGTTTGCTACTGTAGCTTTAGCTCAACTCACCTTGAGTGTGAGGGCACTGATGGATAGCTCGATGGTCTGAGGCTGGGTAAGTGACTGGCTGCTCTGGAAGAACACCTGACAGGGCTGAAGCACTGTTGTCACATTGTTCTCACGCTTTTCCCTCAAAAATGGACATGCCACCACCTTCAGATCTGAAATTGCTGCTGTCATTGACTGACCACTGGGCTCGTTCTTCATCACCAGCTCACACTGCGTCGTCATGACAAGAGCTGGAGCTTCGGCACGTGTGAGATCCGCCACAAAAATTATTTCAGGATTCTTCACCACAACATTCATCTCAGACTTGGCAACCACTGGTGGAGCAGGAACTGCTAACAAAGCCACAGAGATAAAAAAAAAATAGTAAATTAAAACTATTTCTAACTAATTATTCATTACAACTAATTATTCATTACAAAATGTGAGTGGCATGAATCTTGACTGTTATGGGTGGTTGCCAGGGAGTTGCTCATGTGAATTTGTTCCTAAGTGATTGCTTGTCTCTATGAATTTGTAGTGACCAAATATAGCTCAGCTCCTTCCTGTAATGCAAGTCTATGACATTTTATGCCCCTTTTATTGTGTGTCAGACAAAAATCATAGTTTGGAGAAGCAATAGCACAGAAGTAATTGCACCTTTCTTGTGGATTTGAGGTCCACGCAAATATTTGTACAAATGGAGCAGGGCAAGTTCTGTGCCATTTAATACTTAGGGTTTTTACTTTAGGATTTGTAAAATTCTCTAAGCCTATAGAGAGTGTAATAACAACATTATAATTATAATATTGCATTTTAATAAGTGATGCTACTCATAAAAATCAATGAACTATGAAGCTGTAACCTATGTGAGTCGGAAAACTTAAATGATTTTTTCTGAAGGTAACATTTGAGGCACACTAACCTGTGTCTTTAGAAGAACTGGCTGACTGTTTGGTGCTCTTTGGAGGACCAGAGAAGCCATCTGCCATGGCTTTAAGAAAGATATCAGCAACAGTGAGCAGAAACTCCATGCTGGCACACAGGTAGAAGTCCTGAATTAGGGTGTCCAAAACGGTGCCATCCCGACCTTGCCGGTAACTCACATCCACCATTACATTGTCTTCCCTGCCCTGACGCATGGCCATCATCCTAAACCAGCATGAGGCAGAGAGAGACAGAAAGAGAACACAGTTACAAACATGGCTGATATAAATTAGAGCGAGTAGAACAAGAATACAGTATATGAATAGAGAACATGAGTAGAGTTACTCATGGTATCGACAGAAGAACATTTGTACATGTAAAACAACTCCACAGACTGAAGGGTCTTTAGTGGGCTTTAATCTGTTTGTGATTTACCTAGATGTGATCATTTTCACTCTCTGTCTCTTGTCATCCAGCAGGCAGTTAGTGAGTTTGAGGGAAACTTTCATTGAGCTGTCAGAATACATGTTTAGTGCGGTGGAGATGGTGCCCAATGTGAACTCTGCCAATTTCAGACTTTCATCATGGGAGTCTAGCACACTGATCTGCGCACACACACACACAGACAGATTATTTACTGCATGCTGTCTCCTAAACCATACATTTACATCCAAAAAAAACTCAGCTTTCAGTAAATATAAATGTATGTTGGTACCTCATTGGAATTTGGGCTGTACAGGACCAGAGTCATGGAGTCAAACTTGAAATCCAGTTTCAGAGTGCTTTTTAATTTGCCTGTTTTTTGGCCCTCCACCACAGCTGCAGTCACAACTGTGTTCCCTACAAACAAAGCATTCAAAATCATTCACATTCAAAATCATTCACAACTGAATGATGAACTGCAATAGTGCAAGTTAACAGATACAGTGGTGATTCTATCCTACTCTTTCAAATTGACAGAAAAAAACTTAATTTTATTTAAAAAAGGTAGTATGACTGGCACTTTTCCATTTTATTTTCTATACATTCTGAAATGTTTTGTTACTCCACACACATGTGGAGTGGCTTTTATTGTCTAATCTTTAACTGATAAAATACATCAAACTTTAGGCAATAATTGTATTTTTTGTTATTGAAATATGAAACTACTGGAAAATGATTTGCAACTATTGTAGAATGATCCATATACTACAATGAATTCAAACAGCAAAACAGTCATTCAGTCTACACATACAATTACACTACACTACACTACACTACACTACACTACAATTTGTGTGGGTGTGTGTGTTGTACCTCCAGAGCCCTGAGAATCTTTGGTGGAGACTGTGTCTGCTTTATCAGAGCTGGATGGAGCTTGAGGAGCATCCGAAGTCTCAGACAGATTCTCACTCAGAGTTTTCAACACTATAGTCAGATCCTCCTGACTCAAGATCAGCTAAAACAAATCAGTAACAGCCACGTTAAACTCGCACGTCTAAAACATATACACTGACTTGATCACAAACACCACAGTATACACTTACACTCATTGGTTTTAGATGAGCATTGATCTGTATGTCAGGGATGCTATGATACCAAGAGGCAGAAAGATTACGTTTGATTGACAGGTCCATGTTAACTGGTTTGAGCAACTGAATCTCATCCTTAAATGATTCATCTTTGAATGTGGCCCTAAAGAAAACAGTAATAAACATCATCACTGAGCAAAGAAAAAATATAATAAAAGTGATTTTTATGCACTACAGTAAATGTATTCAAAAATACAAAAAGACATGCCAAATAGTCTCCTAACCTGTACATTTTAAGTTCACTCAGCCCCACAGCCATGATGTCCACCACAGGGGGGATCTTGGTGTGTGTTGGAGAGGAGACAATCTCAAAATGGTTCTTTACAGTCACTAAACCCAGATCCGCCACAATGACATTGTGTGAAACAGAGGACTGAGGAAGAAATACAACTGGAGCTTTGATGTCTACGTCCAGGGAGATACGTGTGCTTCTTTCTGCCAGCTCCAGGACCCCTGTAGCTGCTTTTTCTGCTGCCTGAGCTGTCACCTCTGCCAAAGCATTTTTGGCTTCCTGAAAATTATTCACGAATGCCTGAATAGGTAAAAGATGAGAAAAAAATAAGAGAGGAAGAGACCATGAGAGAGATGCAACAGACACAAACAGGCTGCATTAAGTCAAATTTGAACAACACGTTTCTATACCAAGTGTGTCCCTTATGGTTTTGCTTTAGGCCCTCTGCACTTTCTAATGGATCATTTATTGGTTTGGTTCTATGCGAATAAAAACTTTTTTTTACTTCTTAAGAGAAAAGAGAGAAAATAAACACTCACCAGTATCGAAGACACAAACTTGTTGAGGAAAATGACCTGAATGCAGCCCACAGTTAGAGTTACACTAGTGTCCACAATGTGCATGTCCGTGTAGGCGTCACCTTCTGTTGCGTCCACATGGTTCATCATGCGGAAAGCAAACACCTCTTTGTCTGCAATGGACACCGCCTACACAGAATTGTAATTCCATCAGTAAAGCCTTCTCTAAATGACAGAAGTTTTTTTGCTGACAGGATAAGAATTTTGTCATTTTATAGTGTTTGATAAGTACAATGTTTTGGTGCCAAAAATTTGTTTAGGTCACACTCTACCTTTTTGTACAGAGCCTCTTTGTCACAATCCAGAATTACAATGTTCTTTAGGTTAGCCAAAATCTCCACTGACTTTTTCATCATCTGAACTTTAGAAACCAGCCCTGATGTAGGAGGCAGAGCATTACATGACATTGCGTACTGCAACCTGTTTGTATTTCTGTGTTCAGGATTTTATGCATGTGCAGGAGCGCGTGTTACCCTCTATGCTGATCTCAGAGATTCTGGCTTTCTCTCCTCTTATGAAGACCTTCAGACAGTTCATGTCTGCCTGGATGTCCAAATTCACCACATCCTCATACTTTGACTTCTTATTGGCTAGAGACAGAGCCAATAAAATAATGAGTTTATGAAGAAATGAGTAGTAAACGTACAATTAATGAAAAAGCACTAAAAATGATCACAAGAAGTAAACTTTAGGTTACTAGATTTTTTGGTCACAGCAGACTCTTCTGTTTTTGCCTCTTCCTCCTCTTCCTCTTCTTCCTTTGGGGGTACAGGTTGCTCCTCCTGTGCCTCTTTCTTGAGAGGCGGAAGGAGGTTATTCAGGAAATTTATAGAGTTGAGGAGAGCCTCAGTGTGCAGGTGTATATCCAGCGAGGAGAAATTCACCTAGCACAAAAAACTATTTAATACACCATGGAAGAGATTTATTAATTTAATTCTAACAATCATTTGCAATTTAAGTCCAATTATTATTACCCTGAACTGCAGAAAAACGTTGAGCTCTGATTAATAATAGTAGTCTACCTTGATTAGTTGCTCTGTGTTATTGTAGACAGTTTTAAAATCTGGTGCATTTTTGTCCGCCTGAAAGAAAAGGAAGTCAGTATAGCACTGTGTCATATGCATTCCTGAACTCGGAGGAACAAGGCACTCAAATGTAACAATTTAAACTTACCTTGATGTACTCAAGCGTGAGCAGATCATCCTCAGTGTTGTCCAAAGTTGTGATAAGGTGAACCTTCTTGTCCTCAGAGTCTTTACACAAATGCAAAGATCTCAAAATTACTCCAAGTGAATACATACGATAGTTAAAAGATTTTGCTATGGGCCAGTTTGGCAGCACTACATGTATGCTTTACAAACAAGATATCCCAGAATGCTTTGCAACATGCTAGGTTCACAGAAATAGTGCACAGTAAACTCACCCAAGTACTCTGAACACTCAAGGCAGATCTCACGCAGGAAGGTGTATGATGACATATCAAAGGTGCGGAGGTTGAGTTCAGTCCCTAAACCATCAATGAACAGATGCAGAACGCTCACTTCCTGTCCCTTTGACAAGCGCAACAGCTGAACAGAAAGCTAGAGGGGTGAAAAAGTGTAAAAATGATTTCAAGTGGAAATACAATCACTAGTTTCAAATATTTACTCAGCTATTTGACTGTTTAGCAGTGGATGGTCTGTGTTTTTTAAATCACATCTCAATTAAATTTCATATTAGGTCTCTTAAAGACCTCATTAAATAACCTAACAATCTGAGGTTTACAACCATGAATTGCTACTTTATTTATGATTTACTAATGCTCTGATTTATTAAACTGTGAGTATAACATTAATGCAATCTTATTCTAGAAAGTATTTTATTAGAAAAATAAAGAAGGCTTAAAATAACAAGGGCCTAATCAGACCTTATTGATCTCAAATCTCATGAGGAACTCTGTCATGTTCCTCTTGGGGTCCTTCAGCACCATAGAAAACCTCTTCTCAGAGGCAGAACTCTGCAAAGAGTCTGATGAAGCCTCAAAGAACGGTAGATCGTCTACTGGTGAACTGGGGGCATCGAAGAATAATTCCTCATCTGACAGACACAATAAACATGTTAATAATGCATAAATTTAACAATTACTAAACAGAGTAATCGTACATATTTACATTTACCATTATTGTGGAGGAGGTGATAGTCTTTTGGTCTGTACAAATCAAGTATATTTGCAACACATATTTAACTTAAAGGGTTTGTTTGAGCACTTTACTATACTGTGCATGTGTGTGTGACTGACCTGAGCCATATATGATTGACGCCCGCAGGTCATCTATGGCTGGTCTTCGGGGGGTGAGCTGAGGCGTGTTCCCTCGCTTAGAGACCTGAAAAAAAAAAACAATATTTCTAAGCTATATACACACAAGTGTCAGATCGTGATTATGGCTAGGCTGATTAATTGACCAATATATGGTCATTTTCTAAAGATTATACTGTAAGAATAAGCAAATACCCAAGTCCCCTTTAGCAAGTTTTGAAATTTGCAAAATCTCCTGAAAGCCCTGTTAGCTGGTGTGCCGCCATGTTTTGTGTAGTTTCGATTGTATCAGTTGCTCAATATGCTCAAAATAATTGTTTTCTTCAAAATCTCATTCACTGCCAATATAAAGCTGGGAAGAATCAGGATATTATTTAATATAACTCTGATGCTGTTCATCTGAAAAACGAAAGTCATATGCAGCTAAGATGCCTTGAGGGTAATTTTTGGGCAAATTTTCATCTCAATTGCTTTGTACACTTTTTTGATTCTCCTCCCAAAACAATCACAATGGCATTCATGGACATGTATGTCTAGAAAAATCACACCCTTAACATGTACACAGACATTGAGTTATTGTACCTTGGGTGTAACCTGTGGAGCTTTAATCTGGGGGGTGGGGCGGCTCTCAGGAAGAGGAATGCTGCTGAGCAACGCCAAGACACCACGCACTTTATCATCAGAGATACGCAGAGACAGCAGAGGGAGCTCACCATAAATCTTAAACCTAAATACACACACATACAAATACATATGTTACAACCACTCATTCAAACACAGAAGAAACTGACAGTGGATAGAAAAAAAATCCTACTTACTTGGGCATCCTGGGGTCCGTCACCACCATTGCTCGGCTGAAGACCACCTTCAGGTCAACAGGCTCGAGGATGTGAAAGGAAGACTGCCTCAATGGACGAGCCCATTTCCAGTCCCCACCTGATTAGATACACAGCATACGTAAAGGGCCACATTTAAAAAAAAAAACACATGGTACAGTTTGTGTCTTTATGCACCTGCTTTGGTATAGAGGAACTGTAAGCTGCTTAGCTGGACATCAAAGCTGTCGTAAGCTCTGGACATGATGTCTTCTATTGTGCTATTGACCGCAGACAGCTGAGGCAGTCCAGCTCTGCTCTGACTGGACATCTACACACAAAACATACACACACTTATTTTTAAAATAATTAATACCAGGTTTATTGACAAATTATTAAACGCACGTTTTAAAAAGCTTTCTAAAATGTAAGAGAATAGTGGAGTCTACACCACAACTTTAATGACAACAATGAAGAGGAGCGATATTTGCTGGAATTACTTTCAGAGCATTTTTTTCCAGTTGATTAATGTTTACCAAACTGACCGCCAGTCAAAATCCTGAATTTAAAGGGCTTGCGTCTGTTGGTGTGGATGTAAAATTACTACCATTATAATCCATTAAATAATTATCTTTATAGTGTTTGTTTTTGTTGTAAACAGGCCTGTTATCTTACACAAGACAGCCGTGAACCATGACACGTCTTAATGACATAAAAAAATGTGAAATATATACACTGAGATGCTTTTACCTGAAAATGACCTAAATCCAGAATAGCAAGATTGTGCTTGGGGTCATAAAAACCGTTCTCTGGTACAATAACATAAGATGCCATGAGGTTGATGTTCAGATCAAGAACCTTCTGAGTTTCAATGATGTACATGAGGCCTGCAAACAATTAACAGTGATTAATTACTAGTCGAAAGGTGTAGAGCATTCTGCAGTACCGCAAACAGACTTTTGACTATCTTTTTTGTATTTCCTTATTACTCCTACTATAGACCGTGGTTTTACTCGCAGATTGTTGTGCTTCAGTGCTAAGGCTCGATGTACCTGTTTAACCTCGAGTTCTCAGTCACAGGGAAAGTCCAGTGTGCTTCTCAACATGTTATATTCAACCATATCCTTGCCTTCTTTATCTTCAGGTATTCTGTAAATCCTTAAATTGTCTCTACATGCACAGCCTTCCTGATCTATCTATCTGGCTTCAAGATTAGTCTGGCGCTGGGTTAGCCAGCTGATTAATGTTCATTTAGCTGGAAGCACACAATTCTCCACAAAAGTCTCCACAATTCTTCTGTCTTCTCAAGTCTGTCATTTGTTCTCTTCAGTTCTTGTTTAATGTCGGATAGCTGTACCTTACTGTCCCTTCAAAACTCAACTCGGAGTTAATTGAGAATACATTACAGGCTAACTTTGAAACCCTCTTTACCATGCGGAAATGAACTCGAATAGCTACTTCTGCTATTTTGCCTCAAAAATTTTCTATTGCTTTCATCATTGTCCTGCTTCTAGTAGTAACCCCTTTCTCCACTGTTACGCCAAATATTGACTAAGGCTCAAGAAACTACTGAAAATAATGTTGACATCCCCTTGGTGACGTAACAGGAAACATCAGGACTATACTTGTACCTTGTTGTGGCCAAGAACTGCCCACAGGTAATAACAGTTCTGTTTATTTACATGTCAAGGTAAATCTGAACTCGATGATCCCAAATAAATAAACTGATATTTAACACATAGTTAAACTGTTAATGACACTGTTTCAGGGCAATCTTATATATGTTGATTTAAAAGAGTTTTGAGAAATGCTCAAAATTCGTTTTGAAGGCAAATAAATTATGCCTATGTTTAATTTTATTTACCAAACTAAATCAAACATTTGAGTGTCTGTAGACTTTGTCCATCCAAAAGTAGCAATTATCAATTATGTTTTATCTTACAATAGCCCATAACTGTCAGCTGAAGCTATAGGTCAACATTGCACTCTCAGAATTTACAAAGTTTAGGATGTCCTTTTTACATCATCTACACCGGCCATACACTGAATAAACTGCACATTTCGTTCATAAGGGCTCAGTCTGTACTACTAAATGAAGGACTAATGCACAAGCACACACCTGTGGAGGTCTTGTCTCTAAACTGCTCCAGCTTCATGATGGTGGCATTGGTCAGTTCATCCAGCTGCAGGTCTTTTGGAGGCATGAAGAAAGCGGACATACTGTTCACCGTCATCTGCAAAGACATCACACAGTTAATCCATACTTCAGTTTTCACTCATAGGGTGAGCCAAGTCCTACTCCTAAAGATCTACTTTTCTGCATAATACAGATTCAACAATAGCGAATTCCTGGAATTGGAATTTTTGGCACTTTGGAATTCCAAAAAGCAGTGCCCTTCCAAAAGGCATTGATGGAAGAGTGTGCTGCAAAGAAAAGTGATTTTGCCATGGATGATCACGTGATCATTTGTGGCACATCCACGGTTCATTTTTAAATCCAATGATAAATATTCTTTATTTAAATATTTTCATCTTTGAATTAAAAAAACTGAAAAACTAAAATAAACTAAAAAAGTGACCCGAGCTGATATAAATTTTTAATTACCAGGCAGGTCTGTTGTAATGTAGTTCCACTAGACTCATCAGAAAGGCAAAGCACCCCTGGGGTAGAGTTTTTTAGATAAAAGAACCAAGAAATCCCTTGCACTTACAGCATCATAGATGATCTCAAGTGGCTGAGACTCTATGTGTAGTTTCTGATCTGCACGTCCATCTAGTGGGTTGGTTTCGAACATGAGATTCAGAAGAGGCTTATCCTTTGCCCCGACCTCATGACGTGGTGACATCAGAATGGGAGGCTTTTTTCCTCTCGGGAGGCCAGATACTTCAAATGAGGACAGCTGAGCAGAGACCCTGACATACAAATCACTACATCAATTACAATTACGGCATATAAAATACATTATACAAAACACACACAATAGCATTAACATTGATTCATCTGATTTGGAAAAGAATAGTTCACCTAAAGGTTACAGTTGTGTCATCATTTAAAGGCAGGGTAGTGTTCCAGATATTTTCCAGAAACATTTTCTGTTATGCTGGTTGAAAGGCTCTTCATGACCTAATAGCACTTATTAAGTGGTCTAAGTATGTTTATATATAAATATATCTTCTGTGGAAGGCACAGGATGTTCAAATGAAAATGTTCAAATGTCCAATCATTGCACAGAATGTCCTACTTACCTGTCAAACTATCCATGCGCTCGTTTTTTTAAGGAGCTTGTTTGGTTTTGCCAAGTGCTCTGAAGGGAGGGTGGGATCTTATTTTTTCAAAGCTAGCCTAGCCTCTCTGACAATGTCTAACCTACCTTTAAGAGAAGTTTTAAAGAATGTCTAAGCTGCTCTTTTCTATTCAATGAAAGCATTCAGTCATAACTGGTTGTCAAGCTACAAAAAAAAAAAAAACCTGTACAGATGTATGGTAATATTTGTGTTAGACATCTATATGCCATCTAGCATTTACAAAGATGATCATTCAGATATATAACCGAGTATACAGATGACAGAATGTACAATTTTGGGTGAACTATTCAAACTGTGTTAGGTTCAATTTTATAACTGCAATAACATTGGAGTACTGTGATTCTCAAAAAGTAATAATGTTACATTTGAAAACAAGGTTAAGAGCGGGGGTTGGTTGAAAACAGAACATGTTACTTTATTGCTTGAGCCGCAGGCCTTTGCGTCAGCATGGCTTTAAGATCAATGACGGACAGTTTGATTATCTCCGCCTTCTCTCGGCTCTCTTTGATAGACAGAGACAGGTTGAGCAGCTGAAAAAGTATCTTCATATTTTCAAACTGCAAACATGAATAAAAGTCAGGAACATAAATGCTTTGGTTAAAGGCACAAATATTGTTAAACAACGATACATTTTATAGCAGTAATGTGTCAATGGACTGCTTAAAAATGTATGAATTACACTGTTATATGGTTGTATCAATACATGGGGAAAAATTCCCCATGGACTGCAGAAAGAACTTTTCCCAGTTTGTTTAAATCTTTAGGGTCATTGACTTCTCATAGATGTATCTGTAAGTGTTATGACTGATTTTCACTGACATTTTTTGGCAGGTTAGGATTGACGGCTGTCTCGCTGTAACCAATAGCAGCATATAGTTTTGCTTTTTCAGCCGGTGTCATCAGCTCATCAAAGCCTGAAAAATATCAAATACGGGGAGATTTCAGAATGTTATTAGGTTAACATGATATATAGGCCTTTCAGTTTCATTCTCTCTACCTACATGCAGGCATGTGAATGTGAGATACAGAAAGTGAGAGAGAACGAAATAGAGAGAGCTCACAGCTGACTGACAATGAGAAAACATCACTAATGTTTTCAACACATTAACATGCAGCTGTTCATATGAAATGGATCACTGGCTTAGAGACTCGATTTAAGATCATATCTTTATACAACTTGTGATTTACACTTGAATTTATTAGCAGATAAAATCATCATCTAACTGAATAACCAAAATATTTAATACATAAACATGCAGTGGCAGAAGATGTGCAGAACTATGTAAACTCTTCAAATTCCACAGAAATCTCCAGAACTTTCTACAGACTTCTGCAGGCCCAGATTCCAGACAGGCCTACAATAGTTTTGACTGAAGTGAAGTACAGACAGACCTCCTGTTTTCACGTCTTTGGTTTGTGTACCGCTGTCTCCAGACCAATTCCACATCCAGCCAAACCAGCCCTGAGACTGTTCCTCCTCCACCTTCACCCCAGGACGGTATATTCGCAGTCCTGCCTTTGAAGCCTATGACACCAGTGATAAAATATAAAAACTTTTGGATTCAGATATCAAATAACGAACGCTTTATTTACATGTATGCATTTAGCGGATACTTCAAACCACAGTGCAATCACGTTATATATGTGTGTGCATGTTTCATGTCATTCCAAAGCTATATGACTTTTTTTGCTTCTGGGGACCACAAATACAAACCCGATTTCAAAAAAGTTGGGACACTGTACAAATTGTGAATAAAAAAAGGAATGCAATAATTTACAAATCTCATAAACTTATATTTTATTCACAATAGAATAAACAGGTAGATAACATATCAAATGTTGAAAGTGAGACATTTTGAAATGTCATGCCAAATATTGGCTCATTTTGGATTTCATGAGAGCTAAACATTCCAAAAAAGTTGGGACAGGTAGCAATAAGAGGCCAGAAAAGTTAAATGTACATATAAGGAACAGCTGGAGGACCAATTTGCAACTTATTAGGTCAATTGGCAACATGACTGGGAGGCTCTCAGAGTGGCAGTGTCTCTCAGAAGTCAAGATGGGCAGAGGATCACCAATTCCCCCAATGCTGCGGCGAAAAATAGTGGAGCAATATCAATCAAACAATCTCTGTGCGTAAGGGTCAAGGCCAGAAAACCATACTGGATGCCCGTGATCTTCGGGCCCTTAGATGGCACTGCATCACATACAGGAATGCTACTGTAATGGAAATCACAACATGGGCTCAGGAATACTTTCAGAAAACATTGTCTGTGAACACAATCCACCGTGCCATTTGCCGTTGCCAGCTAAAACTCTATAGGTCAAAAAAGAAGCCATATCTAAACATGATCCAGAAGCGCAGGCGTTTTCTCTGGGCCAAGGCTCATTTAAAATGGACTGTGGCAAAGTGGAAAACTGTTCTGTGGTCAGACAAATCAAAATTTGAAGGAAAACTTTTTGGAAAACTGGGACGCCATGTCATCCGGACTAAAGAGGACAAGAACAACCCAAGTTGTTATCAGCACTCAGTTCAGAAGCCTGCATCTCTGATGGTATGGGGTTGCATGAGTGCGTGTGGCATGGGCAGCTTACACATCTGGAAAGGCACCATCAATGCTGAAAGGTATATCCAAGTTCTAGAACAATATATGCTCCCATCCAGACGTCGTCTCTTTCAGGGAAGACCTTGCATTTTCCAACATGACAATGCCAGACCACATACTGCATCAATTACAACATCATGGCTGCGTAGAAGAAGGATCAGGGTACTGAAATGGACAGCCTGCAGCCCAGATCTTTCACCCATAGAAAACATTTGGCACATCATAAAGAGGAAGATGCGACAAAGAAGACCTAAGACAGTTGAGCAACTAGAAGCCTGTATTAGAAAAGAATGGGACAACATTCCTATTCCTAAACTTGAGCAACTTGTCTCCTCAGTCCCCAGACGTTTGCAGACTGTTATAAAAAGAAGAGGGGATTCCACACAGTGGTAAACATGGCCTTGTCCCAACTTTTTTGAGATGTGTTGATGCCATAAAATTTAAATTAACTTATTTTTCCCTTAAAATGATACATTTTCTCAGTTTAAACATTTGATATGTCATCTATGTTGTATTCTGAATAAAATATTGAAATTTGAAACTTCCACATTATTGCATTCTGTTTTTATTCACAATTTTTACAGTGTCCCAACTTTTTTGGAATTTTGAAGTATGTTTCGGGTTTGTATTTTGAAGTATGTTGGTAACCAAACAACACTGGCACCCACTGGGTTCTATTGTATGGACACAAAACCACTGAACAATTTCTCAAAATATCTTCTTTTGTGTTCCACAGAAGAAAAAGTCACAGGTTTGGAATGACATGAGGGTGTTACGGAGGAGGTCCCTGCTCCACCTCCTCCGCGTCACCAGAGGGAACCATCTCCAGAGTACTAATCGGTTACGGACTACATTTCCCACAATGCTGCATACCTTGGGTTGACTACTTCCTGCACACCTGAACTTCATTAACTTGTGTATATAAACCCCAGCCACACTCTAGTGCTTCACGAAGTCTTGTTTTGCCCTAGCAACATCACTGAGCAGGTTTTTTCATTATTACTCTATAGGATTACCTGTGTACCATTTGGATTGCTTGTTTGCCGCCTGCCTCGACCCCTGGACTGTTTAACATTTACGCTATTGCCCTGCCTCTGATATACCTGTTTATGGTTGATTTACCCTGCCTGTTTGACAACGCTAATAAAATGCTGCAAATGGATCCTTGTGTGATGCACTCATCATTACAGAGGGCAACTAAATGATGGAAAATGTTTTATTTTTGGGTAAAAAAGAAGAATAATTTTTTTTTAATTATCTACAAAATATTAAAACAGTCTAGTGTTTGTGTGTGACTGTGGTGTCACTTTACCTCCATCTCAGCCTGCTGTCTTGCCATGGTGATGTTGAATATATCCAGAGTTTTTTCAGTTTCCTGAAGGATCAGATTGAAAGTGACAGTACTGAGGTTATATTCACAACAGTGCTGCGTCTGTCTCTATGGATTATTCAGATCAGTTCTGTGAACTGGATTGACTGGTTATTAAAAAGATCAGACATGCTAACATGCAGATACTACTTCTCTCATGACTGCATCAGGATGTCAAGTTTTTCAGTAAATAAGAAATTAAATTTAGGTGCCCTTTTGTCCACTTTGGAGCTTAACAGTCCATGACATCTTATTCACTATTATTCCACAGAAATAAAAAGTGGCCAGGAAATGCTTCAAAAAACATCTGTTACAACTGGATGGGCTGATGAACTCATGAATTTACGGTTTGTTCTTGGCAAAAGAATAATGATCATTGTGGGTTTGCGATGCGAGTAAACAATAAAAATAAAATCTTACTGAGCATGCTCAGTGCGTACTAACCTCAAGTTCCTTCAGCAGAGCATCTGCAGGCTTCTTGCTAGTGATCTTGTTCTTATAGAGCTCTCTGTACTTTTTAACAAGTTGCCTATGGCGACGAATGTGTTGCCATGACCACATGTGAAGGCTGGGCTTGACATTCACCTCTAAAATGCCTGTGATCACGTATCGCCACCTATGACAAGCACAAAAACAAAAAAATGAACTACTGTACAGTGGCACAGCAATGAATTAATAAATTACTATACAGAAAATGAGCCAAAACCACAAACTCTTCTTACCATTGATAAGCATTAGTGTGAACAGGCACATTCGGGCGATACTTCCTGTATGGAAGGTTACGGGTCATCATATCTACCGAGCCCAAAAGCTCCAAAATGCTGACATACTAGAAAACACAGAAATGTTTCATTTGAATTCAAATTCAATTTTTATTTTATTGCTGTCATAACTTTAACTGCATTATGTGACATTATTACAGGCCCCTTTTGAACACTTGATTTTAACTGATCTGTTATCAGCTGCTAAAACTGACACTCATCTGGGTGCTGCGAGTCATCTTGACCAATATTACTGTTATTTATGTTTGATGTACAACTCTGCTGTATCTATTCTCATGCCAGTGTTGAATTTGTTACAAATAAACTAATAAAATATTTCAAATCAATATTTTGTGTCCAATTTTTTACTCATGTGGCAAGTAGTCATGTAATATGGAGGACAATGCATATCCATCTGGTAGTTATTGCAATAATAAATAAAAACAATAAACCCCTTCACCAGTCATGATTTGTCCAATCACTTCATTCGGACCAAATGCAATGATTGGGCGAAAATTACATGGTCCTGTGCCTTGCACAGATAATATATAAAGATCTAAATATACTTAGAACACTTTACTTAGTGACTGCTATCAGGATGTTAGGAGACTTTCAACCAGAAAAACAAAAAATGTTTCTTAAAAAAAACACCTACCCTACCTTTAGTGAAGCACATTTATTAAGGAATAAAGCATTTTAAATTCTGCAGATTTTAATAATCGCAATCTAATAGCAGTTGTAAATCTTTTGGCTTGCACACCTGTGGTCGACTGAGCTCAACAGCAACCTCAGGCAGGTTGACCACTAGATCCACTTTCGGCGAGGAGAAATCCACATCTGAGCGTGGGTTCATCCGTAGCTTGGCATTCGCAGATATTGGGCGAAAGACTGAAGGAGCAAAAGAAAAGCATGGTTGGTATCTCAGAAAAATCAGCCCTGAAAACACATTGAGTTTGTGAACAAAAGAGTCACTCACTGAAATGATAATCCTGAGGAATCTCATTCTTAATGGCTACACTGTGCTTTAGACGCCGCTGTGAAAAATGCATACAATCCAACAATGAAAATGAAAAATTCTGCCACTCAAAGAATGATGAATTCTTGACTTAGAGACTCACCAAAGCCTCATCAGGACTGTGGTTGGAGTACAGCTCCGAATTTACATTCCAATAAGCAAACAGATTGTCCAGACGAACAAGCTGAAATAACATCAATATTAGTACACGACTGAATTACCACATCATATGGTGACTGAAGTTTTTTTACCTTAAAAAACAGCTTGGCTTTCTCATCCAGAAGACAGGGGTTCCAATTCTGATCAGCTGTCTGAAGACATAAAACAAATGATTGCTACAAAACAGATAATTCAGCTCTTTCGATGTGTCATGATGGAGTGTTTAAAGAGAACTTAGAACAAGGTTTAACCTTGGAGTAACAAGGTTTAACCAAGGAAACATCACTGTAACATACTACACCTCATGACTTTAACATATTTTATATATCAGGGTAATTCTGACGGAAACTAGATTCATGTCCAGACTGCTTTTACCCCCCGAAAAAAACACATTTTGCATTAAAAAAATCTGCATAAAGAATTTTACATTGTTACATTATATTAATGTCAGTTAACATTTTCAGATAACGTTGAAGTTTCATAATATTTCAAAATTCTCATTACTGTAATTTGTCCTGATATTTTTTGTTATGGTGACTTACTGCAATGCAGTCATTTGATTATTAAAATCAGCACAAATTAAAGGCCACAATAATGTAGGATAATGTGTATACCGTTTACATTCTCAGCAAATTAAAAGCGTATTATATAAGGGCTTTACTGTGGTTAATTCCATTAATTCATTCAAAGTTTTTTATTTCGAATCTATCAAATGTTTTCCCATATGCATGGACCACTGGATTACCTGAAGACTGAGGTTCTGCAGAGACACTCCAAATGAAAGCGGAGAGTTAGGATTGGTGACCTGAATATACCATTACAAACAATATTAAGACAAATGGGCAATTATTAAGAGTTGATAATAACAGAGCAAACTAAACAATATTCACTACACTTCATACCAAAGTACACAAACAAATTCAGCAGAAAATGAAGAGAGTATAAGGTACTCACATCATCCTCATAACGGACGTGTATGTTGGAGATTTTCACTTGCAGGTTTTTAATCACTTGTGTAACGAGTTTCTCCACAAATGTATCTTGCTTTTCTGCCTTTGGATTCTCTGAACACCAAAAAGACAAACACATTCACAAATGACATCATGGATCTCCATGTGAACTCAAACTGAGTTTAGACTCCTCCCACCTTTTTCTGCAGCTTTCTGTTTGGTCTCCTCGATCCTCTGCAGCTCCCTCTGCCGTGACTCCTGCAGCTGCCGCTCTTCTTTCTCTGCATCATACTTTATACCTGCATTAAAACACATGCAAATCATCTTTAAGAAACCGGCAGGATTACATGAATGCAGTACAGTGATCCTGTCTGACAAGTTTCTTTGAAGCCTGGTGGTCAAATGAAGCCATAATGGGGCCAAAATAAAATATTCCAAAGTAGAGCAAGTTATTGTATAAGATTTTGGTGAAAGAAAAACATAGGTCAACTAAATATTAACAATAGAACTGATGAAATTATAAAAAATAAAACAGTAACAATGTGAAATAATTATCTTAGAATAAAATAATGTTTTTGTGTTATTCCACAAACTTATTTGCAAACATTGAAAAACTGCAAAAGCAATCTGCTTGTCCACATAATCGGTCTTAAAGTGACAAGTGTCTGAATTTACTCACTCCTTTGGCAAGCAGTAGATTATGTCATTTACTATATAGGGAAGGGTAAATGAGGGCATGGGGTGATTTTAAGCACAGCTATAGTCTGCATTAATCCCGGCCGTATCAGATAAAGAATCAGATCTTACTAGCAGTAGGTACGATGAGCAGGTAGACCTCATCCAGCGTGGCCTCCACGGACTGAGTGTACAGGTTCTTCCATGGGATTTTCAATTCCAAACGACCTGATGAGAAACAGAAACTAATCATTCACAAACTAATCACTAATCATTCACAAACACATCACATCACCAATGAGATCAAACACAGCATGCTAAGAAAGCACAGTTTAGTTTAACATGTAACAAAGTTAAAATCTAAAAAAATTTTGATTAAGAAAGAAGATCAGGTAAAATAAAAATACATAAAACTATTGAAAACAGTAAACACAGGTTGTGAAACACTAAACCTATTCTGTACATTAAGGTATAGTTCAATGAATGTGGAAATTCTGTCATCATTTACTCACCCTCAAGTTGTTCCATAATACGCTTATCCTACTATTTAAGTCTATGGTGCCCCAAAACTGTTCAGTTTACAAACATTAATTTTTGTTTTCAGCAGAACAAATAAAATTATACAGGTTTGGAACAACTTGAGGGTGAGTAAATGATGACAGAATTTTCATTTTTTGGTGAACTATCCCTTTAATGCACCTAAACAAGTGCCATTTATTTTATTGCCTTACCTATGTGCCCTGCTTTGACTTTAAAAGGAATGTCCAGTTGACTCTAGATATACAAAGTGAGATTAGACACTGATTTAAGTGTAGAGTGCAACATCACAATGCAATAGAAAATTCATCATGAGGAATCATTAGATATGTCTTAACAAAATAACATTAGACATTTCTCGGTAACATACCAGGGCATTTTCCTTTATTTCAAGGTTTCTTAATATGGCATCACCTACAAAAATAAATAAATACATTCACAAAATGAAAAACATTAGAACATTTTTTGTAAAATAATCCACATGCTACATCCCAAAGTAAATACTTAATTTGGTTTGAAAGACACTTAGCAGTAAATTAATATGACTCAATAAGAATTTCTCTGCTTCACAACAAATAGTGTGCATTTGAAAATTTTATGTCATGACCCCTTTAATCCCCTTTAATGCTTTGCAGCATATGGCATATACAAACAAGTACAATGCAATGCAAAAACTATAGCATGATTCTGAATGATTACCAAGTTATTAACATGGTACCACTCTTGTCATCAGTAGGATTTTCTGTCTTTTGACTATTGTATTACATGCATGTCTGCATGTGCTGTAAATATAATGTTAGGTTCAAACCAACAGAATGAAAGTCAAAGTGTGAGTAAAGCTCAGCGTATATACAAGAAAATTATACTTCTAAAATCTACAGATAGTCTATTGACAATAATGTTTTGTAAGCATACATATTGAAAAAATAAGTGTTAAAATAAGAAATCATTTTTTGCCATGACAATGTGCATAAAATAGCATATTTATATCTGTATTAGATTCAGCCACCCTGTTTCCTAGAAAAAGATGTTTTATCTATCTATCTATCTATCTATCTATCTGTGAGTGTATGTTTGGGGGTAACAATGTATTGGAGACAAATTTCACCCAAAGGGTCAGCAAAACCTGACAAATCTGAGCAAAACCTCCTTATGGGGACGTCCTCATTTGTAAAAAGGCGATGGAAAAATAGTAAATAAAGTTTTTTGAAATTGTAAAAATTGTACAATTGTACAAAATTGTACAGAAATTGTAAAAAAAAAAAAAAGTTTTCTGTTAGGGCCCTAAACTACGCCCTTAACTGTATCATACTTTTTTGTTAAGTACAACTACTCTGATCTCCTGTCATTTGACTCATGTAAATAAGCGCTGCTTCTTTCAGATAGACCAATTGAAAGTGTGAGTATGTCTCCATGTAGTTTTGCCCTGCAGGAATCAAACCCATATCTCCTCTCTTAGGTAACATACAACGATCCTAACTAACGTCGACTAACTATTACTGTAAACAATATACGATTACAATGAAATCTAGATATTAGATTTATGTAGTTAGTAGTAATTCAGCCTCGGTTAGCGACCATGACTGTAAACGCATGCTCAAACCTGTACTCAATGTCAAAGCATGACTCTCACATTACAGTGTAACGTCTAGATCTGTCTTGTAATGTTTGCGACCACGTAGTTCTTTATCATCAAATTAACTACCCCTTGGACCCCAGGGCTTTGAGCCCTGGTTGTCTGCTATGACCAGAACCAAGTAAAACAAACATTTGGTTTGACACCTGGCACATTTACCTCCCCATATGCCGAGGCTGAGCTGCGAGCTGTCGAGGTTCACCACATAATCCCCAAGAAACCTGTTTAAGACATCGACGACCACTGACTCAAACACCATCTTTATGTGCTGCTCATAAAGCGATCAGCATGCTTCCCTTCGTCTGCGACTCGTGGAGAGAACGTAGTTGTATTGACCGTCTGTCCCGTTTCCTGAAATAAACATCGCTGGAGATGCTGGGAGGTGCTATGAACACATGACCGTTCTCCTTATGCCACACTGCCCTCTGGTGGTGCACATCCTACAGTTAATGCATTCATCGCTTATTTTGGTATGGCGGCCCAGAAATGACTTTTTATTTTTAAATAATAAATAAATACATTCACAAATACGTAAATGCATAAACGATTAATTAAATGAATACAGAAATTCAGAAATAGTGAATAAATATTTTTCATTATTAGGTGGTCTGTTTACTTTTGCGTTCATTAATGTTTCCCTTTTTTAAATATAAATGAAAAACGAAAAATGTGTTTTATTAAAATTCTTTATTTGTTTATAGACTGGTGAAGAGTATAATCAAATACGAACTTATTGTCCTTATGCAAAATGTTTTTTTAATTAATAAACGGTTTCTCGTCAACATTTACAAAGGTCACCGGCAGGGGGAGCAAAGACGCTGCAAAGCAACTACATTGATGCAGTTGAATTTACACAGATTGTAAAACTGACAAAGTGAAATAATATTTGAAATATGACTCAGGAGGCCAGTTTTAGGAATTGTAAGCCTTCTATTCCTTTCAAAACCTAGATCACATTTTACAGTAAATACGAACGAAGCCACTTGAAAGAGTTGAATGCTGAATGATTTCGTGCATTGGCCACTTATGATAGGCAGCCCCGCTCTGCCTTATGTGCTCACTTAATTATGGGAAAATAATGCACACCCGTGGTGTGACATGGTAAAAGCTGTGTGCTTATTGTTAATTAATTGTGTCAAGACTGTAACATTATTTTTTTCTGGTACGCTGTTGACTTAAGAGTTGAGTATGATAGCTGCTTTAGTCATTCAGTCATCGTTTCAGTTTCAGCTTTGTAAACGTACTTATCATATATCATAAACCGCTTCACCTAAAAAATTCACAAATCAAGATAAGCATGCGCTCATGTTTACAGTATTGTTTTGCGGATTTACAGATGAAATAAATCTGAATGTCAAACCACAAACTATCTTAACTGTGCTCATAAAAGCACAGAAATATGTAGTACGATTATAAATCATGTTAATGATCATGTCAGCCTGTCCTGCTTAAGATTTTTATTTCTTTTTCACAGTTTATTTTTTAAGGAATAAGAATGAGAAACAAAATACAGAAAATTATAGAAAATTTGACAGTTAATTTATTTTAGATATTGTTATTTAAATGAAAATATTTGTTATTGTACGGATCAATGGAGGACGTAGCTTAATTAAAAGTGCGTTGTGACATGTAGGGGGTTCAGAAGAAAGATGGAACCTTCTTTTAAAAGGAAGCAAAAGGGTAACAATAAAGGACGAAAATTTCCAGAGAAATTTTCAAGTGAGTACAAGCTAGTGACGGAAGAAACAAAGCTTTTCGAAGCTTTGAATCAATCAATCCAATTGCTTCGAAAAATGATACACCGCTGGGAAGAACTCGAAACAGCTCGTGTGGCGACACCTGTTGGTGAAACCATTGTAAAAGCAACGCGAACTCAGGCCAGGCACATTTTGCAAAACAATTACAAATGTTTTTGTACAAAAGTGTAATGTTTTTTAATTAAATTATAAATATTTAAATACTATGAAATATGGGTGCTTTTATTATGTGTCTTTAGATTTATTTCAGACTAATCAGATGAAAGATCATCTGCTCACAATGAGCCGAGGAGATTAACACACACAGCCCGGTCTACCAGCAAACACATGCTCAACCAATCATATCCAACTTCCAGTCTTCAAACTCTGTGTTCCCAACACAGTCCAGCAGAGAGGCCAACACATCCACAGACTGCTTTCAGTCCTGAACATTTAAACATGATATCTCCATCTACATTTACAGTATGCCCTGCATGCATTGTGTTAAGCTGGTAGGACAGTCAGTACAGGATTTACAACGTGGCTGCAGTTATCTCTTTCTGCAAATGTTCTAGCTTAAATAGATTAAATCTAGTATGGAGAGAATGCTCAACTCTCTGCGCTATAGCAGCATGTGTTGCTGCTTCAACAGACAGCCAGGGTTGATTCTGGTTACTTCAAATTAAACAAAAAGAGATGTAATGCATTTATATTGAAAACTACTTTTTAAAAAAATTGATAGTTATGTTTTGGGCTCTGTTTGAAAGTGGTAACAACACAATGTAGGGATTCACACCCACAGGACATACAGAGAGGGTGATTAAGGGCCAACCATGAGACAAAAGATGCAGAGTTAGAATGATAGGCAATGGACTCTGCATCTGTGCCAATGAAAATCAGTTCAGGACTCAGTTATGTATCTGATCTCTATGTCTTACTCCAACGGAAGGCTATGGATAAAATGTACAGCACTCAAACAATTACAATACAGCACTCAAACAATTAAAGATCTGTACCAATCAATTAAAGTTCCTATCTGAAGTCTAGATTACATCACAAACTTCAGCCTCAACTTTCTAATTCAACTAAACTTTGCTAATGTCACAAAACTGTACCACTAAACTGTACCAAAACATCATCAATAAGCATCATCATATATGTCATATGTTTTCTGTGTTGTGAACTTTAAGTTTGTCTCCTTGTTTCCTGTGCCAGTTTTTGTAGTTCGTTTCTGATCTTGTCTTCTTAGTTGTCCCTTGTCTGTTTGTTAATCTCATTATCACCCTTGTGTTTCACTTGTTCTTGGTCAGTTGCTACTTATGTTCTTGCTCTCTGTACCCCTGGTTTAATGGTTCACCAGGAACTGGGCAATATTTACATACAGGGCTAATGATATTAACAAACATAGACAATGTCAATATTCCTCCAGTGAGCAAGACAATGGTGACTGGCATGGAACCAAAATCCAAATCCAAAATGGTACAGAAAAAAACCTTGGGAGAACCCATATGCTCAAACCAGGCACCTCATATCAAATATAAATGTTAAGTGTCTGTAATTTTGATTGCTTAACATTTTGCACAAATCATTTTGTTGTTTTCCTGATCTTGGTAAGCACGTTATAGGGTGGGTATATAACATGCATAGTTAACTACATTTTAACAGTGTATGTGATGAAATACATAAACATCACAAGAGTTGTCTGTTTGCATCATATACTGTAATGTTTGTTCACTGGATGCATCTGTAAAACTGCTTGTCTTTTATAAACAACTCAAGCAATCTCGAACCTAAAAACGTGATAAATCTGAGATGGCTCATTATTAGCATTCTGGATAATGTTTATAATCTGAAAACAGGCTTTTGCCACTGAAGACTAGTAGGTTTGTTCTTATTTAGCATATGCAGTCTGTTTACCTCAGTGAATGTACAGTTTATAACACAAACACAAAGCCTTTAAAAAACATTTAACTATAAACATTTAGAGTAAAACTGTGTAATGTTTGACAAACAACAGCATTTGGACAATTTCTGTTACTTAATTAAAAACAGTATTATTTACCAAACATTTATTTCAACACAAAAGAAAGGAAACACTGTTGAGTAACTTAAATCAATGTACACACTTAAATGAACCAGACATCACTGTCATCAACATACTGTGCTCTTGTCATCATCCACACAGATGTTGTCTGGAGTGAGGTGTGGAGATGCACACCCGGTTGTTGCACACCTCAAGTGAAAGACATGTTGGCATGGCAACGTCGCAGCGTATCTTTTACCTGAAATCTTACAATAACACAAAATTATGTTCTTTTGTGCTGTTGTATATTTCAGTGTACACAAGGAGAAACATATTGTAGGTCAACTGTATTTATGTGCTTTTGTCCAGAAGTGCTCTTAATTGAAAGAGCTGATGTGAGCACAGAGAGTCAGATATGGGTTGTATTGGCCCACTGACAGCCAGTGGCCATGAGCCAGACACACAATTAAAATTTATCATCACAATTGCCACATTTTATCATCACAGCATTTTTATCGGCCACATAATGAGCCAAAATATAAAGTTTAAAACTTTTTTTAAGGGATTATTTTGAGAAGTAATGTTCAAAACTTAGTGATTTTAGGTCACAGTTACAAACAGCTTTTTTCTTAATTCCCTAGAAATGTTTGAGGAAAAAGAGGGGGCCTTTAAAGAGGCTGGGGTCTTGTGGGGGTTTATGTGGAAAGATGAAGGGCTGTCACCTGTTTATAGTAGTATGAGGCTGAGAAAATTAACACAGAGCGCTGTGCTAACCAGGTTTAATGGAGTATAATCAAGAGAATCACTATGAAACACTATATTTTGAGATGTCATAACATCCTCCCTACTCCAAAAACACTATGGTTGTCTCCCAGTCTGCATACTTTAAAGTATAAATTTTTGCTTTGCTGATGATGAGAAAGTATATATTTTTTATTTTGTACACAGTATAACAACATTGGGACATAATAACATGTCATAAAATTGGATCTTGATGTGGCAGGTATCCTTTGATACATTTACAAACAGGAACAACACTACATGGATTCACACTTCATAAAAGGGGCAGAGAGGTGGTGGAAAAACATGGCTTGCTAACATTATAAGTTGACCTACAAAAATATATATTAATGTCACGTGGAAAAGGGGACAGCACTGAAACATTCTCTTAAATATAATTAAAAAGGTCATGTTATATAGGACATCTATTAAACTGAAGTTTCTGAAGTGTTTAAAATGTTTTTAGTCAAAACTGCGTGTGGCGTAAAAGACACATGCACACAGAGTCATGAAATATACTTAATATCCTGTGTGAAAACATTGATTAAAACACTGCAGGTTCATTAACAATGGCAACCAGATAACAGTGAACAAACACACACAAAAACGTGAAATACAAAAAGAAAGCCACTTGTGTTTTACTGGCAGCCATTTATCAGTGTCCAGGGACTGTGGTAGTGTTTGCTTTAAATCTCTTAAGAAAATGACTTGTGCACATAAATTCTATTGTGGACGAGACATCTGGCACTACTGCTGATAACTGTAAAATACACACACTCAAACATACACACACCACTGTGAAAAAGTTCTTTGGGCCCAGTGCACTGTGCATTCAGGATTGGAATGCTAAAAGTGGCGTTGAGTATCTGTAATGAAGAATGTTTTCTCAGTTTTAGCTGCTTCACTGTAGTGCATTTACTATTAGCATTCAATGTTAAATGTTGTAGGCGTGTTTTCTATAGAGACAATAGGTTCTACAGATTTTTCAAGTGAGTATTTTTTCTGACAGTATGGTAGGACTACGTTTAGAGAATAGTTCACCAAGTTCTGTTTGTTTACTCTGTCTCATGTTGTTCCAAATTCATATTTGTTTCATGGAACATACAGTAATAGGTGAATTATTTTAAGAAAATCCTCTTATTCAAGGAGAGCTACAGTGAAGATGTCACGTTTTTAAAGGCAGAGTAGGCCATTTTTTCTAGAAATATATTTTGTTATTCTGGTTGAAAGTCTCACATTCTGATAGCAATCACTAAGTAAAATGGTCTAAATATATTTATGTATAAATTTATCTTCTGTGGAAGGAGCATGATCATAAAACATGTGTCCAATCATTGCATTCTGTACGAAATACAGATACTGTACGAAATCCTACTTGTCTGTTTTTGCATATCTCCGTGCACTATGTTCATGTGTTATAGGAGGCGTGGCTTTGTAGAGCACTCAGAAGGGAGGGTGGGATCTTATGCTTTCAAAACTACCGTGCTAATGCTAGCCTCTATGATATTGCCTACTCACTTGTAAATGAATAACTTCATTTTAATTTCATTAAGTGTGACTTGTGTCTGTAAAAAAAACTCCAAAGAGAGGAGGGCACACGAAGTCCAATGGCAGTTTTGTCCTTCTCCAGAAGTTTCTCAGTGCTACACCAGCTCATCCAGCAAAGTGCCTATACTCTGGTGCTGCTCAGTGGATCCAGCCAGGGGTTTATTACACATGGGGCAAACACAGCGAACCTCCAGCCACTTTACCACACACCTGCAAACATACATTTGTTTATGTCAACCCACATATCAGCATCTATTTCCCTACAGAAAACAATTGCTGTTTTTGGACACTGTAAAATACCATGCGTTGGAGAGTATAGTCGTCGACATTTTTATTATAAACGTTATACCTATCCTGTGATGGACTGTATCATTAAACAACAAAGTTTATTTTCTTATTGTTTCTCAAATTTGTTTCGTTTTATGTATTTGTTGATAATAGAGAGAACAAAACAACTGCTTGTCATATTAATTTGCTACATATATTTATCTGATTCCACTCAGGCGGCCATCTCGCACTGGAACATGCATTGTGGGTAAAAAGTAGTGAATGAATGTAGGGAATGAGTTCTTCACTCATTCCGACACCCTATATAGAACACTATATAAGTGACAGGGGGCGATTTCGGACACATTAATGTTTTGTGATGTGATGATGGTGTCATATGAAAACTTTAAACCTCAATTGCTACTTTCATGTAATAACTTGGCCTTAAAGGCTGTTGACATATTTCCTACTTGCCACCACAGCTCATGATGTGGCTAGTTTAGGACTGTGCACATTCTTGTGGTGCCATTAGCCAACTGGCATTGTAACCATGTCAGGATGACATTTTCCTACTGATTAGTCACATGGCATATACAGTTCAGGTGATTGCCTCAGAAAAAAAAACTTTATGTGGATCTATCTGCCCATGCACAAACATGGAAGATTTCAAATCACATATTTTCAAGGAATCTTACATCAGCCCAATGAAAATGCTAACAAAGAGCCTTCTTCAGGTAGTGTAGACTTTCTTCCACTTTCAAAATAAATAAATTGTAATTGAGTCTTAGCATATACAAACACACCTTCAAATGATTTGCTGCTTGCCATTGCAAATTGAAGGCAGATGGTATTTATAATTTAGGGGGAGGGAATGTACTTATTCTAGTCAAAGGCATTTTATTTGTATAAAAAATTCATTGGGTTTCCGGGGTCTTACTTTACAAAGCAATTTAATTTAATATTCTTCCAACATTTTCACCATTTTTGTTGTAATATTCAGGGGTAATATAAGTTAAAAAAAAGTTATCTTGTTATATTGTGCTGTTTGAATTCTTGCTGTTTAAACTCTGTCCCTTTTGCTTTGCAATAATGACAAATTACAGAATAATCTGGTTCTGTTTGAGTCTCAGAGGCAAAAAACATTTATAGATCCATATCATAAAAGTTAAACAAATCTGCAAATCATCTGGTGTATCTAAATTGACATCAGTATCAAAGGTTCTAAATACAAAGGGCAAAATCTATGATCAGACCTTTCCACCGCCTACATTCATACTGCTGCTAACAATAGCAGGTTTAGATCAGCACTCCTGCTCTGAGATGCTTTTTGAACACCAGCTGTTACAGCTTATTACTCACCTTCTGTGAAAGGCATGTTGGCATGGCAACACTCCCAGCTCATCTTTCACCTTAAAGTCCTCCAAGCACACAGCACATGTCTGCTGTGGAGGGGACGTCACACACAGATCAACAAGAAAGAAAGAGTAAATTATAAATCAAAATTGAAATTCTTGAATAAAGTGAAACTGAATAAAGTGAAAGGCAAATATATATTGTCCCAATAGCCTAAGAAACAAGCTGTAAGCCATCAAAAAGCTTTACATTTAAAAACACATACTGCTATAAAACAGATAACATATATTCTTAAGGGTAAGAATAAAGCTAAATTTAAAAAGTTTTTGCAGACTTCTGTTATCATTTATTGAGCATAGCCAAAAACTAGTTTTGTACATTTTTTGTACATGTACATTTTTAATCTAAAAATATTTACTAAAGGGAAAACATTTTGGGGAAGATTTATTTGTTTGTGAGCATTTGCTTTTGCCCTGCAACAAAACGCTTTCTATTGGAAGCTGCTGTAGTTTATATGTACTGTAGTTACAGTAATATCTATACTGTATATGTTATACAACATTAACACTTTCTGTAGGGCCTAAATCTCTATTTAAGGGCTTTTCCCCTGAATATATAAGTATGTTATAAATATGACATTCCTGTTAATAATTTGTTATGATGTGAATTAATATCATGAATCATGAATTTGATTATTAGCCATCTCTTCCTTACCCCATGAAGATTCAGCTTTTTTGGGTCTCCTTTCAAGATAACCTGCAATAAACACATATATGGACGATTACTGTGAGTCAATATTAAAAACAGCTCAATAACTTATTCAGAGTCAATAACTTACTCAGACTACTACAGGTAATGCCCAGCACTTATACCCAGTGTCTATAAAACTAGATTGCTCATAACAGGGATCTAATGTACATCTCATGTAAACACTGCCCATACATTCTACATTTTTATATGTCAAGTTTTCCTGTACTGCCTTACAACGCAAGTCTCCTACACATGTAATTGGTTATTTACTCATAGTGCGATTGAGTTATGTATCTTTATCACAGTAGTGAACATCAGATCAGATGACAGATGAGGCACCTCAAAATATGTATTGCAAATGTCAAAGTATTCATTCTTAATTACAGATTTATGCATTTATGAATTTAAATTAAAGAGCGCAGTGTAGTACTAGAGATATTTTACATATGATTTAAACATAAAGTAAAACAGTAAAAACAGCCTGTTACAGAGCCAGAGAGAGGGTGAAACAATAATCATGAAATTTTCAACACAATTATAACTGCAAAAACCATTGACCATTTTAAGTGGACTTGAAAATTTTTATCCATTTCTGTTTTCACTTACCTCTCTGTATCCAAAGCGTTCACTTTGGGCTTGATGTCTCAATTTACTATTAAGGACAAAGATATAACAAAGTTATTAAAAAAGATTAAGCCACACATTGTGTTTTGCTCACGACACAAGCTCTAAAAGTGTATGGAATGCAAATTCACACCCCACTTATGAAGGGCGGCTATAATTTGCATCTGGAAAGGTTTACCTGTTGTCCAACAGACAACTGTAAAGAGAGACTTAAAAATCAACATAAAATATAGGACCCGCCTATTGGTATTTGTTATTCTGTGTACTGTATTTTGCTACTTTTTACATCAAATAGCAAACATCATATATATATGATGTTTGCTATTTGATATATATATATATATATATATATATATATATATATATATATATATATATATATATATATATATATATATATATATATATATATGATAGTCAAATAGTGGTCCACTATCTATAGAACTGATTAGAATACAATGGAATAGAATACAAAAGAATGAAATGGAATACAACATGATGGGACTAAATAGAACAGAATGTAATGAGATGGAATAGAATGAGATAGGATGAATTGTAATACAATGTAATAGGATTAAATAAATTAAGAAAAGTGTTGACTTGTCAGAGGCAAATTTCACCTGAACTGCCATTACAATGGTTCCTTTAATAACACCACATTAACATTATATAAATATAAAGCTGACCTAAATTGCCCTCAAACTACTGACGTCTGTTTGTGTGCTGTGAATACAGCAATTTCCTGTTGCCTTTCACCATCTTCCTGACAATATTATTCACCGTCTGCTCATCAAACTATTGTCCTACAGCTAATCAGTGATCTCATACGCCACATATGCCTGTGTGATGTTTATGAATGTATTTGTGTTGTGTGTAAATGCAATCAGATTTACCTTATGAAATAGCAGCAGAATATGAGGCTGAGTACAAAGACAAATATCCCAGTGCCGAAGATAACCATATAGATATTAAGAGGCAGGTCCTGGAAGGTAACGGATGGCATAGTGCAGGTCTTATTGGAGTAGATTAGTCCCAAACCGCAGAAGCACCCTACACATACAGTGATCCAAAACACAAAGTAACATACTATCAATAAAGCAGTCATGTTTGAACATAAGTTTTAACTTTAAAAACATTAAAGCACAATTAGTGTAAAAATATTTAGGTACAATAGTTTTGTACCTTTAGGTCCATATCGAAAAAATGTTCATGACTCTGATTTAAATCTATCTAATGAACCACTCATCGAATGGATCTGTGGTTTTAATATATTTAAATATGTTTGTTGAGTTTGTGTACTATTCTAGATAAATTGACAAGGAACACAAACAGGTGTCAGTGTTGAGCTGCAATAATACACAGAGGCTTAATGAAGTCTAAATCTGAACTATATAGTTAATCAGAGGCAATTTCTCAATTTCATTTCTGCAATTTCATTTCTGCAATTTCTCAATTTAAGTTCATGTACTTCACAGTAGCTTTCTATAATGATTGTCTATGAGTGTTTTGTCTGATGTTTATGTAAATATTATGGAAAATAATTTAATATCTGCTATTTTATGCACTGTAGATCTGTAGATTTACCATCATTCAACTGTACTATACACTATAAAATTTCACATCCTCTATTCACTATTTTACTTTCATTATATGGAAAAAGATGAAGTCAGCATTTAAAAAAAATTCTCACAGAAGGTCATATGGGTTTGAAATTATGTGGAAAATAATGATTTTGTTTTATTTTTAGGTGAAATAAACTGGGTATAAATTTGATAAGTTAAATGAATGGACATAAAGATGTTACAACATCATAATTTGACCTGATGATGGATCCAAAGATATCCAATTCCTCATTTATAAAGAGGTACCTCATATCGACACTGCACTTAAAGGGCAATTGGAAACCTGAGTTCCTAATTTCCCACGGTAACTCTTGAATAATCACAGATTTAGCACAGCTGCTGGAAAGGAAATTCCTGCTACCTTTTCGTGCAGGGCCACACTGTGACACAATGTGTTTCAGTTGTGCAGCCCAAGTGCACAGTGTGATTCTGCATTCTTTAGTAACACATCTGTGTTCTGGGATTGGATGAGTGCCCAGTGTAACTTCCCCTCTTGCTGTGTTCACATTGTGCAAGAGCAGAAATGCCTAAACATCAGCTGGTAATAAATAGGTGCTTGTGGCTTAAGTTTTGTAGACCATCATTACACAACACATGCACGCATGTAGAAAATAACTAAGAAACAGATCCAATTTAAGAACATGATCTTGAGTACTAAATGCAAGACAATTTTACATAAGCCACTGTACTGGTCATTCTCACGTAAAAATGCTATTTGTGCCACATTTGTGACTCTGTCTGTGAAACAGGATACTAAACCTAATCACATTATTTGATGTATTTGATATTATTTGAAAAAAAAATGATGTGATATATATGATGTGCATATAGATTTGCATGTCACCATTAGACTTTTGGGTATGTTAAAAAATAATAATTATACCTTAGTTTTAATATAGTCTATTACTATTACTTGCTTTTTCACTGACTTTCTAACCTGAAATGTTAGAAGGAAATCAGAAAACATTTAAATGGATTGGGAAAAAAAAAGTTTTGAAAAGAAGCATCCTTTTTTTAATTACAATATGTGTTTTATTGTAGTTTTTATTGTAGTTTTAAGGCAAAACTATTTACATATCTATTTACATTTACACTTAGGCATTTAGCAGACAGTTTTATTCAAAGTAACCTACAAGGAAAACAATGAAGTGACATATTGGCAGGCAATGAGATAAAAAGTGTTGTACAAAGTTAGAGTTAAATTTTTTTTTTAATAGGGAGAGCAGTTAACATATTCCTGTCAAATATATACAGAAGAGACAGGTTTTTAGCTGTTTCTTAAAAACTGCAAGGGAGGAAAGGAAGATATTCCACTGTCAGAGAATTGTGAAGGTGAATGAGCATAAGAATGATTTTGTGCCCTTTGAAGAAGATACCAGATAGGGGCTGCTTATTTGTTGACCACAGAGTTTTGGATGGGGTGCAGATGTGTAGGAGGGTGTGAAGGTATGTCGGTGCAGAGCCAGTGGCCATTTTATATAGAAGCAGTAATAATTTGAATTGATTCATACTGCCACTGGTAGTCAGTGGAGAGAGATGAGGAGAGGTGTGACGTGCTATTTTGGGCACCTGAGGGACAAGTCGTGCTGTTGCATTCTGAATCATTTGTAGAGATCTGATTGCTGTAAGACCAGCTAGCAGAGCTTTGCAGTAGTCCAGCCTAGAGATTACAAGGGCCTGGACAAGGAGCTGTGTCGCATGCTTGGTTAGATAAATCCTGATTTTCCTGATTGTTGTGTTTTGCTGAAGGATCTACCTGCAAGGTAAGAATGAAACCACTGGAGTGCTGTTCCTGTGATCCCCTGCCAAGAGAGGGTTGCTAGAAGGATCTGCTGATTTACTGTGTTAAAGGCAGCAGACAGATCTAACAGAATGAGGACAGAGGATTTGGACTCCACCTTTGCTGCCCTCAGGGCTATAGAGACCGACAGCAACATCATATCAGTAGAGCGGTTGCTCTTGAAACCTGATGTTTGATTATCCAGTGTTTTCACTATGAATGGGAGGAGTGCAACAGGTCTGTAGTTGTAGTCTGTAGAGGGCAGCGGCATAACCTGGGCCTGTTTAAATGCAGTGGGGAAAGTGCCAGCGAGGAGGGATAGATTATGATGTGTGTAAGTGAAGGTGTAAATTTGCTTGATATAGCCTGCAGGACATGGGAGGGGATTGGGTTGAGGGGGCAGGTGGCGGGGTGACTGGAGAGAAGTTTGGAGACCTCAGCCTCACTGAACATAGAAAAACAGAAGAGCAGGCATTTGGATGTGGATGGTTTATGGACTGGGGTTTCTGGTGGTGAGAACTGGCTGCTGATGGATGTGGTTTGTCCTGTCCTGAAAAAAAATCTGCAAAATCGTCAGCTGAAAAGAAGGATGTGGGTGAAAGGGGAGGGAGACAGAGGAGGGAGTTTCGAAGGTTGTGAAGAGTTTGCAAGGATCTGATGTATTGCTGATCTTGGTGGTGTAGTAAAAGGTTTTAGCAGAGTCGACACTGCTAACTTAAATTAAAAGCATATAGTCCAAACATCACATAAATTCCTTTACTAAGGTTTTTAGGCACCAATGGAATTGTTTCCTGAGAATGTAATTCATTATAACCTATCTTCCTCCAAAATACTCAGAGCTCAAATGACAAGCTGGGCACACAATATTTGTGTTTCAGTTTGAAAAATGAAACAAATACACACAACGTCTTTTTATTTTCTGTCTCTGTTAGCACTTCACAAATTACTTATACCAACAGAAATCAATAACATTGTCACTTAACACATTTCTACTGAGAGAAACCCATGTTTCCTTTGAGTAGAGTCAGACTTCCTAGAGAAGAAAGCAATACAAAGTACTGCCATAGTCTCTGTCGCTCTCCACTTTATCCTCAAATTCTCTGTTGACAAGCTAACTAATAAAATCATATAAATATGTTGAAATGGGTACATTCACATTGATTGCTGTTTCAAGATCAAATGTGTGGTGAAGCCACATCAAGCCACAATGAGGCAAAACATCATGACCACTTGCCTAGTATACTACCTAGTATACTACCAGCAGAGGCATTGACTCCACAAGACCCATGAAGTTGTCCTGTATCTGGCACGAAGACATTAGTGGCAGATCTTGTAGGTTGCGAGGTGGATGGGACTTGTTGGTCCAGCACATCCCACAGGTGCTCAATTGGATTAAGATCTTGGGAATTTGAAGGCCAGACACCAACACCTTGAACCCTTCAAAATGTTCCTCAAACCATTCTTGAGCAATGTGTGCAATGTGGCAGGGTGCATTATCCAACTGAAACAGGCCACAGGGGTGTAGGTAAACCATCTCAAATATACATTTACATAAATGGTTTCCCAGCAGAACATTGCCCAGAGCATCACAATCTTTCCACCAGCTTGTCATTGTCCCAAGTGCATCCTGGTGCCATCACTTCCACTGGTAAACCGGCCAGATGACCTAAAAGAAAACGGGACTCATCTAATCAGGCACCTTTTTCCACTGTTGTAAGGTCCAGTTCTGATGTTCACATGATAGACCCTCTGTTGGCTTGGACCATACAGGATATCTTATGTTTCCCCTTAAATCAATGAGTCTTGGGCAACCAACACCCTCTTTCTGGTTTGTGGTTTGCTCCCCTCTGTTGGTAAATTCTCATCACTGCTGACCCGGAGCAACTCACAAGCCTTTCAGAGATACTCTGACTCAGTTGCCTTGCCGTAACATTCACTCATAACAAGTCACTCATATCTTTATTCCCACCCATTCTCCTGCATCCAACACGTTTATTATGAAAACTGATTGTTTGCTTACTATCTAATCCACACAGATCTTAATATGGCCTCATTAGGAGATGATCAATGATATTTTCTTCACCGGTGACACAATGTTTTGGCTCATCAGTGTAAAAATGTACAAGTAAAGTAGGTCACTATAGTTGATTGCCATTTAAAGGAATAGTTAAAAAATATTATAATTAAAACAAATATTAAATTATATGATAATTTACTCACAAATTATTTATGTTGTTCCAAATGTGCTTGACTTTCTTTCTGCTTCAGAACACAAACCGAGATGATTTAATGATTACCCAGTTAAATAGATTCAATGGTAGTACATTAAGAATTAACATAATAAAGCAAAAATCTGACCCTTTTCTTAACAAGCCACTGTACAATTTCACAAACAAAAATGATCTGTGTGGAAAATTCATCTATGTGGAGTATGTGAAAAATGTTCAATAATCCACACATAATTCTTGCAGACACTCTTGGTGTGAGTCATATTGTACTGCTATTGTATTGAAGCCACCCAACAGGATATTGATTAAATTTTGTCCTTTTGTGTTCCGCTCAAGACAGAAAGTCATTGCGGGGTTAGTAGGACATCAGGGTGAGTAAATAATTCTTCAATAGACACTTTTTCTTTACAAACAAAATAACACAGAAAGCCATTTGCAGGGCTCCAAAGTGCCACCTGAGGTTGAGGATTGTTTCTAAGTCACAACAGTGATAAAGTAGGCCTGATTCAGCCCTGCTTGGGAATTAATGTTTGTGACACATTTGGCAATAAAGCTATTTGCAGACTCACTGACCTATATTGCAAGGCGTACCGGTGTGTTTCTAAAATGATGTAATGTGATGACAAAGCTGGGCAAAAAGCAATGGTGTGTATTTTTGCTTTGTACTCTGTACAAAGCAATGGTAACAATGGTAACCAATTTTTTTTATGAATGATCTTTGATATACAGCTGAGTATACCTGAGTATAACCTAATGCACAGCAGCAAAAACCATAAATACTTCTTATTCTAGACTTAATCCATATTTCTATATTATTAATTATAAATGCAATCTGGGTTCAAAAGCATGTAAAATAATTTTTTTATTGTTTATGCCAGTTTTGTAATACTGGAAAAATGTTGTGGGCTAATGCATTCATATTAAAATGTTTAATTTTTAGATGAAAAATTGTGACAGACCCTAACAGAGAAACACAGATACAAACATCAAACACTGTGTAAAACAGTAACTGTAGCTGTTACTTTAAGAAATCATTTTTACCTGATCTTAAGAACCGAATGTAGTCAGGCTGAATATATAATATATTCTTTATGTAAATAAACCTTAATTTAATTAACATACAACTAAATAAAGCACAATTTCAGATAACTGAGATAACAGGGTGTATTTTGACTACTAAATTCACTGTATATCAGATATTTATTAAGATATTAAAAAATGATTAAAAAATGAGGTAACAAGAAGACACAAACACAGCTTCTTTCTTCCTCAAAAGTCCTCAAATTGTAAGCCAAAAAAAGAGCATTTGTGATTTTCATCGAGTTCTACATAAAATATTCAGAAACCCAAGAGATTAGCAGCCTCTCGTCTGTAAAGCACTTTCAAGACAAATATGGGATGACCTATATAGAAACAAGAAACAAGAATCTAATAGACATCTTTACAATGGCTCTTAATGAATCTCAAGATAACCAGCAGATAATCTAGATCTGGGGCCGTATTCACAAAACAATTTTATCTTAACACTAAAGACTTTTCCTAAATAGCAGTAAAGGTTCTTAGGTAAGAGTTTCCTCCTAAAACCTGTCGTGACCAACTTTTAGAAAGGAATATAGAGACTTAAGAAAAAGGTCGGGGTTGACCTGGATGATGCCAACAAGCTTACTAACTATGCTCACAGTGATTGGCTAATAGAGGATAGTTCTCTGTCGTGACATGTTATGTCATGACATGTCATGTCATGACTGCAGTGATTTAACCAAAGATTTGTTGTAGAACAAGGTATCATTGTGCCATATTTAAAGAGTCTCTTCACTGCAAATTAAAATATAGAATTCAAAATATAATTCAATAAAATTCAGTATAACTCAAAATATTGCATTTATGAAGGGGAGGTTAAGCACCCAAGGCTCAGTCGCCTATTGGCATTCAGTGTTCTTGGGCACTCAGACACCAGCATAACAGGGCTGGAGGTGTGCACTGCTTCTGGCATATACCTAGTTCATTTGGACTGCACACCTGTATCTTCCCTTTAGCCAAGCCGTGTCAAAACTTCCGGTGTTACTGAGTTGTTTGTATTTTGTTGGTCAAGTGACTTCATTCCTGAATCCCTAACTCTGCTACACTCATAATACAATTCAGGCCCTTTATCGTTAAATGTTTCCAAAATGTTTACATTCCAAGGTGGATTGCTAGCAACAACCATTTTTGGATTGTTTGTGATTTGGTGACATATGAGTCTTGACTACCCCTAGCGTTTCACAGGTCTAGAAGATGGTTTTAGTTCCCAAACACTTAGAATACCTTTAAAGTTAAATTTAAGAAGTCCTACAATTAGGAATGATGCACCCATTATTTTTAAGTCTCTCCTAAATCCACAAGTTAGGAGGTACGTTTACCCTTAAGATGTTTCATGAATACGGCCCCACAACAAAAGGTATATGATCAGAGAAAAACCACACCTCACCTGTATTTACAAAAAAGGAATAAAAAGTATAATAAAATAAAATAGGAATAGGAATAAAAAAGTACTCACATGCTACATTCACAACCTTGACAATATCTAGTGTCAATATTTACAGTGTTATAATGCTGTATATTTGCCTTTAGTAGAGATTGGTCATTCAAAATGAAAATTAAAGCATTTAACTGTCTGTTGAAACATGAAAAGTGTGTTTAGGTGACAACAAGCTGTATATTATATGATAAATGACCCTTTAAAAACATGTGGGTCACTGAACAAACAATGAGCGTTTATATTAACTGAAAATATATCTAACATGACAAAACCAAATTAATATAAACATGGTTGGTATATGTAAAGACTCTAATAAAACCCCACTCTCATATGAACCTTTTCCCTAAAGTCTGTATTGGGTTTTTTTAAACAATAGGCTTTAAATTGCACAATATTTTAGGAAATATGTAGCTGATCTTACCGTTGCACCACTGAAATGGGTGCATCAATCCGCCTGTTTGGTTCCTTTATATGTAAGGATTTATGAACAGAGAGATGATGCTCTCTGTGCGTCTGTCGCTCTGTCTGACGGGCCATTCAGCACATCTGGATTCACAGCGTCTTTATAACGATTCGAAGTTGTTCTCGTTTCATCGGGTCGCGCAGCAGTCGCATTCAGATTCAATAAATCCGAGCCACACGTCTCCCTGCGGACATACGCCCTTCTTTTTATACTGAATTGTGCGTCGTGGCTGCGCGCAAACAAAGATGTTGGCATCCGCTGAGAACTAAACAACAGCGAATTAAAGTCCCTCCCTGCCAGAGTGATGGGCGCGCTATGGAGCCAATCTGCTCAAGCACACGTCCCTTCTGTCAGCTATGACTCACAGATGAAGACATAAACACGACTAAGGACTTTTGCCTGTCTGTTATTCTGTAAAATGTCATTTATATTCCTAAATTCATACGGCGTATACCAGGTTACATGTTCATGTGACTCAAACATGCAATAACAATGGGTAATTAGAAGCGCGTTTCATAGTAATTAAATGCTAATTATGGGGCATTGAGGTTGGTTGGCACGGGGTTCATTAACTTGTCCTAAGTGGATGCTGTCACAGAAATATAGTAATTTATGTAATTATGTTTTATTCCTGCTTGACCTACACTTGTTAATTCCACAAAGACAAAAGTCAAGTCAAAACTTGTCAAGGTGAGGACAATTTTTCCAGGTAAAAAAACAATTGTGATGCAAAAGATGATTTGTAAAACATAATTTATAAAAGAACACAAATTATGCATTCTTCAATTATGCTTCTATTCGAAATATTTAATTACAGCTAGATGTGAAATGGGCACATCTAAATAAAAAATGTAGTGCTTTGCAAATAAGTGAATGGGGAAGTCAGTGTGGGATAACTGGATTATTTTGTTACTTCCACCAAAGATATTAAGAATGAATACAATTTGTACTTTTGTCATTACAATGTAACCTGAACAATGTATAGTAAATACACTGTATGACCAAGGCTATACTTTGGCCAATCCAGACATCTCACTTCATCTTTAAATTTGGACTGAAATAATATTATTCAGTGAACTTTTGGTTGATGATATGATCTGTATAGAGGCTCAAGAACTAGAGATAAAAGCTATATAATTGCTATGATTTGCTTAATTTTCACAGGTTTGTAATGAAAGGATTATTCACTTTGAATGTAAGGACTGTAAGGAGTGCATGAAAGGAGTGCATGCTAGATAAACTTAAATTGCCTCTAAATGTTATTATATTTGTAGCACATTTACAAATACACAAGCAAATATTTTATTTAATGCCAATTTACTAACATTTAACTTATAGCATATTCATCAGTACTATTTAAAACTACTTCTAAAGGCAATGGACAAGATAAAACAAACGAGAAAATTATATCCTATTGTGTGGCCATGTGTTCTTCAATGTGAAACACTGCCCTCCTATGGCACAGTGACCATAATGTCTTGGATATTCCAGGATGTGTAAGTTTCTCAGTTTTAATATACTCACATTTGCTAACTTCATCCTCTTAAAGGAATTAACTTTCAAGATAACTTTATTCTCTCAGTAAAACTGTTTTAAACTCTAATTATTACATTAATAAACAATATTTTAAGTCTGAAACGTCTTTTTCTCAGTATCTTGCTGTACATTGTCTCAGAAGAAATAAGACTGCTCATATGCAGAGATATTTGCCACATAAGCAGGGTTGTAGTTGTATATAAGGGCTCTGTTTTCTTCTGCTGTTTCACTAAAATGGTGGAAGCTTTTCCTGCCTGAAAACAGACAGACAGACAGATTAATGAAATTCATACTGTGAAGACCCTATATGTCAAACAGATACTATATACCGGTCAAGGGTTTAGGGTCACTTAGCCTACTCATTCTTTATTATTATTTCTTTCAAAGTTTCAGAATAATATTAAACTTGTGATAAATAACGCAAACTAAATGATGGAAATTATGCGGTGTCTACAAAAAAAATAAAGACTATGTCAAATTTTAGCACCCTTAAAGGATAGCCACCCTTTGTCTAGAATTAGCAAAAATGTACTCTTGTCATTTTGTCAAACCAACCAACCATTTCATCAACCAAGTTTCTTGAGGCGTCACCCTGGGATACTTTATAAACAATACTGAAGAAGTTCCTATGTGTGCTGGGTTCTTATTGGCTGCTTTTTCTATCATGAAAAAACATCTCAGTCAAGTGACCCAGTAAAACACAGGTAAACTTTTGACTGGTAGTGTATGTAAAGAAAGACATTGTAAGTACCCTCATTCACGAAGAATTCAGCCAGTAGAGATGAGACATGCACAGCATTGCTTGAATGAGGGAAGTTGTAACGAGGGTCCCACTGAAACCGGTTTACTTCTGGGTGCCACTGTACACCATAGATAGGGTATTTTCTGCCTGCAGACCAATAACATTTGAGTCATGCTGTGTACAGCTATATGTCACTTGTAAATGAATAGAATAAAGTCCCTTTTTGTTACCTTCCATAGTAGAAACAAAGATGTGTCCATTTTCTGCTATGTTTGTGGACAGAATTGAAAAGAAGTCATTCAGTTTCTCATTACGCATGAATGCCTGTAAAAGAGGAAGAATTTGTTTCTTCCTGTTTGTTATTTTCCTTAGATTAGAATATAATGTGTTTGTAAAGATGTATTGTACAGTCTACCTCTTTAGTCACTCCATAATGGTGGAAATTTGCAGTGAGTGGCTCCTGAGATAATGCTTTCCGAAGGTCAGATGGAAAGTTCTTAAACATGCGGCTGGATTGAGCCTCTTAATCCATTAAAAGTTTACAAATTAGATTTAAAATGAATAACTCAGGATTATGAACAAGGTTTAAGAATATCTGCATAATATGATTGTATTTTAAGAACATGCTTTTAACAGCTGGACTATTAAATTGTTGGGTCTATGCAGTTCATGATAACATAAATATTATATTTAAATGTTTTTAGAAACATTGTTTGTTGAAAAAACTATTTTTGTGTCATCAGCTGTATCATGGTGTGGTGTGATATAATGTGAATATGTTAGTACCTGAAGTGAAGTTCAGTGGATATGTAACATTCTCTGCTGTAGTCCTGCTTAACAGGTTTTCTCCAGCCACCAGCACAGTAAGTAGCTGCAGTCCCAGACATGTTCCCCATATGGGAAAGTAATCACCCTTATCATTTGCCTGAGACAGCATAAATCAACTTCCAGTATAAGACATGATAAAACTTCCAGTAACAACTGAAGTTCATACTCTTTATTTCATTTCCTTAAAAAAGTAATGTATTCATCATAAATGGCAACCAATAACACAACATGCTGATGCCAACCAAAAAAGATAAACGAAATTTGACAACAAATTGCTAATAACTCTACACTGTAAAACTGAATAGCCGATGAACAGTATCTTTCACCTACTTTAATGGCAAGCCTAAAGTAAAACCCAGCAGTCTGAGCAAAGTCAGATGTCTCCAGGTTCACAGAGCCCCCGATGAGAAGAAGACTGATCAAGAGACAAAGGGAATGCAAAAACAAATTTGTGCAAAAACATATAAATTTATATATTTGGATTTTTTTTGTATAACAGTGAATGAAGTTTAATGAAAAATTTCCTGAAGCTTTCTTTATTTACAACATAAAATCATATCTACATACTTAGATTTTATCTAAACAAATATTTAGAACTACAGTGTCAGAAAAGATGAAGTCTTTGTTATTGCAAATAAGTGGCAATTTCATAACTGATCCTGTAAACACCCATTACCCAAAATGATTTAATGGTCTATGAATATAATGATACATGAATGCATCAGGTAACGTAATAATGGCTTAATTCTTGATTACAAAGTACGAAGTACATACCCATTTAATGACCTGAAGATTTTTTCATGCTCTGCAGAACTCTGGTTTAACCTGAAACATAAAATATATTGTTAACACATGCAAAACTAACCAACAGGCCTACGCTATAATTAGGATAGACTGACTTCATCTTACTTAATTGGCATAACCCGTGCGCCCCCAGAATGGATGTACTCCACATACGATGCGGGGATGTAGGTCTTTCCAAACCTTTTCAGAACCTCGTCGGTAACCTCTTGAGTCAAAATACCTAGAAATTACACAACGGTAAACACAATTATTACCTTAGTAACCAGGTGGTCGATTGCAGGAAAACGATTTCATTTAAAAACATGGAACGCAGAAACGATAAAACTTAAACGATCGGTTACTTGGTACGCTTGACATATGAAGACTTATTAAAGGATTTACCAATGATCGGTCTATTGTTCTCTGTCTGGTGTCTTTCTTGCAGTTTTAAAGGACCGGCGCTGCATAGCGCAACAGACACGCAGAGAAGCGTGTAGCCCAGCATTCTTCTCAATCACACACCTACTGTTTAGAGATCTGACACTATGCAGTATGTTAACCGATGCATTATATACGAACGGAAAGGAAGAAGGAAGACTTGGAATGGGCGGGGTTTGTACTTTCAGTTTAGGAAGGAAAACATATGTTTACACCGCAATAAACACTGCGGGTGAGTTGGAAAACACGTGTTGACTGAGTTCCTGAAGAACTTCACTTTCTGAAAGTTTTCAGACGCGTGCTCTTCATGAATTTCTAGTGACGTCAGCAATCGTAACGTTTTACGTAAGTTTGCAGTCTAAACACATCAGTTTAGTGACTGCAGTATCATGACCGAAACAGCATTCTCTGTTGTTTCTTCTCCCGCAAATAGTTACATTACAAATAACCATTAAAAACGTATCTGTAGGACAAAGCAGTTACGATAAGCACAGAGAGGTGTTTGTCAAATTCAATTAAATTTTGCTGAAACTTCTGCTTAAAACCGTTTTTCCTAATTTAAGTGAATAATGTTCTTTAAAAATTCGGTATTTCGAAGTATTAAACTTCATTGTGTAAGTTAACATAAAAAAGCCTTCACAAGACATTTCACTTCCATTTGCAAGTATATTAAAATCAGAAAAACAAATCAGTGAGTAAATTTTCACATCAAGAATTGGTTGGATAGTGAAATTTTAGTCAGCATAGTCAAGTGATTGGAGGAGATCAGTCAATAAGGACATTAATAACAAACAAAACCAAAACGTGGACTGAAAGAAGAGAGCAATTGATGTCACTTTTTATTAACTTAATATTTTACACACCCAGATTTTTTTACAAACTTTTTTATTCTTACCCTTAATATTTACATGCATGATAGTGTCTCATTTTATCTGTAAACTCTAGATACATTTAATTGAGCTTATAATTTTCATTCACCCAGATTTCCCAATCTATGACCTTACACAGGAACATTCACATCTCACACACTGCTCAGAGCATGCTGAGGTTTCTTTACTGGGTGAAATATTGTCTGTTTCAGCATCAGGATCTCAAGCTCTGTTTTTTAAAAGAGCCTGGAAGTCAGGTGAACAGACCAGCTTGTGTTTAACCTGGCCCAGCACAGACAAATCTCCTCTTCTGCCCTCTGTTTTAACTGAAACTAATTCCTACAAAACAGACAGGAAAGGTAAAAAAAATAAGTCAGTACATTTATACATTGGGGAGAAGCGACTTACAGGACATTCAAGACATGAGTCCTATTTGTATTTTATGAGCTTATATATAATATATATATATTTATATGTGTGTATATATGTGTGTGTGTGTGTGTGTGTGTAACTGACCTGCAGGAAGGCACAGGGGGTTCCCAGGGCCACATCCAGTGTTACATTACCCAGGACAAACTGCACTTTGCCAGACTTCCTTACAAACATCTTTCCCACCAAACCCTCCTGTAGATCCTTCAGACAACAACTGTTCTCGTCTTGAGACTCCTCCTGACACAGACACACATACAGGAGAACAATACACATAAGTACATGCAAACAAACTGACATGCAGTCTTCATGCAGTATTCCAGTTTTCCAACCTTGATGTCACAGTGAATTTCAAAAGATCATTCTTATGGCCTACTCATGAACAACACAACAAGTAATCCACTAGATGCATATTACATGAAAATTGTGCATTAAGATTTTAATTGTTTAAGCAGAAGGGAAAGGTTCAAATACTGCTCTGTTCCACATGCAAAGCTGTTGTACAGCTTTAGAATATATATAATTTCTACCGACTTTAATATAATAACTTTACAGCTGAAGAGTTAACTAAATGCTAAATGTATTTATTCTGCAGCCATTACCAACCTTGGTTTCGATTGTCTGCATCATTGCTTGTCCATCGCTGGACTGCACCTCTGTTTTTGAAGGTCTGACATCATTGGTGGGTGGTTGCCCTGGCAGTGAATCAGGGAGCTGCATGAAGAGAAGCTCATCCTCTTTGCAGTTATTCCACACCTCGAGCAAATCGGGCAGTAAATCAGGTTCAGGCAGAGGTGGTGGCCTGAACATAGGCTCCACCTTCTTCAGTTGAGGGACTTCTAAAGGCTCCTGCTTGACTGAGGAGAGATGGGTTAAAGTGAATAAAAGAGAAAAGTTGAATCAAACTTTATAGCAAAATTTGCAACAGTTAAGTCAATTCTTTAATGCAAAAGAAAACACAGGACAGACTTTTAGGAAATAATTGTTGAGTTTTCAATCAATTTTGTATCAACACTCTGTGTCACACACAACACACACAACACTGTGTCTAGAACACAGTAAGGAAGGACGTTAGACTTTATTCTGAACAAAATATGAGTTATGCTTTCCAATATAATTCTTAATGCTAAGACAAAACCTGCCACAGTTCTTTGGATTATCTGTCTGGTTGCCAAGGTGTTGCTATGTAGTTAATAAAGTTCTTAAAAAGGTGTTGCTGTTTAAGTTCTGGGAGGTTACTGGCCTAGGTCAAAAGAGTCTACCTGTGATATTCTGTCTCTAAGTCTCTATGATACTCTGGTCCTATGATATGACTTGGGATCTTCCTTCAATGTGGGCCTATGCTTTCTCTCAATAAGCCACATAATTAGAGATATAATTCGTATAATAAAACTTGTGTGGATTAAACTATTCACCAGTTTAAGATTAAATGTTTTAATATTTTAAAACGTACATTTAATCAATATTACATCACTACAACTCAAATGTACACTAATATTGCTATTAAGAGAACAGCAATTAATAACAATTGGTTTGAACTGCAAGAAAATCTGACATGTTTGTGGCCCTATTTTAGGACAATGTTTCTTGTTAGCCTACACAACATCATAAAGCATATCCAACCTTATGACATTTGCTAGTGTAGTATTTGCTGTTATACATGTAACTGATTTGCTCCTACCCTTTACTTCAACTCCAGTGCTGTCTGTGATCATTGGTTCAATTTCAGTGCTCTGAGTGTCTTCACTAAACTCCTCTTTGAAGACCCAACCAGACACAGCCAGAGGCAGCTGAACTGGACAGCTTCCTCTTTCACCTTTCAGATGAGGATCATCCAGAAACTGTGGCACACATAAGCAAAAACGTGGGTGACATAAAACAAGAATTTTTGCAGTTGCAGTGCTTTTTACCAAAAGTTTCCAGTTTGGGGTGAATCTTAAAATGTCTAGGTGACATTTCATCCCAACACTGAATGGGTAAAAAATATTTACATATGACTATTAAAATGTTTTATATTGTGATGTTCTATATGCTTAATGATTATTCATTATTTCCATACTTGTTTGCGTGTGTTTTGGTAATGAGAACGGTTTGTAATTTGCGTGTGTGTGTGTTTAATTGGCATAATTTACTTTAAGATCAATGTAACTAGGACATTCTTAACAGATTCTGTGAGAATAACCTATTAACACAATTTCCTTAACTTGCTAGAAAACAAGATCTCATTTAAACAAAATACATACATTGTCCCTCTCAAGTTTGCGCAGAATTTCTTTGGTCTCCTCCTCTGTCTCTCTTTCCTTTTTGATGTTGATGATGGGAGACGGGCCACTGTTTGCTGTTTCTTTTGTATCATCAAATATACCTACACAAATGTAAAGAATGCAGGAGAAGTCAAAGCAAATAATACACAGGTCAACTGTTACTGTAACATAAGTTTTATTGCAATATTGTCATTATTGCTATAAGTATCATTAATTATACAACCTGGTAATTTGTAATCATTATTCTAATTTCATACTCCAGAAACCTCCTTTACCTCTTCTTTTGGCCATTGTCTCTGCAGGACCCTGCTCAAAGATGGAATGTGATTGGATGACCTCAGGGCGACCCCTGCCCCTCCCTCGGCCATCCCGGTGTCTGCCTCGATCTATGTCCTTCCTCTCCCGCTTCTTTCCTTCATCAGTTTTTAACCTGTAGAATGCAAATAGGCAAGTTAAAATACCCTGTTTAAGCAAATAAATAACACTTCTAAGCAACATTGATGCTCTAATTTAAAACAGTTGATCGTACATGGTTGCTGGTACATGGACATAATGTGATGGTTCACTTACTCTTCTTTAGATTTCCGACCAATAATATTGGGGGTAAAGGTTTTCTGCAGGACAAAACATAAGACTGAGACATTATACAGCTGGAGATTAAACTAGACTACAAGTATATGTATATGGCTACCTTCTTGACACCTCCTAAAGTGAGGTCTCTGGAGCGCATTGCAGGAAGGCGCCCTGGAGAGATGGAGGCAGGCAGCCTGCGACCCATCACCAACCCTCTGCCTCCCCCAACATTAGATGCCCGTGGAGTCCCACTGGAGTCACCAGAAGCTGACATGTCTATTCCCACCAATGCACTGTAATAACAGACAACAGATTACATATCAGACAGTGAAATTCAAACCACTGACCAATTTATTAATTTGTCAACATCAGTACAAATGAGTGCTTTTATACTGAAAATCTGTGCCTTTGGATAGTTATTTGTATGACAACACAAATATATTTAATACTGACGATAGTGTGGTCAATAACAATAGTGTGGACAAAACTAACAATAGTGTGGACTTTTCTCTTAGTGGACAGTAATTCTATAAGTGCAGTATTAATTTTGGACAGTTAAATAAAATTGAAAAAAAGTATAATATTTGTAAAATACTGAAAGACTTTGACCAAGGAATTTCCTTGACTTTTCCGGTCATATATAATTACAGAATAAAAGTTCTTCAAAAACACTTTCACAGAGATTGTTATAATAACTAGAAAAAAAAGTCCTGATATTTTCAGTTCTTCATGACCGTGATATCGTATAGCTAATCATAGCAGTCCTACTGCGAACTGTTTTCTGTTAAATGTTGAAATCCAGTAGGAATTCTTTTAGGACTAGCATCAAATGCAAAGGCATTCAGTAACGCATATATATCTGTACGTCTGAAGCACACCAACATCTACAACACGCCGGCACTCCACCTTCCGTATCAAACACGTGGTAACACGTGACGAGCGAAACAGACTCATGACCACACACTCACCAATGCGCTTTCCCTGGGAACCACTATTCTTTACCCGAAGAAATTAAAGTATAAATGAGGTCGAGTCAAACCCTTATTTTAATGATGATGTTATGTAGTGCAAGTTTCGTTAAGGCGGAGTTTCACGTATAATGACACTTTGACCCGAGTGACGAAATAACGTCATTTCAGAACGTCAATTCTGCACCACTACATGCGCATATTCAAAGTCAATAGTCTCTCTTCCCCCATAGTAATATCTACATCAGATTTCCCCTGATGGGAAATTGTTCGTCAGTTCAATTTGTATAGCAACTTGGATTGTAAATATGGATTGTATAAGGATATGTCACTTTCACTAAAAAATTACATAATGGGACAATGCAAAAACAGTTTATTTCTTTTCTTATAGAAGTGGGTTGCATGAGTAAAATTACATTTAAAAGGCAAACTTTTAATGGGAGCAATGGATGAATCACAGTATATCACAGCATATACAGTACAGTACATAGTACAGTACAGAATAACAATTCTCTGCTAGATAAGATATTTAATATCCTGAAGTACTAAATTAATAAATAAACTAAAAACTACAACTAAAAAATATTTGTTTGCTTAAATATATGTGATATAACAAGAGCAATGTCTGATATTACAGACAAAAAGCATTTTTATTGGATGAAAAGGGGCTTTAGCAAAATCTGTAAATGCATACAAAGTAACATTTTTCAGCCTCCCCCTTGGTTTTGTCTTTACATGGCTGTCAGGGTCTGTTGTATTGTAATTACCCTTTGTATTTTAAACACATTTCAGCCTGAGAGAAGGCAAGTCATTAAAGCAGTCAAGCATAGATAGAGTCCTGGTATTGGGTATTAACTCACACGCAAGCACCTATCATCATTCACAGTCACAAACAAACAATGAAGACAGCCTTGAACATCTGACCTTAAGAGAGCATCACTGTGTCATGACTGTCTGAAGGTGTTATATTTTGTGTTACTGTGTTCTGTTTTAGTGATTAAGAGGTTATTCTGGTGGAGTCTTGGCTTTTCAGGGGCATGCACTGCTTGTGACCATATGGTCCAGCATTTGGTGAGTTCCTTTGTAGGTTGTAGCTTCAGAACATACTGTCCTTGTATTACAGCATGCAAGAGCGGACAGAGATATCATTAACGTATCCGGGGAAATATACATTTGATTGATAATCCTGTTATGATTAAATCTGGACCCTAATTTAGTGGTGACATTCTCTAATGATGAAGCAGGTTTAACACAGTCCATACACTGATGATTTAAGAGGACTCAGGCTTATTTTTCTGTGTATGGGTCCCTTAGCTCTGTAGAAGGAGGGCTGCCTTATTGTAAATCTCACACTGAAGTCTGGTTTTGCTCCATGAAGCACATAGTCTGACCAGATGTGGTTTTATTTCTTAAATTAAAGATGGTCTTTAGCACATATAATTTAGAACCACTTATAACTTTTTTTACATTTGCCTCCATATTTTGCTATAAGAAACATTTGTATTGGGATTATAGATTTATATTTACATTGAGAAAGACTAGATCATAATGTTTATTTGAATATTGAATATTGATTGTGGTTGTGAGCAGTTGTAACAAAAGATGATATTTACTGTATCCCAAATATATGTTCACCTTAGTAATATTATGATTTATTCATTAAGCATTAGTATTATTGAATTGTTTTCACTTTGCTGCGACATTCATTCTTTTATAGCTGTCACATGAATAATATGTGTTTAATGCAAAATCTTAAGTCATAACTAGGGTTTGAATGACACTTGCACTTAATCTCACTGCCAAATATAAAAATTGTGTATGATATGTATCATCTATTAATTATGTTCTGTTTTAACTTAATATTTTTAGTTTCAAATAAATGTCAATAATGTCAATATGTCAATAAAGGAACATTATGTGTTAGCTATAGGCTACTGATGAAATGTGTGAATTGATTGCTTTTATAAGTCGCTGCCAATGCATACATGAAAACAATATCCTTAATAAAATATATGCACTTTCAATTTCAAAGACATCAAAACTTCAGACAGCATAATAAAATACATAACATAAATGAGTACAGCATGAGTGTCATCACTCAAATTCAGCAGAACCACTCGCACTTCTCTCTTGCTTCAGCTGTAATCATATGTGAAATTGCATTTACACTTGGGTTATAAATGTTGAGCAATTATGCCGCAGATTGGCTCATCCGTGCTGGAGAGCTGCTGGAGCTATGCTGTTTGTGAGCTGGCATTCGCGTGAATGAGTAGCTGGGTTCATTGAGGCTGCACTTTCTCATGCCTGTTAATTTCCCTTTGGCTTAAACAGCTGTAGAAGAGAGAAAGAGAGAAAAGAACAGAAGAGAAGTGTGTGTGTGTGAGAAAGAGAGAGAGAGGGAGAGAGAGAGAAAGAGAGAGGGGTGAGCAAGTAGAGGCTCAGTTTTTCTTCTTGTTAAGGAACTGACATTTCTAAAGAGAGAGAAAAATAGGAAGGATCAAAGGCGTGCACAGGCTGCGACTGTGAGATCTTACCTCTTTTGTCACATCTGTTGTTGTTGCACACAGAGGTAAGTCTTTTATTTTTAATCACTGTCTGAAATCGCTCTTGGGTTCCTGTCGTGCTCTTTCGCATTTCTCTTTCTGTGTGTCGTATTACTCATAAAAACTCCACTTATCTCAACATTTCCTCAGGAATTTAATATTAATATGAATGCAGGTTGCATATGTAAGCAAGAACACCTTTTTGTCCATTTATAATGTACTCTGGACTTGCTGACATGGCATTTTGAATATAAAATAATATAATATAAAATAATACTAAGATGGCTGTTGGTGGAGTTTGTAACAGGCACTGGAATGACAGAATATCAGCCAATATATATGGGCCAGTATATCAGTCAATCACTAAAATAATGTATATGTTTATATAAATATCAGATATATACAGTATTTATAATGTTCTTTTTTAAAATCTTTTTTTTTTATCTAACTGAAGTTTCCCCTGTAGTTGCTGTTTTTCTTTTATCTGCTCTGAATTGAGGTCAGTACTGCCTTGTAGATAATGTCAGACAATTATTCAATTAAACTGCACAGATAATCAGAATCCATGACCTTTGGTAAACGTGTGATTTCTTGTATGTTTTATACTTCTATCACTATCTGTCATACTGAAAATACATAACAGTGTTGCCTTTAATGGTTTTGACTCCCACCACAGTAGAGCTGCATTGCAGATACACAGAAGATCCACTCATGATGAAAAATATGAATCATGACGAAGTCATTAATACTCAGAGAATCAACACAGGCTCTGGTGCGCTGACAGCTCATTCCTCAATGAATTACACACCATGCATGCTCATTCTAAAAATCTCATCATGTGTAAATGTTTCCTGTGTCTCTGTGAGTGACCCAATGAAATTTGCAGAGCATGCACATGCTCATTTTATTCACTGAAGTTAAGACTTTAATATGTATTCCTATTCACAGTCAACATCCATTTTTTTCCAGACAGTGTTTGCCAGGAGCATTACAGATGTTTACAATGTTGAATTTTTTTTTTCCACTATGGCTGCTTGGGTGAGTCTTAGGAAAGCTGTCAAGTACATGTTTATTCATATTATAAAAGGTTAGAAAATTATATTTGTGAATAAAAAATGAATAAAAAATGAAAATAATATTACAATGCAAAGAGTGTTAATGATCCAAAACTGCTTTATTATTATTTGTTGCTCATTATGAAAATGAAATGTGGCACGGATCTTTCGTGGAAAACTAGAAAAGAACCCAGAGACTTGTTCCAAAATGTTCAAAGAGTCTTTAAAATAGTAAGAATGCAACAGAGCTGTGTGTGTGTTTGTGTCAGCTTTGAAGCATATCCTGTGAGGATATTTATCATGCCCTACATTCCCTTTGAATGAAAGGCTGCAATCTGGGGAGTTGATGTGTTTCCATGACATTAAAACTGTATTTCATCTGTGCTGCCATGTTATTATGAATGACGTTGCGGGTATGAGAGCAGAGAATGAGGGTGGGCATTTTTTAAATCATCTTAAATTAATGTTTGAAATTAATGCTTAAAGTTCAATCAGGCAGACCAGATGATCCCTACACACAACCCAAGATACCTACACACACACGCGCGCACACATGCACACACACACACACAGTATCTGAGTCAAAGCAGTCATGTGTGAAATACTTGCTGTAAAACATATTCCCATTTTCTGGCATGAATATTAATAAGCCCACACATTTGTGCTGTCCAACAGTTGGATGTCAGTCTACTTTTGGCATTGGTACAGAAAGACAATGTGTTAGAATTAGTCCATATGGAAGACCTGGGGGAGGGACTAGTACATACAGTAGTTATTGTGATAAACTACACCTGTGCTTACTCCTCTAGGACACATTTGTGAACTTTAAGGGAAATGACTTTATATATATTCAGTGAAATCACCTTTGGACCAGTTTTATTTTTTTGAAAAGTAATCACAAAAATGGCTAAGAGAAGGGAATGCTCTTCTGAGAAAGGGTTAGCATTATTTGCTATCTGGTTTGATATTTTCTTATCTAGTGTAATGTATAATTTCTTTAAATTCAGAGTGTGGTTTTAATGCTACATAGGGCCAGCTGATCTGGAAAATTAAAGGTATGGATGTGTGCTGTGGGGTAGTGAGAAAAGAGGGAGAGATGCTGATAAATCATACCTTCATCTCTCTCCCTCTCTCTCTTTGAGTTATACAGTCTTTCTCAAGAGCCCAAGGGCGGATAATAGGTTTTGTGACTTCACATTACTCTAGGGTCACCGGTCACAGGAACAGGAAGTGACAGCTAATCAAACACACCAGCCTGGTTCATTCACTTCACTTCACACATACTCAGAGCAGTAATCACACACTTGGCTCATCCCAGCACCAAAACATGTCAGAGAATTTGGAGTTTGTCTATTATCCAATGTTTAAGATGCAGTAGCTGTCCTAGTACATTTGGTGATGGGGTACATTGTTGGATACATGCTTAAAAATAAAGGTTCCTAAAAGGTTCTTTGTCAGGCTGTTTGGTACCATAAAGAACCGTTAATGTCCACAGAACCTTCCTGTTTCACAAAAGGTACTTTTGTTGTGGAAAACGAACAGCCTATGAAAAGTTAAAAAGAAATTATTCTGTGTATGTCAAGTCTTCAAGCCTTAAATATGAACATCTAAATCCTTAGTCTTTTGATTAATCTTGCCTTTTGTGGAGTGATTGATAGATAATGGTTGGTAAAATGCTTAAGCTCAACTAAAGGATTGTCTGTAGGTTAATTGCATTTCATCTAAGGTCAGTTGCTTTCTCTCCTGTCATTTTCTACTGACTGACAGATTTTTTTGTTGATCTTTTAATGCAGGTGATGGCTGAAGTGGAGCTCCTCTCCACACCCCATAATATTCAAATCAGCGAGGTGACCTGTGACTCATTCCGGATTGCCTGGGAAATGGCCCATGAAGACATCACCCGAGTGACACATTATTTCATTGACTTAAGTCGCAAAGAAGGTGGCGAGCAGAATCGGTTTAAGCACAGAGTGAGTATTTACTCTTACGGTGTCATTTCAATCTCTTTTCTACCCCATCACAATTTGTATTATTCTCCCAGGATATAATAGAATCTTTATTTATTCTCACACAAAAAGATCAAGAAGAATTTGTTTCTGCAACCTGAATTTATAAACTTATTATAAGGACAGCTTCCCATAGTAATATAAGGTTTAAGCTCCCTACTTGTGGAATTTTAACCAATCCAAGCTAGGGTACACACTAACATGTCTGAGAGTAGAAGAAGGGCCATGCATAAAATGGGCAAAGGGAAGGAAGGAGAGCTTGCAGGGCACATGGCACTGCTTGGAGGGCCCAAAGAGATGGACAACTGCCAACATACCACCCATGTATACTTCCCACTCAAGAGATATTGCACACTAGTGCCCCATATAAAATTTCATTACAAGTAAATTACAGTACGGATGATTTTGCTTGTTTTTACAGACTGAGGATTGAGAGGAAATTACTTTCTGTGTTAATCACAGATGCTGTCAGAGCAAGCTTGAATGTGAAACATTCTGTTAGAGACATGTCTCTCATTTGTGTTCATGTAGATCTTACATTAAGCAAAACATCTGCTGCCTCTTTGTCCTTTTATACTAAAATGTTTCTCGAAGCTAAGGTTAAATTAAGGACAGAAAAATGGGCAACATGGAGGCAGATGCCAAGAAGGGAATGAGAGGGGTAATAGGAGGCTGTAGGTGTGTTGGTAATGAGCGCATCTGACAGCCCGGTGCAGGCCCTTCAGGGTCTACGGTGATGTTTGCGTCACATCTAATACAGCAGCATGACAAACTCTGCACAAGAACTGCTGTAAGCTAATGATGACTCATTGCAACCCAATCCCTGGCCTACCATCCCTGAAAAGGGATACTGCATGGCAAAAATATGTAATTCAGTGCAGCAGTAAGACTTAATGGTCAATTTTTGTGTGATTTGCTGGTGGTGAGAGGATACTGAGCAGACAAAATTTGTCTGTTATACAAACAAAATAAGGCCTTAATCAATAGATTACATCCTCTTATGATAATTAACCACAGCTTTCTTATAGTAAAAATTTTGTAACCATTTTTTACTGGATTGATTACCATTTGCATAACCGCTGTTTTACTACAAATACCATGGTTAAACTCTGGTTGCTATAGCAAAACCATGGTTAATTTGTGGTTACCATGGTTTAACTATATTACCCATGTTTTTGTGAAGGATTTTGTGATGTTGGATAATGTGAAAAGTATTGCCAACAACAACAGTCATCAAAGTTAAAGGCAGAATCTTCTACTAAATACTGTTTAGTTTATATCTGATCTGCCAAACCTCTGATATTACATTACAGAGAGAAACTAAAGGACTCGCTAAGGGTGTTGCTATGGTTATGCCCCTTCCAAGCATTTCATAATTGGTTCTGCTTGTCAGAGGCCCAAGCCTCCACAACAAGACTAATTAGCATTGATAGAGCTTTTTATGTGAGAGGAAACATGTTCTGCTGTAGTAAAGTTAGAAAATATTCTCACCCCGAATGTACTGTAAGCTGAAGATTACTCCAAAGGTGTTGTTACAGTTTTTTTTATAAATCTTACAAATGTCAAATATTACGAATCTTTACAGCTTTCATGGTTATATAACAATGGCATAATATTGTAAGAATTACCCTAGCCTGTCCTCACAGAGTCAGACTTTTGTCCATTAGCCGCTTTGCAGCTTATTCTAGCCAAGTACACTTTTAGACTTGGACTTTTGAGACCATATATAAGTATATAACCACACATAATATGTACTGTTCAGGGGTGGGTAAATCTGAAATTGATAATAGCCCTAATGGAACTGTGTACCATCTTTGGGTTCTTTGAGGAATCAATGGTTTAGCCTTTACCCGTTTTATCTCATATCTCAACATCTTTGGTCTAGATTTGGAGACATTTGTTGCTTGTTGACTACTTACTGCTATTTCAGTCCTGATTATATATGACATTCAGATTTGCAAGTTATGCATTTAATTTTGCATTTATAAACCTGTCCTGGGACAATCAGTTCAAGTTGGTATGGCAGCCCTTTTGTTTAATCATCTTCCTGAGTATCTATTTGCAGATGAATAAAAGGTTCTTCACTTTATGCAAACAATTGTTAGACTTAGTCAAATCTGCCCTTCCAGAAGTTATGTGAAAAGGACTGATGTGCAATATTGTGAAGTTTCTGTTGGTCTGAGCCAACAAATGACTGACAGCACCCTTTTGTGTTTGGCTTGGCAGGATGTTCCAACCAAACTTGTAGCGAAGGCAGTTCCATTGCCGATGGCAGTGAGAGGCCATTGGTTTCTGAGCCCTCGAACTGACTACTGTGTGGCTGTGCAGACTGCCATCAAACAGCCTGATGGAGACTACGTAGTGTCTGAATGGAGTGAAGTAGTGGAGTTCTGCACTGGGGGTAAGTAGAGATGTAAGTTTTAATGAGGTTTTGGTAATCAATCACAACTGAATTATGACATCATATTGTCTGCCATTACATTACCTATAAAACACTGCAATTTCTAAACAATGCAATGACATAAGATGAACAATGCACAAAAAATGAAGTTGTATACTTCATAAAATTAGAGCATCATAAAACCGACCCCATTTACTTTCCTAAGGCAGTTCTATCCTGTTTCAATTCAATTCTATCCTGCAGTTCTATCAGTTCAATTCTGTTTTGCTTGAAAATGTCACTTAGTGGAATTTTAATGTTCACTTTAAATGAAAGGTGTTCATACACAAAACTGGATCCTAAAACTTTTCTCTTGTTTAAATGTCATGTTACTCAATAGATGTTTTGAGAAAGCTCCTATATAGTCAGATATAGTGATTTACAGTTGCTCTATTTCTGCAGATTATGCCATAGAACATCTCCAGCAGCTCTTTTACAAAGCTCAGGCAGCTGCTGGGAGACTTCTCAGGTTCTCTGTGTTCTATCGCAATCAGCATCCTGAATACTTTCATTATGTGAGGTTAGTGTCATCCATCATCCTCAGTATCTCTACTGGCTTCTATCTTCATCATCCTCAGCATCTCTACTGTTTTTTTCTCTGGTGCATGTGAATTTGATATGCAAATCAGTCAACACTATACATGTAATAAAGGCTATATCAATAGTAGCAAACTAAAAAATTAAAATTTCATTTTTGTCACGCCAACATAATAACAACAGATTTTTAAAAAGATATGGCATTACTATTGGAATATATTAAAACCTTCATAGATTCTATTCTATTCTGTTCTGTTCTGTTCTGTTCTGTTCTTATTGGATGTATACTCTTCGCCCTTTGACCTTTACATCCCAGTAAAAATCCTGCTCAAAGTGAGATTTTCACAATCCACTGCAAGCAAATATTCAGATCAGGTTCCATTCTGGTATGGAACACCTACTCTTCACAATCCAACCAATTCCCATTTTTTCCCATTTTTTTGAATAGCCCATTTCACTTGGAAATACACCACAAGTAAAATAGGTTGTGGCTATTTTATGTTGACTTTCATCACTGTTTTTTTTACTTTCATGTCAGTTTTATCTGTTTAAAATTCTGAACTGCTGATTATTTATTAATTTTTCTAGGTCTGAGTGTGGAGGTGCAATGCTCCCATCTTTTAAAGACAACAGTGGAAGTCACGGCTCTCCTATCAACGGCAAGCTGCGTGGCATCTTCCTCAGCTGCAACACAGAATTTGATACTGGCCTCTTGCCAAAAGACTCCCCGTACGGCCCTTTGCGCTTTCAGATTTCCGCCGAACATCTTCTCAACCTGAATACGAACCTCTACTTTGCTGACTTCTACTGCATGTACACAGCATATCATTATGTAGTGCTGGTGCTGGCCCCTGCTGGATCAGAGGGGGACAGTTTTTGCAAGACCCGCCTCCCACTGCTGGACCTCACAACCAATCCCTTCTTGACATACACTCCCGGGGAGGAGTCAGTGTTCCGTCATGCCAGTGATGTCATACTGGAGGTGTTGTATACTGAGCCTCTGCTTTTGGAGCATGGCACCTTGGCTCAGATCAGTGGTCACCACCAGCTCATGAGTCTCTCCACTGCTAATGCTAAAAAAGATCCAAGCTGTAAGGTTTGCAATATCAGTGTGGGTCGCTGAACTGTAATTGAAACCCCAGAGGCATTTGCTGAAACTGGACCATATCTTATAATGAAAACCTCATTGGTGATGGTCTGTGGAATATGTTGAAACACCACCAATGTTCTCTTGAGACGAATTGCTCACATTATATAAAAGAGATCAGTGTGGTACACTTGATTTGACAATGTGCCAAAGGCTTTGCACAAAAAGAGATGAGATGAATTAGAATATGGGAACCATGTGAGTAATATTTTTGTTAGATTAAATGAGGTCATGGTTCTGGTAGTCTGGTTGAAGCTATGATGTTCTATAGTAATAGTAATTTACCATTGAGTTAATCATAGATACATAATTTACAAGGTTCATTCATTCTCATGTTCATATGATATAGAGCATTAGGATTTATTGTGTAGCCTATATATACACATCATAAATAACAATTGTCTTGATTTAGTTTATAAATGGTTTCTATGTCTGCAGAAATACTAGTAATATATCTTAATTGTACTGAATGGTTTTACAAGATTACATTTCTCTCTGCATGGTACAATTGCAGGTCTATTTTTCTTTCCGAGAATGGTTGTATTCCACCTCTTGCAATGGGCTGCACACCTTCCCCATTCTCAGTAACAAAACCTTAGTTGATCTTATGCCATTTTGATATGTGAAATATTGAACGAGATTAAAATTGAGACTGTATCATGGATCATCTAATTCACATCCATATCATTCATTCCTCACTATCAAACATGCCAAAAGCCCAGTGGTAAAATGTGATAAGTCAAGGTGCCCAGTCCATGCATTGTTACACATAATCTAATAAAGACTGAGAATAAACAGCCCATTCATAATCAGACTGAAGCAGTGCTCGTCTCTTACTCTGTCTGTTGGCTGACAGACAGAGTAAGACCGATTTACGTATCTGTTTGCACACTTTTAAACTCTACAATTAATTAATTCTATACAACCTCTAGCTTTTAGAATTTTGCCAAAGTACTCATGTTATTTATAAAAAGTTTAACCTGTTTGATTAAGAGCAAGTAAAGGGGAAAAACAGCTTTTGGGGGAAGAACAGCTATTAATAGAGGAGATAAGGTACATTTTATATAGTGACATTTATTTGATAAAATAGAACATTTGACAAACATATTAAATGACATTCTCTGTATACAACGTTTTTCAACAGTTGTTAACGTATATTAAATAGCAAACTCCTAAAATAAATTTCTTGAAAAACTTCAGTGTAATATATTTAAAAGCATCTTTAAGTGACCATACAGCATTTCAGTCAGTTTTCTTTGCTAAATAGGTCAGCTGGTAAAAAAAGTGCAAAGTTTATGCACATAAATTAAGTAGTTGTAAGACAGCATGTTAAAAGTTCACTGTGCAAACTCCAAATCCAGTAGTTTGTTTCAATGCTCATGTGTCACAAACATGAATGCAGTAGTTTTTACCATAATTATTATCCCATTTAGCAGCGCTGAATCCACCAGGTAAGTAGGACACGCAAAACTCGATCCGTTCTCGGGGGTCCGTTTGCTGAGGAACCGTGACGTTAAACTCGAACACGTCGGTTCCCGGTTCACCATAGCACTGATCCAGGTAAGTGCACTGCGCGTCCAGGTAACTGCGCCAGGTGTTGAAAGTAATACGAATATGTACAGCTTTCTCGAAGCAGACATTAATTACGCGCACGGTGCCCAGGATGGCGCGTTTGGTGACCCTACAGCTCTCCAGGAGCACCATGTTTTCCTGAAGGCGACATCTGAAAGCTTGGAAGTCTACACAGGGCTGTTCAAACCCCAGACGCAACCCCAGTGTCTTATTTGCGGTCTCTTTACCGCAGTTTACCTTCTTTAGCCGAGGCTGTTTTACATGTTCCCGTGGAATTTTCTCATCTTTCTCAGAGAAGAGGCGCACTGTGATTAGGGAAAATCCTTTCGAGTCAGCAAACGCAACACGTTTTTCCCTACGGCCGCCCTTGGTCGCTATTAAGGCCGTTGAAGGAGAGCGTTTGTACTCAAATGACGGGTGATGGGTGATGCAGGGCCGCAAAGGTTTGGGTGAAGACAAACCAATCCGGTGGTTTATATGCGGAGAGTTTCTGCACCGGAACCCCCTGGCCATGTCCATAGACATCACAGACACCGACATGGAAGGGGTTCCCAGCCTCGACATTACACTTGGGGGAAACAAAATGCTCATTTACATGGTCCTCTTCAATTTATGTTTTATTATAGGCATATCATTACCAAATACTAAAATTATATCATGACACTTACTTTGCACAAGTCATCGTCAACCTGTGATCGGGGTTGTTTTCCCCTTTCAGTATTTTTCTGTTTCTTCTCAAGTCGTCACGACCTTAAATTGAGTTAAAACAGGATCATCGTTTAATTCAAATTAAATTTATTTCTAGAAAGATTTCAACATATTTTGCATTGTTACAAGACGCTTTACATAAAACAGGCTACATTGTAGAACATGACACATAAGCGCTTCTAACTGTAAACATAATAGTCAAAAGGATTTTAAAATCCACAGCGATATTAATCAGGCATGTGTTTTAGCATGATGAATGCTGAAACAAGCATATTCATACATTGCAAACGCAAGAAGTCACCATTACATATTTATTAAACGGGAAATTCTGGATGTTTCTCTGAACATCCTAGTTTAGTAAAACTCATCACACATTTTAACCAAACATGTTAAACGACGTGTTTAAGTCATGTTTATGTCATTGGGACAAATAAAGGAGCTTACTGTGCTTTCAGTTTGATCACTGAACTGTCCGCTGAAAATCCTCAAAAGTGTTGTTATCACGTAATATTTGTGCTGTTTAACAAAGCGACTTCTCGGACGTGTACTGTGACCACAACTGTGTTGTGATGCCTGTGACCACCTGCAGCTTTAGGAAGTTTTACGTAAAGTCTTGCGTCACTTCAGTTTTATAGCAGCGTGATCCCTCCTCCAAACTTAGGCCAATCAGATTAGCAAAGACAGGATACGATTTAACGTCTATATTTATGACCTGACCTATGGCTAGACAGTATAAATCCTTATAGGGTTTACTTTACCAAGGTTAACATTTAAGTGAATGAATTGTGCAGGGGAAAGTCTAGCCTGTAGTTTAGGTATATATGTGGCCTTTTGGCGTTTTGTCTTTTTCATAAATTTGAAAATATGTGCTGCACCATGCACCATCATTTGAGTCAATAATATCATTGTATCTATATCTATATCTATATCTATCTATCTATATATATATATATATATATATATATATATATAGATAGATAGATAGATAGATAGATAATAGATAGATAGACATAGATATAGATACACACACATAAAGCATAAAGTTTCTCTATGTGTGCTTGTATGTACATTGTTTACTTCTAATAAACAAAACAGTGTGTGCAAGACAATGATGATGTTTTGCTTCAATATGATTTATGTAACAGTAAGATCTGCATAATTATGCCTTAAAGTAAAACAATGAGGAAAAGCATGAAAACTCCTCAGGGGTAGTTACCCATGAAACAAATCAGTGAGTGTGATGTTTAACCTCATTAGTCCTCAGAAATTCTTCATGCATGAGTTTGCTTTATTCACAAACAGAGCAAAAGGAAGAGAGAACATGATCATTACTGCCATTTTAAACCTGCAGTTTCACACGTAGCAGAGATGAATGTGGTTTGAACTCTTGCCATTTGATGTCTCAAGTATTCTGTAGAAGCGCTACTGACTCATTAACGCCCTTAGATCTCAGATCAAAAGTATGTGAACATTATTTATATGTTTGTGTTGAACATTCATTTTCCAAACCATCTGCAATACTATTGAGCTGGTCCTTTCTTTGTTGACTGATGTTTTGCTTTCCATTAGGTGTTAAAACATGGCTGTGACCATGACACAAGTGCATCAGTCATAGTGCATGTTCAGAACATTATTTTATGTTCAAAGGGGTTCGGATTTGGCCTTTATGTAGTCCATTCAAGTTGTTCCATACCAGATTTAGATCTAGCTTTTGGAACAGGGACATTGCTATGCTCTTAAGATTTCTAAGATTGCATAGTTTTTATCTATCTGTTAGTAATATTTATAGCCAAAACTTTCAAAGACCATATTCTTTTGGAAGCAGTTGGTAGTCAACCAGTTTTATACCTATTTGACTGCCTAGCAAGCAGTCAAATAGGTATAAAATAGGATCTGTCAGTGTCCCAAGTGAAAATCGAAATCAATTAGATACCACAAAGAAAACTAAAGCAATGTTTGGCTCTTTTATGCATACTGCTTCCTTCCTTTGATTTTCCGGTGTAAAGTGTAAGAACTTCCTGTCTCTTCATTCCAGTATGTGTACAATTGATTAGCCAATAGCTTCCTTGTAATCTAGTTTGATGACAACAGTTGAGTATTTCCTATGATTTATGACAGTTTAATGATGTACAGTTTAGAACTCCTGTGACATGTCTGTTCAAAGGGTTAAACAGGAGCTACTGTAAAATCAGAAGCTGTGACTGTATCATTCAGCATTTTCACCAACATTTATGATGAACTCCAATATATTGTTAACATCTACATATTGGTCAGTTTGATGCCCATTAAAAATAAATGTTTTGTTTGTTCAGAAGCGAAAAGTATTCATCTTTTTCTGTACAATAGAATCAGCAGAACGATAAATCCAAAACCTGACATATGCAGTAATGCAGTATGGCATAATGCAGTCTGTTACACTGTGCTACAATCAAGCTTTTTTGTAAAGATATATTTTTAATATATGTCTGAGTTGTGCAAATAAATATTGTAGAAGAACAATACCTAATTGCATTAACATAGTTGACCATTTAGTGTGACATTTATTTTAACCACTGATATTATACAAAACGTGAATGTACATACATAACATATTTCAGCTGGACACATTTCAACGACGTAAGCAGATGTGTCAAGACGCTAGACAAGACTTCTGTAAAGCCACATATTTCACAATATTGGAACAACAATAAAAATGAACTATAAGAAAATTGACTGGTATTGGCTGGCAAATACAGGTTACAACCTGTGAATTGTGACACAACCAGCAGGTATATAACTCAGAAGACTGGAATGTCCGTAAACATTGATATAAACAAGCGCCCCAGCAGATGTTTTTACCACAGAGAGTCATTTAAGGGAATAACTACAGGAAATGAGGCAATGGGTAGATTTCTCAAGGTGACAAGAGAGGTCAAAGGGCAAGATTAGGAAACTGATATCTGGCAGGGTCAAATCAAAAGGTCAGAGTACAGAAAATAATTTTTACCTCAAAAAAATAGATAAAAGCAAAAAAACAGTTACAGTTAATTTACTGTAAAAGTATAGTTACAACATATTTAATATTGGCCTGGGACTAGTGCAACACAATCACACTACCTTGTATGGGTAAAAATAATATTATTTTTTTTTGTAATGCCGGTAACTTTCACACAACACACAGGATGAAGCAAACGCCGCCTACAGGAATTACATCAGAAACCAAAATAACCAACTCTCATACATTAAAAAAATATTTTTACTTCAAAAAGAATGATTTATTTAAAAACACTTGATTTTTCTAAGTGGAAATATATAATTTTATTCTAGCACAGCAGCACAACCTCACTGACCATCTGAAATACCAATTCATGTAAACCAACAACTTCCCATTTTCTGGAAAAAAACCCCAACAAAAAAACAAAACACAGCTTCCATTTCAACAGTAAGAGACACTGCAATAACAAAGCAATCAAAATGTGACACAATGACAAAAAAAGTCAATTTTTTTCAGCACACTCTAGATAAAGTGTATTAAACATTAAGGACAAACTATTTAGTTTTAAATACAAATTTGTCAACATGTAGTAAAAATGTGATTTTGTTGGCCAGTTCTTTGTTTTTGAGGCAAATAAAAATACACCTACATATTACATTTGTGATGTGAATTTGTGATGTAATAAATGCTCTTTTGAGTCAAACATAGGGACATGCCCCTGGTCCAGACAACAACAATTTTTTTCTTTTATACAGTCTTTTATACAGGTGGACAGATGTTCACTTGGTAATAAGGGAAAACAAGTACAGACATTCTTTTCGCTGTGGTGTGTTCTGGGGTTCTAAATAAGTTGCACTGCACCGCTGGCCACTAGAGGCGCTATAGTACGGTAACGCATCAGATGTTGGGAACCTTCATCCAAGTCCACAACATACTCCCTGAGAGAGAGAGAGAGAGAGAGAGAGAGAGAGAGAGAGAACATAGTGAGTGAGAGAGAGAGAGAGAGAGAGAGAGAGAGAGAGAGAGAGAGAGAGAGAGAGAGAACATAGTGTAAGAGAAAGACACAAGAAAAACTGTCCTACAAAATCATATTCTGTCAATATGACTTTAAGAACCTTTTAAGAACCTTTTTTAGTCTTAAAAAAAGCCAGTATAATAAAAGCTTCCCCCTACAGCAAAATTTCGTACAGTATCGTCACTGGTTGTCATATTTGTGTTTTATCACAAACACGCAAAAACCAATGAGATTTTATATTATCTATGTACTGCCATAGAGCAGTGGTCTGGTTGTTTACATCAGAGGTGTCCAATCTTGCTCCAAGTGTCCTGCAGAGTTCCAACCCCAATTAAACACACCTGAACCAGCTAATCAGGGTCTTACTAAGCAGACTAGAAAGGTCCAGGCATGCATGTTGGGGCAAGTTGGAGATAAACTCTTCTGGACAGTGGCCCTCCAGAACCCAGTTTAGACACCCCTGGTTTACATGCATATGCAACATAAAAATTGCTAAATATGTTTAAAATATTAATCTTTTTCCATTCACAACCGTTTCATTTTGCTTCTGAAGACGTTACATGTTACCCCCTGGAGGCATTTGGATTGCTTGGATGGATGCGCTTTTTGGAGCTTCAAACCACTGAACCCTGATCAAGGCCATGACAAAGCTGGGAAGAGCCAGGATATTAATATTATAAAAATTATACATTAATAAAAAACATAACTGATTGTGTTAAGTCATATACATCTCAGATGGCATGAGGGGGAATCAATTTTGAGTAAATGTTCATTCTGGTGTGAACAAATCCTTTAATTTTATACATCCAAAAGTGGATCACAATAGTTTCTATATGACAGCTTGACAGAGAAAAGAGGTACCTTTTGGACCACCTTTCTTATCAGGATCATGCATTTGATGCTTTAAAAGCAGCTCAGTAGGTTTGAAACACAGCTACAGAATGTGGCAATCTTGTTTTTGGGTGGCCATACCTCTGCTCATCTGTCTCAGGCTCCACCAGGATGTTTTCCTGCTTTTCCTTTACTCTCAGAAACACAAATGAGTCCAGACAGGGTTCGGGAACTCCACAACAAACACACATACAGAGGCAAACCAATTAGTCTATCACTATAGACTGGCAAACTATTATCTTCTTCAAAACATCTAGAATGGTTTGCAAATATACTTATAAAAATGGCTCTTATTTGTATTATTTAGAAGGATAGTTTACCCCCAGAATTATATTTTGCTGTTAATTTACGAGTTAACCTACCCCTTAAATGGCCTGAGGGTGAGTAAATTAACAGCAAAGTTTCATACTGGGGCTTTATTCTCCCTTTAAATTAGATGTTTTAACATATTTGTTAGCTTTGTAAACAAAGAAGAATAAGCTCACAAATGTTGTTTAACTGTTTATACAGATTCAAAACAATATCTAAGAATCTTAGCATCATTTTACATTGATATTTTTCTTATCGGTGCTCACCGGCCTTTAGCATGTCAATGCTCTGCAGATTTGGGGGCATGTGTTTTAAAGCCACAGCACGTAGGTACACCTCTGTGTTGGCCATATACCTAAAAACACATAACATGACTCATAAATACCACATGCACTTCAGCAGTCAAATTGTAGGATAAAGCAATAAAGGAAATTCAACACCAGGGATGATTCAGAATGAATTCACTCACTCTTTAGCAAAGGCAAACTCTTCTGGAGACAAAAACGAAGGATCGCCATCTGCACGTGACTTCTCCTTCTCCAAAACATGAGGAAAAAACTTTTCTATCTAAGAACAAGGCAACAATTGCATATTATGTATACAGTTTTTTCCATTTATGCATCTAGCACATGCCTTCATCCAAATTGGATTAGATTGCATTTAGGGTTAACATTTTATAAACTCCCTGGGAAGTGAACCCACAACCTTAGCGTTGCAAGCGCAATGCTCTACCAGCAAGCAAGATATCAGCAAGATACAAAACAGTAAATGATTTAGATTTATACTATTCACTGAACAGCATTCACAGTGACAAGTAGGAATTTCATTGTACGGGAACTGTGCATATGAAAAGAAATGATTTGAACTTGAAAGAAACAGCTAAATGACTAGCTATCCTAAAAAAATCCTCAAATTAATTTTATCCTAATTTTTAGATCACCTTCTGTAGTCTTAAACGAAGGTAGCTGCTTAGAACAAAGCGGATACGATCAATTTCCATACGGTGTACACTGGCCTTCACATCACCTTTTTTCACCCTCTGCAGATTTTCTTCCTGCATACACACACGCGTGCACATGCACACGTTTCAACAAATTACAAAAAACCCTCGATCACAACATTCATTTAGGTACACTCAGCGTTTCTTAATTCATTTACACCGACCATGTGTGTGAGCTGCTCCATCACACACTCCACCAGCTCAGATTTGTTCTCCAGCAGTTCTGGAGCAAACTTCTCATTAAGCCAAGCCTGAAACAAACGAGAAAAGACAAATAACCTCTTGATGATGATGATTTTTAATTGACACATTTAAAATGAACTGTTCTTTAATATCATTTTCTACTCTTATATTACAAAATAACTAATAAATCAATCGATATTCTGAATTTATCTTTTTTCTCGAACTTTCTGACAAACCTAACTTAAAGATATTTGTTTTGATCTTTTAAAGCTTCAATACTTCAGATTAGCTTTGTATAAAAAATGTATCAATGTAAACCTTTAACAATGTAAATATGAAAACGTTCACGTTTTTCACGTTTCAAGATAACAGAACCGGTGAGTGAAGGATGAACAGTCAAGTGTGCAGCATACATGGAAAACTTAATACAAGTTTAGATCGGTACTTTGAAAAAATTAGATATGTTTTGACCTTTTCTGATAATTATAAAATGTGAAATTAGTGGTGTAGTAGTGGTGTATCCTCAAAACATCTTCTATATCAGTTGAACTTGACAATCGTGTAGGAAAACAAATGAATGCATCATCATATAGTGCTGAATGCTACTGCATGTCATTAAAACACATTGAAGGTCGTTTACCTCCTCCAGTTTGCTGATCAGTTCTGCTGGGGTCATCACGTCTTCCTGGCTCTCTTCTCCACTAAGATCACTGGCATCTGACAACGCCTCTGCCATCTCGATACAATGTAACAATCTAACCTGATCCCAAAATGTGTTTTACTCCAAGGATTGGAGTCCGCTCTGACAGCTCTTCCAAACAAGATTCAAGCACAGTCTTGTCTAGACCAAACTCAGCTAACTACTGGACTTAAACAGACTTAAGTGCAAATTGAAAACATGAAACTGGCCCGACAATTGATAACCAAGACTTTCAGATGTTTACAACCATGCGCGATCAATACAGAAACCGCCTGACGTGAATTTCGCGCCAAAAAGACAACTGGACAAGGTGGTGACGCCACTATGCGTTCGAGCTGGTTAAAAGCGCGCAAATTTGCGCAATAAGCATCGAAATAAAGTTAAAATATGACGACGCAGACAAAATACGACAAAACGAATCCGTTTATCTTCTGTTCATTCATATTTGTTTTCAATTTAAAAAACGGAAAAATAATAAATACATTTCCATACAAAATGTTAAATAAATTAATTGTGTTTCTCTTTTTGTCTACATTTTGTCTATTTTTTTCTCATTTTTACTTTTTAAAAACTAAATTGTGAAAAGAAAATCATTTAAATCTTATAAAGCTCTATTTTCATGCAGGAGCTACAGTTTCTCGTCAACATTTACAGAGGTTACCGGCAGGGGGAGCAAATACGGTGCAAGGGAACGTCGTGCAAGTGAATTTATACGGATTGTTAGAGCAACGTCAGCAGGACGTGCAGATGTCATTATTACATGGTTTATAATCATATGGAATCATGTGGACTTAGGAACATATTTCTGCGCATCTACGAGCGCCACTGTAAACATGATCGCGTGCTTATATTAATTTGTGAATTTTTAGGTAAAGCGGTTCATGATAACCGCGTTTTATTGCGATTATGACACTTAAACGATCACTGAATTAATGACTGAACCGACCATCACATTGACCAAGTCTCCCATGGGATTGTGTAATAGTAACATGCAGGTGTCAGTGGATTCAGGTCTGTGTTTTGCTAGTAGAGCAATAAGCTTATAAATAAATAATCGAATAGATGTTTATTAGCCCTTGGGAGGTCAAACTCATAAGGCACTTTGTACTTATAAACGTTCACAACTCTTTTGGTTGGTATTACACATATTGGAAACACATTGTGAATTTGTCATAAGCCAATATTTCACATATCGGTTTTTGCCTGTAACCATTCCTAACTATCCCAACTGTGAAACAACTCACAAATCAGTATAGCTCATTAGAGTGTTGTATGACCCATCCAGAGAATCAGTAAGGAATTATGTATAAGAATTATGAGGCTTATTTCCTATTATGCCTTATGACAAATTCGCAATGTGTTCCAAACAATTTGTTTATTTGTTTTCCTTTTTTATTTAAAAACGAATATGGAATAAACGAAAGATATACCTGTTAAAACGGTCCACGTGTTTTACAAATGCATTTATAACAGAACGTTTTAGGTCGACTTGGAAGGGCCATCAATGTATATCTTAGATATGAAAATTCAACATTATGGAAAATGTGTAGTTTTTAGTTTGATAGACAGAGATTACTACCAAATGTGGTTATGATAAACTATCATATTCATAAATAAAATGAACTAAAGGAAAACCTTTTTTGTATTTAAGGTAGAAATGTAACATTATAGTGAATTACTTCTTGATTTAAAAAATAGCTAAGCAAAACGCACTAGATTAGTGAAATGTTTATTTATATGATGATCTTATACCAGCTCTTTTTTTTTTGTATTTTATTATTTATTTATTTATTATTTTCCTAAATGTTATATATTTGTTCAACAAATTGTTATAAATGTTATATATAAGTTATTTTTGTCTATTTTAACAATTATAATTCATAAACTTGTCACTGACATAAAAGAACATGACAAAACGACAAAAGTTATGATAATAAGTTATGACTAGTTCTGCTAAATGCGTTTTTCTGTCAGTCACTGATCACATCACTTTTAGATCACATAACTTTAAGATACTCTTTGCATGAAAAACAAAAATCCTTTGTTGAAAATGCTTTATAAACATTATACTTTATTATGCGTTATACGTTTTTATACGTTTTTTATACGTTTATTATCATCTTGAAAAGAAACGAAATAAAAAGAAATGATGAATTTTGAGCAGTCGTCCAGAACACTGGATGTCAGCATTGCGCTTTTCTAGCGGTGGCCTGTTCATTAAAAAACAGCAGCGGTGTGACGCAGACGATGTGTTATCGGCAGTATGGCAGCAGGCAGACTCTTCGTAAGATCAGCGGCCGGAGTTATTTACGGTCGCTGGAATTTCCCACCTCGGGCTCTCTTTAGGGGACTGGCTTCAGGAGGTAAACAGCTGAATCAATAGCTTTAGTTCTGAGTGTGTGGTTGGACTTACACCCGACAAATCGCCTAGATTGAATTGTGAACAGACCACCTGTTGAAATAGTAGTTGCTCGCCTCTAATGTATTTCAATCTTCCCACGCACGTACTTGCATGTTTTAATTGTAATAAAATGCATGTGAGTGATAACTTAATGGAAATTTCCACTGTGCAGATTTCTCTGTGGACTCACACTAGCCATTTAATCTTTTTAGTTAATCTTATCCTATTACTGTTATCCTGCGGTGGTTTAATTTGCCATGGTATAAAAACAAAATTATTGCAATGCAGTACAGCCATTGTGTTAACGTTTAAGTTAGAAAACACAAATATAAATTGGAGAAGCAAGAGATTAATGGAAATATACCTACAAAGTAAATAAATGGTAAAGTGGGGCACTAAAGCTTAATCATCTATCAGTGTGTTAATATACCGATGCTGATCTTCATTTTAAAACAATGCCAATGTATATGTTATATTTAATTTAGAATTTCCCTGTTTTCTGTCACTTCTTTTTCTTCTGTCTCAACTGTTTGTTAAAGTAAAGCTGCTTTGCAAAAATGCAAAAAAAAAGTGAAATAATAAATTTGAATCGAATTAAATTATCAAAGTTTTCTGTTCCCAGTTAATGCGTTAAAAAAGCAGTCGCAATTCATTATGCGAATTAAGATTAATTACACGTTCAGGCTCTTAAAAAGTATAACGTTCATGACAAAAACAGCACACCTATGGCTGAAGTTATATTAAAAACAGTTTAAATGTATCCTTTATAGGTAAGAATACAATGTTTGGGGAATATCAAAATAGTGCTGCCTTGAAACAATGTTAATTTGACCTTGTGTTCAGGTATTCCCTCAGATGATGAGCAAGCCACAGGACTGGAGAAGATTGTGTTGCAAGCTGCCAAAAAGGGAACTGTAAGTATTTTGTACTGTGTGACTTCTGGTGAAATAAGGAGCACACTGTGAATTTCTCTGTCTTTTGGCCAACAGGATCCATATAACATTTTAAAACCAAAGGAGTATGCAGGCTCCAAACAAGACCCCCACATCGTTCCCTCAATTACCAACAAGAGGATCGTTGGCTGTGTTTGTAAGTCACAATACAATCTAAAGCTATGTCCTTACTATATGTCAGATTACAAAAACCATTGCAGTGCTCAAAAACAAATTTTTTTCTTCTAATCTTTATTGTTGTCATAGCATCACACATATAATGCAACACAATGCAGAAAAGGTACACATTAGCATCTGCCATCCCTAGCCAACAGCAATAAAACATTTTCGGTTATAAAAACATGAGAAATTGGTATGTTGGCAGGGTTTTTCCATAACTTCCATCCTCCTCTTTTTTAACCATCTGTTCTGATTGGTCGGAGCAGTTTGACATTTTTGCTTCATTGTTCACACTACAAGATTATGTGCTGATGTGTATCAGACATGTCTGATAATGTTAAAGCTGTGACATAATGCTAATATCACAGCTTGGGTCCTGTTAATAATTACCATTTATAGCCACCTGGAAAAAAACGATTTTGCTGTGTTCCCTGGCTCTTGTCACAGATCACTAAAAACATAATCATGTAAAAAAAGTTTAACTAAGTTTAACATACTGACCTATGTTTACTATGTTTAAAAGCTCTCAAGCATCATTTAGAAAACAACACCAGTCTGGACTCTGGCTGCCTCTGTTTTCACCCTTAAAGAGGAAAAGCTGTTATTAGTGTAATGCTTTATAACACCAGCCCCCGCTGGGATTGCTTAATGATCTTGGGAGAAGACTGTTAACTACTATGATCTCGTGTTTTTGTCTAGGTGAGGAAGACAACACAGCAGTGGTTTGGTTTTGGTTGCACCAGGGTGAGGCTCAGCGCTGCCCATCTTGTGGCGCTTACTACAGACTTGTTCCACATGAGTTACCCCATTAAAATCACATCTGCATTGCACCGCATAAGCGTCCAAAACACTCCCAACTGACTATTATACACCATAGATGTCGTGCTTATTCACACTGTATTGCTTTGCTGTTCCCTACTCCTTATTTCAACATAAATATCAATTGCACTATATAGGGCCTAGTTAGGTCTTTTTCCTTACATAAGCACAGTAAGCAATTTCGAGTTTTCAAGATGACCTCTGTAATGCTTGTTTACATGTGAATATTGGTTTCATCTTTTAGGAGGATTGGTTTACATCCCCCATTGCTTACAAAAGTTTTAACGTTCCTTGTTTGATGTTAATAAAATATGTTGTTTATCCTGTTACATAAAAAGCTGTTACTAAAAATATTAAATAAGCATCACAAAATTTTTCTTGTTGTAGTAAGCGAAACAATGTCAACTGAAATTGTACCTGCTTTGATTTTCAAATGTTTAGTCAAAGACATTACATTCCCCATTGTGTGTGACTCAAAGTACATTCCATTTACTATGTAAGTCTTGAATTTGAATGCTGACCCTGTTTGAACCATCCAAATAAATGTCATTTCAATGTGTTTTGCATTGTCACATGCATTTCTCGCGCTAGAGCCTTTCCAGTTAATTCACAGGCAGGGCCTTGACCTGAGTTTGATACATTGAATTTATTTTATACAAAATACTTTCACATGAAGTATACAGTTGTACATTACAGAAAATATTTTTTTCACTGGTGCTTTATCACTCATTAATGACATGGAACCAAAGCAAAAGGCAGAAAAATAATTGAAAATGTTTAAAACAAAATTGTAAATATCAATTAAAGAAACCAAATAGTCAAGTTAGTCAGTAGTTTAGTTTCTATATTTTGCCTATGACTGAAACTTAATTTTGCAGACATACAGTACCTACATGGATAAACTTATCACAAAGACAATCCATTTTACTTATGTAGCATATTTTTGAGTGAAAAACTTTGATAAGAACAAATGTAGGGTGGCACTTTGTTTTATCTATTGATTAAATCATAAAAAGTTGACATTCAAAACCAGAGTTTGCAGTCAATTGTGGAGGACTACTCCCCTACTGAACCATTACCCCTATTAGTGGAAACCGTGATGAAGTGGTTTTAGTGGTCACAAATTATACACTGAGGTGAAGTCAAGGGTGTAAGTTTGATTTTGACAATGGTGGGGACATAAAAGCAGTCCACAGATCTGCATTGTCACAAAAGTTTATCACTTTTTACTTGAATGTAACATTATTTATCATTTATGAGTTAGGCTATTAGTTTGTGGTGTCACCTTATTAGGTTACATTGGTCCAAAACAACAAAAAGTGTAAGTTGCCTTCACAAGTCTAAACAAGTACAGTGTTATAAATAAATAATCGAATAGACCATCATGTTTAATAGCCCTTGGGAGGTGAAACTCATGAAACACTTTGCACCTTGAAAAATTTCTTTCACAACTCTTTTACAAAACAGTAAACAAGTATTCAGTGATTGCTGAATATTTGTAGGGACACGTTAACCAGTTTCACAGCAGTTAAATCAGTACGGCTGTAGCCCTGTCATGCTGTACCCAGCAGGTGGATGCCAGAGGGGTAATGGGTAAGGATAAGAAGGCAGAGCAGCCTCGTATGAACCAGGAAAGAGTGTGCCCACTGGTGGGCAATGCACAGAATGGGTTGCTGGAGGGATGGTAAGATGGGTGGGAAGAAGGACAGGTTGTAATGGTAGAGCTTTCAACTGTTTAGTCAAGTCTCCCTGAGGCCTCTCTAAGGCTGGCAGGTAAGGCATTGGCAGACTGCCATGGGGATGGAAAAGGTACTGCTGGGTTGGCAGAGGCTTGGGTAACACTGTCTTTGCCTTTTCCTTCTTGTCTGTAATACAAAGTGGGGATGCTGCTGGTATCTTCCTCAAGTAAGCTTTATCAGTGGTGGGCCTCTTTAGGAGGTGCTGGTGGTATGCCATGTGTGGATCAAAGGCAGGCTGTAGCGACACAGGCCTGCATGGATCACGTGGTAAGACTTTGGAGAAGCTAGAGGCATGGGGCACCCAGCAGGCTTTGGTGTTGTATGAGGCAGGCGAGGGTAGTCTTAGGGATGTGACTCTGGGGCTGGATTTACCATCCAAACTCCATGACGAAAGGCTCCTTTGGACCATTTGGGAATGTGCTGGCCTAGCTGACTGGAATTGCCGGTAATGTTGACGATGGTAGTTGGTGAGTTCTTTGCTGTTGGGGTAACAGCTAAGAGGCTTGCAAACTCTGGTGCTACCAGCCTCTGACGTGGGGACAGCAGACACCTGGGACAGTGTCCTACTCTCAGTGTCTTTGACGGGGGACTTTTGGGTTGTCACAGCTATACAGTCTTCAGAAGAAATTGAGTAAGGAGAGGAACTACGGGAAAAGGAGGAAGATGGAGAAGAGACAGGAAGAGGTGAGCCATCAGAAGAGTGCCGGGTACGAGTCAAGGATGGGCAGGCAGGGGACTGGGAAAAGTGGGAAAGCTGAATAACCGAGGGCCTCTCTAGTTCTGTCCCATCATCTATACTCCCAGATGCAGGCACAGTGAGACTGGCCTGAGCCAGACGCTTCTTTTTCTCCAGGGGCGAGATGACCTCAGATGGGGTGGGAGTCTGAAGAAGAGGATTCTCTCTGGGGACCACTGATGACTGATCATCAGAGGATGTTGACCACTGACTATGATTGGAACACATGCCTCTATCACAGCAATGATCTGATCCTATTTTCTCCTAACACACACACACATTTGAAGAATTATATTCAATTCCACATTCAGATTAAATGTTCTTAAACTGTTCTATATTATGTGCGGGAGTGTATGGTCCAGTGGTCTGGGTGATGAATCGAGTATTCACAAAATTTGCAAAGATTTTGCTGTGATATAAAATAAGTAACACTGTGAATACTGTGATCGTCTGATGTGCTTTTTATATGATTAGTAAGTTTTTATAAGCACTGAGTTATTAAACTAGTTGCGCAATGTTGTCTCATGACTTACATTGGCAAATATAGGTGTGTTAAAACAGGCATTTAATAATGTGCTATATTCAAGTAATTTCTATGAATTAATTTAAACTGTCATTAATGATGCATATAAAAGAAAATCCAATTTTCAATGTATGTCAACTTTTTTTAATTTGCATTAAACAATGTGAATTTGGCTATAAAGGTTGTTTGGTTAAAATGATGAGATGACTGGAAAAATATCTTTGTATGCAACTTCAAAAAATACATACAAATATATATATATATATATATATATATATATATTGAAATATATTTAATATACTGTATATCTAATATTCTCAGGAGGCTTTTTTTATTATATCACCCAAACATAATTTTATAACTGGCAGAGGCTCACCCCACATTCTTCTCTATCCATTTTCCTCTTCTTTTTGCTCTCTGGCTTATTTCCCCTGTTTTCAGGACTTCTCTTGTATTGTTTGCGAGGTTTGGAGGGTGGCAGTGGTTTGTCCTCCTCTCCTCTTAGCTGTCGCTCAAAGGGCAATACCAACCTGCACAAAAAATATTTTTACTGTAGGAACTGTGGCCTAGAGATCAGTGCACCATGGTGCTCATATGGGCAATGAGAGCTTGAGTCTGGTTTGCAACACTTCATTTTGCTCCATTATTGTCATCTCTACTATCCAAATAAATAAATGCCCTATTACCACAAAGCTAGGGTGTTCAGAGTGCTTGCCTGGGCATTGTGAAGCAGTTGCTAGGATGTTCTGGGTGGTTGCTTAAGTATTACAATTAGTTGCTTTCTGACTCAAGTCAAGAGAGCTTACCCCCAAGTCTGTATTTATAGAGACTATATTTATTTATAAGGAGTTCCAGTACAACTAGCCGTAGGCAGTACACAGTTAAGTGTTTTAGTTAATTGTCAGATAAAGAAACAGAACTGATGGTACAGTTGATGTCTGGTTTAATAGTTGGTTAGAAATATATTGTTTCTTTGTGACCTTAGCCAGTGATTTTAGAGATCTGTTTCCCTAGACAGTATTTGGTCTTGTACCTATGGCCACAGAGTGGGACACCATTTTTTAAAGGGACCTTGGTGTATATTTTATATACCATACATGGTCATGTATAGGAAATACTGTCAAGCAGCTCATAAACAGGTAACCTACATACTGTTAGAAGGCTATGGCCATTCTAACAAGCCAGGTTTCAAGTAGGCTTACCTTTCATAATGTCTGCGTGTGCAGGTGGCTGCGCTTGTGCTGCCTGGACTACCACCCAACTCATCGTACACATTCTTCCATAGCCTCCGTGCTGTTACCTGCAAACACACACAGATGCTAAGTTATTATGCACCCTCATCGCTATGCTGCAAAAATGTGAATAATTGCTAAATCAAAATGTGTTAAATGGGTTTGGGAAGCACCTTAACTTCTTTTAAGATAGGCTTAATTTAATTAGCAATGTAAAACAAGATTTTTACATTTAGGAAAAACAAAGTTGTGCTTGCTCATGCAAACTTTGCTGCCACAATACTAAGGTGTTTCCAGTGATTTTTAACATGTTAACTATGCAGATGCTTGGTGGATTCTAGGGTGTTCAGTGTAGTTGCTAACTCGGCCCCAAGTCTTCTTAAATATCTGTCCCTAGATACCCTATATGCCTCTGATCCCTTTGCAGTGTAACAATCTATCACCTTTTTATCGTCAGCCATCACAAATAAGGTGCAAGCACCATTAGCAAGCACCAATGAAAAACATACAAATATTTTGCCTGGGAAACAACACATTTTGTTGCATGTGTGTATTGCGTGCAGTGCTTTATCAGTCTGATCAGCTTTTGTCATAGTGGAACTTCATGATTAGTCACTTGTTAGTTTCATTGCCTCGTATGTGTCTAAGAACATACCCTAAATTTACTTTCACATGCTTCCCAGCTTTAATATACTAATACCGCCCTGACTGATAAATTCAGTTAATGGCAAGGTACTTTTTATTAACAGGTGCCACTTGAAGTTTGCTCTCAAGTCTTTGTTTGCAGGTAGTGAAAAACTTGTTCAGTTATGTTACAGATGCAATAAAGCATTTTTAGCACAGCTCTTTTAAGAGCATAAGGTCAGATTTTCCACTCCCAGACCTAATTCACACAGAGACAAAACCAAGACACAAACCGCTTTGACATGGGCTATAATCATACATGGACAGATAGGCATTGTTTGTCAGACACAGGTTTGAGTGACCACACGCACACTTAAGTAAAAAACACTTTAGCACCTCACACGGAATGGAAACTTGAGTGTGAAACAACAAAGCTAGCAGATTTGGGCAGAAAGACCTATATGGAGGATTGACCCTCTGTTCTCATTGTGGTCATAACGGTCACTGCTATGTATGATGGTGTGAGCTTAAGCCATCTTAGTTTCCACTGTGCATGAGCAAAAGGCAAATGCATGACCTTCTTCTCAACTTCCTCATTGGGTGCTGAAGTGTTGGGCAGTTGGCAGAAGGTGTGGCATACTTGCACAATGTATTGGTAAGATATGAATGAGAGACCTACTTTTGAGATAGAAGAGAGAGATTGTGTAAGAACTGTCTGGAGACTTTGCTTAAAGCATGTGGATACATACCGCATCATATCCTCCCAGTGTTTCCACAGCTTTGTAAATTTTCCACAGGTTAACTGGAAACAATAAAAAAAAGCCATTCCTATGTCAACACAGAGTAATTAGTGTAAAATCCAAGTGTTAATATGTAGATGCATGCTTTAAAACAGTGGTTCTGAATTTGAAAGTTGCAACCCAAAAATGGATTCTTTATAGGTCAGGTCTGATAGGGTCACAGACAACAAAGAAATAACTATGTTAAAGGCAAATAATAAAATGCAACTAGACAATTTAGGCAGCTGCTGTCATGGGCCGGTTACATATCATGTCCCTGTTCTCACAAGGCATACACAAAACTACACAAAGTAAACAACAAAGCAACTCAGTCTACATTAAATGTGAATTATTTTGATTTTGAGATAAACATGGTTTGTGTCAAACACAGTGAATTATTAGCTGCCAAAACTGTTGAAATTCAAAAGACAAACACACATGGATTTACTTGTAATGAAGAACCAACTGTGTAAATGATATAATACTGCATGCAACAGTGTGGACTCACTCTGTTTGAAACCAAGGTGAGGAATTCTTTCTATGGGTGTCCCTCTATCTGCCATAAAGCGGTACAGATTGCTCACAAAAGTCCTCTCTTCACTCTCTGATTGGTCGTTTCTGGATTCCTCCTCACTGTTATTGGTGCATACCACATTCTCCATTTCCCTGCTGGTCTAGTGACAACAATGGGGCACCGTTACATTTTTAACTCACCCATAATTCGTGTCAGCAGTTGGTGTTATGAATAGGTTTAGATCACATTAACAATATTTAGCAGCTTTAGCCCAACAAGCAATACAATTCAGTGAGCTGATGAAAAACTCATGAATAAAGCATAAATTAAAATAAAAAGATGAATCTCAACCTCAAAAGATAAATCCTCAAAGAAGAAAAAACAAATTAAGTAAAAAAGCTTTTTCTTGAACGTTTGTTGAGTGTATTTTAGGACAGTTGTGTTGCACTGTGACTATTTTCATGTCAGTTAAAACATATTTTTATTGAAATTCTAAATTCCTAATGTATTATCTACAGTACAGTTTTTATTCTTTTGATTTTGGTGTAAAACATGACCTGAATATGTTATCATGATATATCAAGTTCACAAAGATAAACTGGAAGTTATTTTATCTCACATCATATCAGTTCTCCATTTATGTCCAGTTCAGGAGTTCCCATCATACTAGTTACACAACACATAAACAAATGCATATACACAGTGCACAATATAATCAATATATACATGTGGGGGAGTTTGTGTCATTTACAGGAAGCAGTGTAATTAGAATTTCACTTTCACACCAACAGTCTGATAAAACTCTGTGATTCATTTTCTCAGAGCCTCATGCAAAATTGCAGGTGAAATATGTGTTCACGCAGCTCCGTTCTGAGTGCAGTCATATTGAGACTGTGTGATTCTGAAAACACAACAGCTTTGGCTTTCACCACCACTTTCAATAAGTAACCAGACATCCTGTTTGAAGGGAAACCGAACCACTGGTGGGGTTTTCACAAAGGACAAGATGCACTGGTGCTCTACTACATGCTGTTATACAGAATCAAGTTTTGCAATCATGAGAAACTTTGCAGGTACTGCAAGAGAAGGCAATGGGTGAAAGTTGTGGGGTGTCCGCAAGTGATTTTCCGTTGAAGCGCGGCTGCAAATAGGAATGTTGGGAAAATTTGAGTTTGTAAACTAACAAGCAAACTGCTAGTCTACCTATACTTAAAACGGTGAAGGGGGATTATGGATTATCATTATACATATAAATTAACTGTAATCATTTGATTTGAAGCCCCTAAATGAAACTATGCTACCAACCATAGAAAAATGCTACTAATAGCATTTGACCTAAACCAGTTTATGGAAAAAAACAGGTGAGGTGAGGATCAACACCAAATAAACTTTGCAGATGTTCATGCATAAAAATGAATGAACAGAGCAGAAGAAACAGGAAAGTAAATGAATGTTACCTACAGAAAAAGCATATTCACCCTTTGTGTCAAAGTGTTATGAACTGACCAGACCAAAGTGGAACTGTTAACATCTAATGCCCAGGCACACAGGACAATGACCTATGGTAAAGGCCACCACAAGTGAGAAATGAAAGACTGAAGGGATGCAAAAAAGAACACAAACTGTCACAGGATTGACCACTGACACATGATTTATAAAAGACTGACAGAGAAGTTGGTAAACTTCAGTAAATATGTTTATGTAATCAAAGACTAATTATTTCAAAACTTGCATATGCACAGCTGATGTACAGATGCTTGTCAGACCCCACTGAATTTGTCTTGCTTTTTAAGACAACGTTTACACTGCAAAGTTTCCACCTCAGTCCACTTTCTAAAATTGACAGTACTCACATCAAAACCACTCACTACTGACGTCAACACCACGAGCACACTGACAAATGACCTCCCACGTTCACAGATCAATGCCTATTCAGTGTTCACTGAATTGGTCTGCTGTTATGAGTGACAAAGTGAGCTATTCTAATACATGGAGATTGGCCAATCATAACAAAATTCATTTACATGTAAAAGTCCTAAAGGCACAGTAGCAAAAAAGTTTTAACAGTCAAACAAAGAATGAAAAATTACAACAGTTTTTGTCGCAAGAACACAATATAAGGGTTGAACAAAAGTATAACGCTACAACATTCAAAAATACAGTGCCGGCAGATGTTTGTGGAAACAATTTGTAGATGCAAAGACTACTACTGATAAACAAAGAAACAAACTATTTCTAACTATTTTGCAGGTGAGACGTGAAATTCCCCAGTGACTATACACAGAAAACTTTTGGATTTCCAGTTGACAACTATTGCTGGCTAAAGGCCAAGTGCTGCCAAAGCAACGTTTGGTTAGTGAGTTTCAGACTGAATACAGTTCCTCTGACAGGGTAACATCTTCCCAGAATAAAGCCTCTACAATGACTAAAACTGAACATATCAGGCTTTATTCTTACCGCTGAGTAATAAAGAAGAAAAGAGGGCCCCTTTTCAGTGTACTGAAATGAGTAAACATCTAAGATCTAAGTGTAAATCTCTCATGTGTAAAAGGAATAATATTGTGCATGTAGGTCCAAAAGCTGGGGCAATCCAAATAAGTCAGTGTTTCTCTCGATTCATAGTTTCCCTAGAGAGGAACTGACACATTTCTTTTGCTGTAGGCACTGCTGTCTTCAATCTTCATCTTGTCATCTTGATTGAAATTTCATATATGGGTTTATCTGATCGGCATCTAGCCAAACACTTCCTGTTATATTGACAACACTGATAACCTGCTTCGAAGAACAGTGTGTTTGAAAATGTTCTTGGAATATATCTGTTTCAATATCTTTTAATGAATAAAAGAAATCTTTCCTCTCATCTCACAGAAAAGAGACACATTTGAATATTTTATTATCATTATCTTATTATTATTGAAATATTTTTTGGTTTACAAAGCTGTGTTTACAACTTCTGGAAAAATATAGTCACTTTATATATTCTACGTAGTTTGTTTATTTAATCAGTAAGTGTCTCACAACTGTTTTAATATCATTCAGAGACCTACTGTAACAAGTGGAATGCACATTAAAATCTGTAAAAATCTTTAAAATATTAAGAGCGCTTGATACAAAACAAACAAATTTAAGGTCATTTGTTAAATTGAATATATTCATACAGTATCAAGACCACAACAGCTCTTAAACACTACACATAAGTATTAAACAGGAAGGGGTTATTTGGGCCTCTATAGCAGTGCACCCGGCGCCCAAACTGTAGCTATAAGTAGCACAGACCCCAGTGTGAGAGACTGTCTGAGAGCTATAACTCTAAAATTTCCACCTCAAATTTCGGAAAGGTGCGTGGGTTTGTCTGCTGTGGATTTGTAAATAACATTCTCATAATGAAAGTTTATAGACGCTGATGAAGGTGCAGTGGTATGGCCAGCGCTCGCCACCGAAACCACATGGCTTTCAACTTCTGACGCCACCCTGGAAATATGATGCATCTTTGCACCAGCAAACAAAGGCTGTTTTCAATTACCAGAAGTGTGAGAAAAAGCAAACTGTGTTTGTTTATTTGTTTGTCCGTGTGCATGTAGCGCAAAAGAAATGACTATACATGCCACTTTTTACTGACAGTCTACACTTAAATCTCCCTTATTCATTTGGTATTTTGGTGCATTGCAGAAATGTTGAACCGAAAGGTATAACCACCAAAACAGTGCAACAGGGGTTTCTGTCAATATATGTAAAGATACTGGAATATGGATTTTTTCTGCACACATCAGACAAAAAAAATATTTCTGGCAAAATGAAATTCAAATGAACTATTTAACCACAGGCTAACAATGTCATGTGTCAAGTAACAAGCTGTTACTGACTTAAGCATTTCTATATAGCTGATATACAATTTGGCAACCATTATTGTATTGAAAGGGGATGTGAGAGGTTATTTTTGTAAATGGTGAGAATAGGTTAATCTACCAATCCTGTTAGGATCTATGAATTGAACAAGGAATAAGCATATCAGCTATTTAAAATATATATTTCTATATCTAATCTAACAAAAGTTGTAATTCATGTCGATAGTTAAACTGAAACCCAAGCACATTACAAAATTAAAAATCATTTAATTCTAAACTAAAAAATTAAAAACTAAAAATCAATTCAGATTCAGATTTAAAAATTAATTTTCAACTCATTACTACATGGACAGTAAGTGTCCCACCAGATGTTGTTGTCTGCTCTTACCTGGTTTGCTGAATTTAGCTCCTGTTTTATGTTAGCACACTCCTCTAGTAGCTCTTCACTAACATCAGCCTTTCCACGTGGGTCCAACACTGAAACAAAGGCATCAAACCAGTTACACAAACATACATACAGTGAGAGACATGTACACATGACGTGCATTTTCCACTACTGGTCGAGTGACGTTTTTTTTTTTGGCCGATGGTGGTACTGATAGCTATAGACCAAGCTGGCTGATGATGGCCTACATAAAATGATGATATTTTTTAAATAATGTAATAATAGCAAATAAGACATCCACAAACATGCAGAACATTTATTTTACACATTTCCTTAATGTTCAAAACTGAAAACAGAAAATTGCATTATCCATTAACAAGGACAGTAAATTTTGAAACTTCAGCTTATTCTGCAAATCTCAAAATGACCCAAGGATTTACTAGTACTTTTTTATTATCGGTATTTATCTATCACAATAAGATGTTTTTATGATTATAATTAGGTTTCATTTTGTAGGAACTAACAAGATAGCAAAAGTATTAGTTTTAATTACATTTTATGCTTAAACCAACTTAAAAACCAGCTTGAATTAAGTTTTTTTAAACTTTTGCTTAAATTTTTATTTAACTATTAACTATTGCTTAAATCATAAACTATTTAAGCAACAGAGCAATTACATCTGTTTAGTGAGAAACTACTTTAGAAAACTCTTTCTGAATTTTATGAAAAACTTCAGAAAAAAGTCTTGTTAGTATTGAATTAAATGGGTGTGTGTAAGACAGAAAGAAAGAGAGAGAATGACAGAACATTCTAATATGAAACCACATGATTACAACACTATTTCCTGTCTGTATGCATAAACCACAGCTATGTGATACCATGCTTGAATAGAAAAAGAGACATTTAACCGTTGTTTATCAGTATAGACACTTTAAGGTATCAGCTGGTCATCATACATTTTCCGTCTCCCATGAGTACGTTTATTATTATTATTTTATCATACATCATATTAGCCAATTGTACGCTGTAGACGGGATATGCAACGATTCGATTATTTTCATAGCTGTTATAAATGCAGAACGTCCTGTAAACGTTATTTAGATCTTTTCAAAACAATATTATTACACTGAACGTTTCTGATGGTCTAAACATCAAGACAATTTTCACAAAAGAAACCAAATCAAGCAATCTACCGTTCAGGCGTTTGGTTTGAACAGCACAGCACGATGTCACCATCGCGCACCTGACAGTTTCTTTACAAACCACACAAGCATTGAATTATAAACTCTCTCTGGGAAGCCTTCTACCTCAGACTCTCCACTTCCCTTTCTCACAGCTTCTCAACACTCTTTACACTCGCATCTCTGTCTGTAACATCCAGCTACGCTTCGCTTTCGAGATCAGACATTTCCTGTGCCAGGGCACAAAACAGTCCTCTGTTATTTGACTTCCCTTTTTGAGCCACAGCGCAGAAAGGTTGTGACACGTTTGACTGATATTGTCATCACTGCTGTGATAGCACCAGAGTTCTGCACTGCGATCGAGACTCTGATATTGGTAATTTCTCGCATTTATAGTGTTGAAAGAGGATGTAAAGTTAATAGATGTAAAGTTAATAGTTAATAGAAAGTTACATTAATAGATGCAACTCAAAGAGTATTCGAACTTTGTTAAACAAAATGTGCATTTTACCCACGAATCTCTCATATCCTGTATCCGTGAGATTTATATCTTTGCAGTCTCAACATAGACAATAATTTAATAACGTTATTGTGTAACACTAAGATAACGTCTGAATTTAAACATAGTCATTCGCAATGTAACGCATTAGAAAGGCGCGCGCTTCAAAAGAAGCTAATCGACCTTATTAAATCAAGGAAGGCACATATTTGACCCTTGATAAAGCTCCCCAACCAGAATCAAACCATGCCCTGTGATGTTTTGTCTTTAAATGAATCTGCCCCACTCTCATCAGTGCGCAGTGAATTTATCAGATGAGGGGTTTTACGCTTTAACAACAATGTGTTGCTATTTCTCCAAACCACTTCCTCAACGAGCACGACTTGTTAAGATTACTCATATCGACTCCTCATTACTGTCACTTAAATGACTAAAATTACAGAAATATGTAGGCTTCCCCATTGCAAGTTTTATGTGCCACTTATCACAAGTCTAAAACAGGCTACATCTTTATAATTTAATACGGAACCTTATTGTTCTATCAGGACAATGACACAAAACACGTATTTAGAAAGTAAATGTGATTAATATGATGGTAACACAGGAGATATTATGTTCCAAATGCCAAACAAACAAATATACCTTTCCAAATACTCTTTAGAGTAGATTATACAGTACACCATCAAACATTACAGCAGACCATAGAAATGACACCACGTCTAATTTGGCATATTAAAAAGTAATCAGACAAACAGGAATTACTAGCAGTAGTTAAGAGTGCTACAACTGCTGGAAAAGACACTCACCCATTTTTAAAAGGCGCCTCGCACAGAGTTTATTGTAGCGAGCGTCCTGCACGCGGCGCGTCTGATTGACAGCTCACTCTTCAGCTCGCGCTCTCGAAACACTGTGGCACTAGTGAGATTGATCTTTGTGTCTCTCATTGGACAACGATTTCTGCATTACTTCCTCATTCTGTGAAATGAGGAACCTTGGGACTTTGAGTTTTGTAGCGAGGTTTCGTTGTTTTAAACCAAGCTAATGTAATTCCAGAGTTTATTCAAGATTGATTGCCTTCATGTGCCACAGCATGTTGCAACCCATTATTACTCATATTTTATAACGATATTGTCTTTCTAGGTCCTAAGTAGTTTTGACTTTTGAATTCAAGACCCCAACTCCACCATTGTCCACAGCAATATTTGAAGCCCCCCCTCACAATTTCACAATCCCACCCCACCCCCGTCCCAAGATCTTGGCATAAGATAAATTATATTAATTTATTTACAATATAGTACATTAATTTAACATCAAGCACTAAAAAAAACACTACGACATTTTGATTTTTAGTTAGTCATTTTAAGCAGTGTAGTAATGTTTCCACTTATTGTAAATAATTTTAAGTCATCTCGAGGAAGTTTGTTGAGGCCCTGTAGTTAAGAAACACACTGGTCTTGACCTTTGAATTTTAACCAGCAATTACACATTGATTTTTGCACTAACAAGTGATATTTAGTTCAGTCTTGAATGTGACTTATATTTGTCTTTTAATCTTGCCAGATTAAAATGACAAAATTTTCATCTACTGGAAATGCACAAAAGGGGTTTACCTGATGCAGAGGCAGAGCTAAGTATTGTTCTCAGATTTTCCCCTTTGTGTTTATTATGAAAATGATAATCAGGACAAAGTACTGTGTCAAGCAAAACCTCAGAAACGGTTAAAGGGGGTAGAACAATATTTTAGCATAACAAAAGGGGGGACGTCTCTGTTGAGCAAAACAAAGACAATTACCATAACTACATCGGCAACAACTTACTTTTAATATGAACCACATTTGCAAAGCTGCCCAACTAAAATTAAATAAGTGCTGTACATACTGTACATGGAAGTGAATATTTTATTAGTAGTTCAGGTTGGTAACTGATTCAGTTGTATAAATTCCTGTTCATTCAAAAAGTTGCTTAATAATTGAATAATGCATTCAGCAAAATGGTTGTGATATTAAAAAGCTGATTGAAATAAACAATAACCTTTTAATGCAAAGTCACTACTATTTATGCTTTTAGTATATGCTTATTCAAAGTGACAGTGTTTTAAAGCCATACATTTCATGAGTAATACATAAGATTTTGTTGCTAACGCCACTCTTTACCACTTGAGCTAATGTAAAGAAAAGACTTAATGAGACAAATGCCATTCATCTCATTCCCATCTAACAAGTTTGGGTTGTAAGAATGTTTCCATTAAGAAACAACAACATTGAAATTGAATGTGCTTTTTAGATGTTTTTAACATTATGGCTTGGTTATAAAAATGCTTTTCAATTTTTTTAATTCTGTAAATGTTCCAAAAAAAACTTTTATGCTAACATTTTGGCCACTGACAATGTTGAAAAATATCTACTAACTAGTAAATGTTAAAACAGTTTTTAATAACTGTGAGACAATTTTAGAGAATGTTAGCCAACATTCTAAGAATGTTTTCTGTTAGCTGGGTTTGTTGACTATAAACCAAAGATTTAGGAGCAATGCTGTACGATAATAGTGATGAATGTGATTTTAGAATGTTGTAGAATGCCCCCATTAAAGACAAAACACTAACATTACACCCTTTTCAGTTTGTCATAAATCGACAGTGATTATATAGTGTCCACATATGTCACATTAAATATGAGTTATAAAAAAGAACACTGGAAAGCCCCATCATGCTTTTGGAGACGAAAAACATCTGTCTTTGTTTTGAACCTGTCAGATGTTGTGTTCTGCTCTGATATTCTGAAGATGAGCTGAAGTCTCTCTGTTGAAGTTTCGGATCGTCTTGTTTATGAATGGGGCCTCTCTTTCACCTGCCCGGATGGTCCCTGACATTTAATCATATTTAACCTTTAAATGTCACAATAACAGTGCTCAGCCCAGAGCCAATCGCTCAGAGTGAGTTTCTTAGGTAAAATATTAGACAAAACATCCGCCCTGCCTGCTAATGGGAACTAGAGTATGAACATCTTAGCCCTGCCTGCCTCCGTTCTTGAAGTCACACTAGGCCAGTGTGTATTACGAATAAAGTTTATTTCTTTTTGTAAGTGGCATGAAATTGCCCGTGTTGATATCAAAAATGGAAATTAGGGAATTTATGACTTTTTATATTCAATTTGAGAGGTTCAGTTTTTACTCAATATGAGACCACACCACAGTTTCAAAATACCTCAGGTGGTTGTCATAGTTACTGTTCTGTACCAGACAGACTTAAACATCTCAAATAGTTTTTTTTGACCAGCTGCCCATAAAATAAACTATGGATTCAAATATTAGTGTTGCTGTAGTATTTGGAATACCTTAGCTGTATATAATAAATCCATTCTGTAATAAAATAAATAAGTAGTGGTATTTGTTAAGACACATCACAGCTACTGTTGCTAATACAAACCCTAAGTATTAAACTTATTGTAAATAATCCTGCATTTTTACATCTTAAAAGTAATGATACCTCAACACCTCATAGAACAGAACTTTCTAATCAGAACTTTTCTAGTCTATTATAGACTGAAAAGTGGGCTTATCAATGCCCTAGCAACCACCCAGAATGTGATGCTGAGCAATGTAGAAACATCAAAGTCAGCAGCTGAAACAACACAGTTCTCGGCACAGACTTCTCTTTCCTGCCCTTCCTGTATACAGTACCATTTTAGGCTCAAACCCTCACCAGCAATGTCACATGCTGCCTAGCCTGTAATATTAAACTGTGCTGAGGGTTATTGAGGATTATATTGGTGACTAGACTCTAAACCTGTAACAGTTGAGTGGGCAGATGTGACTGCTGTTAAACGTAAAAAGCCAAATGCACATGAGTGAGTCACCTAGAGAAAAACTCAGAGCTTTAAAGGAGAGCGGAAGATCAGAGATTTAGAGACGAAAAATTTCCCATTTCTTCATGTCAGAGAGAGAAATAGTGAAAAATAGTGAAAAAAGTGACAGAGGGGTAACAACAAAGAATGAGTTGTGGAGGGGGCACCAGCTCGACTGAAAACAGACGTTAAGAGTTACCAAGAAGTGTAATAGGTTTGTCATATCAGTCTACAGCGTATTGAGTTTGATTTGACTCATTCTCCTGGGAACAGAGGAGCAGATTTCTCCAGTGGGCACTGCTGTGCAATTTCACACATAGCATATGAAAACAATTAACTCAAAAGTACATCAGAGAAAATCTTTGGTTATGTATTAAGCTATGCCTGAAATATTTCCTATGAGTTTAACTTTTAAGATATTAGACTATACTACAGATATGACTGTCATATGACAACTATAGGCTAACTATGATTTGATATTGGTGTAAAAACACAATGCATGTGTTAGGAATTAAATGAATAACACACAAACAAGCTCATGTTATGTGTGGTTTTGTGTGACTCGATTATGAAGTTGGGTTTCGGCAAAGAAGTTTTACATTGAGTATTCAGTTGAAAGAACATATTTGCTTGCAAAGTCTCATGGGATACACACCACTGTCTCTCTCTCAGCAGGCCAAGTAAAGAAATGATGAGAAATCAAACACAAAACAAACCATCCAAATCAATTAATCATTATAACGTTTGCCAGAATTTAGCTAAACAAATTCCCCATTTACTAAACCATTGGTATATGTCTAAAAAAACTAGCAAGAACCTATGATTCATTTTCCTTTTTAATTGAAAACCTTTACTCAGAAATATAGCTGACAATTAGCCCGAAGACATCAAGTCCACTATGCAAGAAGTTCTGCTGCCCTTTTGCAGAAGTGAGACGATATTTTCCATCAAGGCATTTCTTACTTCCCTTTTCAAAATAAAGTTAATATTGTGTTTCAATAGATCATGACTCTGTGCCCAACAGTTACCTCCCAGTTTTTATAAATGTCAGATCTCTTAAAAGAAATGTGTATATGGGATATAAGGTAAAATCAATGGAAAAAGCGAATAATAGGTTAAATGTTATCTGAAGGATTGCAAAACATCAGTTAGAATTTCAGTTAAAAACAAGACGATTGTCATCTCTGAACAGGGGGAAAAGTACAGTCTTTTCTCTTTTTTCTTCTGAAAATGAAACTGGGGGTGATCAAGCAAAAGAAAAAAAAATCCCCAAGCCGTCATGTTGATTTTTATGATTCCAGGAAACTCTGTGTGTGTGACACATGCAGGTCACAAAATTATAGACTTTGCCATAAATGACAAGGAAAGTGCACGAGAAAACACTCCTTAACATGAGGCATATTAGATATGCCTCATACCTTTTTACAAAAGGTTTATGATGTAAAATAGGTACATTGCCCTTTTATTTCTACTGTTCTAGAACATTCAGAGTCAAAATGTGCATGCAATTATACATTTTCAAGTAGTCTTCCTCTAAATGTGCTTGAGACTAAATAATGCTTAAACTGCTTAAAAAAGTTTCTATTTAGACACAAGCAACTTATTCAACACTGAAAGAGGAACAATGAGATGACCTTAATAATCTACTGTCAAGGGTGAAAATGAATGTAAGATGCTTTAGAAGATGTGCCAGAGGTTTATTAATTAACATTTCAACATCAACCAATTACTGATGTAAATTCAACCAATTAACATTACTATTGATAATGTTTTCACTTGTTCAGATATAAAAAAATGTAATGGTGAAACTGCTAAACCATGTTTCAAAGCAAAACTAGCCAATATGAAACTTATTTTGTTGATTATACTCATAAATGTACTCATAATTGTAACATTTGGGTACATTTACATAAATACGCGTTTCCTGAAACAGTACTGTCAATTTACTGCCAACAAAACTTTAACTTTTATTAACATTCCCCATTTCTTTAGAGAAGCAACCATAAACTGAAAAAAGTGCAAAATGTGTACCTTGCATCAGGGGCAAAACCCCAAAGAAACAGCTTTCATTCCATCTTAAAACTTTTTTTATTTATTCTTTTAATGGAAGTTACAACATTGTCCAGACTTGTTAGATATTCACAACTTTTAACATCACTGTTGAACATTTTGATGTTTTTTGATATGGGTCTTTGTTAAAAACGAAACCTTGAAAATGTTCTCCCCCACTCTCTTATTGGCACAGCACTAACAGTAAAAGTGTGTATGTGAACAATAATTATTTTAGGGCCAAAACACAACTGATGTGATTTTCTTGGCAAACCCACACAAATCTACAGCATGTAGGCATCATATCCGTGTGCGGGTTAATACAGAACTAACCTGAGACTTAAAGGCAGTAAGATGAAGGAACGGAGGTTCCTTGAAACCTAAAGATCACAGTATTAATATTCTCCACATTTCTGAGTAGACAGGAAATCTGTGGTATAGAGGTCTCAAAATAACTTTCCACTGAGACTGATCTCAAATCACTCTACTGTATATTACCACGAGCTTTAGTGATAATAGCATCAGCAATAACCGAAGCTGCAAATAAACTCACCACACATTTATTTCAGTCTGATCTCAGTAAATACTGTGCGAAAATGTCTGTTCCGTTACTTTAGAAAGCAAGGCAGTCCAACCCGGTCATGTAGAGAAAAAAGGCAAAAATCAAGGCAAAACACATTACGTTCTACTACAAACTCAGCTGCACTGAACATCTCACCAAAAAATTAATTTAAAAGGTGCAGCATGTTGTTGAAATCAATATAGAAGGAAATGCCTTCAAAAAACACTTAGGAAAGGTTCAGTCTAAAAGAATATTTGTCACAGGAATGATGTCATAAGCATACAGTAAATCATTTTCAAACATTTCATATTCCGATGATTTCTGCATGAACAGCAATTGTTAGGTTGGCTCTGTTGAGGCTGTGTGCCAGCATACTCAGTGATGAGTTTTGTTTTGTGAATTTAGTGGACAGCTTGAAATAAAATAAAATAAAAAAAACTACCAATACAGCATGGAATATTCTCAGAGTTTAAATACCCCCAATCAAATGATTACAATTTTTGGTCCATGATTTTAGTTTTAGTCTTTTCAATCAAATATACTGAATCCATTTTGCTCACAGGGCCAGAGATTTGTTGAAACTACGCAGGACAAATAAGTATATACCAACTTCAATTCAACATCGAGCTGTATTAGATAAGTTCTACGTAATTAGACGGGAACATTCCAAAATGTCCGTTCGGGCCATATCCTCTCCACCAGCCTTCATCAATCATCTCAATGCCTGTAATGATCTCATCAGGATCAAATGAGATTTCAGTGTCATCGGCTGTGGAGACACACAGAATTGACCAATCAGAAGCTTAGTTTGCTGATTCAAAAAATAATGAAATCAGATATCTGAGGTGAAATCAACTAAATTAATTTGCTATAAACTTTGCTGTAAGATACTGAAGGAAAATGCATTATGCACAAATTATATTAAAATATATTTAAAAAGTGAAAATTATATAACCAACCTGTGTTTCCCAGAAAGAATGAGAAACATTAACATTTGCATGCCAAACACTCTCCGTCGACCTAAAACTTTGACTATACATAACTTTTTCAAGGATTAAAATCTTTTAGTTATTGCAAACCATTGCAATATGCATATTGGAATATGCACAGTTGCAATTTTTCGATATATCTATATTGTGCTCTACTGTGTACACCCTCATTACATGCCTGAGAGAATTCCAATGAATTACTAAACCTGTACAGTACATCACAAGTTCCCATTCACCTCCAGCTATACTCACCAGCCTGGTAGTCATACAAAGCCCGGGCACAGATACCACGATCACCAGCCTGGTCATATGTGTTTTGCTCTTCCACCTGTGAAGACATCAATGATCCACATCATTCTAAAACATGGGCTTATTGGGCAGATTATAAAGGCACTAATGGTTATTTTTTATAACATTTGATAAAAATGTACTTTCTCTGCTAATGAAATAACTTTTATGCTGATGCAATCAAGACTGCATGGGCATGGAAAAATCTGAAATCCAATCAAATGCCAATGTATAAAATCAAGAACCCATCCTAGATTTTTCCCCTGAACTGCTTAACTCAGATATGCATCACATTACAGAAACCGTTATTGCATTTATTTGTAAGAAATGTTGGTTGAACACAAAAAAACAAACACATGCTCTAAAGAGTAATAGGATCAATAAGATCTATTGAATTCTTATACTGAGTGAACTACCTGTGCAGGTTCCTCATAGATGTTGTCTGGTTCCACTACTGCCTCATACTGGGGCTGCTCAGGTTCTATGTATGGTTCATAATGATCTACAGCTGCTTGTACATCTATATCTGAGAGATGAAAAACAATAAGAGAAAGTAATTAAGTCAGTGTCTCCTGCAATAACACAATCTCGCCACATAGTGGCGCTGACAATTAACTGACTGATGGTAACATAAAACGGGACTAAGTATGACCATCGAAGCAGGTGAGAACCATGAAATAAAAACAGTAATACATTTTTGTTAATTCACTCTGACTATATTTCTATTTTTAGGCCCATTAAGTTATTTTTTTGCATTTTGACTTATTACTGTAGCACATCAGTTATTATTCTTGTTATAGTTACAAGTTACTAATAATTTCTGTTATTCTCATTACTTTATAATTTCTACAATGCAGTAATATTTTACTGTATTACAGTTAAAAATGTATAATACAACAAAAATGAAGTTTTCAAAAAAAACGTGAAACAACAACAATCTCTGTGAACAACAATCTACATAGTACAACAGATACTGTCATGATGTATAAATACTTTAAAATATTTTTTTTGTTTTTTAAATAATGCAAGAATTATTAGATTATAATTTTGTATAATCTTTTTTTTGATTTCTGGGTGAAATATAACCCAGTTTGACAGGTTTTACTCGGGAGCCACTATAATGATGGACACTGAACATATTTGTGTGGATAGTCCCACCTTCATACTCTGCCTCAGGTTCTGGTTCTGGTTCCACATACTGAGATCTGGGCTGTTCCTCAAAACTGGGCACTACTTAAAAACACATGCATGGAAACACACACATGCATTGTAACAAGCACACTCTGACACACTGCACCACAGACAGGTGGAGTCAAGAGTCCAAGCTAAGAGTTGGCAGTACGACCCAAATTAAATTCACTTACTCCTACTATGACATATCACGTTAACATGTATAACAATATTTACATTTGTGCATCTGGCAGTTGCTTTTATCCAAACCAATTTACAGTGCATTTAAGCTATACATTTATCTTTTCTGTGTTCCTCATGACTCATGACCTTGCTGTTGTGAGCACCATTCTCTACCAGCTGAGCTACAGAAACTTTTTGAAAGCTGAACCTATGTAAATGTAGCCTAATATATGTACAGTAATGCTGCCTTAATATGTAGCAATGCAAAGTTAGATGCAAATGAAAGATAAGCCTGGCATTAGTACAAAACAAGTGAAGACAGTAACAGAAAGTACATCAATCAAATTCTGCATTACTGCGGCAAGTAATTGTCACAATAGACATGTCATGACACGTCAAAACTCCTGTTATAATTGACAATCCCATCTACACTGGGAATGCCCGTTTACAACAGTTTGTACAACAGACTAATAGTTTTCCATTTTGTGATAGACTTTTTAACTGTGATAGTAGAATCATATTTCTACTGGTGCATGTTATCTACCATCATACTGCCCAGCCCTAGTTTGAGCCAGTGATGTTATTAAGAACATACTGCAAACAAACACACACTGTATACACAGCAACCTGGGACTGCAGAATGTTCTTCTATTATGAGGTAAAGGGTAAACTTTTACAGCAAACACACAGAACTTGTTGGTGACTTGGATAGATGTTAGTTGGAACACAAGAAAGCGTAACACAAAGAGTTAGGGCTGAAAGTAAAGTATGGAGACTTTTGCAAATGAAAGATAAGGAACGATAAGTGTGTGTACCTCTGGCTCGTAAAGGCGAGGCCTGACGCACAGGAGAACGAAATGGCTCTGGATCAAATGACTGCTTGGACAGAAAAGGGCTGGTAACCCGCCCTGAGATACACAGAACAGAAAACGACAAAGAGAGAGTGGAGCTGACAGACGGCTGGCAGAGAGAGACCACAAACATCACTCTAGACAGAAGTGTTTAATGACAGGGTCAGATTTCAGACAGACAAAGATACAGGGCTGAACTGTGAACAAAGAATGGGAAATACCACAGAACAATCAACACTGAAGTTAGATGCAGCATGCACAAGAAAATCCCTCTGAATTTACAGAAATGCATGAAGCGCATTCAACAAGTTTGGACACATACAGTGCCTTCACTACATTATATGTGAGTGTAATCTGACTGTTAACCCACATGAAATAGAAGGGGAAGCTAAATATAACATGCAAACATAACTGCATTTAATAAAACTCTTCCCACACTTCCCACAGTGTAAATGGAGTTTGTAGAGATCTTATCAAGATTACATCAATTCCATGACACTGCTGCTGCTAGCGTCACACACTACCTGTTAAGCTACAGGAATTATGCCTTCTGATTAATATATATTTATAAATTAGCACATATAACTGTATTTCTTAATGTATATGTGCATGTTCAGATTAATTTAATTCTGTTTGACACTCTAGAGAGTGTGTGTGGGGGGCTGAATACAGAAGAATGGTACCTGGTTTTGGACTGGACTGAGTGTTGTCAGTGTTTGTAGGGTTGATGCCCATCTCTCTCTGTTTGAACATTTCTCTGGGGTTAACAGAGCGCTGGGAGATGAGAGATGCTGCTTCCTGTTACAAACACACACAGTAAAGCAATGATAAATGATAAAAGGTGGCAGTCTTTTAAAAGATATGAGCAAGATTCAGAGATCCAGAATAAATGCTTAGACTGAAGACAGAGTTAAAAGCGAGAGAGACTGAATCCCCAATTCATACCCCGTTTATCCTAAAAGGTGTTGAAAAGGTCTCTGTGTAATATTCCTGGCAGATGTATACAACAATAACATAACAGTTCTCTGTTGTGATGTATTTTTATTTTATGGTGACACCTTTCCACTAGAAGATATAGTAGTTAAACTGAAAGTAATAACTGGACTCTGTGAGCGCTGCAACCAATCAGTATCCAGGACAGGATCTACTTGCTTTAAATAGTGGAATAAATGTGCCCTATGCAGGATTTTATTCATACAAAAATAATAATCCCTCTCAATTATTACTTTATTACTAATTATTGTTACTAGAAGTGTGTGGCGATGTTTGTGTCTACAGAAACACTGTCCTCTTATTTTGTATTTGCATTTTCTTATTTATTGTTTGGGGTGCTTGGAATGTTTCTTGCCGGTAACTTTGGGTCATTGTGGGTGTAGCCCCCAGCCAATAACGACAAGCAGGAGGGGCAGGGGCATGCACTTCTGGCAGTGTTCCACCTGAAGAGAGGGGCCAAGTTTGACAGTTGTGTATACAAACAGTAACTGGAAATCCTAGATAGTGTACCTTTATGTCACAGAGAGAAATAGCAGAGCCCTTACTGATAGTGATACTGATACTGATAGTATAGTGCAATATAAGACAGAGAAAGAGTGTGGGGGAAAAGAAACAAGACAAAAGTAAATCGTTAGCATAGGGCACCACCCCTCTGTATACAACAGGCAGAAAAATAATTCACACTTTTGCTTTCCAGGGGCCGAACTCATACTTCCTTTCACTCACATTGGCTTTTTCCACTGATTCCCCACGTTTAAAGGGTTTCTGTGCAGTCTGCTCCTTCTCCTGCTCCTCCTGATGAACATCAACACACTTTATCTCATATATGTGGCCAATGTTTCAAAACCTAGTCATCTGTCTATCAATAAAAAAAGCTAAAAGCTTATTAAAATCTATATGATCGTTAATCTAAAGTTGATCCTTCTTTTGCACAGTCACAGAACAAAACACACAAAACGCATACAGTGAGGCTGTTAAAAATTGAAATGCATTGAGAATCGATTTGTAATCACATTTTTACTCCCTAAATTAAAAAAATTAAAAAGCACATCCATAGTAATGTCCTGAAAAGACATTGCGAGTTGCTTACCCATTGTTGCTTCTCTTGGGCTTTAGTCTCCGTCTCCAGCTGCTGCTGGTGGTACCTCCTATAACACAAACACACATACATTAAATTTAAAAATAATAACAATAACAACAATAGACAGGTTAATGATAAAAATGCAATATCACAATTTTACAAATAGTCTCATGATCGATAAAACGACCCCACCAACGTTAAGTTTTTGCAACCTGCCAATACCGCTTTGTCAACTCCAACATACACACAGACCCCTAAGTTACTGGCCTCTGGTGGTCTATCTGTGACGCTCTCTCTTTAGCTAGCTTGTCCCGTGTCTCTGCCTCCTTGACCTCTCTTTCCTTCCTTTCTTTCTCCAGCCTCTGTCTCTCCTGCTCTGCCTTCTTTTTCTCCTCCTGAAGACGTTTCTCCTCATCTTTCTGAGAAAGCCACAAAAGCATTAAGCACAATGAATAGACAAAGATGGAGAGAAGGCCAAATGCTAAAGAAAATGATCAATTCACATTTCATATTACCTCTGCTTGGGCCCAGAAATTGTCTTTGTTTATTTTTTTTATTTCTGACATGGCGTTGGTCTTCTGGTAAACAGATCCCTGTATGGGGCAAACAAAATAAGTGGTAAATAATGAGGGACAGATTAAATCTTTAGACATGAACATTTCAGTTTCAATTTCTTTACTATATTAAATGTTTTTTTTAAGTATTTAACTTGAAACTTCACTGTGTGTTACTATTTAGTCACCCTTATGTCATTCCAAATGTGTTCGACTTCTTTCCTTCAGTTAAACAAAAAAAGGAAGAATTTTCAAAAAGGTCCTGGTCACCAATTTCCTGTCAAATGCAATAAATGGATGCAGCTTTCAAGCTTTAGAATGAACACAAAGCAAAGTAAAATATAATACAAAATGGTTCACAAAGTGTGTGAACATATGACTCAAAGTCACATGGTAGCTTTTGATGACAAAGACTACATTTGTGTCAATACTGACTGTCATTCTTTTCCACCAGGGCGCTGATAACTTCTGCTGCCAAATCACTGAGATCTAATTAACTGGCTGCCACTGCTTGTCTGGCAGGAAAACATAGGTGTAAATTCAAGTCATTGAGTGAAGTAGATTTAAGGACAGATAAATTAGGATCACTCCTCACAGGAAAATATGATTTTGGTATATTGCGCACAAACTGGAATACTTTTATGCAACTCTTTTGGGTGTTTTTGTGCCCTTTATAAAGCTTGAAAGCCCATTTATTTAAGTCACTGCATAGACAAGAGCTACCAACTTTATTCCTCAAGACACCTCCTTTGTGATACAGGGAAGTAAAAGTCAAATGGATTAGGAACAACATGATGGTGAGTCAAAGATGACAGTATTTTCATCTTAGATTCCTTTTTAACCAGGCTGACAGTACTACCTCTTAGTAGCTCAAGACACAAGCAAATGAGACAAAATAGAATCTCCTGGTGCAAATTCTGCATGGTCCTGATTCTGACCAATGAAAGACGCCAAACATAAAACTATACTGATTAAATTAATATATACTCAGTTATACAATAACTTAATACAATGCATTTTACACTATACAACTGAAGTCTGTGGGTCTCTTCAGTCAGCGGAATTATTCCAAACCACCAGAACAATTTCCACATTCCGAGCATTCTGGCTCATTCCCTTTGAAATTCCTGACACAGCACTGTGGCAGAGTGTCTGTGATAAACAGGCAGTGGGCAGGCACTTACCCTGGCACCACTGTGCCATCAGATGCATTCTGCTGCTTAGAAAAAAAGCGTGAAATAATTCTGACATGTTTTCCACTAACTGAACCTACCAAACACAAAGCTGTTCTAAATATTATTTTAAAATGTATGACTTGAACTAGATGTTTTTAGAAGAGAACAGCAATTGATTATTGCCTTAGCAAATCCAAACAAAGTATATCTAAAATAGTGTTACTATGCATAATTAGAACGTTTTGAGTGCTACAGTGCCTACACATTCGAACACCACATATAATGTTAATCACCAAAAGTTGCCTTCATTTGCTGTTACTATTTTCCATCTTCTCTTAAGCAGGATGTTTTTCCTACTGTACCTTTAAGACTTCTGTATGTAAATGAACCATGTTGGGGCAGTTGTGGCCTACTGGTTAATGAGTCAGACTTGTAATCAGAAGGTTGCTGGCTTGATTCCAGCACTGGCAGGTAGCAACTGAAGTGCCATTGAGCAAGGCACCTAAAATTGATTGCTTCCTAGGCGCAGTAGTGTGCTGCCCACTGCTCCAGGTGTGTGTGCGTGTGTGTGTGCTCATAACTTGCAGTGTGTGTTTACTCCTCACCAGTGCTGGGTTAAATGCAGGTCACATTTCAGGTATGGGTTACCATATCCGACAAATGTCACTTTCACTTCACTTATTATTGGCTAACCTTTTTGTACTATTTCATCCATTTAAAACAACAGGGGTGTTTGTAATACAGTGCAGAATAGAAATACAAACATATTTCCCCAGTAATGCACCAGTGCTGATATGTTTGTGTGTGTGCACATCTAAGACACTGACCACAGGTCCCTGGGGCCCCGTATCTCTGAAGCGGTTGGACTCTTTGTGGAAGCTGTAGTTAGCTCCTGAGGCTTTAGCCACTTTCTGCATAATGGTGTCAGGCTCCACATCTTCCTCTGCCCGCGCATTTATCGTCACGTGAGCCCCCTGTAGAAATAGCACAGTCAAATGAATCCCACACGCTAATATCAAACCCAAACATGTTTTCAGTTCTCATTTTGAACATGAAACCATTAGATGAAGCAAGATTCACACGCTGCTTTCACACAAAACATATCCACGCAGACACATTTCCATTGGTTTATTTATTAGCAACCGCACTTTGAATGCAAGCTTTACACAAAAATAAACACAACATAAATAAACAATGCAGTTCAACCAGCTAGCTTAGCTGGACTAAACGCCTTTTAAACTGGATTGGGAGGTCTCCACCCGTTTTCCTATTTACCCCATAACATCTGATTTAAGGAAGTTATTGGATAACAAATAACAGAAGAATAAAAATATTAAATATAATGGGCTCACTTCTAAGGTTCTATGGTTATAATAGTTTTGCATTTTTTATTTAATGATTTAACTTTAATTTACAGTCAAATTCAAATTTTTACTTTTTATTTTACATTTAAGTTTTAATTAGTTTTTGAAGCAAGTTGCTAGTTTTGTTTTTAAATGCTCAGTTTTAGTTTAGTTTTTTGTAATACAGCATATTTCATTGGTAATTTACAGGAGTTTTACCTGTAAAAAGACATAGCACTGCTGCTCGTGTAAACAGCACATTTGTGAGAACTGTGTGAAATGAGCTAGTGCTTGTAATCCTAAATGATATCTCCTGACTTTAACTGCCAGATGCTATGATGGATATAGCTATAAACACAGAATGCAACTAATAAAAGATAGATGGATTTTCACTTAGCCTATGCATTCATATCCCCAGTTACTAGGCATATATATGAAATAAACTGACAAACTACAAAATGTTCTCTATAATTTTAGGTTATTTTCATTCGATTTGTAAACACACAATGCAATCAGTTACTTACTTACAGTATGTGCAAAGTAATGTGGCATAACAACATCACACTCTGTTATGTCATTAAAAAATTTAACTATAATTAAAAATAAATCAAAATGTGCCTCTTGCTTTAGCCTCACTCATGAGGTCACATCCTGTTGAGATGTGAGAAAAACTGTAGCATTGCGAGTCATAGTGGGAGTTCAATCACACAAACACACACGCAGATGTCATTACACACATGAATTTACTCAGAAGTAAAAATAAAAAGACAGTCACCTTAAGAAAGTTAGCCATGGCGCTCACATGGTTCGCACACTGCCCTTTTCTGGCATCTTTAACACCCTCCCCAGTCTGAAAACACAGTGACAAAAGGAAATATTACCAGCTAAAACTGAATTCAAATAAAATAAACATACTGAAGAAAGCGTTTTCATTTAAGCATTTGGCAGACAATTTTAGCCAAAGAAACTTACAGTAGATTCCATGAACACATTTTCTCAATTTGTGTTTTTACATTTTATTTGCAAATACATATTTGCATATTGCATTTCACAGATAAGTTTACACTGATTAATATAAAGTTTTAAATGCCATGTGTCTGAAACTGAAAATAGTTAGTTTACTCCACAAGTCTGTGTGAAACCTAATATTTGCCAGACAGCATTATCTTTCCAGTTACATACAGAGGAGAGTTACAGGCAGAAGAAGCACATACCCAGTTGATGAGGACGTATTTGGGAAGGCCAGAGTTGGGGTCCTTAACGCGGCAGAAAGCATACATCACCTTTCCGCTGTTCAGCTCCTCAATCATCTCCTCCAGACCATCATCTGAAAATATACACATGTATATACACTACATAAAGAGTAATGCCAAATGATTTTCAACGATTGTTGAACCAAATAATGCTTATAAAACATTTACTGGATGAGACTGGTTGTTTTAAGCTGCTTTAAGCCAATAACCACATAACTGCAGGTCAGATCAAGTCTGTAATTGGCAACAGTCTACAGTTAGGCTTATTGTGAAAAGGGTTTACACTGTGTCATGTCTTTTAAAAAAACATGATAAAATAAATAGACACCCTTTGGTGGCTTCTACAATCTACATTTCCTTCTCACATGTAGGAACTTCTAGATAAATGGCTCTGTCCTTGACCATATCTATTTGTTTCTGTGAATTGCTAATTTAATTTATTCAAATAAAGTGGCATACTGCAAAACAATAGCTGCAGGCTACAGATGGACATAGGCTGACATTATTTGCTCTAACCATTGTGGTATTTCAGGTATCCTACATACAGCAGAATACTAAAGACAAAAATTGCAATTCAGTATCCATACAATCATTGCCTGGGAAAAACGTACCTCCTTTCTCTGCCAATCGGATGTCATTGGTGTTGCCCTCATATGTAAAGAGGACCCTGCAAAAAATAAATAAATAAGCTTATCAACTTTGTTGTCAATGTTAAACTTCAAATGACATGGAAAAAAATTAAACAATGCAAAAAAGGGAAAAAACATTTGTGTTTTGTCACATTTACCCTGCACAGTCTCTCTGGAGCAACAGGCAATGTGTGTGTGTGTGTGTGTGTGTGTGTGTGTGTGTGTGTGTGTGTGTGTGTGTGTGTGTGTGTGTGTGTGTGTGTGTGTGTGTGTGTGTGTAAATTCCACTGTGGTTATTTCTCTAAACAAAGACACTTCTATAGCAAGGAAGCTGTGTCAACTTCCTCTTTCAAACACTCACTCTCTCAGCTTCAGAAACAGGAAGTGTAGAAAGGAGGAATAAGAACTGAAGCTATTCAATTTTTAGGTGAGGCTTTTTGGTCAGATCATTCTGTAAAATGCCTATTTGTGGATGACCAGGGAAATGAAAGTTGCAATTGCTAAGGCACATTAGCAACGTTACGAGTCATGCTTGACTGCTGACCAATCAAAACTGCTTAATACCTAGAATCTTCACATATTTTATTACTGGAACACCCAGGCCACCTATATACAAATACGAGGTCTATAAAAGGCCCACCATACACAGTACGTACCTACATACATACCTACCTACATACCTACCTACCTACCGCGCCTACGCCTGCCCCACCGCCAATACATACATACATACATACCTACATACCTACCTACATACATACATACATGCATACATACATACATACATACATACATACATACATACATACATACATACATACATACATACATACATACATACATACATACATACATACATACATACATACATACATACATACATACATACATACATACCTATATACCTACATACCTTCATACAGTGGGCCTCAGATCAAAAGCAAGTACTGAAATTACTTCCATAAGTCAGTTTTTAAATGTTCTTCTTTGTTATCAGCAGAACAGTTTTAGAGTGACAAAGTACAAATATCTTACTATTTGGTATAGGTTATACCCCTGCAGTAATGCTAGCACACACTTGAGCTGGCATGGACAAAACATGATGATCCATATAATTAAAAAAAAAAAATATAGACACAAAAATTATCCATAGACTGTTGACAGACATAATGGGGAGGTTACACTTCTGATTATTGGATTCATATATAGAGCTTACACATGCACAATTCCTGTGCCTGTATTTATGTGATTTTTTCCAACCTATGGGAAGGAACTTATTAATTAGCTTAATTAATGCAGGCCAATTATAATCACTCTTACTTACTAAAATCCAACCTCACCTCACCCACAAGAGCATATCACATCATGAAAATGAAGCTCCTCACACTTCAGGCATTAATCTACAGGACTTTGCTCTGGTCTAAACTGTTTCTGTATAAGGGGTCAGCTTTTATAGTACAGGCCTTCCTACTGTACCAGAGCCAAACAGGAAGTGGCTTACTGATCGACATACCTACAGGCTATGCTGCTTGATGCTTTACGTTTCATCCTTAAACAATGTGTATATCAAAGTGCAAGAGCCGCAGATATTGGGCAGGGATTTTCCAATCAAACAGCCATGTAAGGACTATAAAGACTACTGGAGAATAAGAGAGTCGATATTACAACTGCTCTTTTCTAAAGTTGTGATGCTTCTGAACTGATCATATGGACTGATCTAAAATGCAAATAAGACACAAAAGAGACCGAAACGTGCATAACTTAATAATAACTTTCATAACTGGCCTGAGACCAACAGTAGACCGATATAAAAAATGACTGTCTTCAAAAAAGATGCAGTCACTGTTTTGTACAAGAGACATAGATGGCTGAATGCAACATACTCCTGATCTAACCAGCGTAATAAATGGACGCTGCATTGACTCACAGGAGCAGAGGTTATCCATTCGCTGTTGATCAGGGCGTTTAAGAAGCGAAGGAAACAGCTAACGTGCAGATGTCAGTGTGTAACAGAGATTTGAGTCTGTACTCACCAGTTAGTCTTCGATTTCTCATCCACCACCTCTTTATAAGCCGCGATTAAGGCCGGGCCGTTTTTGCTCAGGTTCACAGCCATGACGGGAGAAATCAGTACGTTTTTGACCGTCCGACTCCGGGGACAGACGCTGCAGTGAACCGACGCTAGATAGGGATCTCTCCGCTATACGCAGACAGGAAGCGCGTAGCGCCACATCACGTAGATCGCAGGCTTCACAAGGAAATGCCTTTACGAAACCTACGGAGATGGTTTGCGTCATGAATATTAATTACGCAAACGTGACGTTCTCACAATACGCCCATCTGATTGGCTAAAAGAGCTTGCGAATAGATGTTTCGGATCGTTACCCAGCAACGTCAGTTGCTGCAATTCATGAATATTCAATTTTATGAATATTCATATTAAAAAAATATTAACTTTTGTCATAGTATAATTCGTAAGTTAAGACGCAAGCAGCAACGACATCTGCTGGACAAGTCATTGAACAGCGCATATGGTTACCTGTTTTTAGCACATATTACCGCCATGTCACGAAGGCATACTAAACATTTTAAAACTTAAAGGTAACAACCCACAGTCTGGGTACAACATAATTTAGATTTAGATTATGCAAATCAAAACAACAGTATTCATTTAGACTTATAAAAAATAAGATAATAGTCATATTGTTTATTAAAGAATTGGTTTAGCCTACAATGGTACATAGTTTTTTCTAAACCTTTCTAACCTGTTTGTTAGGAAGCATTACAGTAACTTTTTTAAGAATAAAATATTCTTAATGAGATTCCCCAATTCACAATTATAAATCATTAATACAGCAACAATTTAAGTAATATTGATATTATATTAATTTTTAAATATATCATACTACATCAACTCTGTGAACGGCTTTAACAGCACAGTGTAGTACACTGAGTATTGATTGTAAAACCACTGGTACTTTTCATACAATAAATTCAAGACAGTGTATAAAACAAAAGGAGCTTTATTCACTAAAGTTGACACCTTGGAGGTTTAGTCTCAGCTGTACCGAGTCTGGTTTCATGAGGAGAGCAGGTTAAATGACAGGGGCTTTTCTAGCACAAACAGCAAGAAATCATTATGGCTCTGTGTATGTGTTGCACAAGTACAGTACCAATCCAAAAGTTTAAACCCAAATTCAAAGGCAAAACAAACTAAACAGTAGAATACATTTGCTTATACAGTGATGTTAAGGCTAAGGTTTTATTGAAGGTCTTGGGGCAAGCGTATGGAAAAAATATCCCTGATATCTTGCAAATAGCTGCGGAAAAAAGGTTGTAGGCTACCTAGTAAGAGTGCAAAGCCTGCTATACTGCCTTAGCAATCTTAGATAATGTTGCATCTCCAGTGGCTGAATAAACAATTGGAGAGGAGCAACTTATAAATCCAGACCGACTGCATTTAAGCCAGTGACTGGAAGACAACAAATAAATAAAAAAATAAATTAATTGAAATGTTCTACTACCAGATGCATAACCAGCGAGCCACATTTAGTAATGAAAAATTTTGCAGATACGAAGACAGTACCTCTGCCTTTGAGTCAAGGCAAGGAAAAGTTGGCATAACTTTTTACATAAAAAAGAACAGGGGACATCATTTCCATCAATTGTGTCAAACATACCCTTAAAGAAACAGTTCATCCAAAGAGTTTACTGACCCTCATGTCTTTCAAACCTATATATCCCTTTCTCTTCTGTGAAACACAACCAGAATTATGCACAATAAGATGTTAAACTGTTCTTTGACATTCAGTAGAAGTGAATGGTAACCATAATATACACTCCCAGTGAAATGTTTAGGGCCAAAAATATTGTAAAGTAATAAAGTATTTGTGCCAACAATTTAATGTCTATTAAAGTAATTTTTATTAAACATAGTAAGTCATTAGAAAACTGCAACTTTATTTAAAAAAAAGATGATTTTGACTAAATAATGCAAATGCAACATTTTTCTTCTTTTCTTTCATTTGTCATCCTAACGTAATTCCCAAAGTTATGTTTGAGTTTTCCACAGTTTTGATGAATTTACTATTGTTCTAAAATGTAGAAATGTAGAAAGAAATGACTCTAAACACCCTAGAAATTAATGACCCTAAACATTTTAACTCTTTGTGGTCAACAGAGGAAAAGGTCATACTGGAATGACATGAGGTTGAGTAAATGACGAGCTATTGCTTTAAAGACACATCCAAAACAAAATGTGACACAAACATCATCTGTAGTAGTACACATATATGGTGCACAATATAAACAATATTTAGCCCTTTCCAGGCAGTCTTAAGTAAAACCAGTAAAATGGTGGCATGTGCGTCTAAAAAGCAGCACCAGAATGTGACAGTGAGATGTTCATATCTTGATCATCCACTTTATAACAGGCAGCGAAGAGTTGATGAGTGTGTTGAAAAATAATAATAATACATTTACAGTACAAGTACTTCAGTCCAGCACCTGTGCTGGTCACACATATAACATACCATCTATTCAGTCAAAATGTTAGTAATATTAGTAACTACAGTAACAAGAGTATTTAAAGATTAAGATTAATTACACTCTTGCAGAAAGATCTGTAGAAGATAAATGCTAAATAGGTGAAAAATATTGCATTCATATGCTATGACGTTCCCTTATCCTGCAAATATGAAAGGGGTGTAATCATATTTGGCAGAAATGGTGGAGTTTTGTTTTTCACACACAATCCAACCGTTCAGCATTTTTGCTCCCCTATTTTTTCTTTTTGCAAGCAAATTTGATGAACTTAAGACACATAAATATCTGCCTTCATTTCTAAAGCATTTTTACAATACTTATCAAAACAAATACTTACACAACTGCTGCATCATGCACATGCTGCTGTTAAATCTGACAGACACTCCAGAACAAACAAAAATATGTTAGAAGATATGACTAAAACCAAAACACAATTAAATATGTGTTTAAAATAACCTTAAATGGAACAAATTCAAACTTTTTCCCTTAGAGCACAAAGTTGTAGACCAATTTTGCCCTTTTAAACACTAATATTTTTGTCAAAAATCCCATTAGCTGCATTAGGGGCATACCCTTTAGTTTCCTAATCACATTCATAGTGTTTTATGAAATAACACTGATATGGCATGAAGTTGGATGGCAGACTCTCCAGCAAAGTCTTCCTCAAATTGGTGACCATAATCGATTTTTCAATGTTTCTTACATTCTATCTCAAACTGAATCTGTGTAACCAGGTCTATTGTCAGATGAAAAGCCGTGTCAATGTTAGTACTCAAACAAACCAATGGTTTCCATAGGGTCTCCAATGAGATGACCAAGCCAGTGTCACCAGCATTCAAACTTCAGCCCAACATTTCCTCACTTAGTAAACATTACAGTGACACTGATAAGAACACAACGACAAACAGAAATGACAAGAGAAAAAATGGTAACATTAACACACAGAAAATCACAATAATAATAGAACTAACAGTAGTACAGGTGTAACTTCCTGGGTTGTGGTATCCCGAGGTTTGTCCGGTTTTACAGTTTTCCTGGAATATTCCAGGCTAAGCCATTCAGATGGCGGGTCTCTGAGAACAGCATGTGACAGCGGAATCAGCAGCTCCTTAACCTTTGCCTTCTCCTGCCTCTCTTCCAAGGGTTTGTTGTTTAGTTATCCCCACCTCTCAACATTCACTTCATTTGACTCCTCTTGTTTAAAGTAAAAACACATTGCTCTGTCCTTTTGCTTCTTTAGTGTTTTAGTCACAGGCACTCTCACATGGCGTATTTTTGCGTCCATTCTCTTGCTAGTCTGTTGTACCTAAAAGCAATGAAAGATTACACACCCTTTGTGATGTCATTCTGACCTCTTCTATTGTTGAAGTTTGTTTAGGACATATATGTTGTCCAATATTATGTGCAACATATATTATCTTGTTCCTGTAGCTTAACTGATAGAGCATTGCGTTAGCCACGCAAAGGTTGTGGCTTTGACACACACACACACACACACACACACTGATAAAATGTATAGCTTGAATGTACTGTAAGTCGCTTTGGATTAAAGCGTCTGCCAAATGCATAAATGTTAATGCAACTAAATGGATCAATTAACTACATAACAATTATATATTATATTATACAGCAGTAGGGCACTTTCACGCTACAGAAAGACTGCAGAGAGAAAACGAACAGAATACAGTAAAAATAGTGGTCAGCCAATACTGATCTAAAACTAGGGATTAGTGTGGGGGTTATATTTAATAAAAAAATTAAATTATTAAAAATTAAATTGTTATCCTGCCTACCAAGGGATGACGATAGTGTAAGCAATATGTGACCTCATGTACTGTAGATTAAGCGTAAAAGTCACTTTTATAAACATAGCAAGCTATCTGACGCATGTACTCCTTTATTTTTCTGTTGCTTTATATGTATGTGCGATCTCAGGTACAAGTGGGTCATCTGGGTTTGGGTCACATAACAGAGAGCAGATGGACAACAAAACTAAAAAAGGAATAAGAACAGATTAAAAACAACATAATATCAAAACATAATCTCTGCCATATCTACAGTAATATCTACAGTAGTTTGTTTCTTTTAAAACAAGAGACAAAGCAGGACCTGAGAACTGGTTAATATTTAGAACTGGCTCCATTTTGGCTCATGACTTTTAATGCTTTTAACAGTTCTTGAATATTTCCTCCTGCATGTCAAATAAAACTCAGAATAAACCATTTCTGTGGTTTGTGTACTTGTGTACTATTTGTGAACTCTTTTGAGACAAAAATATGTGTAATTACTGACTGGTTGTTGATGTGACCATATTTTATTCGGTATACATTTGAAACAGATTTGGGATCCTTGCTGAAATCACTAAGGAACCAGAATAGTTAAATGGTGGTTAACCCATGTTCATAAAGCAGTATTTGAGACACATGGTATTTTTCCTCACTTAAAGCTAGTCTTACTCACTGTTTGCTTGCCATAACACAAACAGCTTCCCATAGTGACCCAAACTAGGTCACTGCTTAGAACAACGAGTAATCATCAAGGTCCAACAGCATCACCCACACTAGGATCAGCTCTGACTGAGAGGTCTGATATTAGTCAGATATGCCAAAGGATTTACAGTAAGCAAAACATAACAGTGTTTCCAACAGATGCACATTGCCACGTTAGACTATTACCTATGTGAAATTTTACCTACTTTAACAAACATTTTTGCCATTATGATTACCCGTCAATATACCCAGAAGTGTATCAGTTATGTTACCCACTGTGTGTTATAACTGGGTGTAATATAAAGATCAAAGTCAAAAGTAATCTTTAGGACTTGTAATTTGTGTGCATATTATTATGAATGATAACAGACATGCTATTTATAAAATTATCTTAATGTCTGACTGTTTGTGATTTTTTTATAGTTACTTTAAATATACATTAAATAAAACTGGCATTTCTACAATCCATTCAGCTTTTTATAATTCAGGTAATTCAATAGTTCCACTGTATTTACACATACAAGCTAATTAAATATTATATATACTGTACATCAACTTTAACAGCATCAAAGCAACATCATACAGAGTTGTAAAGAATCTGAATTCTTCTATTTAATACAATAATTTATTTTGCAATTAAATGTATAAAGATCTCTCACTTTTTTGACACCAAAAGCTTTTCAGGCACTAAAATTCATAACATTTAAGTTTTAACAACCATCTATATATGTGACTCTTGTTTTTCACGTATTCATATGTTGCTTGACGACAGAAAACTTACCTTTGGATACAGTTAGTGCAGGCGACCACTGAGATCGTAGGATGTCCAGGCAAATACTACCATTACTGTTAATATTAGGGTGGTAGATTTTCGTTGTAAATGCAACCTGTGAATCAATGCAGAGTCATGTTAACTACAGCATTAAAAGCTATTTACATGTATTTGACTAAGGGTCTCCAAACAAACACACCTTAATGTCACAAAGCAACTGACCTTCGGTGGTTTAAAGGGGTAGTCTGTTGGGAAATGAATTGTGAGAAAGAAAACCCCTCCTTGATACGGACTGTCATTCTAAAGCAAATCAAAAGTGGACACAGTTTTGTTAATGTTTTATTATTTCACTCATGTCAGTATATTTCAGTTTATTGCTTGCAACGCTCAATGAACAACAGCTTATGAAATATAGTTTAAAGAATATTTATAGAACAATGATAAACAGCAAATGCTGAACAAACATATAGATGACAATGCAACAGTAATTTACTTTTTAGTCAACATAAATGTATACTTTAATGTACTATAACCAGTATGTGAAGATTTACATATAGACATTTTAGACATATAGACATATAGGCACAATAATAGCCCATTCAATTGTTAAAGTCAAAGAGTGCAAAATTAACATCTGTAAACTGTGACAAACATTATTTATGTGGGCTTTATAAAGACTGACAATGGATCATTTTAAAAAGTCTCAATTTAAAAGGAATCAGAGAGCAAAATTTGTTACTTACCGGCCCCATTATTGTTGCCTGCCAGTGAAACACTGAAAAACACATTTGATTATTTAAAATTACTAGGCCGAAAAATTTACAGCCGCATAAGAACTGATATTGTGTGTGCTAGGTGTTCACACTGATTTTGACGTGCAGAATGTTTGTTTCAGTGAGACTGGGCCATATCTTGCAAGAACAGCAACTGTGACTAGTGACGGCATGATGTGGGCATGCTCAGCAACTTTCACCAAGTTCAACTTAATGCAAAGGAGCAATGATACAATGGAGTGGCTACCAGTAGTAATGTCTTTAACTGGCATTTGTGTTTAGATTTGCAAAAGCCATCAGGATTGCACAACCAACCAAAAATACTGGACCTGCAGAAACACCTACTTACAACTCACTGTGAATGGGCATTAGTGTTTTTTTCAGACAAAATTCTGTCATCATTGACCCTCATGACGACAATTTTACAGTAAAATTCTCATGACATAATCTGTGTTGTTGACATCATGTCCCTGCTTTGAATGGTGCTTCACTTCTTTATCTAATGCAAGCAAAGCACAATTTCTTGTCATAGCAGCTACCACAACTTTACTGTAAATTGCTTGAATATCTGGGTTGTTCTTCATCAAAACCAGTTACTCGCTTATTTTTGTCCTTGTGTTACAAAGAAAGGAAGAAAGTCAACCAGTTCTGGAAAGAAGTAAGTATGAGAAAATGACAGGTAAACTGTTTCTTTAATGATAATTGTTTCTTTAATAATTTCTTTAATTTAACTATATTATGTAAGAATCTCAGTGAACACTGAGATTCAAAAGGTCTGACAAACTCAGCCAACACAAATTCTGAATTCAATCTTCCCCTCAATGTACTCACAGTCTTCTCCAACTGGTCCTGCTGAACATTGGGCTGGCGGATCTCTCTGAAGGTCTGTCAGTTCCTGAGGAAATAAACATGAAAACCATCATATTTATATCAGAGCTGTAAGCTAATAAACATACAATTAACATACAACAACCACACAATTTCATGTATTCTATAACACCTACAGTAATTCATAACTTAGCAACTTGCAGGAGCATTGTTACTCATTTCGCATGGAAACACATTAGCCAATCATAGAAGAAAACATAATACGACATTAGGAATATGGACCCCTTTAAATGTAACCTACAAACAAAGGATACCTAGCCTGTTCAAAATTGTATCAGCTTTATTTATTCAGAATGCTTTCTAAAAACAGAAGGCTTATGGTGGTGGAATGTGTTTGCCAACACACACTCACACACTCACTCATAATACACTCATAATAGTCTGGCTGTGAGATCTGTTCCCATATTGAGCTGGAGATGATTTCAGAAACTCTGCCAGTACAGCCAATCACAATGATGATAATAATCAGAGAGTTACAAACAGGCCAGAAAATCATAAACAAACAATGTAACTGAACAACTCACCACTTCCTCCCCATTCAATCAAAACAACCATACATAAGAGATATTAAGATACTATATTGTTTAGATATGCACAGTGTAAACTGTGCACAAAAGTTAGCCAATCATAACTCAGGTCATTTACATGTAGATGTCTTAAAGACACATTTTCCAGAAACAGCCTGGTTAAGTTGATCAGAAAAAGGGTGAAACGGTCCTGTGAAACTGAATGCATTTTTATTAAAATCAGCTTGACCAATATTTGGGCCAATATGTCCACTTTTCTACCTAACTGGTTTCTATTAATAGCTGTGTTTAAAGACCATTTAAAGGTTAGCGATGTACATGTTACATGTACGTTACAGTAACTTTGCTAACATATACAGCCAGAGCGCAACAAAATCCACTTATGCAAAATGCTCAGCATTATAATGTATACTGTAAGGTTAACTTTGTTTTGTATTAATCATCATCCATATAATTATAACTGTTAAATAGAATTATTCACATATTCATAATGCATATCGCATTTTATTGCTTTATTAGTTGGTGGAAAAAACAATTACTACAAACCATGTTGATGTGAAGAAAAACATATTAAGTCCTTTAACAAGTGTGATATGGGTGATGCTACTAATGTTAATCAAAGTAAATTTGGGTTTTATCCTTATTTATTATCCTCTCTATCTATTTTACAGGCACTCAACAATCAACCCACAGTGACATGTTTGTCTGCTGTGTCTCATTTCCATTTCCTAATTTCGTGGTTTGCTGTTGTATTGTGGGTTTGTATTTGAAATCATGTGCATGTTTGTAGCTGTTCTAAATTATTCAGCTGAAATATCTCCTCTGTCATTCCAATGGCCATGTTCCACTTGTAATCGACCTCTTCAGGGGATCTGTGTATTGCTAGAAGTTGCTGTCTGACTCACAGTGCCTGAAAGGACTGCATCTAAAGATAGATGTGGAGCTGTCAGCTGTTCACCAACAGCACTTTCAAAAACTTCCAGCACACACACAATATATAACTTGATGATTCAGTTCTTAACCTATAACTAATGATTCAGTCCTTATCTTATCCTATACACAGAAAAACAATTAAATGTGATGCAAACAGCTTTCAGCCTATAAGAGCATGTATACAGATTTTTTCCATTCATCCAACAGTTTAAAAACATTTAAGTCTAACTGCTTCAGCATTACACAAATTATTGACCTACTCAAATTTATACAACCCCTCAATACAACCGAGGTATGCGGAAAAATATCTATGAATACACATTAAACTTGAAGCAGATGGGCTACAGCAGCAGAAGACCACAGCAAATGCCACTCCTGTCAGCTGAGAACAGGACAGGAAGGCTACAATGGGCACAGGCTCACTAAAATTGAGCAATAGAAAATTGGAAAAACATTGCATGGCCTCATGAGTCTACATTTCTGCTTCGACATTCAGATGGTAGTGGGTCAGAATTTGTTGTAAATAACATGAACTCATATATCCATCTTGCCATGCTGAGGTTTCCTCTTGGGTGGTGGTGCAATGGTGTGGGGATATTTTCTTGGCAAATTTTGGGCCCCTTAGTACCAGCAAAGCATGGTTTATATGCCACAGTCTACCTAGGTATTGCTGCTGGCCATGTCCTTTATGACAATAGGTTTAATGCATTCTAATGCCATTTCATCTAATGACATTTGAATGCAGTTCTAATTAAGTTCTAATGCATTCACAGTCACCAGAGAACCTTTTGGATGTGGTGAAATGGGAGACTAGCATCATGAATGTGAAGCCCACAAATCTGCAGCAACTGCGTGATGCTATCATGTCAGTATGGACCAAACTTTCAAAAGAATGTGTCCTGCAACTTGCTGAATCTATGCCACAATGAATTATGTCAGTTCTGGAGCAAATCGGGTTCAACCCGGCATTAGTATGGTGTACCTATTAATAAAGTTGCCAGAGTTGGTACAGTGCTCTCCACAATTACTGGGACAGCAAAGAAAAAATTGCTGTGTCTGCTGTGAAGTCAACAAATCTTTTATGAATAAAAGATTAATATGAGGCAACAGTACAGAATGTCACATTTTGTTATTTGGCTATTTCAACACATAAATGTTTACCCATTAAAAAAACAGCAGAGTTTGATCACTTTATATAATTTGAGCCTAAGTATTGGGACATTTGGCTCACAATTGGGTTTCTAAGTGATCAGCTGTGTCCTGTTGCATTATTTATTCACACATAAAAAGCAGGGAATGTGTAGTATCAGTTCTGTCCATTGCTTCTGCAGTCTTTTGTTCAGTGAGGACATACATCAGCCAAGATGAATACAAGGGAGCTCTGGGAAAAAAGCAATGAAACTGTTCAAAAGTGTGACATTTTGCACATTTGCCTCATATTCATCTTTTAATTGTGAAAGAGTTTTTAACTCCACAGTAAACAGAGTATTTTTTTTCTTTACTGTCCCAGTACTTACAGGGAACTGTATATGGTGTTCATTATTATTATCATTAAGTAGGCTGTTTGCAGTTACCAAGCAATATAGCAATTATTATATAAATGTATTTATTGTAGCATTATTTTTCTGTATTTTAAAACAGCTTCCAATACATGCAAATAAACTGCTAAGCTTTTTAAAAGTAAAACCAAGTAGCAAAAGCAATAATTTTGAACTTTTAGAACTTTTTGTGTCTATTATAATTCTTTAGTTAATAGAATTAGCAATGGTCTCTGTAGCATTTTCGCATGCTTAAAGTCTAGTGTGACCGCACCGTTAGACAGTTCTGTTAGAGTTTAAAGAGTGTGAGTTTCTGACACTACTTGCATGTGTATCACCGAGAACACCGACACCGAGCCTGATGCGCAATAGGAGTTCATTTTATAACAAACCAATGTACTGAAAATATGACTAGCTTTATTAAATGTTTTTATTAAAATGTGGTAAAGCGAACGATACAGTTACCACAACCACCATTAAACGCAATACAAGCGATTATTTAAATGATTCAATAGGCGCTCACCCAACGTCGTTATTTCAATGTTTTATTGATATAAAATGACTGTGGTCTAGAAAGTGGTTAGAAAATAAATGCGTAGTGATGTTACTGCGTGAAAACATAAGGAACCGATTAATCGTTTTTTTTAAACCGGTTCATTGAATCAAACCGCCCGAAAGAACTGGTTCGCGGAAAAGAATCGGACTCGCCATCACTAATATGTAGTGAGATCACAGATTATAGTGTAATTTACAACGACTTCGGCTCAACCAAAAATATTCAAGGGCCGAAACTATCCATGTTATAAATGGCATTCCTTCTGAGAAAGAATAGGATTTTAACAGATGAGCTGCACGAAGGCTCTTCACAATTTCTCCAAAGAATAAAGGCATGCAGGTTTAGGACGACATGAATCGAGTTAGTAATGGTGGAACAGAAACCACTGGGGCACATTAAGTAATCTCTGAAAGCAATAACCAGTTTTAATCTGATTAAAGTCAACTGTTATGAGGGCAGGGTAGTGAATCTGTTAAAAATACCCTCCGCTGTCCTAGTGCCCTATTTGCAGAGCCATATATGGACACATTGACATTGGGGTTCAGCGTTTGGCAACTTGAAGCAGTAGTCGTCCGTTACGCATGCGCATCACTGGCGTTTCTCTCATTTATGATGATGACCAACAACTAAAATGACACATTTTAACAATGATTACAAGACCGGAGCATTTACGTACAACAAATCATTCACATCAGCACCTGTCACACCCCCGATCCTGTGTTAATGTGTTTAGATCGCTATTTTACAACATCATATAACGACAATACAAGTTGTCAATCACAGATTAAGCAAAGCAAAGCAAACGCTTGCAATCGGCCTTATGTAAGTAACGGTGAGTGTTAATAAAATCACGTAGTGAAAATGTAATGGTCAGAAACAGAATATGCGCCTGCCGAATGCATGCATCCACCATTGGCCGTTCGTCTTTGTCTAACCAGATGGGCACAAAATGAAAAAGTGCGACTGCTTTGCATTTACAAAGACATCAGAAGATGATTATGTGATGACGACGATAGAGGCGATTGCACACAACGCATACTCACCTTCTGGATTCTTTTCAACGCCATTTGCTCGCTTTACAAAACACTGATCTAGTTCTGTTTCTATTGGCCTGTACAGTTTGGATGAGACCGCAGCTGTTGTCTTTCCTCACTGTCACGCGTTACTTTTGTAATAACGCAAATGCAAAAGCACATACATTCACAGGGCTGTATAAACAGCAGTCGCCGATTTGAGAAATTCTTACCCCCCTAACCTCACTGACACTTTTTAGTGCTGTACTAGACAGCAATACAGTAATATCGCGATAAAAGCAACAATCGAAAGTAACATCGCGTGTGTAGAGTGGGGTGGTTATGGGAAGTGTAGTCCTGTAGGAGCCAACGATTGCATGTCAGAAAGTTTTGATCTAGAAAAAATAAGTGATAAATTGCATAAAATAAGTAGACTTGTTTCGATATATGACATGAATCAACAATAAGTAGAGGCTTTTGGTTACTAAATTGCGTTTTGAATAAATTATTAAATTTAATTGCGAAAATGCTATATGACATTAAAACAATAAAGATACAATGCTACTTCTGATTCACAAATTTTCTGAAATCAACACTGGACTAATGTTCAGCAACTTTTATTCCTTACCCACACTGTGCTGAATAAAATAAGTTATTAACAACTATTTCCACAAGATGGCGCCGTTTGACCATTTCAAAGACGTCGATGTAAAACTATGGCAAACTGTGTTAAGCACAAAGCAGAAAAACATCTGTAAGATGTTACGTATAGCACGTTAAGAAAGCTTCTGGAAATTTCTGGATAAATACAGAAATTGAAATGGTGAGTTAAACAAAAAAGCATGATTTTATATTGTGTGTGTGGTGACAGTTAAATAAATCAGCATGCTGAAACCTTACATGTTAGGCCTGTATCACTTTATAAAAACGGTAAACATTTAATACTTTGTGTAAATTTAAAATGCAATTTGTTGTGCTGGTAAGCGTTATCTTAAACAGTTAAATATTTACAAAGGTATGAACATTGTATGTACATTGTATTAGAATGTATTAGAATAACATGGTGATCAATTTCTTTACCACAAGCAATATCAAATAGCCTTAATAAATACAGTTTCAGATTTGTGTTGTAAAAAGCTGTTTCACCTCACATTTATCCAATATAACTGTGACACTAATGGCTTCACTGTTAAACCCTGAGGTTCATGATATCTCTAAGTGAGTTTAATTCCAGCTGCTTTACATTGACAGGTCCTCTTCTGTAAAGGTGCTTTGGTTTGTGTACTTGACACAAAACAAAATGAGTGGGCATCATTCATGGGAGCTTTTAAATAAATTATAGTCTTCTAAAATTAAACAATATGCAGTTGGGTCAACAACTAAATCACTGACATGACCTTTAGAACTATTTCATAATATAACTGTTTTTAATGTCATGTTTTATAATATATGACTGAGCTAATAACTTGCTAAAATCAGGTTTTTATTTTCTATTATAAAATATAGCACCACAGAGAATCTTTATTTTAGTAGAAGAATGGCTTTTAACTAATTTGCCTATGAAACAAGGTTTAAATAAATATATTTTGTCCTTAACAGTTTTATGTTGCAACAAATGTAAAATTTTAAAGCAATAAGCCCATGAAGCCTGACTATAAGGAAGACAGCTAGTGTTATAAGGGTTGTGTCTCAGTATTGACCAACTATTAGGTTTGGGTCAAAAGTCCAAATAGACAGCTTTTTATTCTCTAGAAGTGGTTTTGTAATTGGCTTTAACCATCTTATTTAAAATTTCATTAATTAGAATAATTTCTGAATTCCATTCACCAAGCTAAATTTCTAATATCATCACATTTTTATAATAGCTTTTAGATAAACAAGTGAATACAATAAAACCTACATACATTCAACCAAGGGTTAACTACTGTACAATGAAGATAGATTTTTACTACAATTATGTGTTATTAGGGCACTTTTTTAATAAATGCTGTCACATTTTACTATGCCACGTTTGCACAATTAATTGTTTTAATTGTAATGTTATGTTCTTATGTTGTTTTATGTTGTCGCCTTTTATGTTTCTGCTGTTTCACGAACTGTTATGTGCTTCATAACTGTTTGTGTTGGAAAGCCATAAAATATCTTGTAATATGTTATTTAATGGCAGGGTCCCTCCCTTGTGACAACTTGTCCTGCTTTTAACTGAACTGCAAATAAACTGTAGGCCTATGTTTTTCCTAGGCAATGATAGTGTAAAGCTTTCTGTAGCCAAGATAATAGAAGACTATTCCTTTAAGGTTTGAGCCCATACAGACATTGGCTTACAAAATCATACCCTTAGAAATATTCACTGCAGTTAAAGAGTGGCAACAGGTTCTAAAGTTATGAAATATAAATATACCTCCGCTGTGTGTCGTGACCAATGACAATGTCGTTCACAATACAGCTTAACCTTAAATAAACCGAGTAAGATTATTACCAGTTTAACCCGTGCACCTTTAAAATGGCATGTTTCGTATTATAACAAAGGCTACTTCTTCTGTGTGTACACAATGTATGTTCCCACATGAATTAATTATCGCGTTAGTGACATTCTTGCCACTTATTTAATGTTAGACATGCATTTATTTAGGCTGTAACTTTTAAGCCTAAGTCTATTGACAGTTTATTGAAACCCAGATGCTGATGGTTTCAAATTCCATCAGCATCAACCACTGCTCATATGATTCCGCAGACAATTCGATTTGATTCGCAAATTCTCGAATTGCACAAGCTCCTGTCTGAACGAGTTTTTTCAGATCGAGTGCGGCTGAAGAACAACGCACAGATGTGTGTCATCTCTCGCTCGGCGCGGATAATAGCCCATCTTCCATTAGTTAGCCTGTCCAAAGATGCTTCATTTCATTATCTGTTTAGCCTTGCGGAGCAGCGCGCAGATAACCCGGGGAATTGTGAGGGTGATTACTTTATCATTGTGCTGCCTCTATTCATGTGCGAGTCAGCTGGCCGCTCGAGTTTCTGCGCTGCCTTGTCTCTCAAACCCTTATGAGTTTCCCTCTCTGTTTAAACAAGGCGAGGACAGAAGAGTGGCCATTCTCTTAACAGGCCCGCATGAATAGCTGCCACTATTCAGTGCTCTTAAATGGCTCGCCTCAGTGTCAGGTTAAGGGATCTTCTCTTCAATGTGACACTGAGACAGAGTATTTTCCTTTTGCAGACCTAGAGATTCCTGTTGATAATATGCCATTGTCAGGGCTCATCTCTGCTCTTTGAATAAGTCCACTGTCTCGGCTGAGTCGGATGCAGTGTGGCAGAGGAGAGCTGGGATGGGCTAGGCCTGAAGCAGAGGGTTTGCCTGGGAGAGCACCCGATCAAGAGGAAGACTTCTTAAGGAACTGAGAAAAAAATGAAAATCTGTCAGAATCTGTACTGTTGTTTCTGCAGAGAAGAAAAATGACAAATGAGATCTTGCTGATATCTTAGTTGTTTCTCAGAGACTGCAATGAGCATAAATGGAGAACAAATAATTGCTTTACCAGATTTTGTTTCCCATCTGAGATTAAGAGCTCAATTATCTCACATGTCTCCTCTTACATTTTAAAAGAGATCTCAATAATGTCTTAAATGGTGCCAAAATGCGAGATTTCATGCACCCTGCATATTGTGTATTATTTGTATATATGTAAAGTATAATGTCCAAAAATCTGAGAACACAAAAAAATCTAAAATTGAAAATCTAATTAAAACCTGGAAATAAACTAAATTTGAGGTTGTGGATTTTCTTTAACCATCATTCTGATAAGATCATTCTAAGAAAATATGGATTATTGCGTATTACATTTAAGCAACGAAGGAACATTTAAAGAAAAATAGCATTTCGTGATAGTTTTTCAGTATTCTGTATTATTCAAATTGTTACACTGATAATATAATTTGTAATAAAAAATATATTATATATTTGTATGATAATGCATAATAGAATCAGTGGTATTAGACTTTTGGACCAGAATGTCTATTTTGTATTCTGTATATTGCGTTATTTCAATTGATACTGCAACTGGAAATTCACATTGTGTATTTTGTGTGTTGTGCATATATTATGTGGTGTGCATATGTTGTACTTATTGTGTATGTCATGCATTCCGAAATGTGTGTATCAGTTTGTGTAAACTGTGCATTTTGTACATTCTGTGCGATAGTGTGTATTGTACATATTTTTACTTTTGGTATTATGTCCTTTATACAATGTGTGTTACAATGCATGGTACACTGTAGACATTGTAGACATGGTGATGTAACAGAGATTTTGGATTTTTTTGTAACAAACACGAACTTTGAACTCTGCTTAACTTTAGCAAGAACAATAATGTGTTCCATTAAAAATGATGTCCTCTGCTTTTTGGCAGTCTGTGTTTGCCCAAAGCCAAGCAGAGTGTTGATAAGACAGCCATTATGTAATCAAAACAGATAGGCTAAAGAACTTGCCAGGCCTGTGTTGAACAGGGAAGTGTTTCTTATGGCTATCACTTCAGGCATGGGCAGGGGCCGTAGATAAGTGTGTGAGTGTGTGTGTGTGTTACAGGAGAGGACTGACCCATCTCACACTAAACACAATTGAAAATGGCATTGTAATGTAAGCAGTAAGGCCTATGGGTGATCTTGGCCAAGTGGCCATATCTGAATGAGAACTCCCCTTTTATAACATACAGAAACCTTCAACTTCTACACTCAAACATCATTTTTGTTGTATGTATTTTTAAGTCCATACTATCTGTGAATAACCTGTTAATTGTGAAGATGACACCTGTAATGAGACTGTCTGATTATAAGTTTTAAAGAATGTGTCTTAAAAAAATATAAAGAAGAAACATTATCTGTCATCATTTACTTACCTTAATGTCATTTCAAACCTGTATGATTTTTTCTTCCATGGAATACAAAATGAAAATGTGAGGAATGTTATCATTCCATTTTTATCATACAAACTAAACCATTGTCAAGGGCTGTCAATCTTTAGAAAGGTGATAAAAACAAATTCAAAAAAGGTTATGTGAAGCCATATGGTAATTTTGTGTGAGGAACAGGCCATAATAAATTCTCTAAGCTCTGTCTCATTTTAAGGACTTAAAACTTATTCACTTATATTCATACTCTGCACATGTTGACCTGTTGTACCAGGTCTGACATCACTGATGCCAATTATTGGTCATTTTAACAGCCCCTGGATAACATGCTTTTATGCTTTTTAGTCTTTTTTTTTGTTTATGCAGGTTTGGAACAGCATTGGGGTGAATGAATTAGAAAACATATTCCTTTATCCCCAAGCACTTTTCATTCTTACATCAGTTCGGACAAAGCACATGTTCACAGTCATGAAAATATGCTTAAATTAAGCTTGAATTATCTATTTAGCAGTGACAAATGTCCCTTTGATATGTTTATATTTATGCTTTTCTGCAGTCTGTCCTATCTCTTTGGCTACTTTGTTAAAGAAAATTGCATTAAATCTGATTAGGTTAATATATATAAAACATCATGTAAGCAAGAAAATCTGTGGGAAAATCATATTTTGTTTGGCATGTTGTGCATTCGTTCTAATGGCAGTTTGATTAGATTGGGCCTATTGTCATGCCAGCAGAGAAGAGCAGCTACAGCCTCTTTGTTCAGTGTCCACACTGAGAGTTTTGTCCACAGCTCTTATCAATGAGACTGATTTGATTATGAACTCATAAGAGCGAGAGCAGTTCTTATGTTTATGGTGTGCTCAGCATCCCACGGCACAATGTCAGACTGTCTGCGGGCAAATTCATGAAGAGGAGGCATTCTGTGAACTGCAGTCATGCTTGTGCAACCTACTTCCTTTATCTGTGATTTAATTGTGTTTTGGAGCTTGTATGTGTGTGTATGTCTAGACCTTTGTCCCGTCTAAAACGGTATTGATGTTTTCACAAATGCACATGGCTTCTGATGGACTGTTTGAAATGCAAGTTTGTTTCACTATATTTGTAAAGACATCTCATTAACTTTATCAAACAAGACTTTTCTTTCTGCTAACCTTAAACCTAAAGGTCCTTGCAAGTCAGTTTTTGGCATGTTTTGTTATATTTGTTTGATAATTTTTAAAAATGTTGCCCTTGTGAGTGTAGCCAACACTTTATGACTTCACTTTATTTTTATCAAATTGCTGGCTAATTTATATGAATTCAAACAATCTCATTTATACATTTTCATACAATTTACTTTTACCCCAGTAATGGTTGGTTTAGGGGTGCAGTGCTTTTTGTGTTAATTCTATTCTTGTTGTACAATTTACAACAAATGCATACAAAATTGCCACCCCACAAAATAGTTATATTTTCCTGTGAGATCAGGTTGGTATAGCCAAACCTGTATGCCGATTTACTCAAACAGAGTAAATGTTAACAGATTTTTAATTTTAGGGCACATTAGCTGGTTAATGCGCATTACTGACTACTTAGAATCGGCATACAGGTTTGGCTATACCAACCTGATCTCACAGGAAAATATAACTATTTTGTGGGGTGGCAATTTTGTATGAATTTGTTGTAAATTGTACAACAAGAATAGAATTAACAAGTTCCAAATTTCAAATTTAAAACAATGTTTTCTGAAGCAGTCTGCTTTATGTGAGAAACAGATATCAATCATTTATATTTAAAATCTCTAAAATCTTAACCTCTTCCAAATTTGTCAAATCTGGTCTTTTTGTAGTTTAACTGGTCACCAGCAGTGCCAGGGTTATGAGCTTAAATTCCAAGTAACATATAGATTGATAAAATGTCTACCCACATACACTAACTTGCTTTGGATGAAAGTATATGACAAAATGAATAAATGTATATTTTATTTGCATTTCCTCATAACAAAATACTGCCATGTCATGGTTAATTAGTTATTTGGAATGACATGAGGGCGAGTAAATAATGACAAAGAATTAATTTTTCAATAGCAGTTTGTTGTTGAAGACAGATTTTAGGGTGTATATTCTCTCAGTTTAAGCTTGTCTCAGTATAATCAGTGGTTATAATTAGTAACTATCTGTGTAAGTGAAGGTCTTGAGGTGTGGTTTTTAATTTACCAGGAAATTTAAACCAATCTAATCTGAACATCTAAACGATTCTGAAGTTCATTCTTCCTCATCAGCCATTTGGTTAGTGTCAGTGTGTATTAGTGCAATGTCTTGTTTCAGAAGTGAATCACTTTGATAGTGAGAAAACAGGTGTATCTGGACTTACATGGTATCAACTGATGTGAAACCAAGACATTCTCTAGAAAGTATTTAGTGATTCAAACAGATCGATCGCACACTGACTGGTGTAGCATAACCATAACATGACTCTCCTTCTTTCTTTATCCCCTCAAGTGAACCAGAATACAAAGCCAATAACTAAAGATACAGGCACTGAATATAAAAATATAGAAATTTGAGAAGCTGAGAAATGTGATGCCTAGTAAAGTGCCTGTGTTTTTTAGGAACAGTTTTCTTTGAAAGAGCAATATTTTTAGTGGTGTTTGCTATAGCAGGCATCACTATTACTGTTCCTCATCTTTAGAGTTTGGGATTTGAACAAGGTATAACAAATTTAAAACCAGTATTAAACTGTCTCTTCGACACAAATTATACAAAATTGAAAATGATACCAGAATGAATAAAAAACAATGTGGCTTGCTAGGGTGTGGAATTGCTTTTCTATAAACGTACAATCTTTGGCAGACAACAGAACAAGGGAGAAACACCACAGACATGCATTAAAAGAAAAGCCTGAGTAATATCTGGGGACCAGAATGTTTCAGAAGCTTCAGATGGGGTTATTTTGACTTGGGTCAGTAAGCACAACCTAACCACCTAGTAACATCATAACAAATACCTTGCAATGCCCTAGCAACCATTTAAATCACCTTATCTACCACAAAGAAACTGAAGTGTGCTAAAAACACACTTCAGCAACATACTGGCAAGCATACAAAACATATCATATTTTGTCAGCAAGTATTGTATGGGCAAGTTATAAAACTTAATAAAACTTTTTTTTTAAGTTTCTTAAGATTTTTTTGCCAGGGTGTTTGTAGTGTTAAATTTAAAAAGCATGTGATCTAAAGCACCTCTGCTGATTGTTTAACCCTTGATTTAGATCTAAACAGATTCCTTTGTCATGGTACAAGAGGAAATAACCAGAATAACCACAATATGAGAACAAACTCAAGAGTTCAAAAAAGAAGATTTGAAGTTTTTGAAGTTTTGAGTCCTGTCTTATATTCACTCTGAGAAGAGATTCAGAAAGTACATTTTAGAAAAATCAGTGAATAAATTACTGCTATGCTGACCCACTGTGTTTTGTCCTCCAAACAAAGCAGTGGTGCCCAGAGGCATGTTGGGAATTGTAGTCCCAGTAGCACTGTTGATCTGTTCTGAATTAGCTTCAGCATCCCCCTCACAGCATGCAGATGAGTCAATTAAAGTTACTCAGCCCGGGGCAGCCTGCTCACTTAAGCGACATTGTTTAGTTTTAACAACCAGCAGAACCAATTCCACCCAGTACTTAATTGTCTTAAATGATTCATCGCTTACAGAGGGAGCTGAATTAGCGACAGGGGGTCGTCACTTAATAACTCCTCATTTCCTTCATTTTACACAATTAGCATTTAAGGAGTCGACGTAGATGGCCACTCATTTGTGAATGTGAGCACTATGGTGAAGAACCTTCGCCAAGAATTTGACCATTGTGTTTAATATATGACTTAGTGATTGCTAATGATAATTACACACCACTTGCATCACAGATTCCGACGGGCATGTGATTTGAAGTACAGTAAAGCAGTTTCTTTGTGCTTAATAAAGACCAGATTGTCACAGATGATTGGCTATCAATAACCCTTATTAACATGTCTAGGGTTGTTTAAGAGTGATTTGCTATTATGCACTGATGGGAAACTTTTAACAGCTGGAATTTCTGAATCACAGCACAGACTAAATAAACAGGTAATAATTAAGCTTAAATATAAACATGAACCAGTTCATTAAGCCATATAAACCTTTAAACAGAACCCGTGTAGTGGTTTATATGAAACAACTTACTGGTGATGTGAAGTAAATTTATAAATCAAAAAAATTAAATACACATTTACATTTATTCATTTGGCATACAAGTGTCATGTAACATACAAAGCCCATAGTTAGAGTTTCATGCTCTTAAACTTTCATGCTCTTAAAGGTTGAAAATTGAAAATTTGAAAACTGTTGAAAATTGAAATCAACACCTAAACAAACAATTTTGTGAATATTTGCTATGTCCGTTCTGTGTGCGTTTGCACCTAGTCCTGGCTGTGTAATAGGAAAAGAAATGAAGTGGATTGGACAGATCCCCACATCAATTTCCTGGCCACTTTCCTACAGGGGGTGTATGCGCCAGAGGTGAGTTTTATGTATGTTGTTGTATGGCATATACCAGGTGGTCACTTTGCAGGATTTCTTTTATGCTGAAAGAACAGCAGTTGTTTTGTGTTATGCACACTTCATGCTTTGCGTGTCTACATACACAACATTTAGACTGTCTGAGAAGTGTTTTGTCTATTCACTGTTTGGCTGCAGGTTGGTCTTCACCAAACATGTTTCCCAGAATTTAAAGTCTGGATGTTTCATCCTTTCTACCCTGTTTTTTCTGTTAAACAACCTAACTGAGTTTTGGTTCATTAAACCTAAAACTTGTATTTCCTCTCTGATTGTTAAACTGGAATAGTTCACCCTGTGACCCTGCAGAGGACAAGCTTGTAGAGTGGCTGTATGGATGCATGGATAGATTTTGTTTTTTGTTCAGGCAGCAGATTGGGAATGACCCTTCAAAGCTTCTAAAGGACACAAAAGCTTCAATAGTTCTATTTGACTCATGCCATATATTCCAAGTGTTTTGAAGACATATGAATGAGTTCAATGAAAAACAAACTAAAATATAATCCATTATTTTATCAGGTGGCATCTATTGGTTTCAGGATTAATCAGAGAGAGAGAGAAAGTTTTCCTCATAGTTTTTCTTTCCCTGTATTTCACGGAACCAAGGTTACAGATCTTTTTGTGTGTTTAAGTTTGGCACCAGAAAACCAGAGTTTAAAAATTTATGTTATGTGTGGGGCCTAAGCACTGTGCTGTAGGGAAAACTTTTAACACCTCTGTGGCTCATACAGAATGCTATTGTTTTGTATGAGGTTACATAATCATTGACATCATCAAGATGAGATTATAATAGCAGTCTGAATCTTTTCTTACACACATTACCACTCATCCAAGGGCCCATTAATACGTTCACTCCCTCATGTACTCAGTGACACACGGACTGTGTGACTCACTGTATGAGCAGGTATGAACACGTGAATGAGGAAACGCAACACCCTCAGACTGAAGCTTCTCTTAAAATCTATGATGACATGCAGTATGATTGCAAAACAGGGTGAATTACTGTATTACAGCAGACAGAATCAGTAAGGGTGTGTGATTGTTTATTTACTGTAGCTGTTTGTTAGATTATTTTAGAATTTGTTTAAACTCGTGTCATGTACAACTTTGTTAACTTTTCCCATGTGTTTTCCAACAAATCATCATAGTTACAGCTATTGTTACTACTGTAATAAACTAATATGTACGGTCCTTCAGAATTTAAAATTCTGTTTTAGTTTTTTGTCTTTAAAGACACTGGTGGCGAACATCGTATGAAGAGTTTATGTAACTGACAATCAGTGGATTAGCTTCTATATTAGCTTCCATACTCTGTATGGCAGTATTACGGTGTAGGCCTGTCTTTTCAAATATTTAGCAAAAAATAAAACATTGAGGCAAAATATCATCATTTCTACAGTTACTCATTGTCAGAAATAATATGCCAAAAATATACCTTTAGCTTATCACTGGAACAGTATACCTTCAACAAGTACATCCACTGTATCCTTTAATATCAGAAATGTATTTTTGTATATTAACTATCCATAAAGGTACGTAAAGGGTGCACTGGAAACTTTGAAGCATTTGAAGCCCTGTAGCATTCATACCACACAGTCATATGACAGATAAACATCAGCATTTTGCCATTTAATTAAAAAAACACAGGCACAGGTTTATTTTCACTAAATCAGATAACATAGCATTTATGCCCTTCAGCTGTTTGAGTGACAGGTCATCCAGAGAGCTGTTATAGTCCACGAGCTTCCTTAAGAAACAAAAGAGGGATATCCTCCCCTACACACAACACCGACAACTGTGGGCAATGGACATTTAAACACACACAGACACACACAAACACAAGACGAAGCAGGAAACAGTCAAATTTATTACCATTGTATTTTATTGGTTTTGTATATATATATATAAAAGAAAAAAATCTGAGTCAGAGAACTCTCTAATATAATGAACTCTGACTGGTCTTGTGCTTTAAACGAGAGTGTATATGTGCTCTGAAACTGTACTTTAGTCAAAGGCGGCATTTATGTGGTACTCTGTATTCTGAAAGGGTTCTGCACTGTTCCTTTCATCAAAAGAAAGAGGGGCTCTGTACAAAAACAAGCTTTATGTGTGGATAAAAGACATGACTACCCTTTTGACTGTGCCCTTGAAATCCAGAATGGATGGAGAGAGTGACTTTTTGTGCTTTATTAGATATAGTCCACAAAAGAGAGAGAGCGAGAGAGGGAGATTTTACTCATCAAATCAATCACGAAGGACAAAAGGCAGCTAAATTATAAGCCAACAGAAATAGTCAAATTCCAACACGAAATAAAAATGTAACTATTTTTTGTAATGCTGCTCCTGATCTCATTGTGTAGAATGCATTGGACAATACTCCGTGTATAAAAGAAATTTAGGAGACATCACAAATCCCTTCTACTTTGTGACCACTCCCCTCCAACCACTTGGCTCCATTCTGGTAAGTATTGCCAATTTTTCATGATCCAGTCAATTACCTGCTGGATAAAAGTTTCACTGTATGTCAAATTATTGAAAAAAGTGGGTTTGCGAACAGCATGTTAAACTAACTCTGTAATGTAATATATTTCTGCCAACAGTTTGTATTAACATAAATGACAATGCATGTCATATTAAACATCCTGCTGAGTCCTGGGAAGCCAACGCCTTCCTATAATTGAGTGTCATCTCTATTATTAGGGCTGTCAGTTGTGTAAAATCAGATTTTTAGCATCTTTATGTGTGCTTGATTTCAAGTAATGTGTTCATTAAGTAGCAAGACATTTTTTAATGTTAATTTATGAATAATTTGCCAAAACAAGCACCATGATTTTGTGTTTTATTAGTGACAGTATATTTTGATATATGAATGTGATTATCAGATTATGTGTGTGTAAGACAGCGTTCTTCTCATCCTGTCCCACAGTAAACACTTGCTTTCCCATGAGCACCCTCATGTTCCTGTTGTTGGCCAGGTTTGCGCACACTGGGAAACATCCTGGTCCCTATTGTCCTAAAGGGCAAAGGTCACAGAGTTTCTCTTAAACTCTCAATAAGTGAGGTGAGAGGTGGGATGCAAGTCATGATAAAGAGGCCTGTCCAACCCCCCATGAAAAAACACATTAAATGTATTCATTTTCTCTCACCCTTGTCTTTCCTTTTTCTTTCTCTTTCATTGATTATCAGATTCTGCCCCTTTAAGAGGACAGCCGGGTGGGGTTCTGGAAGCGCACAAAAAGAGAGGCTCCTTGGACACAATGGCACAACTCACCAATTCACCATAAACTTCCTGACTGGCTGCAGTCTATCCTGACTTTGTATTGAACTCCTTGCTTGCTGGTGGATGTCTTTATTATAGCACACAGGAAATACACAAGGACAGATATCAGCTTTCCCACTGGAACAAGGTGAGTAGATGCATTAGGAATAAATGAAAACACATCTCCACCGCTCACTAGATTTTCAATCAGAGGATACTACTGACATTTATCACAACTATGAAGGAATCAGTTTTTTAAAATAACATGCAAATACATTTAGAAGTAATAGCTTATAAAACCAATACCAATAAATCTAATGTAAGTTTTTGTTTTAACCAGCACAAATGTGATGAGTGACAAACAAATTGCCAATTAAATGTTTGTTCACATGAAGAGAGCTATAATATTAGTATAGTCTAGATGTTGTTGTTTTTGAAGCCACGCAGTTCCAAATTTTTTGAACCAATCACTAGAGCCATAAATGCCATCTGACTCATCACTCCGGAACCCATGGAGTTGGCTGATGGCACTGTGAAAACAACCCCTTACCCTTCAGTAGTGCTATATTAAAACACCTAGAGCATGAACTATGATATGAAAAGACAGACCTGGAAAAACTTCAACGACTGTTCTATGCGTACAAGAGCTCCACTGTTGTTCATTAGAAGCCATGCATACATGTATACTGTATCAAAGTCACTTTACTCTGCGGCCATGTTTTCCAACCTGGGCATCTATTTCAGTCAAACAAAACCAAGTTCTGTCTACTTGAATGGAATAGGGCCTAAATCCTAAATCACTTGCTACAGTCACAATTAAACAGCATTTTTCTGATCAGCAATTACACCTTTACCTTAAATGTTGTTTCTCAACAACAAAAACACTAATTTGCTAAATAAACATTTTGCTAAATGGTTTTTCCAGCAGTTGACCATCCTCTACATCTATAACACAGTCACTATTTACATCTCATACCATCTGTAAACTCTTGCGTTACCACGGCAACGACTGACTCATTTCAAAGAGCTCTGTTATCAGCCATATAGTGGAAAATGAAACCATATCTGTACCAGGTGAGCCAGATCGGCACAGAATGGAATGGTTGGGCAGTGAGAGCAGTTTGGCCTGATGGCTTTTGGACACTTTGTAGCTGCAAACCCCTGTCAAGATGAACCCATCTGGTTGTTAAGTAGTGTGAAGCAGAGTTGTGAAGCAGAGTTAGCATAGCAGAGTTAGCAAAAAACTATCTGCATGCCTGTATAATAAGCATCAAATATTTTCTGATTGGCTGTGATTAGAGGACATAATGCACTTTTGCTTTTAATGTGGGCTGACAAATCACGAAACATATTTTGCATTGTGCCTGGTTAGGATATCGAGCTACAGAAACCTACAGCAGCATTATCTTCAATTAATATTATATTCATGCATTAGACACTTGATTCAAAGTGACTTCCAGTGCATTCAAACTATAAATTTGAATGAGTATTTACATTCTCTGGGGATCAAACCCATGACATTGGCATTGCTAGCATTGTACTCCACCAGCTGAGATACAGAAAAGCTTGACAGAATATTTTATAATAGCAGAATGAAGGAAATACTTCACAGAACTCAAAAATTTTGTTTTGTCATTTTACAGAGATGTTACAAAAAATACACATAAGGGGCAGGATTCCTCTCTCTTGGTTTAAATGTTAAACAATCCCATGTGTAGGCAAGCCTCGGCAGTGCGGTTTCTCTATTCAGCTTTCAAAGCGCGTTCCATCATAGTCATGAACAGACCCGATCATCAGTTGTTATCCTTGCCACGAATGTTGAAATATACTGCCTGAGTGTGTTCATCAATCTGTCTTTGCTTAAAACACACACACAAAACACATAGTGAAAACACACGAGAGAATGAATCTTAAACAAAATGCCAACTGAAAACTTAACTCAATGAAAATAAATAATTGAAGCAGTAGATGGAACAGCTCCCAAATAGCCATTGATTGACAAGCAAACAATTTCCTAGTGTGATTGTTGTAAACTGGAGACTGCTGGGACCCTTTGCGCCCGTTCTGACAATGGTTATAGATATCTAAAATTATCATGGCTAGCATAGCTTAGACCACTTGATCTTAAAAGAGTTTGATGAGGAATATTTTGTATTGAGATCTCTAACTTTTGATTGTAGACTTTGGGATCTTAGCAGATCTGAGCACAGTTTGTGACATTTTTGAGATTTCTGCAACTCTAACAGAGATGAAAGTGAAATAAAGGGGAAAGAAAGAAGAGAAAGCTGGAGTAAAAGTCTCCATTTGGTCTCTATCAAGTCTCGTTGCTTTCTAGCAGAAACAAGTGAGACAATAACAAGATCTTGTTTATAATTTTTCTTATTGATATCTGTGTGTGTGGGCCTGTAAGTACTGTAATAGTACTGTAAGTAAATGCCTGTGGAAGTCAAGAGAGCTGCTGCTTGCTTTACTATAGATATGTGCAAAATGCAGTGCCAGATTCACAACAGGGAAAAAGAGATAGACAGAGATTTCTAGAACGCCAATTCAATTTGGCATGAAGGTCTGCTGTCTAAATTTCTATAATCAGGTATTGGGGGTAAAATGTACAACCATGACATCAAACAATCAATGTGCAATTAAAATTGGAAATAAACAGAATTCTTGACTTAAGGGAAGAGTGTGAGACAGGCAGGCCACTATTACTGACCCTCTTCAATATTTACATTAATTAATTGGCAAGAGTTGCATTTGGTATCACACTACATGACTCCAACATAAAGTTTCTGCTGTTCACAGATCATCTGTTACCGCTGTCTCAAACAGAAGAGAGTCTACAGCAGAACCTAAACATCTTGCACAAGTTCTGTCAGACCTGCGCTCTGACTGTTAACCATAACAAACAAAAATACTAGCATTCCAGAAAAGACCAAATGTTCAGAAAAAACTGCTCCTTAGAAAGACCAAATGTGCTTTCTAAGGAGCTGTTTTGATGTCTTAAGTTAGGTGCACACTGTACACTTTTTGTCACATTTTTGTGACACAACTCACAGTTCACCATAAACTTCTGTCTATCCTGACTTTGTATTGAATTCCTTGCTTGCATTTATGATTTCTTTATAAATGATAGAACATTGGGGCCATTGAATGCTTTTACAGACCAATGTTAAAAACTTTGTGATGAATCTTAGTCTGAAAATCTTGAAAGTTGTCAAAAAATCTGTAATGCAATTTTACAGCTCCTGTGACGAACAGATGAGAGTCAATGCTGCTTGAATTGGGATGATTGGGAGTAAAGTCTACAACGTGTATCAAACAGTCTGACATAAGACTGTTGAGGCTGCACAGTGTAACATGACTTTTACCCAAGATCTCACTGGGAGTATAAAATACAGTCTAACAAGCAACAAATGTAAGGGCTCCTACAGTCAGCTGGCTTTACTTAGTGTTATTTTTATGCTCATCTTGCAACTTAACATAGTGGAAAGCATTCAGTTACAGAGGAAATCAGCATGCACCAAACCTCTTATAGTGTCTATAGCCATGCTGGATTTAAAATGTTGCAAATTCACTAAAAAGTTTGCATGACCATTTAATCCTAATAAAAATGATGGCGAAAAAAAGAGGGGCTTGATTCTTAGACTTACAGCTTGAGCTTTGAACTTGTAAACAGATTGGACCGTGTTTGCGTTAGAATTCTTTTAGGGGAAAAACAATGAAGACAGCATGTGCCAATATACGTGCCCTACCCTTTAATCCCATGATCCCTCGGGAGTGAGATCACAGATCTTTAGTAGCTTCTTTCTGCCTGCTCATTTCAATCTGGACATTCTCAAAGTTTTTTGTCTTTTTTATGTCAGGGGCGCTGTTTGACACTCAGATGGAGATTTGTTAAGTTGCATTTCCCAGAGTGGAAAATTAGTTGAGAGTGAATAAGTACACAACTTTATTTGCTCTTCTGCACTATAGTTCCACTGATTCACATTCAGAGCTTCACAAATCACAAGAGCAGAAGAGAACATGAGGTGATTTGTAGAGTGATGCCACAGATAGTTGAGATGAAATGTGATGTGTTTTTTTCGGCTTTTGAGTGTGTGGTTTCATATGGCTGATTAAAACATTTGCGCTTTAGAGCACAATGAGAACTGCTGCAGTCTGGGCTCTAAAATCTAGTTGTAGGCTTAACTTTTCACCTAATCTTGCACCGCTGGCATCACAGGGTAATTAGGCTGCGTGTTTGTGTGGATTTGAGGACAGCTGGAAGTGGTTTGGTGTGCTGCAGATCAGGGCTGTAAAAAAGATTGGGCTCTTATGCAAGAGTTCATTTGACTTGTTTCTGACAGTGATAGATATTTCATAAAACACAAACACAAAATGTTTGTGTGTGTCTCTAGCTCACCTATTCTTCAATAATCACTCCATTATGTTGCTGACTGGTGACTGTTATCTGGATCACTATGAAATGCTTTTCTAGTTTGATTAGATGATTTTTTAACGTACATTTTTGCAAAGTTTTAAACATTGTAAATATGTAAACATCATGTAAATAATGCGTTTAGGTGCTAATAAATTGCATTGTGTCATCTCATGCCAAATGCATACATTTTAATATATATTGACAGATAATTAAGCTTTTAGAGGGGTTTGATAATAACATGGTTGACAGTTTGGCAATTTGACATTAGAAGAATTTACATAAAACATAACAAAATGGGATAAAGTGACAGAAGAGGCATCAACTTCTCCATCAATACTTTCATAAAAGAATGGGCATGTCAAAGTTTTTTCTCTTGATTTATGGGATAGCATGTGACAGTAACAGAGTTGACTCAAAACCTGTGAGGACAGTTCAAGACTTTTAAAAACATTGTGTAAACTTTAACTGTGTTTAATAAAATATATAGAGAAAGTAAAGACAAAAAGCTAGGTTTTAGGTATGTGTATATGCACCCAAGAAATTAATAAGCTGGAAATGCAGGGGTGAGGACTAACAAAATAAAAATAAAACATTATTGCATTTTTAATAGTCATAAGAAAAATGTCTTTAGTAACAGATAGCTTTTCATTGTTCAAGTCATTTTTTACACATATGCTTATGAGGCACACAAATGACACCCACTTTGTTGGATGACCCATGCAGGTTTACTGGCATATGTTTAAAGTCTTCCTTCCTTTGCTGTGACATTGCAACCTGCATTTTTTCTCTATTCTGAAAAATTACAAATTGTTGCGAGGGGTCAGTTCTTACACCAACCCCGTTCATCGCCCCTCCTCCGCTGTGGACAAAGTGAGTGATTTTCTTCTGGTTTTATGAGCACATAAATCTAACTGGTGCCAAAGAACAGAAAAACAGGGGATTAAAATTCCTCTTTTGCCATGTTCAGGGGTCCAGCTGCACCAGGCTGTTTGTTTAACACAGCTGCACTAAAGCAGAAAGTGAGAGAGAGGCAGAAAGCAAGAAATTAATTCTTGGTTCTCTGCTAATGTTTAGTTAGAGCGTTAGATATGTTTGATTTGTCAGATTCAAACAGTTCTCTGAAAACAACTGCTTTAAAAGAACAATTCATTCACAAATGGACATCACTAATTAGGACACAGCCATAGTCTAAAGCAAATCTTGCATGACAGGTTGTTGCAACACTAGAGATGCATTGTGTGAAGAACCTGCCCAAGAAACCCAACACCATAATGCTAAATGAAATTGAGACAAACTATGGCAAATTCAGGCATTTGACAACCTGCTCTCTGACGATCCCTGAGCCAAACCCCGCATGAGCAGGGAATCAGATCCCCTTTGTAAAGGCTGTAAAGAATGCAGACGAACAGGCCCAGCACACTTGCCTATCGCAGTGGCATCGGTCAGTTAGCTAACATGAGGGTGATATGTATGTGTGTGGAGTAAGTGCAGGTAAAGCAGGAGTGGTAGATATGGGTGTGAATTACATTGTGTAACTGACAAATTAACAAGGCATGGTTCAACAAACCTCCCATTTCTTGATTGTGATAATACTACTAAAACACAAATATAAGGGGGTGGGGCTTATGAAATCTTAGAAATGTTGTGGTCATATTTTACCCCAAAGTAATTTTTACATGTATATAAAACATATATGAAAACCAATGTTTGTATATGTTTTTACAAATGCACCCTTCCACATTGTACTTGGCCTGTAACTGTAGGCCCTAACTGTATGTTAAAAAGTAATTTTCTTATTGCTAAAATACAAATCACTCTTTTAATTAGTTTACATTAAAGGCAGTACAACAACTACCACTGTGATACATGTATGTAAACTTTACAACTGAAATAATAAAAAAATATATTTGCATTACTGTAGGAAAGAGCAGTTTAAAAATAAAGTACAAATCTGACCTGTATAGAAAAAAGATTGATCATATTTTAGTTGTTTTGTACACATTTGGACCAACATGAAGATGAATAAATAATAACAGCTTTTTCAGTTTTGTGTGTACTATTCCTTTAATGATCTAAATTTAGGCTGCTTTCTTGTACAAAAAATTGTTTTGATTTTGTTGTGAAATATGCCCCGGACATGACCCGTTTCGTGAGATTTACCCGTAAGGAAAACATATTAGCGATGTGTTTCTTGCACAAAACCTTTTATTCCCTCTTTTCAAAAATAGCCCTACTGATATAATCTGAACTGTACCCACAGAGAATGTTTGTTTCCTGTTCTGTCCCCATTAGCGGTTTCCAGAACGATGAATCTAAGAAAAGAGAAAGTGGGTGAGAGAAATAAAGAAAGAGAGAGGGAGTGAGAGAGCAACAGGTTAGTGCTAGTTCTCTAAACTCTCACCCAGCTCACAGAAACAAGAAGTTCACTCAGAAGAAAACTAGACCTCGATCTAACAAATGCCTGAAAAAGGTTGTGTTGTAATCTTGTAATTTTATGGTCCTGACTTTTAACACAGCAACACATAAAAATGATGGTTTCCAGACACGCTTGCTTTATAGGGAAGGTCTGTCTGTATGTTGGGAATGATATGCTGTAAAATGGGGCTGGTAGAGAGGCAGGAGAGCGGAATAGAAGGTGCATGGGAACAGACGTTGATTTCTGTGGTGGCTCAGCATTTCCCAAGGCCAGCGATAGGAAACAGACCAACTCCATCTCTCTGACCTCCTCAACTGCCCCCTTGACATCCTCTGAACTGCCCCCTGGGGGGTTCCTGTCTCAATGTTTAAAACAGACCATCCAAACACATCCTGGAACAGCTAAAGCCAGAGTAGGAGCGAGGAGAAGAATAGATGGCTAAAGGGAAGTTAAGCTAGGTCTAAAACAGCTCACTGGAGAGCTAATCTGAGGACCACACAGACGAGAACCAGAGTTCATTGTGTGCTCAAGCAGAAGGGCCTGGCGGCTGCAACCTCTGTGTGTGTGTGTTTAATGAGGCCAGCTGGGAGGTGGACTCCCTTCAGTTCCACTAGTTGGTCCAAGTCTTCACGTTGACCTAAAGGGCAGGTGCATGACCTTAGTGTGCTACATATATACTTACATTCTTCTTCACCTAACCCTTAAAGAAACCCTTTGACATTTTTTTAGATTGAAATTGAATTTCTAGATTTTTATTTTTCACAAAGATAATTTGAGTGGTCGCCAGACTCGCCACCATGATGGCTATGTGGTTGTTAAGATATTTTAAATGGTTTTAGCATGTTGGAAGTTTATGGTATATTTTGTCTTGTTCTTCATGCGCCAGGTGAAAGTCAATAAGTACATTACATTCTGCATATGAATGATAGTTATAGTGATGCTAATTAATTAGCCATTTTTAATAAAAACCTAACTCACAACCAAACTGTTCTACCAGTTCCGTTGATATGGATATATCGTGGTTACATGGAATAGATCACCACAATCTGTTTTTAATACAGGATTTAATAAATCATTATGAACTTATGGAGAAAATCTGACTGAATCCAGATGATTAAGAAGTTCATATCTTATTTGGGTCACCTGTAGTGTAAAATCTGTAGTAAACATGTACCTGCTGTTTGTTTACAGGCTACTGATGAATGATGTGTAAAACAGCAGTAGTAAAGAATAAAGACATGCTGGATCATCTTAACTTTGACTTTTAAAGTTGACTTTTAAAGTCATATCCAATTTCTGATTTACACACCCATAAAAATCACATTTAAAGAAAGCTGCAGTTGGTTACCTTATGTGTCTATCAGGTGACTACTTTCTGTCTAGGTGGGCAGTTGTTGGCCAAAATACACTGTGGACAAGACTTTACCCAAATGCAAGAATCTGCTAAATAGCCTCTAATAGTTTGTTAATGTTTTGGAAAGCATAAGGACATAAAGAGGAAAATGAAAGAAAGTGTACCTGGCCGTGTAACCATTACAGTGTCCAAAAAACAAGGATTGGACTCACAAGTGTGACTGTGGGAAGAAAGTGGCAGAGCAGAGGAGAGAGAGAGTAAAAGAGAGAGAGAGGTATAGAGTTGCTTCCACCTGTCCTCTATCATTCATGCTTTCACTTGGACGTATAGCCACTATAGTTAATGGCAAACATCCTGTGCATGTCAGACTCATGAGGTTCCGCACAGGCTTCAAATAAGGTTGACGACCTCTCGCACAAGCGGCCAGTCCATCATCCTACAGCAACTTTCAGATAGGATGAGCTCAGCTGAGAAAACACAGATGTAGCTGACGCTGTAACAGACAAAAATATTTACATCAATACTGTCTGTGGTGACAGCAGTTATGTGCTGAAACTTGTTAAGAGTCCCTGAAAATTATTCTTTTTTAATTAATTACTTTGTTTAATAATACATGACTCTATTAAATAATTTGATTAATCATTCATATTAAAATACTTTTCCAAAAACAGTATTTGCTACAATGTAGTGAGTGATTAATTCAGTAGGTTTAAATATACTTATGCTCTTAAACAAACCTCATATAAAGTGAAAATACTGCCATGATTAGTTGACCCTCCATAAAGATTCTTCCATGTAACACAAAAAAGACATTCAGAAGAGTGAATGAATGATCTTTTCTTTACAAAGAGAGAATGCAGCGACCTGTGCACTACTTTAAGCATGCTATTTTGTGTTTTTGATGCTTGACAGCCCATGATCACAATATATAAATGTATATAAATGTGACCAATCTGCTAAACTTCTGTAAAGTTTTACAGGGTGAATATTATATATAAGGTATATATATAGGGTGAATATTGACGTGTGTCTTTCAGGTTGTTTATTTCAATCATGAAACATTTATGACGCAAATGTAAAGCATTCGGAAAACATTTTTGTCTTTTTCTGTTTTTGCATTCTGTTTATTTCACGTTTTCAATATTTTAAAGTGCACAGCCTACTTGCAAGAAGATTACAACAGAGGAAAACAGAGCAAGGCAAGGTGCAAGAAGACAATGGTTGGGGGAAACAAGCTGCAGAAGCGCATTAAGTAAGACTTAAGCCACAGCAGCCCAAACCTCTTTGTGTCCATTTGGAAAACACAAAAATGTTTTCAAGTGTCCTCGCATTCGCACACAGGCTGCATTCGGCAAGCTTTGAAGCCTCCGAAAATAATGTATCTTAAAAGCAGCCCATGTCCTCTGAGGAACACAAGCTGGTATTTCAATCAAAGAGGCCTGGACGACTGCTGAAAAATGTACATTATTTCATTTTCCTTCTTTCTATCTTTCTTTTGTTTTTCAGTATGACTAAAGTTCTAAAGTTCTAGCAAGTTCTGCTTTTTAGTGGTTAAAACTATATTTATCAAGTTAAATGAAATAAGCTTTGAGGTTACCTCAGAATAATCACCTTCCACCATCAAACTGAAAGTTAACACCCAGTTGAGTCTTGGTTTAGCAGTTGTGCTTGTCAGCAGTATGTTGGATCAAAGCATAAAAATGAGAAACACCAACCACCAACAAAAGAACAACACATTTAAGTAGTTAAAAGCGGTTAAGTAGTTAAAACATACTGAAATAGTCAAACATGAAAACAAAACCTCTGGTTATCTTCATTTTCTGATCATATTGCTGTTTCTGCTTGTATCCTTTGGGAGGTAAGAGCTGTCATCTGGCGTGACATTCATAGTTTTCAGAGACCCCACACATCTGACAGAACAGCAATCAGATGACAGTTAAATGCTTGTGAAGTTATTTAATAAAACACACAATTGTAGTTCATTTAGATCTCAGAATGGCTGTCAGACTGTGGAAAAGGCAGGAAGGTAAAGTTTTTAAGCTCTGATGAAAGAGATACTGTGTAGGTGCACAGTGAGAAAATCTTTTATTTACTTGATTTATGGTTTGGATTGTTGTTACTAGACACTGTTTGGATTGGATTTGTTTCCTAAATCATGTTTGGTTTATAATTATTAGCATAGTACCTGTCATTTCATGAACCAATTTTGATTAAGGTCTCTGTAGTTATTACTAAAGTGGGAGTGTCTATTATTTGGATGTGGGTGTGTGCTATGGATGTGTGTCTCACCCACTGAAATAACAACATTTATGTGTATGATATAATTATAACATTATGTACATAATTAAGAAAAGGAATTACTTAAGGTGTGAATCATGCCTGACACTGCTGCTACACTGGCTGTTCTGAGCAGTCCTTTATCTGACTCACCTTATTGTTTTAAATAATGTTGTTTTGGGTACTTAATTTACCCAGAAAAGAATGTTCACCAGGCAGCACAATCTCAATAAAGATCAAAATAAAGACACAAAATAATAATTAATAAAAGATAAACAAATAAAATGAAAAATAATCAAACACTGTCATTTTAACAGCAGAAGAATAAAAATTGCTGGATACCCTCTGTAAGTGTTGGAGTTCCCTCACGTTGCCATGTACAACAGTTTCTCTCTGAATAGGACTTAAGTCTGTGTAAGTTTTAACTGTTTTCACTGTTTCTGAAGAAAATGTAAGTGGTACTTACCTGTACAATAGTCAACTCTGCAATGCTAGGGTGCTTTAGCTGGACACTATGCAATTGCTAGCTTGTTTTGAGTGGCCTTTAGCATGTTGACATGCAATTGCTCTTCGTGGTTATTAGGTGGGCTAATTCAAAAGCGCCCATTTCTAAATTTCTGTGGTACCTTCGCTTGGGTCCCTTTTTCAGTGTGTCTATGAGTTTTTATTTACTGATTGATTTATATTGCCTGGCAGACAACTGTTTAGAAAAGTAAAAGCACACCTTACTCATAAGCCCCAGCCTTTGAGGTATCATTCACAGCTGAAGCACAAACAGTGCAGGACATGATGCATGTTGAATTCTAATACTTAGTGTTTGGGGATTGTTCGAATATCTTAATCCAAGTATGAACAATAGATTATGACTAATGATATTTAAGAGCAGTTACATTTCACTCAGGATTATATGCTACTTATTAGTGCATATTGCATTACTTACACATTATCATTCTAAAATTAATGATTACATTACAATACAAATTGTCACTGAACAAATTCATAAACTGTTCTGTGTTGCATAACAGTGGTTTAGCCTAAGCCATAACAGTTCGGGGTTTCATTTTGGCCCCTGCAGGTAAAAGTAATTCTTTAATCAATATGGGGGTGAAAAGCATTTTTCTTTATTGACAGTAATTAAAAAGTAGCTGTGTATTCTGATGAAATAACTATTTATTTTTTATTACTTAACTTTGAATACACTTTAAATACACATAATTTCCTGGGTGTTACTGTAGCTTAACATGTAGAGCATAGTGCTTGCAGTGCTAAAGTTGTGAGTTTAATCACAGGAAACAATCAGGATAAAAGTGCTTTAAAGGATAAAAAAACTTTTATACAAATAAAAGTGGCATAAAGCAAAATAATGTAATAAAAATGTGTTACATTTCTGTTATTTTAGGTCACAATCAGAATTTGTATCACATGCACAAAAACACACAAACACAAGTGTTACTTGTTACTATAGTTATTAACATTGCTGACACAGTAGGCAGAGGGGCTGAGACAGGAAACCCTCATTAGAGCTTTGATAGAAAGACCTGAATCACTTCAGCCTGGCAACACATGAAAGGGGAGCAGGGATGCACAGCCGCTGTCTCTTACTCTCACATACATTTCATCCCTCATTTTGTCTCACACACACACATATGCACTAAAAAACACATCACTGTCGCATTCAAGTCAGAGGAAAGAGATACAGGTACACAAACTGTAAGAACAACTTCAAAACAGGACAGCGGCCTGATGAACAAACGTAATATATTTAATGTTCGATCAGCCCCCAGACATCTCCACTGACCTCTTGTTTCACACACTAACCACAGAGATTAAGGCTAGAAACACACTCAACACAAATGCAAACGTTTGGCCAACGCATTACAAATACATGGTACCATTTTACATGGGGAGGTCTATGGCACCTTGAGAGAGATTGTTAGCAATCTTGCTTAAGGCAGGATGCTTAAGATGTTTAACCAATGGCTGATTTTTCTGAGGATAAAATCATAAAATTGGCCTTTTCTTTGAGCTGTAAACTTTCTGATATGTAAACATGGCAGGACATCTAAAACCATTAGTCACATGGCATTTCTGGCTCAAGTGATTGGTTAAAAAAGATAGCAGCATGCATACTTTTGGTGTGTCACATTGAGAACTGAGATTGCTAATGGGTAACTTTCATTAGCACGTGCTAATTGTTTGTCATCAAAAATATGATAATAGGTAAGAATGTAGCAAAAATATGTAGAATGTAGCTGCAGCACAGCTAAGGCATAATAAAAACCAATGTTCATTATAAATTGACTTTTTTGTCATAGAAATGGCTGTGTTTACTTTAAGGCAATGTTTGTATAGACTATATTCTTGTTGGAGGCAAAAGCCAGCAGTCTGTACAGCAGTGGTACGTGGTATTCACTTTTACACACTGCTGTCACTTCACACCAGTGTATTATTTATTCTCTCTGGCCATGACGCAGGTGTGTATTCCTGCTAGTGTGTGTGTGTGCAAAAGAGACAAACCAGACATTCATAATTTAAGAGCAATGTCTGTTGAATGAGTGACTGCCTGAGAGGAAATGAAACATTGGGCTTGTTGAATAAAATATAAGTTTCAGGAACCCTCGTGTGGTTTAAGGGTGCGCGTGTGCATGCAGGTAATGATGTCAGCAGGGACCGAATATGTAATGAGCATGCAAATATACATGTTTATTTAAACATACACACACAAAGGCGCCAACCATTTCCCACAGTATAACCACAAACACTTGTATCTACAACTAACCTGTACCTATTCATATTATCGACTATTTGTTTTCAGATTTGCAAGTGATATTCAAAGGTTGGTTTTGCTGAGCACAGTTTAATGTAAATAATCTGGTCTGGTTACGTGACCAACAAAATTTGAAAGGAGCAGCACCAAAAATGGAAGTATGATTGATTACACTTACAGAATACGAGAGTGTGCAGGTTTGAGGGTTCAAATACAATAAAGGGTATTCGATTTTCAGCAGTAAATGTAGCAGATATTGGAAACTGTCCCTAAAGGCTAGTTTTCACATACCTGCAACTTAAGCTGGAACCAGCTTGCATTGTTCAAGCAAACGATCCACCTTGGGCAGAGAGGTGTGAATGTACACACCTGCCAGATTGCATCAAGACACTCACACACATGCACAAATGAATGTATACACATAATAAGAGGAGCACACACACACACAGGGAATGGTGTCCTAATGAGGCCACGAGAGGCCCTGCTGGTCTGTCAGTCAGATTGTGCCACACTGACACATGGCTGACAACAGCACTGAGCTACTTCTGTTTCTCTTTCTCAGTTTAATTTAGCAAAACTACTGACAGGATTACAGTGGCATTCAAATTATTTTAATTAATAATGTGCTCTGCCACTCTCACTTGGAGGACAATAATAAACTGTGACCGGTGGGGGGAAATTCATGACGTGAGAGATTCAAAAACATGCTGTGAGAAACAAACATGACTTTGAGGTTGCTATGTTCTAGGACCTTCCAGAAACATTGGTTCTCAACTTCTGGGGTGAGACCCAAAAACTAAAGAAAAAACTAAGCACTGATTGCTAATAATTTAACAAAAATATTTGTATAATTGTGCATACATGATGTTTAAAAAAATATATCATTCGTTTTCAAAAGGAAAGGAACAACGCTTCCCATGTCTCATTGTTGATGTGAAAGGCTGTGCATCCAGTCAAACTTTATGGTATTTTGCCGCAGATTCATCTGTTACTCAGAAACATGGCTTCTACTAACACAATATTTGGTCCAGTGTATGTGTCGTGTTAGGCTGTAAATCACACTACTGCTGTTCTTTAAACATAATCGTCATTCTTTTCAGGCTAAGTCATGACAACAGTTTTGCATATTGTTTGTGGTAATATAACATTTGTGCTATTATCCAAATCAACATCCTTTGCATTTATTTATCAGTATGTGTGTTCTCATGATAAACATGTTGGGTACTATGTTTGGTCGCCACATAACAACGAAACATCTGTTACCTGAAGCAGAACCAGCATTATCTCTGCTTTGAAAAAAGCAAAACCTTTCTCATATAAAATGTGGAATTAAACTGCATTAATAATTCATTAAGGACCTCCTTTGGTTCTTTTGACCTAATATGTTAACCTGGTGGGCCGAGGCTACATCTACTACCCGAGGCTTAAACAATGAGCTGTGGACTCACTGTTCCTATTTGCTTAGAAAGCACTATGCTCAAGAAACTAATGATTAATACAGAGTAATCACCTCAAACAAACACCTCATCAGGAGAGAGATAGAGAATATGTAAAGCTGAAACCTGCACCTGAAGCAGAAATGTGCGTGTTTGTGCGACAGCTCAGATATAAACACTGGAAGGTGCAAATAAAATAAGAACACACTAAAATACACAGGCACTGACACATGTTTATGTGCACATGCTCAGACGCACCCCGCAGCGCAAAGGCGGTTTCGTATGCTTGCTTTTTCTCCATTTTTAGCCTCTTAGTTCAAGTACCACAGGGGAAAGTTTCCATCATCATCAATTCTTAAGCAGATTTACTTTCATAAAAAGCAGCTCAGAGGAGGAGCTTGTAATTGAGACCTTGCTTAACTTCACACAACATATCATTTTTGCATTTGTATTATGAATCTGAGTGTATGGTGCGTCACATAGAATGCGTCCTTGCATAACAAAGTAATTATCTGAATTATTACCTCATGCTTTTTTTTGTGCATGTCCAGTACACGTTTATGTCCAGCAGGTTTAAGTGTACCTAAGTTCGTGGGGGTTGAGTGGGCCTCAGGCTGTCTCTTGGTGGGAGGTTTAGGGATCACTGTGTTCTGAGAGGGAATTTCTTCAACCAGTGAGGGTAAAGCCTCCACTAACGGGCATATTTATCCTTACAACAGCCCTATCTTAATATTCCACTACTCTCACACATGTACGCACTGCCCCACACAGCAGCAACCTGCAATTACCAGAACACCATGTCATTAAAGACTTACACAAACTGCTATTATCACAGCCTCACAGACAGGGAGCATAAAGGGAACTTTGAATAGGAAACATAGTTTTAAAGAAAAACAAACAAATAAAACCATAAATAAGAAACACAGTTTTAAAGAAAAACAAACAAATAAAACCATGAATAGTGAGGCATAGGGGTTTGTCTGTGTTTAACTGTGGTACATGTTGTATTTAGCAATTGAATCAACAGGAATTTTGAGGTTTTCGAGTCCAAGATCAAAATGTATTTCAGTTTAAATGACAATCCATATCATCATGTCAACTAGATTTGAAAAACAATCAAATCTAAGATTTCTAATTACCAGGCCCACATGGATACTGCAGAATTTGGAAAAATCTGTGAAGTTCTGTGGAATGAGTCTCAGAATTTTGTGGAATAAAGGTCTCATTTAATCAAAATTGAGGTTTTGTGGCTTTCAGGTCTTATCCAATAGATTTTAGGACATCTACATAAACAGACCAAAAATATTGATGACTTTTACACTCATATATATTAAAGGATTCATATTAAAGGCATATTAAAGGTTTCATCCAACCAAAAACTCTTTAAATGAAACTGCCTCACCACTTAAATAAAGAAACACCATTCACCAACTATTTCATGGGATCTTTAACCTTGGTAAAAATATGTTAAAAGGAGGTGACAGTATTATACTGTTAAGGTAGCTGAAAGCTAAATCTAGTTAATCTAGCTAAATCTAAAGCTAATCAAGTAAATCATTTAGTAAACAAACATACATTGCATTCCTGCATGTTTGGTAAGCGATAGAAATTTAATTTATTAAAAATCTGCTGATCTATTTGTGTGGGTCTGGTTATGTCTGTTGAAGCTTGGTGAAGCATTTGGATGGGTTGAACATTAGTGTCTGGCTCCTTCATTGATGGTTACGCCCTAGTTGTTCTTTTGTTATCTGTGCTGATGGGGGCTACCAGCAACACAAGGAATGACAGTCTGGGAAAGCATGACATCATTGATTTTCAACCAAATATCAATGGACCATAACAAGGGAACAAAACCCTCACTCTTATTGTATTAAGACACCATTGACAATAATCCAAAAAACTACCAGTCCATACAGACAATATTGCTGTGTAGTTGCTAGCGTGGTCTGAGTGGTTTCTAGAGTGATGCTATGTGGTTGCTAGGATGCTGAGGGAGGTTCTTTACTGGGTCAAGTAAAGAGACAAACCCCCTAGCCTTAAAACTATGATATCCTGGACCCTAGATATATCATAAATCCTTCCTAATAGGAGCTATGTGAATGTCTGATCATAATCATAAGTCTGATCGGTTAGAAATGTAATATCAGACTTCTTCTCAACAAGGTAATCACTTTAAGGTATCATTCAGGTCTGTAGCAGTAATAGTGTGAAACATGCTGTATGCCAAAGTTTAATATTTAGGGATAGGGTTTGTTGAAACCCAAATTGTACAATTGTATTATAAGTGTAATTCTAAATTGTAATGATTGCTTTGGCAGCATCACTAATTAGCTACATCTTATAACTAACTTTGTACAATAGGCCAAGCAGAACATTCAAGCCAATTTTATGGGTTGCACTTCAGAACATTACGTCCTGAATCGCCTTATATTAATATTAATAACGCAATCCCAGGCCTTTAGTGTCAGTGAACTGTTTCAAGAATCAAGCCCCGAACAAACTGTTCCTTTAAACTTTTCTGAGTGTGTGTGCATGCTGAATGGAGTGTCGTTTTTCAGCCCTTAACTCCTCCTCTACATTTTGCTCCTCCAGCGCAAACACGCTCCGTTGCTTGCGCATTCCCCATCAACAGCTAAACGTGGGGGAAACGGAGCCTTTCCGCGTCCAAACGCACCGTTTTGAGTGTTTGTTGTTAGTTTATCAAACATGACGGGTTTAACAGACAGAGTGGAAGACATACACAGCTGATCCGGGCAGGGATCCGCGTTTTATTCGAATAAAACACGCTTTTCAAATAGCGAGTACTGAGGCGACGTGACCGCCGTTCAAACTTTGTTGTAATCAGTACGCGTTTCAGCAAACGGTTGCGTGTTTTGAAGAAAAGTCGCGCAACTTTTGCGTTCCGATTGTTTGGTCGTCGTGGAATGTAGGAAGAGATTCGAAATTACGCGCGATTTAAGTTCGCTGTTTTATTTATGTGGTGAAGTTTCTCTGGACTAGACTGCAGCAGGAGATACGGCGCTTCACGTCTGGAGTTGAGTCGGCAAGTTTGTTGCAGGGATACCAGTGAACTGTCGTGCCTTTGTGCGAGCGCTTAATAGAAATCATGGACAAATTGGATTTAATTTCATGCGTCAAGGATTATTTCTGAAACCGATCTGAAGATCTTGTGTGTTTACATCCTGTGTATTTGTGGACCGCACCGTTCTGTTGCGCTTCGGAGTGACTCTTCTGGTAACGTTAACTGTATTTTTATTGCCGCGGCAAAAATCGTAACAATGCCACAGCTAAAAGGAGGTGGAGGGGATGAGTTGGGGGCAAATGATGAAATGATCTCGTTCAAAGATGAGGGCGAACAAGAAGAAAAAATTTCTGAAAACGTATCGGCTGAAAGAGATCTGGACGATGTTAAGTCGTCTTTAGTGAACGAGTCAGAAAACAACAGCAGTTCATCCGATTCGGAGGTAAGTCAGACGCCGCCGCATGCTGTCAAAGCCCGTGGTTGATGGCGGAAAATAACTTTCCTGCTTTGTTTTTCGACGTTTTTCTTCAGCAAACCGAAAGGTGCCCTCAACCAAGAGCTGATCTTGAAAGTTATGAGAAAGCCCGAGAGTATTTTAGTGAAGGTAAGAGCTTACTTTTGCTGAATGAGTTTATGCGACATTCTGCTCATGCACGAATCCCTGATCTTTTCTCCTTTCTTATCCACTGTCAAGCTTTGAGAAGACAGCAAGATGGAGGATTTTTTAAGAGCCCCCATTACCCAGGCTACCCGTTTCTAATGATCCCAGATCTAACCAATCCTTACTTGGCCAACGGCGCCTTGTCTCCAAGCGCGAGAACGGTGAGTGTCCTTGTCTCAGTGCATTTCAGGAGCTCCTTAAGGGTCAATAAGAAACATAATGTAAAACTTTAATTTGGTCTTGTACATTATAGGTACAAAACCGACATACCTGTTTAAAAATAACCAGTTGTTAGAAGTGGTGCACTTTAATGGTAAAGATTGAAACCCCATATTAATGGACACCTATTCTGAATATTGTGGTAAAATCTGTGGTTATCACTGAGATGATTGTGTCCTTGAGCAACACATTTGATTCCAGGTGTTTCTAGGGGGATTGTCCTTGTAATTACCGCCATTAAAGTCGATATGAATAAAGACATTACGTAAATAACTGATTAGTAAGTAAATTAGGGAAAAAGTTTTTTTCCACTTAAACATCACAGTAGATAATGTTACACATTTTCAGTTTGGAATTTTCATGCAAATTGAGTTTAATTGTTTATTTTATTAACTTCTATTGCTTTGGGGTTTACTGATCCAGTGTAGACTGTCCTTGCAACATATTAAAAGGATATACAAGGTTGTATCGAATTTAAAGTGGATTGCTTGTGCTCGATACCATTTTACTGTGCATTTAACAAAATTGGTTGTAATTGTGTGCTCTATAGCTGTTTGACAGATTCTTTTTTTATGGTCAGTTTGAGATGAGTTAACTGATTTACAGGGTCAGATTTGCCAAAATCTAAAAGTGTTTTTGTTGTATTTTGGCCCATAATTTTCCAGTTTCAGCGTCTTCGGCCAAATATACACTGAAGATTTCCTGTTTGTCTGTGAAATGCTTGGCACATTTAGCTAATAGACAGTGAATGTAATTCTGAGCTCGCTGCCGCTTGGCTGTAATTAAGCAATTTTCAGGCTGCTTGTTTAGCTTGCTTTAAAACAAGATTAGTCTGGTCATGAGAAGGGCTCTGTAAAACTGAAATTCTATCTGGGTGTTTGTTCATCTCGTCATTTGCTTGTTCTCTCCCTATAAGTGTTGTGAGTTTTGTTTTTATGTCTGAGAAAGGTTGACTGCCCTTTTAGCCTCAGCATTGGGTCTTTTCAACACAATTTACAAAGGACTCAGCAGGCATTCATGTATGGCTTTGCTGGGGTGTTACGCGTCAGTGCTCTGAGAAAAGAGAATGAAAGTTTGGGCATCTGCAAAAAATGATAAAGAAGAGTTGAAGTTTGAACTGTTTTCTTAAACTAAACTACGAGTTATCTACCCAAATCTACAAGTTAAATGGTCATTGTTTATTCCAATGCACAAATGTACCTCCTTTACCCTGAACTGCAATGTGATTCGATTGGACTCATCCATGCATTTGAGTGAAAAGTTATGATTCCCCCCATACACACACTCACACTTGCACAAGTTTTACATGGCCCCTCCATTTCTTTTCACTTCTTTGTACGAGCTCTCCCTCCTTCCCAATCCTGTCCATTGAGATCCTGAGGCATTAGTCTTGCATTGTCATTCTGAGTGAATGCTGATGGCTTCATTGGGCTCTCCATAGGCCCTCATTAGCGTAATGGCTGCTCCTTGCAGGTTAGATGCATAGTTGTAGTGCCCAGATTCTTTTTGTTCCTCAGCCTATACCGGTTTTGTTGTGGGCAGAGCCAATTGGCTTAAATTATCTTGAAGCAGCATGGTTCCCTAGTTCATACCATCCTCAATGCCTTAGGCAGTGTATGTGATTGTTTGAGGTTTAAACTTTTGCAGGTTTATTTTTTTGCAGGTAGTGATATGACATGTTAGATAAGAATTTGCAGAACTAATATATTAGGGTCTGAACATCATACTTAGCAAATACATTCAAATGTCGGTGTAAAAAGTCAGCATCAGGGCATCTTACTGAGACAAAAAGCCCCTATGTTACTTCTAACATAATGCGCATTAAAGAGCCAGAGGCTAATATGAGCTTACTAGCAAATGATGATGTCATTCAGGATAAGGATTATAACTTTATTTCTTTAGATTAGCTGATTGGGGACCATAGAAAGATTTTGTTCCCACAGAAAATGACCCATAACCAAATCCATCAAGTCGTACATGTGAAACAAATATCCACACTGGACTCATCTTTCCATCATCCTGTTTTGAAAAAGAGGCAGCGTTCAGATTTAACTCTTATTATCCCTCACAGTATTCAAATTGCAGGAGTTCATGCCCTTCTGAACTTCTGGGTTGGTGCTCATATTTTATCTGAAAGTTCCAGGATGCCAATAATCCCAGAGTAAAATCTCACAGACTCTCTTGTCTCAAAGTCTAGCAGATTTATCCAGCGGCCCCAGTGTGTGTGTGTATATGGTTTGATGGGGGGTGGGGGGGTCGCTGAGGCAGATGAGCTTAGCCTGTCATTCGGCACCTCTAGACTGAGCAGCGAGTCAGACAATGAGAGGTTGGCATACTTCAGATATTTACACACTAATCTTAAGCTTGCACTCAGACAGCCTCAGTCACAGCTGTCAAAATCACATAAGGAAGTTTCCAAACAAAGCGGAGGAACTTGAAGGAGGCCCTCAGAATCTGAATTATCTTCAGTTTTTCCTCCAACTTTTAAACAAATGCAAAAATGTAGAGTATGTTTGCTTGCCAGGAAACAGATAAATCTGTTACGTTTCTCCATTCTCCTTCAGAATCAGAGTAATTTGACACTGTGTTCAGTTAATCTAAAAGCCATTAAGTATATTCCACTATTTACAGCAGGATGGATGTTTAGAGAATTTGTGATGTTGGATTTAACTTGGACTTAAAAATTATCTTTATAAAAGGATTAAAGCCATTAAATGAATTCTGCTGAATAAAATATTGTGTCTCTTCAAAAAACATATTTTTGTGTTGTTTTTCTTTTAAAGTTATTTTACCAAAATGATTCTGAATGTCTGTAGCCTTTCAGGCCAATAAAAACATGGTGCTGGCTTGTGTGTAGCCTATGTGGTGCACTACATTGTTGTTACATTGAACCTCTAATAATCTCTTTTGTGTGTTTTGGGTGCAGTCTTGCAACCTTTTTGGTTTGCGTTTATATTTATTTTCTATGCAGACTTTTTTTTTAACCAAATAGCTTAAGGGAAGTGCACAAATCTCGATTCAGGTAGCTAAGAATTCACACTGCTTGCTAAGGCAGGCCTTGGACACCAAAGAAAAACATAAAGCGTTTGCAAATAGAGTAAACATCTAATCATGTTTCGTCTAAACTAATATGTTGGTTGTGAGTGATGCCTCTGATGTCCCTGAGGTGAAATTCTCCTTTAAATTCTGACTTTTCATGCAATATTTGTGTTCCTTCACTACCTTGACGTTAGCATAAGGAATGCAGACAAAACTAATTGTAATTCCTTTAAAACATTGTTCAGACTACAGAACTATACGCATGGTCACGGACACATATACAACATGCTTTCTTTAATGCTGCTGTTTTATTGGGTTATTATAGGCATAAAATACCCAACAGGTATGTATATATATCTTTAGGGCTTTCATATATCAGGTTTAAAAGCTGTTTTATGTGTATGCATGTTTGTATCCGAAGGTGAATAAAATGTGTTCAGACCTTTAATTCACCTCTAATAATCTAACCTTGAATGTGATTGTGAGTGCGGGAGGAAGTCTTTAAGCACAAATTGATGAATTGTAGTTGGAAATGTGGCAGAAATTTTTACTAGTGTTGGATAATAATTGACTAAACTTCCAACAACCAACTAGCGAGGTTGACTAGTTAAATGCGTATTATTTAATAATTATTACTATTTTGTATTTTTAGTACTGACAGCTTGCTGTGCATCAGTTGTTTAACAGTTTGCATGGAAAAACACAGAAAAAGGTCAAACACAGCTGCTACGACCATACACATGAAGACAAGCGTTTTTTGGCCATTGGTTGCATCTTGCACTGTTTTTGTTTTAACAAAGGTGGAAAAACAAGCTGATAACCATGAGCCTGTTTTTCCACTTTATTTATCAGTCCCGGCTTTAATGAAGTTACACTGGCTGAAGCCATTGAGCAGTTCAGATTTGAGCTTGTGCTTGATATTTTGGATTTCCATTCAGCTAGCAGTGAGGGCTTCTGTCCAGATAACTTATTGTGTAAGAGTCGTTCTGAGCGAAAACAGAACGAGAAAAGAGTTTGGAGAAAAGGGCTGAGAAAAAAACAGATATGAGCGGAAGATGAAGGGAAATAGAGGTATAAAATGACATGGGGAAGTGCAGGGGTGCACGTTATATCTTCAGGCATCATAGAAAAAAATTCTGATTATTAATTTTTCCACTGAGGTAAAATTAGTTGCTGTTATGTTTACTTACATCAGTGACATTCAGATGATCAGGAATACAATTCCATTTAATGGGTGAATTCATCATTGCATAGTTTGTTACCAAATGGCCAATCAGCTACGACAGAGTTTGCTTGCATTTGGTGCTTGGCTAGTTTTGTGTTGTGGTAGACATTCTGTTCTCTTGATGCCACTGTGAGTTGCAGGCCTGTTGTAAATCATTAAAATAAATTCTGTGGAGCTGTGGATTAGTGGTTGGTGTACTTGCTCACATGCACTTGTTTGAATCTAGCTCGCAACACATTCCTGTTCTGCTCTCATTTCCCCATTGTTTCCTGTCTTTGCTGCACCATAAATAAAAATTGCCGAAAAAGCCAAAAATAAAGTTGTGTGTCGGTGCAGACTGTCAGAGATAATCTTGTAACAGTCACATCATTTCCTGTTTTACAGGATGTTTCCATTACAGTAACACCTCTATCCATTTCGATGTCAAGTTTTGACATGTTGGATATTAATGTGTTGTAAACATATGTAATGGATTCAATACTAAATGTTTTCCAGTGACCTGCGGCGGTTCCTAACATTGGACTTCTCTTGCACATTTACATGCTGAAAAGACTTTCTGGTAAAATATCTGCTATCCTGGAAAAGCCATCGAAACTGTCAGTCTTAATCTGTTTTCAGGCTCTTTTTTCATTCGATTTTGGAGCTCCTACCTCCCAGGGCCCAAAAACCTGTCAGCACGAGCTTGTGTTATTTTAACACAGTCAGATTTGGTCCCTTTTGCCCGCAGAACGGTTGCAAATAGAGCCACTCGCCAAACCTCGTAACTCCTGCTTTTGTAACGCGGCGCCCACATCGGCAAACAAACACACCTCAATGGAAACACATTTTAAACTGTTTAGTCTTGTCTAGTAAAGAAGAATAGCACAGAGCACATTCACACAAACACACACTTTTGTATTGCCTGAGCTTGTCATCGTAGTTCAGGCCATATGTCTTTTAACAGGGTTCCAGAACTCTGTTGGGCAATTTTCCACATTCATGTGTTCTCACTTTGCCTGCAGGTCTAAGAGCTAAAGATCTTTGAGACTGTGTTGAGTCAATAGTGCAATTGTACCTTTTTTTTTTTTTTAAAGATCATGAGTAAATTATCTGTGTGTATTCAGGAAGACGAGCTGTACCTGTTTGGCTCTTAAGCCTCTCGTCTCCTGCTGCTACAGTGATGAGTGTAACAAAGTTCAACAGAGAGAACATTGTGCCTACACCCTAAAAGTGTGTGTGTTTGCTTGCCAGAGAATAGATACATTGAAGGCAGTCTGAAGGGTAGTTGCCAAATGTTCACTCTGTTGATGCTGTTATCACGACTGTGTAAACAGTTTTGACTGATTTCTGCACAGATGTATTTTTCTCTTTAAGAAAAGATTTTACCCTTAAAGACAAGCAAATGTCCTTCGGTTAAGGTTTGTACATGTTTTGAATTGATGTTAATTTGGGTCCCAGTTAATTCTGTTCTTTGCCTTTCTTTTCAGGAACATGTTTACTCATGCTTTTATTTTTACATTTAAATAGATTTCAGGAAAATTTGCAAAGAGCAGAAGTCAGAGCAGGCGACATATTTCAATTAACGTGAATGAAAACTGAGACTGTAAAGGATCTAAATACTTGAGATGTATTGAAAAGGCTTATTTAATAACTTTATGACCTCCATTTAAATTTGTATTATGTTTGAGGAGTAAATATATTATAGGTTTTTCTCAGACGTGCATAAAACTAAGTAGAGCCATCAGCCACTCAACTTGTGTCCTAGAAAAACTATACACTGCACGCCGATGTGTGTGTCAAGCGCAGGGATGTGCGAGCATGTTTGCGCTGTATACTCTGTAAATTGTGTGAAACACTGCCAGCCTTGGCCTTCACTCCTCCTCTGTTTCTCTGAGGAGAGCAGGCGTTGGCATCGACCCCCTCTGCCACCCATCGCTCACCCATCATCCCTCCCTCCATTCCATCCCTGCCATTACATATTCTGTTTATAGCCTTCTCTGGCTTTTCAAGAGCAGGGCCCTTCAGGAGAGATTCTACCCCCTGTGAGGACTGGCAAACCAACCAGCCCTTCTCTCTCACACACACACTCTCCCGAATCCCTGTGTTCTGTGACATCAATGAAAAGACCTTTGAAGCAGCTTGTGTATATAAATGTAGTTTTTCATCAATTTATTAATCTGAGGCAGGCGCTTCAGTGTGGGCCAGGTTCAGACAGACGCAGATGCCTGCTTTAATTCCATATTGGGATGTTTTTGACGAGACGCAGAGCTGTTTACCCCAATCTTTAAAGTCTTTCTCGAACTCTCAATGGACTCTTTTTATGGTGTTAATTCCCAGTAATACACACAAGTTGACTGGTTTAGCGATACAGTATCTTAATTTTTATTTCCCCCTCGTCTGAAACCAGCTGTTCGTAAACATGTTTGTAAACAGATTATTGCAAAGTCTCAAGGTAGTATCTTTTATTTGTGTAACATTTATTATGTTAGTTATCTAGTTTACTGTTTTTCCGTCTATCAATAAACAAGCTTAAGTTGCGAAATCTCAAAGTAGTTTTTATATTTGTATAACATTCGTTGCAGGGATAGATATTTGATTATTAGTTACCTAGTTGACTAATTTCACCACTTTTGTAAAAGTAGTGTGTATGATTGTCTTAAATCTAACAATTCACTTGTGTCTGTGATGGTTTTGCTGAATTTAGGTAGTTTGCTAAAGACAACATTAGCTTAGCAAATATCCCCACTAACCACTGTGATCTAACATTAAAAATGAGTGCTAAAAACAGGAAGACCACAAAAGAGTACAGTGACTTTAGAGAAGCCCTCATTACTGTGGGAGTTGATTTGTTAGTTTAGCTTCTATATTTATTCAATGGTGGTGCGGTGGCCGTCTCAAAAAGTTTACCTCTTGTGATCAAATTCTGAAGATTTTAACCACCCTAGATTCAAAAATAGAATATTCCAGATGTATTTCTGTTAGTTGCCTTCAAAGACGTGCATGACAATATACCCTTTGTATTTCACATTAAGTTTTATTTAAAGAGCCTTTTCTTTAAATGAGGGTGAGGGTAGTCAGTATATTTAATTAGATGCAAATGAGAAAGACTGTAAGGGGGTTAGGTACAGTCTGTATTTTTTCTTACAGACTTAAGTTTGTTGGTAATTTAAAAAATACTTTTTGGTCCACTGGGAATTTATTTGGAATAATGCATTCTAAACACCCATGTGCACATAGTAAAACGTATTGACAGGATTATACAGTTTTTCTTTCGTTTAATTTAATTTTGTAGGTTTTTAAGCTGGATTTTACATTACTCCATTGGAGTTGGTTGTTACGCAATAGCTTGTGAGCTGATATGTTTGCAGTATAAAACCTTAGAGACTATATGTCTGTAGTTTGAGTCCTTGTATAAGCACTAGTGGTGTATAATGTGGAAAACACTTGTGAAAACAAAGCACTGCACTTCACAGTCCAGCAAGATATCACAGCTGCTCACTGCTCAAAAATAAAGAGCTGGCCATGATGAAATATAGTCCTGTTTGTGTGTCTGTGCATGCTAGACAGTTCATGCTTGTCATATGTCAAACTAATACTGACTCGTCACATGTCTCCTAGGTGTGTCTACATGCATTTACCCATTAGGCCATGCAGTATTAGAGTAAGACCAGCAGGGTTGCAACATTTAATCAAAAAGATGCTTGTGCTATTTAATGACTCTGACATGTGCTTTCCTCAGTGCATAACTTATATTTTATGGTTAAAAATAGTGAATAGTGAAAAGCTTTACATGTATTTTAATTTTGCATATTCTGACAACAAGCAAATCTTGTTAAACTTCGACTTCAATGAACGAGCGTCGGTGGGCACACAGAGCACAGTAGCAGGGATGTGCAGTAATTCTGACTAAAATACACAAATGCACACAATAGTTTTTGTTAGAAAGTGTAGGTTTAAAATTCTGCATGATTCTGCAACACAATCATATTTATGAGAGCAGTAACAGTAATGACACTCTTGGTTGAATAGCCCAGTAATGTAACATAATTACTATGTTTACACAAGTAAATGTGTTCTTCATTTCTCCTGCAAGTTAGCATTTTGTGCTTTTGCTTTTGTTTATCGTTTTCAATTCAGTTATTTTAATTTAAATTTAAATTTCTACTTTGTGTGTAGATTTAAAATGACATTTATTTTGTATTTTTTGTAATTTTGTATTTTAAGCTGTTTCTGCCGTAGGTCATTCTGTACATAGAAGACACATTCATTTTCATAAGCCTTAATATTATACATTGTTTGGAGGACAGCATTGGGCAGGATGTAGAAACAATTTTAATTTGAAAAATAAATTTTAATTTGCAGTAATTTGTAGATCAGATTAATCATTTAATTGAAACAAAACAGCAGATTAATCAATTATTAAAATATTTGTTAGTTGCTGCCCTAAAGGCCAGCCTAACCCTCCTGGCCAGTGGGCCAAGGTTAACTCCCTATGGGTTGGCAGGGTGTGGGGGTCATCCATCTCTTTCCAGGGTGATAAGGGCTCTTTGGCTGATTGATATCAGGGCAACGTACACCCTCCACCCCTTGAACTACAGTGGGGCCCCTTGAAGTCATGTGTGGCCCCTCACGGGGAGACTAGGGTTTTATTTGACATTAAGAGTCATCAGTGCTCTTAAAACCAGAACACTAAGTGCTGGAGTGTACGCTAATAAAATCTGATTGTGCAGAAAGAGAGAGAAAACAGGGTGGGGGTGGAAGGGGTTAAGCGAGGGGAAAACTCCCAACCAGACCTTCATCAGTCTGGTATTCCAAGCAGATGGTTTCAGTTAAAGCCTAACAGAGAGAGGGCTAGAGAGAGGAGGTAGACATGTTGCACAGTTGGTGGGTGGAAGGACAGAAAAGCGTTAGTGATGATAAGGAAATAAGTAAAAGTATAAAAGGGAGGAGGGGGAGAGAAAAATTAGTGGTGTGGACAGAAAAAATGTCAAACAATGTAGTTTCAAAGTAGCAAAAAAAATGGGATGACAGTTGTTTGTAAATGTAAACTTGTGTGGAAGTTTACAAAGCTGCATGGAAACATTCACGCCTACTTCACATTTTCATTGTTAGGGTTGAATGTCATTACAAACTAGTGTATTACTTGAAGAATGTTTTGATTTGTTTGTGATCTCTGTGATTCCTTTGTTGCCTCCCATTATGACTTAAAACACATTATGTGACTACATAAAATGCGTCAGGAAAAATTTCATAAGGTGCTATAACAGATGTTAGTTTTCAGATGTAGTCTTTCACCGTCAGTTATTCTAATTATGATCTACTATCATTGCATAGCAAATATATAACAATACTGAGTACTGAAGTCTTTTACCTTCATAATAATGTCAGGTGTCAGGTAGGTAATGTCAGGTGTCAGGTAGATGGTAACACAAGAATGCAAAGGTTAAGTATGTACAGCATAACCATATGTGTGTAGTGTGTTGATCAAGCATTCGCATTTGTGTACTTGCATTAAATATGTTTCTGGCCTAATAAGACCCAGTCCTCAATGCTGACAATTATCAGTGTTGGCTCCCTACCCAACAAGAGCAGATCCTTGTGGGCATGTGAACACGTGGCCCTTGGACCCCTGAATGCTGTAACATCCAGATCAGGATCTCTGATCACAATCGTATTTGTTTTAAGGCCCTGCCTCAGCCCTCAGGTCAGACGTAGGCCATGAAAACACCCAAGAGCCGCAGGGCTGATATTCGTCTGCGAAGACAGCTGAGGCACAGTAGTGCAGGCATACTAATGATAAGAAGACACCTCCGTGTCCATGCAGAAGAATGAAACGATTCTTCCCTCTCTTTATTTGTTTTTACCTTGCTGTCTGTAGGTCAGGTACATCCTGTCATCACAGGATGCGCCCCCGTGCTTGCATAGCACCTCTTGAATACTCTGTACTGTTTTACCTGCTTCTCCCCTTTATCCTGACCCCTTCCCCTCCTCCTTCCACTGAACTCCAGATGTAAACGATTAGCTCGTTTAACAAGGCTGCTCCAGGCAAGATGCTTTGCAATAACAACAGTCCCAAACAGAGTTGTGGAGCTTTCTGTGCCACTTTCCCCAGTATCAAACCAAACTAGTCACTGTTTCCATTGTGTCAGTAAGGTCTCTGAGAAGTTGCTGAGCGAACTGTGGGTTTTTTCTTAGATACTTTACAGTAAGTTTACTTCCTAAAAAATGAGACAACTGTGGCCATGTGGTTCTAGCAGAACTTTGCCCTGTTTGTTTGTGAGATCCACATGTGAACTTCAGGTTTCAACCAGGGCTGTGAGCATGGGGTGGGACTTCCTGTTTGTCCGGAAAATTGACAGACTAGGGTAGAGCAGAGGGCATGCTTGAAAAATGTATTTAGAGACTATGAAGTTCTGTTTGATGCTGTTAATGGCACAGAACTGACACTCTTCACTTGATCTGCTGTGAAATGTTTGTGAAGATACTTCAGTATTTAACTTGTGGACTTCAAATTGAGAATTGAGAGTGGCAGCAGAGATCAAAATCACAGATGTCTGTTAGGATAAAATGCTTCTGTTTGACTAGAACAACCCATCTAGACCCCTGATGATGACCCGCGTAACCTTCAGTGTGAAACTACAAACACCACAGGGTGCTTGGGATAGAATCATTACCTCTGTACAACCTCAGCAAGAGTCAGTTGGAGTCACAAGCATCGACTGGTTTAGCATGTATGGGATTCCCCGCACATGTGATGGCCCATTGTTGATTTCTAAAATGGAATTAGCCTGTGAGTTTCAAAGACCATTTTAGCTGAACAGGAGCTAGTTGGATGTGGCGTGTTCTGCACTTAAGAAGGAATGTGTTACATTGGACTGTAGAAAGGAAAGGACAGTGTGTCTTGGCAAGTGCAGCACTAGTAGTGAATGGGCTCTTTGAGAGCTTGAGACTGGCATGTGTGATAGAACAAAGAAACCAAGAACAGCAGCTCAGAATCTTACAGCTAAAGCCTACACACACACACACACACACACACCTTATTCTCCTACAGAGATTACAGCTCAAGCTTTCTTTATTATTCACTTTCTAATACACTCACAAACAAACTGAAACCACACCCACACAATCAATTATACCAATTCTATGCCTCCTCTGAACTGCATTATCAAATAAGCATGCAGTCAGAGGAAAAACTTTAGGACCTTGAAATATGTATGTGAAACGTTCATGTTGTATTTTTAGTTCAACTAGACAGTTGTTACCTTTTTTGTGTTTTTAGCAATATTTATTTTGTTAGTTATTTACTTTCATAATTAGCATTCCTAGTGGCACTGTGAATAGTTCATTGCATATTTTTAAGTATCAAATATTAAGTTTTATATGGATAAAGTTTACAGCTCTGAAACAAGTAAATATTTTAAAATATTCATGAGGGCAAGTAAATTATGAGGGAATGTCATTTTTGGGTGAACTATTTCTTTAACTAGCATTAAAAAAATAAACACTGTAAAAGTATATTGTTAGTTGTTAGTTCCTGTTAGCTAATGCTTTAACTAATGTTAACAAAAAGAACCTTAGTGTAAATTTACAAATATTGTGTATTAAGTACATAAGTGTTCATTGCATTTCATTGTATATATTGGCATTATATCATCCATAGGGCACCCTGCTGTCCGGATAATAGTATGGGTCGTTGTAAAACATGTAGTAGACTGCCAGTTCTATTGATAGAGTAAACAAGAGGCAACAACAGCTGTTTTTAGATGGATTTGGATTCAAGTTTTAGAAAATATAGCACACATTTTTATAAAGATTTGTGTTTGTTTGTGTGAGAGAGAAAGAGAGACGCAGAGACAGGGTGCAAATTTAGCAGATACAGTGGGTACGATCTATGTTTTATAGTTTTTTTCCCTTCACTCTCCTGCTGTGATTTTACTTATTAGTTTCAGCTCGGTAAAATATCTTAAATGACTATCAAAACTGTTTTAATAACAAGTCATTCCTCTCTACCTGTCTGTCCTTCTATCTGTTTAGTTGTTAATCTCTTACATGAATCTCTTACATGTAATGTGGAGATGTCAGCAAACAAATGCGATTAAGTGCCGGAGAGACTTTGACCCAGAATTAGTCTCACTGAATGAGAATTCACTGCTGGGGCCACAGGGTAATCGCGACACCTCATAGAGTTCCAGCACACCGGTCTAGTGCCAAAGGGGTCAGTTTGGACCTTTACACACACACAATTCAGAACACTTACTCTGGTTTTCTGCTTTAGCGGTCACTCACTACTCTGTGTGCCCTTTAGGTTAACACTGAAATATTCAGTGTTGTCTTAAAGCTGAATGAGTTTTTTAAATGTGTTTGTTTGAATTGATCAATGTTTCAGTCTTGGGTTTCAAGATGCATACAGATCAAGACAGAAGATCCACATAAATGCTTAAGATAGTTGTCTCACTCAAAGACTGTTCCTTGGCACAAAGCATGATGGGAAATACAGTGCAATGACTTAATCTGTCGAAAACGTATCTTGTATCATGTCTCAGTTTAGCATTCCCCATTCACGCTTTTAGAATAAGAAACGTTCACATTTTCCAATAACAAGCCCTTGATCTTGAAAGCCAATCAATATTCTCTCTATAGGCTATAGAGGCTTCGATTCTTTAGAAATTGGCTTTACTTTTTTCTGTTTGAAATTACATGCATCCTCTTCTTGTTCAAATGGTATCATTTGAAGTGTTTGCGTTACCTAGGTGTACATTCATACCAATAAGGGCACAGATAACCTGAAGTCCAGATCGTTATGTAGCAAGATTGCCATTCATTACATCCATAACTTTCATCTAAATGGGGTTTCACACTTTGATATCCAAGTCATCCAAGTTCATGTCGAAGTGGGATCTGAGTTAATGAGTTGAGACGATAGCATGTGTGATTGTGAATAAACTTTACAGCAAACTTTAAGAAGAAATTTTAAAAGGTTAAAAAGTGAGCTGATCGCAGCCTTGAATGCAAAACACTAACTAAAGGGCCAATTGACTGAAAGGATCTTTCATGTTAAGGTGTCTGATGGTTGCTTTTAAGATGATGATCAAAATCTTTTTTCCTCTTGTTTCCTCCACTCTGTTCTTTCACTCTTTTGATTGAGCCGTTTTACTTCAAGCCATTTTGAAATTTGTGGTTATTAAGGTGTAGGTAGGGCTGCACAGTTAATTGAAAATAGGACCTTGTGCGATTTATTAAAACGCAAAAGGCTGATTTATTTGAATATAGTGTCTCATGATACAGTTTCTCAGCAATTGAGTGTGCGCTCTACATTACTCGTGAGGTGCTGAGTTTGATTCACAAACTTCATGGTGTGCTTTGCTTACTGTGCTGCCAATATAAAGCAGTCGCTAAATATATTCTGAACATTTTAATGTATCGCGCAAATCTAATGTAAAACAACAAGTTCCAAACAATGCCAATGCGTGTCAATTTATTGTGTCAACAAGCAGTCCAAACAGACCCTTTCTTAGTCTTCATTTAGTAGTGCTATCTCACTTTGTGTCTTTTCATTTCCTCTATTGTGAGTGCACTTTTTTCCTTTCCCTATGTGTGTTTCAAGCTTTCTTTCTCCTTAGTCTTTCTCTTAGTCACACTCACTGGATGGGTTTAGTGTAAATACCTGCAGGCTAGTGCCGTCATTATTTGGCTGTAGCTGTTGCTGTAATAGGGTGTTGAGGAGATTTAGGTATAAAGACTTCTAGAAATCTTAAGCCCTCCATTGTTCACACCTCATTTTATTAGAACATGATGCATTCATACTTTTTTGTACAAAAAACAAGTTCCACCTTTTCTTGACATCACCCTGTTGTTAAATTAGTCAGACACAACAACTGCGAGGCAGGTTAACCGGGTACAGTCCATGTGCTCAGGTCGTTTATATCTCCCCAGCTGTAAGTGACAGAATGCTCTAAAATATTCTAATTCCTTAGTTATCAACCTATGGGAAGTCTCTTTAAGATGTGTGTAAGTGTGTGAGCCAAAGTATTACTCAGCAATGAGGGCTTTCACGAAACGTTTGTGTTTAATAGTCGTTTATAGTTTATGGCATAGATGTCTCATTCTTTGACTACTTGCAAAGTTTTTTTTGAGATTTAACATCCTTCTTATTTTTCACTTCCTGGTGACGAGAAAATAAGGCCAAAATAACATTTGTGTTCCGAACATTCACCTCACAACACAATGAATTTCCACACACTCCAGACCTCTAATCCAATTCAAAGTCTTCTGCCTCAAATGAAAACAATAGACTTTGTTAGCTTGTTAGTTTAACTTGTCCAGCTAATTTTCAAATGTGTCACGCACACAGTCGCCTCCACTAGCACCCGATGCATTCTTGGAAAAAGCCGAATCCTGTTCTGTTTGCCTTCCCTTCTTTTATCCCATTAAGGGTGAGTTTTTGAACCGCGCAGAGGGATTCTGACCCCCCACACCCTTGACCTGGTCCATGGCCATGCTATGGAGCTCCTCTGTGGACATTACCAACACCTCACACAGCAAAGCCTGGGTGCTGTTTGCTTTTCTCATTGTATGGTGAGCTTTCCTGTTTGTTCTGCTCTTAAAAAACACTGATGATGGAACATGTTTTGAAAAAGGCCCACTGCTGTTGACAGCTAGAACTTCCATTATGTTATTATGAATAAAAGGTATCTTTCCAGGGAATGAAGAGATCAGTGAGTAGCACATGTTAAAGGAATAGGTCATCCATATTTAAGAACATCATTTACTTATCCTCCTGTTGTTCCAAACTGGTTTGACTTTCTTTTGTGAACCACTTTTTCACACTACTCTTTCCAGTCAAGTAAATTCCAGTCATGTAGTTGCCAAGCTCAAAAAAAAACACAAAGCACTTTAAAACTCCATGTGAAACTATATTTCTATACTATATATGAAACTATATAAGTACTTTTGAAGTCATAACATAACTTTGTGTAAGGAACAGGCTGAAATTAAAGCTGCTATTCACTAAAATTATGACATGAAAGAAGTAAATGACAGATTTGTATTTCTGGGTAAACTGGGTAAACTTTCTCTTCCATATCAAACACATTGTATGAGAACTGAAACCAATGTTGTAAAGTTAGGCATTTGCTAACACACTTAATCCAGTGAGGTAATGTATAATTCATTTTGAGCGTGCATGCTTTGTGTGTTTCTTGGTAGATCAGGATGTGTAGAGTGTGTATTGGGTTGTAAGGTTGAGTCTGAGCACACAGAAGGTCTGAGCTTGTCTCTATATGCCTCTACTGCTGAGCCAAACATACACTCAGCTTTCTATAGACAGCTGTGTGTGTGTGTTTGTCAGAGGGGCTTTAGTGTGGACACAATCAGCGCTCTGTTTTCATAAGACTTGTGGTATGTGTGAGCAGAAACAAATGTGTTTAATTTAACCTTGTCTGTTCTTTCCACCATATCTCTCTCTCTCTCTCTCTCTCTCTCTCTCTCTCTCTCTCTCTCTCTCTCTCTCTCTCTCTCTCTCTCTCTCTCTCTCTCTCTCTCTCTCTCTCTCTCTCTCTCTCTCTCTCTCTCTCTCTCTCTCTCTCTCTCTCTCTCTAAAATGATGTGTCATGGCAGTGAAAGGCCAGTTTAAATGGTAGCAGTGTATGTTTATCCTCTCACAGCACAAGCCCTTATTGAGGAGCTGCACGATCAAATTTACACTGAAGCAAATATTTGCTTTCTCTTTTTCAGCTGCAGAAAAAGACCTAAAGGAACGTTTTATGTCCGCATTTAAAAGCAATGCATGTGCCTCATTTCATAATCTTGTTATGGTCATGTAAGTTATACTTTATAATTTGTTTTGAGGGAGTAAATGGCCCCATAAATATTACGATGGTTCGTACATTCACATCTGGCCAGAATTTGACAGACCGTAAATAAAGGTTACAGACTTCTATGCCAGTAACATAAGCTACACAAATACACATGCAAATGTCTTAACGCACTTAAAATTCATTCTTGTTGGTCACTGCAGAGCTCAGTATGTAAAGGGGCAATTGAGCTGCCTTCAGCTGTCTGTTCCATTAAACCATATACGTTATGTTGTAACTATTGCTCCGCTGTAGCAGTAGTGATTGCAGAAGTCAGTTGACACAAATCCTCTCTATGGAGCCTTTTCTCATACACCCTTTTATCAAAAGCCTTAATTTAGGGCCTCAGTGATGTGTAATTTTCACTCCACAAGCAGATTTTGGTGGTAGATTTTGTACGACAGCTCAGTTTGATATGCATTTACAGTTTCTGGGGTTCATTATGAAAATGTTTAAAGCTAATTTTTGTTTGAATTTTGATGAGCTTTGACTCTTACCGCAGTTTCTCAAACTAAAGCTTTCAATAAACTTGATGTGAATTGATGTAGTTTAATAACAGGTCTGTATACATCAGCATCAGGGGTTAAATCAGTAACAAGATATGCAAGGTACTGAGAAACCTCAGAACACACTGGTAATTGACTTAAACAATATGGCCGCCTGCCCTCAGTATTTGAGAGACTGCCAGCTCTTGCCAGATGCCCCGATTATTTTCTTGTGGTTCTTATTATGCGTAAGGTTTCGATTGACCTTGTGTTGTGTTCTAGAATACAATAGCTCAATTATTCCATAGTGCCCGATTCTATCAGCTCTGTCTCTCTAGTTCTATAAGTGTGGTGAGAATAATAAGCCCTTCAGTGGTGAATGAAACTGTATTATTCAAACTATGCTGTTGTCCATTTAAAAACATTTCAACAGTCTTCTCTGATTCCCTACTGGAGGAAGTCGTAGATCACAATCAAGTCATGGCCACATTTCAAATGTAACTTGCACAGGCATGACAACTGTGGCATGGCAGATGATTCAGCTGCACAATAAGGGCACTTTAAAGTTAACATGAACGGATGTTAGACATTTTCTTTTTTTAGAAAACAGTAAAACTGTTTTAGTACAGTAAACAGAAAATGCTACACATTCAGTGCTACACAATGTCCTAACTTGGTCTGTTATAACAAATATGGTTTGTTATATGTTCCAAGTAATACTTTCAAAGGTTATTACAGTGCAGTGTAAGTTTATATAAAAAAATATATACAATGTTTATAAAAAAGTATTGTAAAAGTCTCTGAATATTCATGATATATTTGTAATGATTTTGCTGACAATGTAAATATAAGCAACATTGCGGATATTGCCTGTGTTTCTTTCTTTTCCAATTTTCCCTTATTGGAAAAGATTCCTTTATAAATTGTATTCCTTTATAAATTTTTCCAAGTTTCCTTTAAGACGTAGATGTTTGATAAACGTTGTGGCGTATGATAGCATTGTAACAGTTGTTTTGAGTATTAAAGGTTAAGCTTATAAAAACGCAAACCTTGCAAAAACAGATAGTAAGTTTGGTTTCTTTCTGTGAATAAGCTGAAATGGACAAACTGTCTGGGTTCAATGAATTAATTTAGAATTGCTGTTAGCACAAGGTTTTTACATAAATGAAAATGACCAAATGTAACTCTTATTTGTTTGTTTACTAGGAATATACAGTTGTATTTGGTTGCTTTATATCATGTTGTATAGATCAAATGTTTGCTGTAATGAAAGCTTTTTGAAGGGCCATTCTCAATGATTGTGGAGTTTATATGTGTCACTCTGTAGCTAATAAACAAAAGTGGGCTTCAGCAGAGTGGGAAATGGTCTCTCCGTGCTGTTCAATCTCCATCTGATGGACTGTTGCTTACCTTAAAAGCTAAAACCATCCATCAGTCCTGATCAGACCTTGGAATCTCTCAATTGTTCAGTTAAACCTTTGGCCTATTCCTCTGTTTCTCTTACGCTCATAGAAGCTCGCACACATCTCCATTTGTCCTTCCTTACTAATAGTTCTTTTGTGTGCAACACCATGTTAAGAGGCCCATGAACCCAGTCCTAATAGGACCATGTTACCATAGAGATGTGTGCACTCTGGCAGGTTGACCTTTGACCCAGTTTTTAGGCTTGTCAGGCAATGAATGGAAGTGCAAGAAGGACGCCCAGGTCACAATAGACTCCCGGTGAGAGCAGCAGAACCCTGTCAGAACCTCTTAACTTCAGTTAGTCCAAAGACTAAGAAATACTTCAGACATGGCAGCCATTAGTCTAGTGTTAGATATGTACATATTATGTACCACTGACTTTGAGTAATGATTAGGGTTTGTAGGTGTAAATGAACTAGACAAATGCCTATTTATTGCTAAGAAATGTTTTGTTTTAGTAAAGGTTTTCAGGATTGCTATGGCCTGCAGTTGGCACACAGGTACTCAGACAAGATTAGCCTTAGTGCTCATGTGGATAATTCAAGTATAAATCCGGCTTGCACCATTTCCTAACTATTATCATCATTCCTGTCTTTAAGACCGGATATAGTATGGTATGATGGGCTTGTTGGAATGTTCAGGAATGTTTTAAAGTGTTACTATGTTTACTGTTTTGGGGAAGCCAGCTTACAAGTGGCTTACTTACAGTATTATACATCGTGAGATGAACTGTATTAATGTATAGTGTACCTTAAAGTTTACCGTAAAAAACACATTTCACACAAACTTAAAAAAACGTAAAGAAAATTAAATAATGCACTCTTGTCACAACCAAAGGGTGGTTGAACCTTACACAAGTTACCAGTTCATCTAATCAGGTTTTGGCTTGGCCAGCAGATACCAAACTCAACTCTAGATAGACTCTAGTGCGTTTTCCATAATGAATCATTTCTTTAAGTTTTCTCATCTCTTTGCAGGGTTGTCTGTTCAGACACAGACATTGAAAAGCGCAAATAAATTGTCTCATTGAAATGTTTTTCGTCTAGCCGCACTGTAAACAACTCACACAGCCAAAACAAACATACCTGCATCTTGAGCAGACTTGTTAATGTGGCAGAATTTACCTGTGGGAGCGTGTCGTTGTCCAGCTGAATTTGCCAAGTGATCAGGGAAATCACAGAAGGAGGTGGATCTGTAGACATCCTAACTAACTTTAGGTATAAAATATATACCTTATATATAAAATCATTATATAAAGACATTCCTTTATAAAGTTATAAAAACATTCCTTCAAGTTATACAACTTAAATGTTAAATTCCATCAATCAAACATTTGTGACCATTTTAAAGGTAATTTTTCATTGTCCCTTTTTTTTTTTCAAATAAAGGCAAAAGCAAAAATTGTAATTGCAGTATCATACTTGACATAAAAGCATATTTGTCGCCTTCAAAAGCAAAAATGAGGCATATATTTATTTCCTGTGGAGAATTTGCTATGTCTATAAACAGTGCTTTACATATAGTTACAAAAGATGTCAATGAATTTGAACAGTAAGATTGAAACTAGTATGAAACTAGTATGAGAACTTTACACAAACAAGGGTCTCATACTAGTTTCATACTAACACAAGTCTTGTGGCCTTTAAAACTCTATAGTTTAATGTTTATTGCCTGCTCCTGTGTAATTGTGTGTAATGCCACAAGCACTGCGGATAAAACTTTTATTGAACCTGAAACATGCATGTATCAGTAGGCGTGTAATCGAGTGCTTGCTTCTCATTTGGATTTGCTCGTCTTTTGAATGCCACACTCCAAATCGCTATCATTGCTTAAACTTAATCTCTTAAATTAAGTTGCATTCCAAAAGATCTGACAAAGCTGGGTATCTGTTTGCTGGTCTCAGTAATGCAGGTCTGGCCAGTTTGAGTGATAGTTAACCTCTCCCTCCAATTAGCATGATTGTATCTCTCGTTTGCTTAAGAATTACTTATATAATTGTTTAATTACCCACAACACACCTAAACAAAGGAGCTTAGTTTGAAGAAGTCAGGCTGTTCTCAAATCTATTGTGTGTGGTCAGTGGTTATTGTGTGGTCTTGTTGGACTAACAGTAGGTGTAAATTACGTGTATTAAGACAGTTCTCTGTTCTAACAATAGGCAGTCATGTGGGGCAGGGCTGTGTATGTGTTATCAGTGTTGGATTGCCCAGATTGAGATATGAGATTCAACACTTTAACACGTGGGCCACTGGGGGGCCCATTTGGGTTCACCAGGGGGTCCTAAATAAATACAGGCCACACGCTGGGTGATTGGCATTATCCACTTGCGCTGAGTGTGTGTATGGGGTTGATCTCAGCTGTGGTTATGAATAGGGTTGCTTTCGGCAGTCATGTCAGATAGAGAAGGTATGAATTGGGTTTTAGTACAGAATAGAATTATGCTGGAATGTATCAAACATACCATGATAAGATTCTACAGTTTCTATCAAAATACAGTATTTACTACTGTAAAACTGTGATGTCTTGCACGTTACTATGTTTTTGTTCTGAATAATCGATTCTTATTGGTCATAACGTCATATAACTGACCATGACAACCATTTCTCAGATCACTGAATTCATGTCTCTCATCACTGCATAGTCTCTTTCTTGTATAGTAAAACATAGTGTACTGTAAGTATTATTAATTATTAACAGTAATGAATTATTAATTAAATAATGACTAAGTAATAATGTAATTTAGTCACAAATCAATTTTGTAATATTATCTATTTATTTAATTAAACAATAAGCATAGTTTCTCATAATGATTAACTGACTCTGTTATTGTCATACTTGTCCCACCTAGTCAATTGGCTTGATAGTTACTATCCGTAGGTAATTCTTTTCCATCACTGTACCATCATCACAATTTACAAGAAATCTTTTTATTTTATTACAATTTTACATTACAACAATAATAGTAGTAGCTTTATTTTTTGCCGATGCTATGATTACCACCGTGTATTTTGGTAACTGTTAGGGTAAAACCATTTTCTGATTCCATCATCATCACCCGGGATTTTAAACTGAATTTTTTTTCAAAAATTTCTTCCTAAAGAGAGTGACACAGATCTTAAGCAGTCAATTGTAAACATGTTAGCTCCTCATTACCTCGACAGTAGCATCCGATTCTATTTGGGTGCTGCTGGCAGGCGCTGCACGCTCCCTCAGTAACAAATGTCCCTCACATCTGCCTCGCAGCATTCCTGGCACCTCCTCCAAGCTGACAAAGCCCTCCTGGCCCCCCCATTTGCTTCTCTATCCATGAAAGGGGCCGAACAATTGGGCTCTGGCGTTGGCACTGAGTGAGCCCAAGAGCTTATGCCATATTCTCTCTGTTCACCGAACCAAAGGCCCTGGTGCTTGGCTTTTCTCTGGAAACTTCTTTGCCACCTTTTGTCGCATCTGTGTCCTCCCTCTCATTAGGAGGGTGCTCGACTGATGTTCGGGTCTGAGCATTGGAGGCCGAGATAGGGAGCTGGAAGACAAATAGAGGCAAGAGAAATGGATCAGATAGTTTGGACCAGAGTATCTGTCAGAGGCCCAGTTTTAAAGTTTAGAGACTTAATGTAGGATGAGGAATGAGGGACTCTACACAGAGTCTGTGGAAGTTGGCTATAAAGTTTCAGGCGCAATGTAGGGTCCAAGATGCAGGGTTACATACTGAACAACAGCACAGTTATTTACTATTCATTCATCATCTGTCTTCATCTGTATCATATTGATTTTGCTGCCCTTTTTTAAAAGCGATAAGACACTTGAAGCTGTGAAGTGTAGTCATTTGGCCATGGTTTAAGGCAGTTTTCTGCATGTTGTAAATCACTGTAATGCACAGCCACCCGTAGCTTAATTAATTTTACAAAAGTGTTGAACATTGCTCTTCCAATCACATATTTTTTATAATGTTTTGTTAGTATAATATAAACATTACCTGGCATATGTGGCTTCTGTTTTTTGCTTACAAGTGATTGATGTAATTTCTACTTTAGATCAACATTTAGATCAGCATAAAAACATGATCTAAATGTTGTCAGTTTCTCTGTCTTGTTAGCTCTCTCTTACTTTAAGCTCAGCTCAAGGACACCTGCAACATATTAGCACAGTGCCTGAAGTATACTTTTAAAGCTAATTGGCAAATTGAGTTTACGTGTGTGTTTCTAATCCCCTGTCATTGTAAACAGTAACAGGATTGCATTGAAAAACACACCACTCTATTGTTCCACCTAAAGCACTTAATTGTAACCACCTTGTTGTTCGGAAATAAATTTCTGCTGACCAGCATGAGGGCTGTTTCGCTGCTGGTCTTCAGTGCCAGCGTGAGGACAGCTTTAGTGGGCCAGGCCCTGACCACAGTGGCGTAGTCTGCACCAGTGTTTGGATAAAGCTGAAGTGCTAAATGGACAGGATGCCAGTGCGCAGCGACGGGAATTGTGTTGGGCTGAGGTGAAAATAGTTAAAGAGAGAAATCGTTTCAGTTGTTTATGGAAGTAACTTGTGTCGTGGTTGTGATGTTGGGAGGTGACTGTTTTCCTCATCTTGGCTGGATGCTTTCCTAGCTTTCTTTGACACACCAAAGTCAATTGGAATGTCCTACAAGCCAAATGCTTGGTAGTGACCAAACATTCTCAAGCAGCACTACTGTGTTGCTGTTTGAATTGTGAATTGTTGTTGTTTGAAGGTTTTTGTTAAGTACACAATATTCTAATGGAAATAAACTTAACCTACATTTAAATGAACTTACATTAAAAAACTAAAATTACAAACTAATTTAAGAGTTGCCTTTTACTTAAACCGTGTACTGTTAGCTAAAATCATTTTAAACCATATGAGACAGACCTAGAGATTGTAACTGGAACTTTCATCTTTACTGGATTTGATTGTAATGTTAACTATACTTTTTTTATGACTTATTATGTAATTCTGTGTGTTTTATATCTTGGCCCGGATTCCTTTAGTGGAATAATACATGGCTGACTGAAGAACAATAATGGCGGCCTTCTGTTTCTTTTTAACAGTTGTGTGGGCCCAGTATTCATACTCTAACATTCAGCTTTAGGCTTGTGTGTGTGTTGGGGGAGATGACTGATGTCAACCCCAAGAATTTCCTCTTTTTTGGCTGGGATTGAGGGGCCCCCTCTGCCCCCCCGAGTCACCCAGCTGTCAGGAAACAATACCCTTGGCCTGTTCAGACAAAACTCATTCCTGAAAGTGTTTTTTTTCCCTCTGCTCCTCTCGTCTTCCTTTTGTGCTGTAATGTCTTTTCAGTTTTTAACCATAGCTATGTAAACTTCCTTCCTCAGAACACTGCATTTGAAAGCAAAGTTAAAGACATAAAAGTGCAAAAGTGCACTGGACCCCCACATTAATTCATTATTTGTCAGTGTTACAGTCAAGGTTTCCTCAGTTTTCAGGCTGGATCTACATAAATATGCGCACAATTTTGATTAAAGTGTTTATTAGAAGAAAGATGTATGATGTATAATCCGAGGACTGTGATATTTGTTCTATTTCAAGTTACAATACAGGCTTCAAATCAGAGCAGGTGGACTGGCAGATTCCTATGTTTTCTGGAGAGTTGTCCCTAAGTCAAATGTTGATTGCACAAACAGTTTAGACAATTAGCCAATCAGCATTTAGGAGAAAAACAATTAATTTGATTTGAAGAAAGCCATCATCCAATCAACATGTATCAACTGGAACTAATGCTGACATTTCCAGTGTGACTGTGTAGACTAGTTTAGAGTTTAGTATTTAGACCTAACCAGGTGCAATAAAAGTAAATTAAAAACAAACAATAAAAGTTTTAAAAGCTGCAATGGGTGACGGGATTCAGCTCTGTTTATTTAGCATCATGCTGGGTTCCTTCTACCAATGTGAAATCTCATTGGTCTAACACCCATCTCTTCATAGGTGTATATTAAAACCACATCTGACTGGCTATGTTGCGTCACACAAGTTTTCAAATATTTTTTTTTTGCCTGAACAGTTTTTACAAGTTTGTCACTTGTTTAAGGGTTTAGTCTGTGTTTTTCTTAGTTTCTACACTGATTTTGTTTTCTGGGGTATTCTGTTAAAAGATTTCAACATAGTAAAATAGTGTACTATGTTTCACATAATAGCTGAAAGCACAAACAGATGAGTCGAAAATATTTAAAACATGCAAAGGGCATGTGTAGAACAGATTGTGCAGAGATTTGCTCAGTTTTGCAGGTGCAGATTCCTGGTAGAGCTGGGTATATGACGTTGTATAAGATGACAGGAAGTTAGAAAACTGGACACGCTTTAAAGAATTGGATGCTGGTACAGTGTGATATTGAGGCTTAGATGACCGAACTTTGGTCAAGTAAAGTACCACACTCTTAACACTCCTTAAAATTGAAAATGTTAGTTTAAATGTGTTTTGTTGAATCAAAAAAATGTTGGGCAACCTAAAAAAGTGCATAAAAATCAGCAGTATCCGGCTGTTAAAATCTGATATATAAACCAGATGTCTGAACTGAGCTTTAGAACCACAACTCCATTGAGAATTCAGCTATGAGCATGGAACAAACTCCATCGAAATGGAGCAAAACGAGAAAAAAAGAAACCTTTGCATTTATTAAAAAAATTAATTGTACAGTAGTGAATATCAGCACACCTGTTTTGCCCACGGTGGAATATATGTGGGCCACACAGTAAAATGATGTTTGCTCTGATTAAAGCCAATGACTGTCATGCAGGTTGAGCTGCAATGCAGGGGGAGGTCAGAAGTGCAGGGCTATTCACTTGAGCATTATAGATCTGCATGTGTTTTTACCACGGTCCAGTTTCCCACCTCTCTCCATGGGACTTCCTCTCAGCTGTCCCCCCACAACACAAACACACACACACAACCTCCCTCGATAGGCACCCACAGCTGGACTCTTGTAGGATCACATTCCCGGACAAACACAGATTTCACACTCCTCTCTCTCCCCACTGTGCTGCCATTCCTCATGCTCGATGGCTTTTTCTCGCTCTCTGTAACGTACACACAGACACACAGGTGTCTGCTGGTAGAATGGCTCTCCTCGGACCACTGGATTATTTATGACATTCTGTGCATGCTCACCGAGAGGCAGATGGATCATCTGAATGTCATTATTTACTAACCCTCCTGTCATTTTAAGAATTGTTACACAGGACTTGCCATACAATAGAAGTTTACAGTGACCAAGGGCTGTCAAGTTCCAGGAAGGGAGCAGACCACTAGCAAAAAGGTCTAAAAAGTCCAAAAATATATGACTAGTTATATTTTAGGTCTGCTGAATATGTCTTCTTAAAGCCATATGAAAGCAATACTATAACAATAACTATATTAGCATCTGAACCAGTGGATAACGCTGTGTTTATGAGACTTCACAGTTCTCTTAAATTTAGAACAATTTTTAAATATTTCTAGTTGCCATCTTTGGTGTGAACAGGTTTTTATACTGTCTTAAGTCGTATGGGCTAAAATGGTGTATAGCGTTTCTTCAAAAATAGCTTTTTGTTATAAAGAAATACAACCGCATATAGGTTTAGAGCAATATGAGCAAGTAGTGACAATTTTGGGTGCACTGTTTTCAATGCAGTGCATTCCGAGTTAGTCATCAGAAAAACCTGTCTAGACACTCACACACTTTAAAAGTACTATTGTACACAGGGCTGACAAAACATGTTAGCTGGCTTTACCACCCACTGAAGTGAAGCGTCTTTGTACCTGTTCTGTGCCAAAACTTTTCAGTTGACACAATTGAAAAGGAAGATTTGTACAAAGACCGTAGGCCCTTCTGTAAGTGTAATTAAAGTATAATTAGTGGTGTTGGTGTCTCATCTATGTTTGTTGTTGTATCTCACAGTATCTGCAGATGAAATGGCCTCTGCTGGATGTTCCAGGCACAGCAGCACTCAAAGACTCACGATCACCAACCCCTGGACACTTAGTGAGTGTTTTACAAATACACACAAACACACACACTGGGTATTTGGACACTTATGCAGCACTTAAAAAATGTACTTATTCCGTCTTGTTGAAAATAATACATTGGGTAAAACATTTGCTAGGTTTAATTTGTTAGGTTTTAAATCACAAAATAAATGTACTTCATATTTGTTAGGTTTTAAACCACAAAATAAATGTACTTCAATAAGTTGAGACACAAAGTACCTGGAAACTGTCTTGTCTTTGGCTGCATACCAAAACCTATTGAGCTGCCTTGCTGTCTACTTTAAAAGCATAATTGTTTTGAAATGCCATACAAAGATAACAATAAACATTGTCTACCTTATGTAAAACCCACAGGGAACTTGACTTAATTTAAGCTGAGTCTGATGTTAATGTGTTAATAAGCTAATGGGACCATATTCTATTCTGCATAAAAATTAATAGCACACATTGTGTAAAACTGTGGGGTTGTCTTTTCCATGAAGATGGTTTAAAATAATTGCAAAAATGGCTTTTAAAAATAATGTTAGTACTAAGAAAAGCTAGAGCATCATATTATTAGAGCATTATATTTTTGCAGAGTTCTTATGTATTATATTTTTGTAGTGTAGTTTGTATATCAGTGCAGTAGACTTGTCGAATGTGTTTTCTTTGCCAAATTTCAGAGGTGTTTTAATCAGTGGTGTCAGGTAGAGTTTATTGACACTTGAGCATGTATTGATTGTGCAATTATGTATTTGGTAACACTGTTACGCTGTAACCAGCAAGGAAATATTTTAACCAAAATATTGGTTTATTTGGTTTATTTAGACCACAGGATGGAGTGGTCAGTAGCTCATAAACTATCACAATTAATTATAGTGTAATAATATACACTATAATAATATACACTGGCTCCCAGCCAATAACACGTTATTATAGCTACTCACCAAATGGCCTAAGTTTGCCTCCCAGAAACAACGTGAGCACCCCAAAACAATTAACAAATATAAGTAAATACAGGCGGAGGAAAGTGTTTCTATAGACACAAACACCACCACACATTTTTAGTAAATCATAAGTAATGATTGAGAGGGATGTTTTTGTACGATTTGTACGTTTTGTGTGAGTCTGTTTCAATTGTGTAAATCCTGCATAGTGCACCTTTAAAAGTTTTACAGTACATTCAAGGTCCTATAACTTCCATTAATTCTTGTTCTCTGATAATCGAACCCATGACTTTGACATTGATGGAACCATGCTCTACCAGCTGAGCTGCAGAAACATGCTACCATAAAAAGGAGTGTGTCACTCCGTAGATAAAAGTGATCACTGTTGGAAAAGACCTGACTTCCCTGTTGCAGATATGTGGGGCTAAATTCCAGGGTAGACAGTAGACAGGCTAGTCAGCTTGGTTTGGAGAACGATAGTTAGTGTCCTCAGCTAACCCATGTGGTTTGATTCACCTCTGGTAAGTTGGTGCCCTGCTGATAAGAGGTGATAAATGTAATCAGAGCGTTACATTCCTGCTGAGGTGGAGGCAGTGCGTGTGTAAAAATGTGTTAGGGTAAGACAAAGGCACACGCAAACATACACACGACACCAGGAACCTCAGATAGTGAGTCAGGCAGAGAAACATACTGAATGTGTTTAAATATAGAAAGCATAGAAAAGATTTTTAGCACAGATTTTTAGATAGATGATGATATCTTCAATATCACTTTATAATAACTTAAGTCATTTATGAACATGATGTTAATAAAATTTCATTTATATGACAAAATATCAAAGCAAGTGGTATTTGCAAAAAATGATGTCAAGTCTTTTCTCTGAAATTGTTTTTTGTGATTTTTGCAATTATTTTTATCCAGCTGGTCCCAGGGTGATTTTAGTGACCGTATATAGTAAGGATGAACTGATCCGATAATTAGTTTATAAATTAGTCTGATACTAGCAGAAAATGCTGAACCAGATATTGCCACAACTAAAATAAAAAATATATATAAAAAATGACAAATGCATTCAGTGAATTCATTAATGAGAAATGTGTCATGGAGCTGTAGTTACAAAATAATCTGCTGTGTATTTAATTAATTTATTACAGTATCACCTCTGTGTGTGTGTGTGTGTGTGTGTGTGTGTGTGTGTGTGTGTGTGTGTGTGTGTGTGTGTGTGTGTGTGTGTGTGTGTGTGTGTGTGTGTGTGTGTGTGTGTGTGTGTGTGTGTGCAGAGCAGTGCACGTATTGCACAGTGCGGAGCGACTTCTGTACAGCAAATACAGCAATCACAAGTTATTTATAAGCAAAACCTAATTAAGACGCTTATTTTACTATTGATTATATAGCTTTGATTTGTTTTAGTTCTCTTTGTTACTTGTGTGGCGCAAGGTATAGACAAAAGATACTTCTGCACTTAATCTGTTGTTCTGAATGATGACAGACAGACAGAAGATTCACTCAGTCACTCATGCAGGAGAGAATATAGTTTCATCTTAGAGTTCAGCTTAGAGTTCTGCTTGTGCTCAAAGTGACAGTGCACTGTTTAGTCAAAATAAACATTGACTAGAAAAAGGAACAATTTGGTCATAAAAGCATGTATAAAGTAATGTCTGCTGTGTTTCTCAGTCAGTATATACATTTTAGCACTGTTAAAATACGTGAAAACAGAATTGCATTGGTTTTAGATATCTGGGTTAAACAAAGGGCATGCTCACAAATGCATTCTTAACAGATGTTTAGAGAGGGGAAAACAGTATATCTTAGTAGAATCGGTATCGGCAGATACTCTTATTCCAGTATTGCTAGCAGTATCAGTCATAAAAAGTGGTATTGTGCCATCCTTAGTATAAAGTTAGTTCTCTAGTTTCCCAAGATTACAAGTGTAGTTTATTACACTAACTTTGGACATATATGTTTTGAACTAATAACTGATTTTTTTAGCATTTGAATTAAATGTTTTGTAATACTTTTTATAGGAGCCACTGTACATGAAAATGTCAGTTTCATCACATATTTATCTATTTGATTCATCAGATTAGATAAACATATAATAATAACTTTTCACATAGTAAATAGTGCCACGTCATCTTCAGCGACTACTCCCAGCCTTAAAAAAGGTATTCAGCTACTTGTCATCTGTTCTTTTTTTTAATGACTAATTTTTTTACTTTTTCATATACCTTTTATGTTACCACTTTAGTATGGGGACCAATTCACACTTTGAACAAGTTGCCTATTAGCTAGCATATTGGTGGTTAAATAGTACTTATAAAGCACACATTAGTGGCTTATTCTCCATAACGACATCATACATCCCTAAGTCCTACCCCCATACCCACACTTAAACACTACAACAACTGCCTTACTTGTAAGCAGTAACTTAAGAGTTTGAGACAAAATTTGTAGTTAATGAAGAATGTGTTACCATTAATGTATTGTTAACCCTTTTTGTCTTTGTGTGGCCACATCAGCTGTACATTAAAAGATGATTGGCAATGTTGTTATTTAGGTTTAGTCCGAGGCCAGAGGGCTCCATGTGTGTGTTTCTGTGTGTGCGTGCCCATCTTGTTTAAGAATCACTTAATCACTTAATAATGGTCACAATTACCATAACTTATCCTTAAGCACACCATGTGATTGTTTGTCAAACAAAGTGAACTTAGTTTCACCACCCCAGCCTTGTCAATAGACCTTTATTGTATTTACTTAATATATAACAATACAAAATGTATGTACCCGCATTACGAAGACAGCAGAAAATGCGAAAACTGCTAATGGCAATCAAATTAGTTGTATTTGGACAACAAATATTGAGGATTTGATAAAGACAGTCTTCCACCCTGAATCCCTGCTGGCCCTTTTTACAGCAGACAGCTGGAACCCAGGCATTTAACCTTGGCTTAACCTTTGGTGTTGGCTGGTGAATTGTTTGAGAACAACATCTGATCTTCAACGTCAGACTGCAATGACAGGAATTTGCATCTGGGTGCGGAGACGTGTTTTGAGCTCAGGTGTGTTTTTATTTCAAGTTATACTTTGTTTACATCGCAGATCGACTTCGGTGGGCACAAAGTATCACCAAATAGCAACTGTCCACTGTGTGGCTGAAAAATACCACGTATGGTCCAAAAGAGGGACTATGTCTATAAGCACATGGACACTGGGCTTTTTCAAGTTGATTTTAGCTGGTGTGAAACATGCATTACTCATTTCAAAATTATTTTAAACCACATTTTGCTAATCATTTTAAACTTGTATAGACTTTATGAGCTGTTATCAGTTGGGGCACTATGAAAAATATTTGTAGTTCATACATCACACCGCAGGGCAATTTATAATGAATTAGTGACACCAAAAAGGTCAGAAGAACATATAAGACTATAATATTTAGTCAGAGATGTGGCCTAGATGTGGTTAGCAGTGCACATGCTTTAACATGTTGAGCCCCATGTGGGCATTACAGGTTTGAAGATGGTTTGCATAATTTCTTGAATTTGTGTTCCCTTGTCTTCCCATCATTGCCTGTTCGGTCTCTACTATCCCTTACAAAAACACAAAATAGAATATATTTTAATATTATTTAATTTGAACTCAAGGTTTTGGCCTTCACAAGTCTGCTCAAATTGTGTATGAAGAAGTGTTAGAAGAGGCAATACTCTGTTAGTATTCGTTATTTTCTTTCATTTCTACCCAAAGCATGCTGAGCTTTGTCAGATTGAGCCCATAAGGTCTCTATGCTAATGTGTTATTCTGTTCACTCTAAAGTGTTCAATAATTCAGGAGACAGGTTTGCTTAGTATTCTGCAACCCCCCCCAACCCTGTGTGTGTGTGTGTGTGTGAGCACTATGGGGCCCTTACTGTTTTAGTGTGTGTCAGCATGTGTTAAGTTAGGCCAGCTGATTAAGTTAGCGTAGCGATGAGGGTTCAGATGGGAAAGCTGTGTGGGTTGCAGTTTGGGGTCTGTATTGTACACAACCACTGATTGTGTGGGAGTTTTTCAGTATGACACATGAGAATTGTTGCTTTCAAAGTGAAGGAGTCATAACACATTTCCATGTTCTCCTGCTCAGAATTTTTCTCAGATTTTTACGTAAGGTACAGGGTGAAACATTGATCTACGTTGGGTGACATAATCTCCTAAATCTGTTCCCCAATCTTGGCAAAAGGCTGAAAATAAAATTAAAAATAAAAATAAAAACAAAATACATAAGTTGTTGCATTCAGTTCAGTGCAACAGGTTACGCAAGACTTGTTTTTGAATGATTTACACAAATTCGTTCTGCTCGTGTATTTGAAATGAGGCCCATTCATTTGCACTCCAGTCAGACATAATAGAGCATATGAATATGTGCATCTCCTTTGTGTGCATGCTGGTCAGTGGTATGTTTTTGTCAGGGTCACCTCTTTGTAAAGCTAACAGGATCTCAAGAAAAAATAAATTTAAAAGATGATGCCCACATAAACAAACCAATCAACCACTTGAGCATTTGTTTGCTGTTGTGTAAGTGTGTGTCCCTCTGAATGCTGATGTCACGTTCTGCCCACTTTCATATCCGCTTCCTGTCTGGGTGACAAACAAGACTCAACTATCCCAGCATGCCATGCATTCTCCCTTTTTCCTTCTTTTGCTTTCCTTGTTTTTCTGTCAGTTTCTGAAAAGACTGAAAGATTTAGAATTCCCACTGAAAAAGGAGAGAACAACACTCCTTCTCTCTCTCTGTCTCTCATCTCACACACACACACACAGAGCTCTGGAGGTTTGGTTGGTAACTTTTGTACCCAGGGGCTAATTTATCTCAGATGTTAAAGGATTCAGAATCATGTTTGGAGCAAAGTTCTCCTCCCTGCTTCAGTGCTGCTTCCACAGCCAGAAGTAGTCTAGTTTCCTTGCCCTTGCTGGCAGAGCCGTGCCACCTTAGCCAGACCACCACCACACAATCTGAACGAACCCCCAGCTAGCTCAGGGCTGACGCTAATGCCATCGAACTGTGAACCTCTTTGTTTCTGCAGCTGATTTTTGACCTGCTCCCTCGCGCTCATGCCCCTGTTGGATACCAAAATACCATTAACTTGGCAGGGACCATCCGGAAATTGTTAACAGCTTGTTTGTGAAGTTTAAAAGATGCTGGGTCTTTCACACAGTCGATTTACCTTCCCCACTGTAGATTGCCCACTATTGACAGGATTCATATCTAACCTTCAGACAACAAACCATTTAATAGACTTTAATTTACATTCCTGGCCTTATGATTCATCCATGCGGGTTGTTTTAGGAAACAGATTCTTATTTTTCCATCAAAATAATTGCTCAGCCTCTGAGATGCCTTGTTACATATAGAGGCCACTTTTCCAGATCTAATCAGTTCCCAATGGATAACATCAAGCCCCACTCTACATTTTTCACATTTTGTGTCCTTTTTCTAAAATGTGTCTGGGTTCTAAAATGTGTCATGTTTATATCTTGCTGTTTTATGTTGACTTATTAAAGTTGCTGTGTTTTAATTCTGCTTTAAGAAGTTGAATTGCTTTGACAATATTTGGCTTGACTGTCGAATATTGTCAAAAAGTCTTTTGAACAACTGATGAAAATGAGGGCTGTGGGTAGATGCCAAGTGAGAATGTTGTTTATATTGTCTTTCCTCACCTTAATAAGCAGTTCTGCTCACTCCCAACTCCAGAATCACTTCACTGTGGTGTTCCTCAATGTTTTCAGGGTGCTAAATATTAATGCAGTCATTGTTTAGTCTTACAGATGTGCTGCCCAAACCACAAAATCTCTTGCACTCTTTTACTAATAAACAGACAAACCAGGCGCTAACACATTATTATATGGCTGTATTTGTTATCATTATTAAATGCATTAGCCGGTATGCTAGCAATGATACAATATATTTTTATGGGATTTATAGATGGTTCATGTTAGTTAATGCTAATACAATTGTTAATGTTTGTTCATTGTGCATTAACTAATGTTAACAGGTACAACATTTGATGTTGAAAATGTAAATGTTGAAATTAAAATTAAGGTTAATAAATGCTGGATTTATTTTTCAAATCGTTCATGTTATCTAAGGTACTTAACTAATGTTTTTTGTAAAACGTTATGTAAATTGTTACCCATTACACTACCCAACCCCAGTCAGCCACAAAAATTTGGGTTTCATTTGCATAAATGAATATGTAGCTGGTAAAATTATAAACCCTATATGTATAACATTGTCTGTGCTGATGTGTTTTCAGTGCAGTAATGGCCAACAGTTTTGTAAAAGTGTGTGAGGTATAGGCTGAGTACACTCAGAACTTTGGTGTGGCAATGGGTGTGAGGCTGTCTGGCACAGCACTCAGTTCTCCCAGCATTCCTTGGGGCAGAGCCAGATTGCTTCATGCACTTCTTGTCACACACACATTAAAGACATTCACCCTCAAGCATAAGCAACCATTGAGTTCTTTTTACCCAAAAACCACTGCGGTTTTATATTAGCACAAACATACACAGTAGTCTCACACACTGGGGGTTTATGTTAGGCGTAAGTACTTCTGTTTGAAGACAACATGAAATTGTATTTACAGTACATTTCACTTCTGTATTGTCACATCGCTGAGTGAAACTTGACTTCCAGCAGGATGTAAGATGGGCTACCTTGAATTACTAGTACTGTGACCAGGCTATGATTATTGTATTAATATTATTTTTCCCTTCCATATGGCCTTGGTTACATAAGCAGAAAAGGTTAAAAGGAAATGCATTGGAAGTTGTGCATTAATGAGAAATTATGAAAAAAATTTTCTTTTCCTCTTTTTTTCTGCATCTGCAATGGTATTCGCAAACCATTTTACTTCCAAAATGTAAAATATCTGAAGGAAAAGTGGGTTGAAAAGTAACAGATTTGTGACATCTGCCAATCTGTAACATCATTTCAGAGACAGCACACCATTCTTATTTAAATATTACAAAAATTTCCTAATGTACACTGTTGAATTATGCACAATAACACTGGGAAAGTTTAGCATGAACATAAACGGTTGTATTTGTGTGTTGTGTTCTAACAATCTTTTTAAAACTTTGCCTATTTTTCAGTCTAACAAGGTCCCAGTGGTTCAGCATGCACACATGCATCCCCTGACCCCCCTCATTACCTACAGCAATGAACACTTCTCTCCAGGAACCCCCCCAGCACACCTCTCACCAGAGATCCTGGACCCCAAGACAGGTATTACACACTCGTCTTATACAGTTCTATTGGTCATTTTATCTTCCATCTTGTGAGTGACTGTACAACTCTGTTGGCAGGTATTCCACGGACGCCCCACCCCTCAGAGCTCTCTCCTTACTACCCCCTCTCCCCTGGAGCCATGGGGCAGATCCCTCACCCTTTGGGCTGGCTCGTTCCACAGTGAGTATCCCAAACACGATCATTTACTACACATAGAAACATATTCAAACTTAAAGATAGAGGTTGTCAGTTAGAAACAGAGGGTTTTATAGCCTGAGGCCATGGGAGAATGTTTGAAATTCCACAAAGAACTTCTTATCCTGTAGTTTTGTAGTTCTAGAACCATTTATGAAACAAACAATATGCTCATCTAGTGAACCATTAAAATAACATCATCAAGAGTTTCATATCCAAAGCACCATATAACCATCTGACATAACCAGCAAATGACTGACAGTCATAGAACTTTGTTGGTCAAAAAGAATTATGTTGGTGCAGGAACCCTGGACTAAGGTGTGAAGAACCTTTGTAGGATCTTTTTCAAGATTATATATTTATTACTCTGGTTCGGTCTGTTTTAGGCAGGGTCAACACATGTACCCCATCACTGCTGGAGGTTTCCGCCACCCTTATCCTGCTCTTGCCATGAATGCCTCCATGTCCAGGTGAGCTTGTCATTCTCAAGCTACACTCTTGTGTTGAAACACATTCACACACTATACATGAAAGTGATCTAAATTGACCAGCTTTTAATTCAGTGGTGGAACTGGATTAAATAAGAACAGAGTGCTAAGATCTGTACTGATCTGTTTCCTATGTGTGCATGTGTGCAACTGCTGATTTATACATACAGTTTATAGTGATCAATACACTGTCCTCTTGCAGACCTTTACAGCAATTGTCAGTGCAGGCAAGCCCAGCCATGATTGTTTTTCCATTGACATTTTTGTGTTTAAAACTTTTGTGACTCTTCTGTGGCCACCACTGAAGAAGAATGTTTCTACAAAATGTGTATTTTATAAACTATGAAAGTTAAGGTTTTAAATTATATTTTTAACATGAATTTGCTGTGTTGCCAAGTATATAGTATATAGATTATAAATAACTTTTCTGTCTGTGCACGACTTTAACTTTTCACTGTTATTTGATAATGGAAGCATCTCAGAGGACGAAATGTATAGCATTAGTCACTTTTTCTAGTGCTAGATGATTACAGAGCTTTATTGTGCGATCACCTCACCAGAAACTCATTGCTGGGATATGAAACACATCCTATTCAGTCTGTTGTAGGAAAGGGTTTTCATGGATTTTGGAAAGGGGTGTATGTTGGTTTGGGGTGGGGGATGGTCTTAGCTGTCGCGCAGTTGCATTACCATAGTAACCACACACCCGGCACTTCACCTATAACAAGAGACAGTAAGGGAACAGAAATAAGAATATTGTAGTTGAGAAAGTATTGAGACCTGTGTACGAGATGACACGGGCAGTCCTGTTTGAGACAGATCCTGTGTGTTATTTGGATGTTCAAGGGTTAAAAGTCAAGGTGTGTGTGGCACATATACAAGAGTGTAATAAAGAATCTGTGCTTGCTGGTAAATTTAGTCCTTCAATGGTGTCATGGCCTAGTGATTAGCACAGATGGACCAGACATGTTGAGACTTGGTGCTCTTGTGGAAAATGCAGGTGCAGGTCTGGCAAGGTCTTGAGGTCTGAGATCCTTGAAGATTTAATCTAGATTTTAGTTTTTCTTTAGCATCAAGTAAGAATAACGGTAACCTCTGTCTTTTTTCAGTTTGGTATCCAGTCGCTTTTCTCCTCATATGGTTCCTCATCATCCTCACAGTCTTCATCAGACAGGAATCCCTCATCCAGCCATAGTTTCTCCAGCCATCAAGCAAGAACCCAATGGAGACCTCAGCCCAGCAGCTCACACGTATGTACACACATACAGCACACCCAATATACATTACACACCCAGTTTATCACTGCAACATTTAAAGGAATGGTTCAGCCAAAATAAATATTTTGAAAAATATTTTACTTACCTTCATGCCATCCCAGATGACTTCCTTTCTTCAGCAGAAAACGAATGAAGATTTCTTTCATAAAAATATGCCATCACTATATGTCCTTATAATGGGGCTCTAAAATCCATGTACATCTTTCATAAAAGTAATCCATGCAACTCCAGAATTGGTCATTGAACATTGGCATTTTATTATATTGTGTTTTTGCTACCGTTTTAAATGTGTTATTCCTAACAACATCTTTTAATTGTGTTAAAATCAATGTAATGTAATGAGTAGCCTAGAGTGGCTTATCGCTGTCAGATTATGGGTGATTATATAAACTAGGCAACCATTTTACAAGGTAGTGATTTTGTATGAATTCATACAATGTGAATCATAATAAAACTTACAGTTATTAGAAAAAAGCATATATATCTCTACCCCAACCCCATCCCTATACCTAACAGTCACCTAACAGTGAAAGCAGATCATACAGAAACATACAAATGAGATACAAATTCATACAAAATAGCCACCAATACACTTAAACGTAAAATAGTTATGAGTTTTCATGAGAGCTTGTTGAACTAGCAGGTAATAGAATTAACATCACACTCTCACCTCCAAATAACAATGATATTTTGGAAAGAAAATGTTTAGTTCTGTTTTGTCTACCAGATTACCCATTACACACACTTCCTTTTTCTCACTGGCACTCCCTTACACTTAATCATACACACACATCCAACACAACGACTAACAACCGCCTGTTGTGTGTAACTGCAGGAAATCTCCAGGCCCAACTAAAAAGGAGGAGGACAAGAAACCACACATAAAGAAACCTCTGAATGCCTTTATGCTGTATATGAAAGAGATGAGAGCCAAAGTGGTGGCCGAATGCACGCTTAAAGAAAGCGCTGCCATTAACCAGATTCTGGGCCGCAGGGTGAGTGAAATGTGTGTTCGTGTGACCAAGTTTACACCTGGTATCAGCATGTTTTAGGTGTCAGCAATCACAAATGAGGTTCAGCACATCTCACATGACAGCAAAGTACAGTGATTAGCTAATCAGCTGCCAGTGATATTGTGGGAGGGACATTCTTAATCCTGAGAGCATCTGATTGGACAATAATCTGTGAAGTGCAAGATGAGTCATCAATATTTTTGATCCATTTAAAAGAAGCTGTAAATTTTTACTCTCTTTAACTGTCTTTTAAAAAGGTATTATCAGGGCCTGTGCAGAAACGACTATTTTGAACACGTTGTATGTAAAAGCAACATGATATATGTGTAAATGATATCTTTTGGGTAAAAAAATGGTCAAAAGATATAATTTACACAGGCTGTTTTTGCTTGTGTAAGCAGTATCTCTATGTACAGTATGTATGTGTTCGGCCTTTGGCTGACAGTGTAGTTTGTGTTTGCAGTGGCATTCACTATCTCGAGAGGAACAGGCCAAATACTACGAGCTGGCCAGGAAAGAGAGACAGCTGCACTCTCAACTCTACCCTGGCTGGTCTGCTCGAGATAACTACGTGAGTCCCATACACACACACACACTCAACATTTATACATTGTCATATTCCTTCCTCATAACTGCACTGCTTTTGGTTAAATAATTAGTTACCCCAATCTGTTATTTACTCACCCTAATATTGTTCCAAACTAAAATGACTTTCTGCTGTAAAGCACAAGAGAAAAAATGTTATAAGAAGGTACTTGCCACTTTTTTTGGCATGCAATTAGATTTAATGGGTACTGGAGCTTTCAAGATTAAAAAAAAAGGCAAATGTACCATTAAAAACAAGCAAAAGATATTATAAAAGCAGTCCATATGACTTGTATTGCACTGTAGCCTTACATTTCAAGTCTTACATTTACATATTTGGGATTCAAACAATTCGCAATCCAGGCATTTTTCAGAATTACTCCTTTTGTATTCTACAAAATTAAACAAGTTTAGAATGACATAAGGGCAAGTAAACTATGTTAGAACTTTTATTAAATTTTAGATTTTTTTTAAATTGTTCTACAAATTTTGTTCTTTCCATCTCGCCCTGTTTTTTCTCTTTCTCTCTCTCTCTCTCTCTCTCTCTCTCTCTCTCTCTCTCTATTATTTTCTCTGCAGGGTAAGCGGAAGAAGAGGAAGAGAGATAATAAGACAGACTCAACACCAGAGGGTGAGGACAGATACACACACTCACACAGCCTTTTCTATCTCGCCCTGTTCGTTTCTAACCTCGCTCTTTCCTCCCTGCTCTGTCATGCAGCTTATGAGGTCCAGTGCTAGCACAGGCAGGTATGTCTGCAGGCTCAGGGGCTGTTCACACTAGATACATTACTGCGTTCTGTCTGTGTTGTTTTTTTAAAATTGTTAGTTTGCGCATACATGCGCTGAATCAATGTTTTGGCTGTTCTGTCGCACCTTGCTTGGATTGATGGGTTTTTGAGCCAATGAACGCACATTCTCAATGCAATATTACAATACATATATGCATTTGGTAGACGTTTTTATTCAAAGCAACTTTTTAGTACGTTGCCTGGGAATTGAACCACAACCTTCTACAGGAACCGCATTCAAGAACCCATCTTGTGTGAACGCCCCTTTAGACAGCCAGCAGCAGAAGTGTTTAGCCCACTCATTGTGGTCGTACCCATGACCTGCGACTTCCATTTTGAATACTGTGATGTCAGCAAATGCACACAACTCCATTTCCATTTTGTGATCCGTATGTATGAAAAAAACCTGTCAGGACCATGTCAGGGTCATATTTCACCCCAAAATCAAAAGAAAGAAATTACATTTTTCCCAAAAATCATTTGTGATATGTCCAGTACTGTCCCTCCCTAAAAATCTGTAATTTGATGTGTACTGTAATGTAAAAAATCACATTTTTGTTACCGTAATCCAAAGATGTATTTATTTAAATAGAGAATCTAATTTGATGAATAATGTTGGATAGATGGTTATCATAAAATCATCATGACAAAAACAAACAAACATGAAATCTTAATAATAGAACTTCATGTTCTTTTATGAAAAGTTTTTTTCTTTGGATTTTGGTACGTTTTCGAAAGTTTCACTTGTGGTTTTGAAGTTTGTGATTAATTTGCTTTTATTTGGTGAAGTCCCTCTCGTATACCCCTACAGAGTCAGTCTTATGCTGTGGTTTTATCATTCATTGGCTTTCATTCAAATAAGACAGTATCAGAGAACATTTCCTTTAAAGCTTTAGGAAATTCATCCCATTTATTTTACCTGGTTTGTGTTCCCTGTCAGATTTCTCACCGCAGAATAAGAAGCCGTGTGTGCAGTACCTTCCTCAGGAGAAAACAATTGACAGCCCTGCTTCCTCCCATGGCAGCATGCTGGACTCTCCGGCCACACCCTCTGCAGCCCTTGCCTCACCTGCTGCTCCGGCCCCGACTCATTCTGAGCAGGCTCAGCCGCTTTCACTCACTACCAAGCCGGATCGCCACCAGCATCCTCACTTCTCTCTGCTCTCCAAACCCTCTGCTTCATTATTATCATCCTCTTCTACTTCAACATCCCAGCCGAGCATCTCTCTCCCTGCAAGCTCCTCAGGCAGTCAGTCAACTCCACCACTACTATCTCGGCCTCTCCCCTTTGCTGCTTTGCATACCTCCCTCTTGTCCCCACACTCCCCGTTCCATCAGGCCGCCCTGCACTCCCATCATGCTTTGTTCCAGTCTCAGCCCCTCTCTTTAGTAACCAAATCAGCTGATTGACTCTTCAAAATCAATTCTTTCTTACTCTCTTTTAAATAATGCTGTATATTGCTTTTTACCTTTTGGAGAAATAGATGTCAGGTTAACTTTTTTGATAAGTGAAAAGAAAATAAATATTATTGGTCAATATTTGATCATCTGCTTTTCTGTGTCTGTATAAAACAATGTATTTTTTGTAATGTCTACTTTGGAACTGGTTTCTTATTTGCTGCATTTATCCAGTAAACTTGTATAAATAATACATGTATTAAAAACTACTTCTAAAAGACGAGAAGGAACAAAAGAACTTTAAGCTTGCCTGTAATTATTAATGGTAGTTTTGGAATTTAATGCATAGTAGTGGCAATTTATTAGACCTCTTTACAGCGACCCCACCCCACCCCACCCCACCCCAGTTTTGAAGTGTGTGAACTTGATAAATAAAACTTGTAAAAGGTTTCCAAAAAATGTTTTCGTGTTCTTGGAGTCACTTTGTTATTCATTTATATGGCATCAATTTTGGTAACACTAATGCTAAGGACGTTTGCTACTATTTCAAGTGTAAGGAATTTTAATTGTGATTTCTAGGCCTGAAAATATCTTGTAGTCAAATTGTTTTTAGTAAATGCCATTTAAAAATAACAAGGAAATGAAGTATTCTTCAGTCAAAGTTGTAAAAAACATGTATTTCCAAGGTTGCAATATTGAAAAGAAAAGACTTGACATGTGAGGCTTCTGTTTGTTTTGCATGGGCTGAATGCAGTACTCACAATTCTGCATTCAAAATTTGCCTCAAAACGACATCTAGAGCACATTTTTATAAAAGTATAGCATAATAAACTGCAGTATGTTTAAGCACTAAAGAACCCTGCTGCTATCTGAAAGGAATTAGAGATAAATCTTTAATATGGGTAATTCAGGCAAACCGCACTGGAAAATAAAAAACTAAGCCAGAGCAACAAAATATTCTGCCAAAAATAAACACGGTTTAAAAAAAGTAGTAGACATCTGTTCCTTCCTGGAATGCAAAGTCCCAAAACAACGACAAAAGCAGGTCAACGCCAGCCTTCTCTTTTCCTCTCGCTCTCACTTTCTCACGTTGCGTCTTTATTTGTGGTTTGGCTGGCTGCTGGCACTGTAATTAAGTGAGAGGTAATGGGATGGAGCTCCGGGGAGCTCATTAGTCTTTTCAATTAGTGGAAAATACACAAGGTAGAGTCCTCTGTTTTTTAGGGACTTTAGAAACGGGGAGCGATGCCAAGAACGGTCCCTTTCACTTTCCCCGCAGCTGGGAAACGGGCGTAGGTGACAACCCTGACAGACCTCCTATTCCTGTGGGGAATAGTGTTCGAGTTGGGCGGCGGGCGTACGTGGCGACGTACGCGGGGTGGTGGTCTGTTCAAACGCTTTATCTGTGTGGTGACACCCCGACTACAGTACAGTCGAAAAAATCCGTCCGTAGAATAGATACAAATCAACTCGTCCCAGCATCGCACTTCAGCGTGGCGAAATTAGACCCGCTGACTTATTGTGCTCAAATACTCCCCCGTGAATGTGTGCACACTAGAATATGCATTAACAAGTCAAGCCACCTCCATCTAGAGCTGCCTAAACGACCTGCCTCACACTGGCAGTAATAGCCAATCAAGTCAAGTATGCGAACAACCAATACATCATTATGACTAATTGCTTAATGATGTTCCACAGTGTGTGTTAGTTCCCATATGACTCAACCGTGAGCTGTTTTAACAGCATACTGTTTGAATGCTCCTTCTGTCAGAAAGCGTATGACAAGAGGTGTGTGCGTGCGCGCGCGCGCGTGTGCGTGCCCGCATGCGCGAGCCCGCATGCAGACAGGTTGACACACGCTGAGTGCTCATTTCACTCTATGCCCTCAGGTGAGGTACAAACCTGTCAGTCACACACACATATACACACACATATACACACACAAAAGCTTATATTTTATTTTGCTCTGCAGTCATTAAAGAAGCAAGAAATATGTCTTGCATCATCTCGGGCCCTGCAATGCTCTCTTGGGCCACGTGTGTACTCCTAGCTCCAGACCCATCAACCAAATGAAAGGTAATGAGTTGTCAGACAGCACAGAAAGCCTGGCTCCTTGGGTTGGGACTGCGGTCCCCTATTCTCCATACACCCACAGGTACACCGCACACAGCGCGCCCGGCTGAGTGACTTTAATATGACTGGCCTGTTAGAGAGATTGGCTGAAGTCAGGATATCTGTGATTATTTTCTCTCTTGACTCAGAGAAAAGCTTGTTTTCTCTGAGTCAATTCTTGGAAACAGTGCTTGTTAACTCCACTGGAGTTGCAGGCTGAGCGGCTTTCCGACATTATTTAATTGTATTTCACTTTATTTCTCTCGCATTTGACTATATACCATATTCTACATCGAACACTCTTAGAGTTTTTATTTTTGTCTCTAATGTTATTATTATTATTATTATTATTATTATATGTTACATAGTATTAAACTAAATACTATATAAATATACTATATAAATATATGTGTGTATTAATTATTGGAGGAACCAAGTTTAGGATTAAACTTAATTTAGGATTTAGGATTTAATTTAAGAATCAACCAATAAAAACATGGATTAACTACTCATCTAAACTGACCCCCTTAATGTCCATAGTGATTACAAGTGACGTTTCATATAATAAATTTTATTAAAAATAAATAAGGTTATTTTTTATTAAGTTATTAAATTCAAGTTTTCAACAGAATTTGAATATGTCTGTAAACTAGCCTATATATTAAAATATATTCCTGTAGTTTTTTTTCCCAAATATTCTTCTAAATAAGCAGAAGTGCTGTTGTTTTGAATACCAGCACAGCTGTAATGCAGCGGTATGATATTCAATACAACAGCAAATCTTTGAGTGTGATAAACAGCTCTATAACCTAAAAATAAAAATAGCAACTGACATTTCAAGCACAATATAACCAGTTATTTTTGCTTTGCCAATGAAAAATAGTTCTAAAGAAGAAGAATAAAGAGTGAACAGAGACAAGTGGAGTGATAAAAATAGTGAAATGCTCTAGTGCTGTACACTGAAATGCTGCTTGTCCTACGTATGTACCTGTTTAAAAAAATCAAATGAATTCATATACAAATGCAGTGCAAATCTAAGCTATTATCTCATTAATTTAAAGGGGTTACATATTCAATAATCAGATGCAGCCACTGGGACACAGCAGGAGACCTACTCCTTTAAATATGTGTATTGAACAAAGAACTGTGTGGTGAACTCTCTCATAAGAGACATCTGTCTGCTTCTCACAAGGTCAGAATTAATACATGTTAATTCAGCTCATTAGAACGCACTGGCCCCTGGCCAAGCTTCTGCCAGTGGGCTCGGCTTTGATCTTGAATTCGTTCCAGGTAAGGCCTTTGATGTTTGGAAATCACTTGATACTGTGTTTACATTCCTCTGCTCCAATCTGAATCAATATTAAACCAAAAGAATACACAAATCAGTTTTAGTAGGTCTTAAATAAAATGTAAAATTAATAGACTGTCAGTCTGATCATGTGACTCTAAAAAGGTGGGGAAATGTTGCTTATAGTTTGTTAATTAACAGCTGAATGTACATCAGCTGTGTGAATATTGCTGATGTAATTAATTTAAAGAAACAGTTCACTCAAAAATAAATATTAGTTCATAAATTACTCATCCTCATAACATCCTGTATCTTGTATAACATGAGGATAATTAAATTGTAGAGAATTTTCATTTTGGGGTGAACTGTTCCTTGAACTTCGTTGTATTGTCATAACTTGTTGTAAAGACTGAGTGGGAATAAGACTACATGTGTTCGTAGCCTTTATGTCTTCATCAATAATTTAATTATATGTGAAGTGAATTTGAAAATATGACTATTTCAGGTCTTAATGCTTGAACTTGTTTCAAACAAATGCTGCATAGCAACATCAAGGTCAATGACAGTTTATACATTTCTCAGGATCTTTCTTTGATGGTTTTGTGGGGACCAAGAAAGCTTTAGTTCAAATTCAGAATGTCTAAATATAACAAGACCTCCTAATGTCTGTTTTTTGCGTATTTATGTGTACAAAAAGCTTGATGAATCATATTAGTTATTCTACAAAAATGAAATTTTGAATACAGCATGCAGCGAGAAACAATTATGTCTTCATGGTACAGTTTCCTGTTAACACATTTATTGATTGTTTGATCAACACTCTCATCACATTTGGCTCTGTTGGCAGCTGCCTGTGAAGACAGGTAACACCTGGCCACGTGCCCAAGACTGCCTCTTAATGTTTTATTTACAACCGTTTGACCTTAAAAAAGGAAATGCAGATGAAGAATAAGAGGGATCGTTTTCAGTACTAAATGTCAGGACTATAATTAGACCTGCTAGGCAATTTGAAGCTGCAGGGTTTTTTGTCTCTGGCTGAGCAGTAAAACATTGATTAACATTAACATGATTTGCATGTTATGCAAGATGTTTGGTTGCTGTAACAAATTATTCACAGCAGTTGGTAAGGTCATGTAAGATAAAGATTATAGGCCTAGCACATATTTATATTGGAGAAGATTGTCTCAAAATGCATATAAACTGCTGGAGTAAAAACAATTATCAGGCAGAAGGTAATGACTGAGCACTTGATTTTTCTAAAAACATGATTTCCAACTCTCATTTACATTGTAGAGTACAAATAGAGGAATCTTCTGATAATTTGTTCCATATAAGGACAAGATATAAATCACCATGAAAGCATATGATTGCTGTGCTGTATTTCAGGTTTTCTGATTTACACGACTTTATTCACTGGACATCTGGACCTCTGCTGTTTTGATATTAATAACCAGAAAGAGCATTGATTTTGAGAAGTGTGAAGTTTGGATTCAGACAGGCCCTGGTTACTATATACTTTTATTATTAGGGTTATATCAAATAGCAAATAAAAAAATTCCATGAGTTGATGAAAATTTTTTGGGGTGAAGACAGACAGATGAGTTGGAGAGGCATAAAGCAGTCACTTTTGCTATTAAAATTAAAGAGGCATCTGCTGTAAAAAAAGCACACTAGAAAGCAGGGTTAATCTGACCAGTCTGCTTTCTAAGAATCTGTCTTATTTTACATTTGTGTTCTCTTTTGGAGTGACATGTTAAAGCCATATTTTAAAATTTGGCATTGTGTTTTGACAGAGTCTAGCAATCTGCTCAATCTAGATCCAAAGTCTGTTGTGTTTTCATTTTCTGGAGGGGGCGGGGCTAAGTCTTGTCTCTAGAGAATCTTACCAATTCGTGTTCCAATTTCAAGCGTTAATTTAGTCATTAAAAAGTCATGCATATGCTCTAACATTGTGCTTTAATGATGAATGAAATTAGGAAGTCACATTTAGATTTATTTTAAACATTCAGATTCGCCCAGTGTAGGTTTCACATATGGTCTTATTCTTACCTCTTAGACTTAGAGAAAGAGAGAATAGAAGTGGTACAGTTAACTGTATCTGTAAAATACTGAACGAAGTCCTAAGTATTTGGATAGAGCAACACAGGCCAGTGACCAATGCTTTTGACAGTTTATTTGTCTTACAGTGCCCTCTACTGTCCAGATTGTACTTGCACCTTTCATTTACACACCTATTATAAGATTACTTTGCGTTTTATTATCGTTAAGAATTTACTATTCTATTACTGTTAAAGAAATAGTAAAAATTAATAATTGTTTCATATTAAAGGTTTTAATATTGAGATTTTGTTTATATATAATTCAGATGTTTTTTGCGCATTAAAAGTGATAATAAAAATAAATAAATTGTAAAATAAATGTAATTATAATAAAATAAAGTAACAAATGACTTGATTAAACAAATACAAATTATGTAGACACTGTAAATACTAATGGGCTTTCAAACATCCGCAAGAAATTTGCATGTATTTCAAATGCCACGTCAGCGTCCTGTTTCAGGATTGTGCAACTGCAGTCTAGTCGTTTATTTATCGAGGACCACGTCATCCTGTTTATAAGAGTCATGCCTCAACTGTTTTAAAAATGCTTTACTCATTTTTTAGAATAAATGGATGGATACATGTATATATGAGGGAAATAAGCCTTTGTTTTTAAAAACAGAAGTGTGAAAAATAAGAAAGCTGCAAAATGTTTTACTGTTTGTAAGCTATTTGTAATATTTTTGTTTAACCTCAGTTCTATATTTTAATTAAAATTTTAATTTATATTTAAATTTATTTTTATATTTATTTAATTCTTTATGCAACGTTTTTGTATATTTTATACAAATTGTATATATTTGTGTATATTTCTGTATTTTTATATTTTTTATGTATATTTTGTTTATCCTAATGTGCCCCGGGTGTATTTGTTTTAAAACAAACTAATACAGTTCGCATTTTACATCGTACAGTTCCGATCCAGTTCGCATTTTACATCCCACATTTTGTGCCCTTTGTGTAAACACGGAAGTCGTTGTTACACTGGAATTGTTGTGTTGGCGTTGACGGACAGAAGCACCTGAATGTAAATCGGAGCATTGATCTTTTGTCTTTTCTTACCATCGTACCCCTGTCTGAAGCCACGATGCGTTTAACAGCTCTCTGTGTGATTTTGGTCTGCTTGTCTCAGGGTAAGTTATTGTCTTTACGGAGTTTTCAAGTTAACTGTTACGTTTACTCTGTTACGTTACCATTCAGCACTGTTTTTCAGCACCATTGCAATAGCTCTAGGTGAAGAGATTGATCAGTGGATGAACCACATTCCTGCTTTTCACATTTATGTAAAGAGGAGTGTCTTGCTAGAATAGTTCACCAAGAAAGAAGTCGGAATTGTCGGAATAATACTGATTTAGTCGCCTTCGTGTTGTTTCCATACCATATGGCGTTATTTCTTACCTTCCTTGCTATATATATATATATATATATAATTAAATGGTTTAAATATACAGACCTACATTTACTTGTTATTCACTTGGATTCTTGACACCATCTATTTTTTTTATTCATGAAATGTTCATTTAGGCTGTATGTAAGTTTTTTTTATTATGGATTTCTATTTTGTGATATTTTTCAGTGGCAGCCATTCCATTGGCAGATCAAACAAATAGTAATCCAGAAAATAATCAAGAACCAGACAAGGAAGAGGAGATAACTGTTCCACCCACAGAAGCAAATAAGGAAAAAAGTAATGAGCTAGAAAAAAATGCATTGAACACAGAAAAAAATGCAGAACACAAAAACGAACAACAAGACAACACAAATTCTGTTGACAATGGTAAAGATGCGGACACAAATGAAAAACCTTCGAATGATCAAGCGAAAAACACCACTGCACAGGAAAACTCCAAAGAAAATCCAGTGAAATCTAAAGAGGAAACGGCAAATGAGCAAAATCAGGACACACTTATTCAACCTGCTGCTGATGATAAAAACGTGGATGGTGTGAAATCCAACCCAGAAACTCCTAAAGATGGTCAAGGTGAATCAAATAATGAAGCAAAAGATGAACAGAACCAGACAGCACCTGAAAACCCTACAGGCAGTGATACTAATAATGATAAGATGACCGATCAAGATGAACAGACAAACAATCAGGATTCCCAGGAGGAAGACATGGATGAAGAACCAGGAACTGAGCCTAAAGAACCTGCAGACCAGTTAACCACTTCACTGCCTGAAGGGAGCAATGAAAATGTTGATGAAAATGAATTTAGTCAAGAAGTCCAGGACTCTGTGAATGAACCTGGTACATCCAGACGCAAAAACATGAATGAGGCGGTGGACAAACACAGAAAAGTGATTGACAATCAACAGACAGAGGAAAATGCAGAGAGCAGCCACTTCTTTGCCTATCTTGTCTGTGCTGTTATAATAGTGGCCGTACTCTACATTGCCAATCACAACAAGCGGAAGGTTTGTTGTTTCCTCTGTTTGTGTGTGTTTTTATATATCACAAACATTAACAAGATGCAAGCTGTAGATGTTTTGGTTTTCATTTATAAATGTGTAGGAATAACCATCCTCAGCAAATTTCAGGGGCTCTATTTCTGTTCACCCACTCCATTCTGTTCTTCATTCTGTTAACCTACTAATGTCTGTCCTTTTATAGCTAATGATGGTTAAAATGGTAATAAATGAACAGTCACTGACCTGTTTCCTTCACTCTCTCTTACAGATCATTGCCTTTGTCGTTGAGGGCCGAAGATCCAGAGGATACCGGAGACCAAAAACATCAGATTATCAAAAACTCGATCAAAATGTGAGTAGCAATATGTACGCAGGGTCAAAAATGAAAAATAGCTAGTTACCAGATGTGAATAAAACTTTAATAAGTATCATATATTTGGCAGTAACTTTATTTGGAACTGCAAGTGAATACACGCTTAAAATCAAATTGTAGGTGTAACCCTCGCTGATGTCTGTGAAGTGTGCCATTCAAATCAAACCGTCTGCTAAAGGAAACATTTGTTACAATTCATTCAACAATTTTTACTTTAGAGGATAAAGTTTATTCTCCAGAACTCCATGGGGCTATAGATATGTGTAATATTCCTTGCATTAAGCCATTTAAATCTGCAGTTGGAAACGTTATTAAGCAAGTACATATCAGATTAGTGTTCAGAACTGTCTCCCTACCCTTGTTTGCAACAGTAAGCTTATAATACGGATATGTAATTTAAGCTGTCTAGTCCAATTTCATGGTAAGTTTTAATTTGACTGACTTTGACTTCAACATACATAAAGAAAACCGTAAAGAAACCTACCTGCAATTTTATTCTTCAAACAGAGAGGCAAAAGTTACAGATTGCACTTTTAAATGTAAATAAGAGAAATCCTGACTGTCCAGTGTTCTTTTTGGCTGACCAATGGTAGATTTGTGCCCAAAATGGTGCAACAATGATGCAGTACCCCTTAACGCATTGTATTTCGCATTGTATTTTTGCATTTTGTATTTTGTTTTTAGCATTGAAATTAAATTGATGTTTTAATGTCTTTCACAGTGAGGGAGTCCAGTGAGATGAAGATTGTTAAAGGTGATGGATGAAGCGAAATCGTTTTACTGCAACCTTGAAACTTGAATTATCAGTCATGAGGCAAACATTACTCTTAAACATTGCACACCAATTACCACTAGCTTATGTGAAATGATATTGACCGGTCATAACTTTTCATAGTATGTCTCTGCAGCCAGGTATGTTGGAAACGAAGTCTGTTGTAGATCTCAAAATGACCATTCTTTCATGATCTTCATTCAAGTTTAAAGCGTTACAAATACAAAACCGAAGTTTACTATATTATACAGTACATGTTATTGGTGTTTTGGTTCAATGCCTGTTTTTCCTGTTTAATTGTTTAGCCCTGCTGGTAGATTTCTGTTGTTTTCTGTTTTTCTTTTCCTCAAATCTATTACTAGACTGACAAAGAAGGAAACAATATATATATTTTTAAAAGAATATATTGGGTGCTTTTTCATGATCATGGAAGTTGTTTTAAGAAATGAATATGTTTTTGTAGGTGAGTGATGCTTTAGTATTTGCTCAGAGGGATGTTTTGTTATAGCCTTACCTAAACTGTGAACTCACGAAGATGATTAATGGTTAAAGCTGTCACACACAATTATAGGACATATTTTTTTGCACTTCTGCATTTCTACCTGTGTAGAATAGGATGCAAACATTGGGTGTTTTCAGGCTTCAGGTTTTTAGGTAATTTGTGGTCTCTGAATGCTGTTGTCTTAGCAGAGCTCAATAATAGGGATTTATTCTATTGGCAGGCCAGTAGTTCACTTTTCTACTTAAATGTTCTACTTATATTCAATATTTTCACAGGCATCACTAAAAAGAAAGATACATTTTATGTTTGCCATGCAAATTTGTCTGAAAGAATGTCCACAAGAAATTTCCTACTATTTTTGTTTTTGGTAAATGTTAAGTTTCTTTTTAATGTTCACATATATTTTCTAGAGAACCTTGGCCTCAGAGCATTGAACAATCCTTATTGTAGAGCTCTGCTTTGTTTTCCATACATGACCGTTGTTGTGCATTGATTTCCATTGCAATCAGTCTGTGAACTCTAAAACTTTCCTTGGTCAGTCAGCAGTTTGGTTGTGATTCCCTAATGGACTGCACTAGCATGCTCAAACAGAAAAATTGCTTTTCACAATCTGAGTGCACCTTCCATTCAGTCAAGAAGCTTAGCTCAGAATAGAGCGACTTAGTGTTCTAATAAGCCGCCCATGTGTGTTGACTGTTCTAGTGTAAAGTTCACTGATGAAGAAAACACCTTAAAGGAACATCAGTTTGTTTGTCTTCACAGTTAAATGTCTGTGTTTCTGGGTATGTTTGTCAGATATCTTGTATTGTTTAAAATATAATTTGTTTATTTAAATGTAAAACCTTAAACTGATGGGTTCCAAAACAAAGAAACAAACAAAAAAACTTAACATTTGAAAACATGAAGACAGCAGCAAAAAAATATATATATATTATTTGTGTTTGGTGTAATATTTTAATTATCCATGCTTGATTTGTGAAACAACTGACAGACACAATTTCTGTGCCAAGTTTAGTCATCTTGATGACATGGGAAATATATAATGGTTAAAACTTATACAGACAAAAAATATAAAAACATTTAATTCTGTGCCATTTCCTAAACTCACCCTTTTGTTGTGCCTACTGCATGAACACTTTTGTGAACATGAACGCTATTGGGGTGTACTGTATCAGCAGTCCTGCTTTGTTTTCTGTTAAGCCTGTGAGTGGCTTTGCACAACCTGTTTTCTTGAAATGCTGGAGCTAATTTGAATTATTTTGTGGGTAAACATATATAACAGGGTTTGACTTGCCTGTGTACTGTGGTCTGTCTTTTACCACTATTGCAACTTTTTCACAAGTGATATTATTTCTATGCTAAAGAGAAATGGAATAAAGGATTGAATTTTTCCTCTTACCTGTCCTCTTATTTTTGGTCACCCAAAACCCATATCAGCTTATATTATTTTTTGATATTCTTTTATCTGATCATTATTCCATCTGGTTTAACACCTAACTAACCCTAACAGTTTGTAACAACAGTTTTAACTTTCAGACTGGGCTTTGTCAAGCCAACATTAAGTTTGTCCCCAGATTTTACTATCTAGTTTATTCTAGTTTGTCTTGTTAGTCTAGTTTGGCTATATCAGTGTTGTCTCATAATAGTTTTTAAACAACAACTCAATGCTGATTTTTAATGATGGAAAAATAATTAATTCGATGATCAAGTCTAGTTTTCCCACTTTTCTAGTATTCACCTCTACTTCAGAGACTATGCCACTGTTTTAAATTCAGGTGTATATTGGGTAGGACATCTATGGCTTTTCTGTGCTAAATATTTGGGTGTGTAGTCAATATATTATTGTCATAATGTAATCATATTGATCACATAATAATTACAACACATTCCAATGGCAGTGTTATTTATTGCATTGCATGACACTGGCAAAGTGCAAACAAAACGAAAATAATAAACAGAATGTAAATAATAAATTAAATATAATAAATAGTGTATATAAAGTACTATACTATGTCTGGGTGTTGTGTAATTATAGTGACCTGGGTTAAGGGGACCAAGTAAAACAGTTCACCTGTCTTTTTGAAACACAAGGCATGTTAAGGCATGTTAACATTCACGCATTTGGCAGTGAAAGCATACATTTTACCAGTAACCTACACATGTTGGATAGGAATTGAACCCACATCTTTTGCGCTACAAATGCAAGGCGATACGAATTCGCTACCAGCATTTACGAGAAGATAAACCCACGGAAAAAATCATTATTATAAATATTATAAAATGGGGTTTCCATACACGTACGCATTACTACATAAATGAGTCAAATACTTTAACAAATCTTCCCAGTGAAATATTAACTCGCACACCGCCTCTGTATCAATAGAGGGAGCCAAAACTGATCTGAGAGCAGCTTTACGTGGGTGTTTTGTTAGCGTCAAACAGGAAGAGGAAGTAAATGATTGCCATGAAAGCGAGAGGTATGCAATACAGACCCAAAGAACAAGTAACTCGCCTGGAATAGATTCATATTAAATACGTTTAAAAGAATTGGACGACGTTTCGCAGTTAATATGACAGATATCTGAAAGCGGATAAAGTCTGTCATTATCTGTAGGGTAAGCATCATAATCCATTAGCTATCTAGCAGCAGCAGAAGCATATATGTACAATTAGATTTTTATTATAATTCACGTTTTCCTTTAAACTAACACATTTTGATTTGACAACAGTCTGTAAAAGGGTTTATGGATGAAATATCTGTTTAGAATAATAACTGCTTTGTTTGTCATCCTTTATTTTCCTTTCATTCATAGTACACTTGCTATTGTAAGAATGTATGAAGCTTGCTTACAGACCATAAAGATAAGGTCATACAATGTTTATTTTGCATTTACATTTTTCAATAGCATGCGAAATGTCCACCATACCCCTGATCTTTAAACAGGCTGTTTTTCACTTATATATTCTGTCATTAAATTCTAAATAGTTGATATGTAAACATAGATTTATTTTTTTTGTAGGTGATCCTACAACTGCAAAATAAACAACAGCCTTTCACAGCATAATTTATTCTATGCAATCACACACGTTCAAAGCGGCTTTTAATGATAATTTGTATTATGTTCCTCTTTTGAATCGCAGGGTTGTGCATCCCCGTCCATAATGTTGGACCACGCAGATGTTAGTTTGACCCCAGAGGAGAGGGTGCGGGCCTTGACAAAGAAGGGTAGTACGGTGGACATGAATGAAGCTGTGCCCCTTCGCAGATACTTCCGCTCAGGCATGGAGATGATTCGCATGGCCCATGTGTATGCAGAGGAGGGAAACACAGAGCATGCCTTTGTCCTCTACAATAAGTACATCACGTAAGCAGAGATCTGAATGCTGGCCCTTTCCTTTCCATTTAAGTCTGAAAGGTCATTTAACTTGTATAGGCATGAAACCTTTTGACCTTTTCACTCCTGTACATGTTGGTTTGTGGCCTGCAAATGTAAATTTTTGTTTGTCTGTGATGCATGGAACATTCTGAAGTGAAAATAATTCATACATTGTACCTTTCTTTCAAAAGCAAAATTTACATTTTGTCGTGGATGGGTCAGTTAAAATGTTGAGAGAAGAGCAAGTAAAAGCAAATGTGGTGCATGTTTTTTTTGTTACAAAAGGTTTATCTTCCTTTTGTTTTAATCCATCAGTCTTTTTATTGAAAAACTCCCAAAGCATCCAGAATATAAGCTTCCCAATATTCCTGAGAAGAAGGAGACTTTAAGGGTAATGTTGTTTAGTTGAATATTAAAAGTTTGTTTGAATGTCAACGCAATTATCAGTAATGGTGTGCTGTTGTTCTTCAAACAGAAGCTAAAGGAGACAGCCTTTCCTCAAGCGGAGCTGCTTAAGAAACATTTATTGAAAAGATATGAGAAAGAATATGCAGAGTATCTCAGCAAAAAGGTAAGACATGTTTCAGAATTGACCCACCTTAACATAGATTTACATTTACATAGATTTTTTTTAAAGATCATTGAGATCTCAATGACCAAGTTAATTTTACACACTGAAACATTCAATCCACTTGTCAGTGTTGCTTCTTGAAGAGATTTTGCTACCAAAGTAATGCAAATTTGCGATTAAATGGCTATTTTACAAACTCTAACACAGTGTAATCAAGAACTGGTGCAGTGACTATAAGGTAAACGTCCCTGCCAGTACTGTTTTTATAATGATTGTATAAATTGTTTATTAAATAAACTTAAATAGTTATGTTAAATACTAGATACTATGTTAAATAGATACTTACGTAATATATACATTCAATATATTCATATTGATATATATATTCATATTCACATTTAATATATTCAAACTGATATGTGACACGAGGAATCAAATTTCAAACCTTTTCACACATAAGATGTCTTGGTATCATTATTACAATGTGAAAGTTTTATAGCTTAAACATTCTCCTTATTAATAACGAAAGAATTCATATAATCATTCTCCAGAAAAAATATGAAATGGCTGGATTTGTGACATCACTAGGTAGATTCATTTTCACGACCTCCCCCAGACCTACTTTTACACCATTATAATAGGTAGTACTTGTCAGAATGATTTGCAGTACCCAGATGAGCCGTTTGTTTTAGCAGCTGTTATCGGGGATTACAGACCTTGGAATGTTACGACTGAGAGCTGTGTAATAGGTGTGTTCAACTTGAATAGCAATACGTAGATGTCATACACTAACTAATCGGTCTGTGCGGCATTGCTTCACGTTTAAAAGCACCTAATGTTTTTAAAATAAACGGAATAACAAAGCATGCTACTTAAATATTGAAATGCATTTCTTTTAAAATTCCAAAGTATTGGTCACTAGTAATAAGTGATTACAAAATTTTTCCCAGGGAATATGAATTCTGCTAACATTGTTGTAGATAGCTTTTATCTTATTTTTAACTTAGCCCATCGACAACACACCTCTCTCATCTAAATCGCTCCGTCAGATGAGCTTTGACTTGTAAAGTCTATGGTTAGTTATACTGTCACTTAGTTGGTAGCAAACACATATTGCCTCGGCTGCTGGAATAGCAAAAGTATTACTCAAGTTGAGTACCATATGTATTTATATCATTTTATTTTTTTAAATTTCATAAGATTCACCTAGAAGCTAAAGATGCAAACAGGCTTTTCATTCTTCATCAGCCTTATTGATAGTGTTCTCTTATGTGTTTGGCAGCATGAAGAAGCAGCAGTGCTGGAGCGGGAGCTGTCTCGGCAGCGGGAGCTGGATGCAGAGAGGCAGCGTGTGGCTGAGATGCAGAGGAGGCAGCTGGAGCAGGAGCAGTTCAGCATGTTTGAGGAAATGATACGCCAGCAGGACCGTCAACGTGATCGCCAACACATTGTCCATGAGTTCAGCACACCAGCCTCCCCTCAAGATGACACGCTGCTCATCCCTGGGGTCCAGGGCCCGCCTGTGCCTCACCCAGCAGCTCCAACTCCCCCTCAGAGTCCACAGTACCCCTCAGCCAATCACAGTGCTCCCTCAGCTCCCACCACGCCCGGCCCGGCCATGCCTCCGACCTTTGATCGCTCACTTAAACCGGGTCACCTCAGCAGCAACAGTATGGCCTTATTCTGTGGCTGCTTTGTTTTTCTGTGTTTTTGGATTTCATATTGTATGTGTTCTGTTTGTGTTTCAGCTGCTTTGATAGACGGCTTAAGGCAAATAGCTATTCCTGCAGAGCTTTGTGGCAAATTCCTGCGACTGGCCAATAACAACACTATTAGAGCAGTGGAAACCTGTGGCATTCTTTGTGGAAGATTGGTATGACTTTTTTTATGGCCAATGACTTCAAGCTGCTTATTTATCAAGATTTAATTCTGCAACATGTTTGTTTAATAAATTGTTTATATGCTAATTTATAATAGCTAATTTGATTAGGTGCTTTAGCCAGTAACAAAATTGTAGTAGTCTCAGCTCTGTTGAAAATTTTGATGAAGTGTTTATGTATTCTGCTAATTTTCTCCAAACTGTGCACAGAAAATGTGAAACAAATCAAACATTTATGATGGCTGACATTTTTTATGTTTCCTGTTTTTTCTTTCATTTATTACATTTATATACAATTCAATTTACATTCCTCATGTAATCATGCAAAAAACACTTGCAGTAGAAAAATTAGATTTAGCTTTTGAAATCTGGCACAGAATATTGTGATTTTATAAAAACTGCTATGTGTTCATGTGTTTATTGCAGAATAGGAACGCATTTACAGTGACGCATGTGATCGTGCCGAAACAGTGTGGAGGTCCAGATTACTGTGATACAGAGAATGAAGAAGAGCTATTTCTGGTGCAGGATCAGTACAACCTCATCACCCTGGGCTGGATACATGTATGAGGCACATACATTCACATCTGCCTTCCGTACTTGCATGACATGAACCATAGATTAATACTTTCATTGTAGAAACAATAGCTTTTAACTTTGAGTTCTAAGTTCTAGACCAGTGATAAATCACATCATTTAATTTGAAAAAGATACAAAAACATATGTTTTAAAAGAAAATGAAGCATAAAGCATTATGAACGATTTAATTAAATCAGTCTGGTTTTGGGAATCAGTTTCTTTATCAGAAAACAACACTACTGTCTTTTATGAACTACCATTACAAGTACAGTGGTCTTCAGTCATTCTCCTGGAGGGCCAGTGTCCTGCAGAGGTTAGCTACGAATCTAATCAAACACACCACTATAGTGGGTAGTATAGTATCTTACCCGAATTTTGGCCGAAACCAAGTTGGTGTCACACTAACAAATACATAATCATAATTCATCACTTAACCTCAGACCTCATGGCAGATCTGTTTCAAGGTTCACATTTTCTGGGTTCACCTTTAAGTAAGGATAATTTCTCTGGAAATTTTGAATGGGAGTTTCTATACTTTGTAACTAATCATAATTGGCACAAACAGTTACACAAGTCTTCCTACTGCCAACATTTAACTAGAAGTCTACATGTTACTGTCCCCCTGTTCCACAGACCCACCCCACACAGACAGCCTTCCTCTCCAGTGTAGACCTTCACACTCACTGCTCCTACCAGATGATGCTCCCAGAGTCAATTGCCATTGTCTGTTCTCCAAAGTTCAACGAGTAAGTCCAGAAACAACAGAGAGGTTAAACTAATAAGGCTCGATAAGCGAATTATACTAAACCAGACTTTGGACTGTTGTCATAAAGTTTGCTCCCCTTTGAAGCTTTTTCTTACCATGGGCTGCTGACTTAGAGAATGTCTGAAAGATTTAAAGTGACCAGCCACAGTTGATTTTGTTAGTATGTGCCATTTAGGTACACGTACATAAAACATGATGATACCACAAGACTGGTGGTCAAAATAACTTATGCCAGTAAAGACGACATGAAGAAATTAACCAAAAATATGCACAAAATTTCTGTTTGCTCAAAACTAATAAGCGTAGATTATTTTGCACATAAAAATATAACAATATAGTTTTGCTTGACAGCATCTATTTAACTTATTACCTAGTCCATTAAACAAAACTTTTATGAAATGCCAAGTTTTTATGCCACTAACCTGGCAAACTTTGGCATATCCTATGGTAGGTACTAGGTACTAGTAGAACTAGGTATTAGTTCTGTCTTAAGCACCCATTATTTGAGCCCAGTACCTTTAAAACCTAGCACATACTTCACAAATTTTAGTAAAAATGTGTTATGGAAATATTCATGTGGAATACTGATGGTTTGAATGTGTGTAAACTTTTATCACAGGACTGGCTACTTCAGATTGACAGACTATGGCATGGAGGAGATCTCAACCTGTACTCTGAAAAGCTTTCATCCTCATCAAAAAGAACCACCTCTGTTTACGGTCAGTGACGAGAGCATCATTTTATTACAAGCTAAATTCATGCAAATTGCCAAACCCAGCTTGTACTTATTATTAGTATTATTAGTATATTATTAGTATTTTAGTATTATTAGTATATTATTAGTAGTACTTATTATTAGTATTTTGACAGCACAGATTTTTTTATCAAATTTGAAATCTTCCCCTAGGGGACATTTCATGCCCTCCTTATTCTTCCATGATCCAATTTAGTGGTTCCCAACCAGGGATGTTTGATGCTGTAATAGTGGTGTTTATTAAGACCATAATTTTATAGAGATGTTGGATGGGTGGATCCTTGACTTGGGCCAGTTAGAACCACTTAACAATCCAGAACAATAATCCTCTAGCAATTGGAAAGCAACACCTTGACAACCACCCACAACACCTAGTATTGTGGTGGTGCAAAGGAAACCACCTCTTTTATCATCTTTAATCTAGTTAATAGCATCCACATATAAAATGAAGTTGTTAATTTCATTCAGATGTATTTAGTTAGCAAACCGAGTACATAAATGCCACATTTGAATAATGAAAGTATAAATCTAAAGATTTTTTTTTTTTTTTTTTTCTCAGAATGGCAACCATATTATAATCACAGAAGGCACTGTGTCAATGCTAGATCTACGATGATCCTCTGCGGTTTACACAGCAGAAAGTGGTGTTTTTATTCTGGAATGCAGCTAATTGTCCTTGCTAACTCCTCTTGTGAATATGTGGCTAGAGCAAGACTGATCTTCATTCACTGGTGGTGGGATTTCTTTACTCTTCTTTACTACACTGTCTACAACAAGCACTTTTTTGAAAGTATGTTTCAATAACTGGAACAAGGCTTACATGATGGCTGTTGGGAGCTCACGAAAGGAAACACCCACAGGACTGCAACCTATCCGTTTTGACAACTGTTCGAATCTGCTTTGTCCTAACAATCTAGTGAGCAGCGAGCATTTTGCTGCCCTCAGTTTATGGTTGAAGTGAGATCACACATTAACTTAACTACATCTGTAAAAATAACATTAAAGCAAAACATTTTTTTAAAATTACTTTGAATTCTGATTGTCTTTGGAAACTGACAGAGTTTCCAAAAGGAAACTGAGTGGGTCAATTCATGTCTATGAAACAAGATATCATTTCTATAATCAGTTTAAAGTAATTCTGAAAACAATGAGCTGATTGGTGGAAAGCAAAGAATGCTGACAAATAGCTGTCCTTGTTAATTTATTAATATGGACATGATTACTCTTAGCACAGTGTATAAATATTAAGAATCACGCAGATAAAGCACGCTAACATAAGTATTATGGATGAAACCCTAAAGAAGAAAACAATGAATCAAACTAGTTTTAAAAGGAAAAACATGAGTGGTTATGATTTACAGTATTCAGAGATTTTTAGAGATGATTTCTAAGACAATTCAATATGTGCTTTATCAAAATGCAGTTTCATAAGCAGCAATCAGTCCATACCTCCATAAAGCACGTCATTCAGTGCTGTTTAAGGTCTTGGGTAGAAGTATTTATAGTTGCTCTGAAATGTTTCTGTCTAGAACCATCAGAACCTACAAATGAAGTCCCTTTTCATTTGCTGTTTAACTGTGAACACACTTCCCTTGTGTCAGAATTTATCTGGTGTCCTTGACAACAGTCGTCTGGGGTCAGGCGTTGATGTTTTTTTAAAATTTGATAAGGGGATGATCATATCAGCCCAACCAATCCAGATCTTCATCATCACTGTCATCACCAAATAGAGGGGTGGGAGGGGGCTGTCCTTTTAAACTCTGAGGACACAGAAGCATATGAATCGGTATACCTTTAATACAGCTTACTGGCCAATCACCAGTATGAGTAAGTTCTCTTAGGCCATGTTTACATAATATTAAGCTGTAGTGTCACTTCTGCGTACATAGAGTTTGGCTATTTATGGGAGTCACAATCTCATTTTACAACCTAATTCACTCCTGATCAGGTTGTGGCAAGTGTATCTGCATGATTGGTGATTGGTTAACAATGGTCAACATGTCTGAGACATGAAAGCAGGCAGTTTCATATCAACAACCTTCTGGTTACCAGCCCTAAGCCTTAACCAGTACACCACACATTTTCCCCCATTATATTAAACGTTTAGGGAATTTTTTTTAGAATTATTCATAAGTAATTAGGGTCTTTAATCCCTAATTACACAGTGTGATTACAAAAGTCATTAGTCATTAATTAGGTTAATTACACAACTATGTAAGCGTGACAGTTATTCTAACCAGAAAAGACAATTTTGGCTGTTTTAAAGAGATGGTTCACCCAAAAGTGAAAATGAGCTCAATTTACTCAGTCTTGTGCTATCGGTGGATGTAAATCTTCAACTGAAAACAATCAGAGTTATAGTAAAGATGTAACTTTCAAATCTTAATTGTTATAAAAACCTTCGAATCTCTTGACTTCAAATTTTAAAATATGACAGTCATTGATGTTCCACCATATTTGTATTTAGAATGTTTGTTTACATGGATATGTAATGTATTGATCCTGTAATAATTCAAACTATTAATCATCTTTTTCCTCGTAAGCATATCAGTTCACAGATAACATTTATTAATCCATTAGTTTAGTCATATGGATTTCCTTTATAATGGATGAATGCGCTTTTTGGAGCTTCAAAACGTTGGTATCCTTTCATTGACATTGCAAGAAAGAGGCAGGATATTATTTATTGTAACTCAAAAAAAGAAAGGTGTCATATACACTTGGGATGGCATGAGGGTGAGTAAACTGAGATAATTGTCATTTTGGGATAAACTACCCCTTTCAATGACACTAAAATAAGTTTTTGTTGACAATGAATCAGAAAACAGCACCTGATGAATATATGTATGTGTGTATGTGACCCCTGCTCACCAACTCCTCCTCCTCTTCATCAATAGGGGTAGGTATGGGTTGGGTAGGTATGGGTTGGGTAGGTATGGGTTGGGGAGGGGCGGTGCCCTGGAAAAATGGTTCCTCGCCATTTTCCTCTTGTACCCTCTCAGGTGAACTGAGAGAACAGCAGGATGATCACAGACGAGACAAGACAGAGAGAAATAGGACAAACACTAGCGGGGACAAACTGCTAGGGGACATCATGCTTACATGACAAAGACTGGGGGTGGTGTTAGTTGATTTATTTAAAAGTTATAGTATTATAAATGATGATGTGTTTCATTTTGGTGGGTTTCATTTTGGATTATTAGGTAAACTGCAACAATGTGACATTCAACAACCAAATTCAATTACCCTGTGACAAATCTCATGCAGAGCTTTACCTGTTTGTGCTGTCTAGAAACTCTGTGGAAACGAGTGAATAACTTGAAAAATTGTACATATCTTTCTACACATTAGGAGATGATTAATTTAAGAAATTAAAAGCATAGTTCACCCAAAAATGAAGCGGAAGTTGAGCAGATCTGCACATTACTCTCTGTTAAGACTGTCAAGTCCCCAAAATGACAAAAAAAAAGCACCATAAAAGGCTAACGAATGTAACCTCTGTTTACTGTCTGAGTGATAGAAAAGGAACAAAACATGCGCTAAATCTTCTGAATTCATGTTATGATATAAACAGACTGAAATTTGTTGTTATACACTAATACTCTTCACTGCTGTTTGAATTTCTTTAACTTATGTGCATGTCAGTGCGAGTCATTAACATTAAATGCTTTTGGTTCCCAAATGTCTGGTAATCTGATGTGAACCGCCAAGTGAATTATATTTAAAAGCCACATTACAGAGAAGGATTATCATTAAAAGTTTCTTTCATTAAAAAAAACTTTTATTATTGAAAGTTTGTTTTACCTATCATGACTTCCAGTGACTTAAAACAAGGTTTTATAGGAAAAAAATCAAGATGAATAAACTACAAAATGTTCTAATGGAACAAAGTAAATGATAGTGGTGTGAAATGGCGTGTTAATAACAAGAATTTCATTTTTAGGGTGAACTCCTTCTTTAAGCTACCCAACTACCATTACATTTACATTTATGCATTTGGCAGACGCTTTTATCCAAAGCAACTTACAGTACATTGAAGTTATACATTTTCTTAGTACATGTACTTCCTGGGAATCGAACCCACAACCTCTTGCGCTGCTAACACAATGCTCTACCACTGAGCTACAGGAGAACCAACCATTAAGTTGGATAACATTTCTACTGTCATACCATTAATGCACATTTACATGCTAAATGGTTATCAACCTACCTGATGAGCTGTGCAGATGTATTAGTAGAGTCATCTTGTTGAGTGTTAGGGGGTGCAGGTGGTGGGTTCCTAGGAGGTCCACATAGTGTAGTTTCTGGTTCATTCAAAGGCTCTATAACACTCTCATTAATAACCTCCACTTCCTGTGTAAAAGTGATGTCATCAGGTGGCTCTGTATTCACTTTCTGATTGGATGTGATGTCACTTTCACTGCCGTCATGTGTGGTCTCTGCACCGCATTCACTGTCCAACTCAACAGCCTGACCTTTCAAATTCTGTTCTGTGCTAACATCAACCCTCACTACCTTCACTTCAACCATTTTCTTTTTACCTTCCTCGTCTACAACTTCCTGTTCATTCTGCTCTTTTCTTTCAATTGTTTTTGTTTCTCTTGTTTTTTCCTCTGCTGGTAAAATCTTCTCTTCCTCAGCCTGCATTTGTCTATCTTCATCCTGTCCTGCAGAATCTCTGTTCCTCTTCTTTTCCTCTTCCTCTCTCCTTCCATTTATATGCACCTTTTTTCCTGGTTCCGCATCACTCTGTTCTTCCTCGTCTTTCTCCTGCTCTTCTTTGTCACTGAGTTCAGATGAAGATCTCTCCTTTCTAGTAAGAAGCTGCAGTGTGACGTTCTGTGATTGAAGAACAAATAAACATTTTGAATGTGTCAAAAGGCATAGCATTGTAAGCTTCTAAATATAGGTTTTGCATTGTGTTGTATGGAAGCAGACCTTGATGGTGTTCACCAGCACTCTGAGCACAGTACTTCCTGTGTAGGTCTCATTCAGATCAAATTCCCCTCTCAGAGACTGGAACACACCGTTCATTACTCGTTTCACCTGTAAATAAACAGTTAAGGTTATAAAGCTTCAAACACAATACTCCTACTGGTTTACGCCCCTTCCCACCATCTATGTTCAGATTGTTTTGTCACACCAAGAAACTAGATTGCTCTTAAAAACCTTTACCCATTCTGCTCCTATCTGGTGGAGTGAGCTGCCAGCCTCTACCTGATCTGCAGACACCATCACAACATTCAAGAAACAACTGAAAACACACCTGTTCTGCATACATCTGACTAATCCCTAACTTTCCAATGTTTAACCATGTTTAACTTTGTCAAAGAAAAACCTTTCCTCTTATACCATTCATCCTGCCTCTTGTGTCAGAACTATCCCTATTTGTAAATGTAGTCTTGTAGACTAGGCTTGATAAATGTTGGCAAAATGTTAAATGCTCTCTCATTTGCAAGTCGCTTTGGATAAAAGCATTTGGTAAATGATTAAGTGTAAATGCTGATTTGGATGCTGATTTATGCATAGCTAAAAGCAGAGAAGTGCAGATTATTAATAAATTTCATATTGAAAACATATCTCAGTCTCTATCTAATATAATATACTGTTTTGCCCATTATTTTTTAGTGTATTTATAGAAGTTCCATTCAAGCAGAATAAGATATTATTGTAATTTGTATTTTGTATTAAGTGCTGTAGTATTCTGACCTCTTCTGCTATGTCTGTTTGTTGCTGCTGCTCTGCCAGTTTCCTCTCCAGCTCAGAAACATGTGCCTCACCCTGCTGCCTCAGGAACTCTGCTCTCTGATCCAGTGCAGCACACTGAAACACACATCAACTGCTTGTGACTAATGGGACCAATCATGGAGGATTTAAAATTAACGTTTATGCATTTGGCGTGTGTGTTTTTTGGGAATCAAAAGATTTTTTTTTTTAAATTAAACATGAAACATTTGTAATGTGGGCAAGTTGGAATTAAGGAATTAAGGAAACCTGCATCCCTAAGAAATGTTACTATATGATGTGCCAAAAGGGTAGCCAATCATAACAGAGGTCATGTACATGGGAAGATCTTTTAAGGTGTAATAGCAATGGGGTTAGAGGGTAAAAACGTAATGTAAAAGGTTAATAAAATGCTACAAATTAAGTGAATCATAACTTAGTTCCAAGCTGAACCTAAGATGTCTTACCTTTTCTCTCAAGGTCAGTAATTCTTCTCTCTGGTCCTGCTGCTGCAGGAGTTGTTGTTCCTCAGATTCTCGTGTTTGTTTGAGTATGTTAAACTTTGGGCAGATGATGAAGAATAGTGTCAGTTAAGATAGGTTTATAATAAATACAAATAGTGTCAGTTAGGCTGGGTCTTCAAGAAAATAAAAAACAGATACAAATAAAAAATATTTATAAGTTTGTAAGTATAAAGTTATATGTGTGGGGTACCACAAACCCTTACGTCTTATTGCTGTGTGTGTGTGTACCTTCTCCTGTAGCTGTGTGAGTTTGATCTGCAGTGTGTCTCTGTGCTCTGTGAGTTCAGTCATTTCTCTTCTCTGCTGTTCTTGTGCCGCTCCTAGAGCCTGATCACACTTCATCTGCCACTCCTGCTCCAGTTCCACCTGCATCTGAGCCAGCTACACACATACACACACACACACACATTATGGACAGGCACACACAGACACACACGTGAAGATGTAAAAATACAGACAAGAATATGTAGTTGAAAGGTATTTAAAATTTTAACAGTGACAAATACACACTGATGTTGTTGTATGCTAAAACTAGAGCTGAAAGCTATTACAGTATTTCCATAAACTTTAATAAAAACAAACAAAAAACAGTTGTTGAAACAAAACAAACAACAAGCGTTTTATTATAGCACTTAGTAATATGTTGTGTAATTATGTTAGTAATTATGTTATGCTGGCTGATATGACAATCCTCTTGGACTTCTACTGACAAGTAACTGTGTAGATGAAGCATCATGCAAAATCTACTTCTACTCCACTGTAAAAACGTGCTATGTGCAGTCAGCTATTACTCATTTATTCAGTGGGTGAAAATGACAAATAACAGGTAAGTATGTGACTGGTCATGTGATCTCAACATGTCGGCCCCATAAAATGACTTTAATCAGGTTAGTGATATGACTGTCCTTATATGAGTGAACTTAACATTAAACATCTCCTCACCACAACATTTATTTAGTTAGGTTCCTCAATTGTTTAGTTAGGTTCCTCAAGAAAATTTAAAAATAGTAATATAAAGGTAAAAAACATATACAGTAATTTTATATTGACACACTTTATGAATGTAGAATGTACGTCCTTCATATGTTAAGCCATGACTACCAAGATATAAAGGATCTGTTGTTGTCAGAACACTCATTTGCATGACATTCACCTGTTCAGCTGCAGCATGGTCAGTGCTGGTTCTGGCTTTGCGTAATTGGCTCTTGAGTTTGTCCATCTCCTGCTGACCCACCTTCCTCACCTCCTCCAGTTCCTCATCGCAGCGCTTCCTCTCTGCCTGCCATTTCCTCTTCCTCTCAGACAGAGTCTAAAACAAAGACAAATGTCCAAATAAAGATTCAGTCATACTTATCTCACACAGAGAGACACAAGACTCAACCGCCTCTCACTCTCTCCAAACTGTCCTTCTCTGCTTTCAGATCCTGTAGCTCTTCTTCAATATTGTTGAGTTTGAATGCCATTTCCTTGCCCTTTTTCTTCTCCATCTTGTATTGGCTCTGCACTCTTTCTGCCATTTCTTTAAACTCTGAAACACACCAAGATACTTAAAACATGTTTTTATACAACATTTTATACATCATTGTAGTGCTTTATGGTATCAGCTTTCTGTTGATTAAAATAAAAAAAATAAAATTTTTGTAATGTAATGTTGTAACAAAATGTATTTTGGTAATGAAATTATAAAAAGAACATTTGTTTTAAATTACATATTAATTAATTACAAATACAAAGAAATACAAGGAATTCTTTAAATACAAAGAATTACACATTAATTAACTGCTTAATTGTCAAATAAGGCCACATTGCAAAAAAAAATCTTAAAATACATGAATTTTTTTAATGAAGATTTTATTAAGTTTATTTTCCTTTCATTTTTGAGCTGAACAAGTTTGTGTAAAATTCCCTCAGAACATTGGAGTGGAGCTGTGGAGCAAGACTTTGGACCAATACAATTTCAGACTGGGTGGGGCAGAGTAAGAACACGGTGTAAGATTGAAGCTGCTCACCCAGGAGCTGCGCCTCTAGAGTTGAGATCTGTGTACTGTACTGCTGGCTGTCCTGCAGGGCTGAATTAAGTTTGGTCTGCAGTGCTGCAGCCTTCTGCTGTTGGGAACTCAACTCCAGCTGCAGTTCTGACACACGTGCTGTGGAGGAAGCCAACTCCTCACTTAACCGCGCCTTCCAGAAAGAGAGCGAGAGAGACAGAGGGCCGAAAATAAACCATCTTATTCAAAACTGCTTCTTTGCTGATAAAATGGGACTTCTAAAATGATGAAATGATGAGACTGGAATAAAAGGTTAGAAAGAGAGAGAATGAGGAGATGAGTAAATGTCATGCTGGATAGAAAGCTTTGTACTCCTGCTGAGAGCTGAATGCTGATTGGTTAGTGAGTGGTGCCTGTTAAAACAAGTGAAAACACAAAAGAGAAATGGGGAGATGATAATCCGGATTAAATAAAAATGTAAGGATGACGACGAAAATGAATAAAATAGAACAGCACTTTTGCTCACCTGATCCCAGCCCAATTCCTGTGGCTGTGTATGCTGGGAAACGAGAGCAACCACCACTTAAGGCTCTCATCCAATCAGAGTAAAGTTAATAAACCAATCAGAACAGAGACATATGGCTTTACAGGAAATAAAGTGTTAACAGTACAGAGATTTTTAAGAGTATCAAGATCAGTCATCTCATTGCAAAAGAACAAAACACTATATTTAATGCTTAAAAAAAGTGGTATTTGTAAAACGTTGAAAAGTATATGACGTTCATAATAACAATAATTTAACAATTTAACATTTGTGCCATATTATTAAAAACTTTTCATATTGTATTGACAGCACTACTGTTCTAGAACTTAGCAAGCTGCCTACACAGACAGCACCTGAAAGCAAGAACGATCGGCATGTTCCTAAAGCAATGACTGTTCTAAAAGGCAGGCAGCAACATACTGGGTCAAGGTGCCGCATCACAGATCCTTTACAGAGAGGGGTATCCCAGAATGAAATGCAACAAGCTCAGTGCTCAGTTAATCAAGATCAGTTCATTTAATTACAAATGGACCATCTTATCCAACATCTTATCACACTGGTAGCCTAGCAACATGCTAACATGAAACTGAGAAGAAAAGCGTTGAGTGAGCATCACAAGAATTATTTTTGTGGCATAAAGAGATGCTGTCTGTGAAACGATTTCCAAATCAGTCACATATGAGGTTGCATGATGGTTATGATGCTGCCAGGATGCAACAAGATAGCAAGGCAGCTAACTAGTTTTTGGAAGAGGGTCATTTGTGGTTTGATGTTGACTGTACTGTACCTTGTCTTGTTCAGCCTGCAGTATTCTGGCCTGACTTTGTTCACTGTTGTTCTTTAGAGAGTCGTTTCTCTGTTCCATCAGCAGATTGCTCTGCTCCATGTACCTGCACAACCACAGCACAGTGACAATAAATGACAGCTGACACAGGACAGAAAATAATGAGGAGAAGACGGGGTAACGCAATCTCACATTGTCCACTTGAGCACCAAAGCTCACAGACCAAGTCTGTTTACCGGTGTGTAAGCCACACAGCTTCGACAAAAGAGTTTACAATTTTGGGTTCAATACAATTTAAAGATGCTGTCAATGACCACAGAAAATAACTGACTTGTCCCTTAGTTTGTTACGTTGAAAGATTTGGGTAAGGCACAAATGTTATCTGGGATAAATGTCAAAATACTGTACAGCCAAGGCTGAAACATTATGGCCTGGTTTCACAGACAAGGCATAGGCCTAGACCCAGACTAAAATGCATGTTTGAGCTGTCTTAACTGAATGCAACAGACAGCATGTCAAAAATGCTATCAATGCAGCTCAACTTTCCTTGAAAGAAAATCCAAAAACATTTATAGAAAGAAAAGACACAAAATATGATGTGAAATTGTTGGACAAGGTCCTGAGATTCTGACCTTTGGTTCTGATTGATGAGCTCTCCTATTTTGCGGTTCTGCTCCTCGATGCGTGAACTTTTCTCGAACACCTCCTTCTTCAGACACTCATTCTCCTGAATAAATCATGGGTAAATACATGAAGTGGTAAAATTCAAAATTAGGTTTGATCGACCAATCAGTGCCTACCTGTCATTCTACTGCCAATTACCTGAATGATTCTTTGAATGTTGTGCATAATCATTGCTGTTTCCATGGATATGTTAGACAAGCCCAATGAAAAGCCTCCTTGCTTTTGAATGTCGTCAACCTAAAAAAAAGTGGAGAGATCTCTTTAAAGTTACGGAGAGATCAAAAGGAATGAGCACAACAAAGGTAACAAAAGTACAGATGTAGCTACCTACAATGCACTGCTAATGATGTACAAACCTTAGAGGACAAATGGTCCAGTTTGTCTGCCACTTTCCCAACAGCCAATCGGATTTCAGTGTTGTGCTGTCGAGCCTCTGTCATTAGGAAGGATGTGACATCACTAGTTCCTGGTAGAAACAAACATAATATACAATCCCAGCCTCAGCTGATACACTACAAATAAACAGTCACACTTGATTCAGAACTGATGACAATGTTATTACATATGCAGTGACGAATTGAATTGGGTTGTGGGATACGCAGGACCAGCAGTCCTATATTGCAAGAGCATATTCTCTTAATGGTTAATTAATTAATTAATAATATTCTCTTAATGTGCAAATTGTGTACAACAACATACTTTACCTTGGTAAGGCACAGTCTGTGTGGGGTACAACTGGCTGATGGGCTGCAAATAGAAGTCACAATCAACTCTCAATCTCTAATAATTTGTTAGCTATGTCCCTCCTTCAATGTAAGTCTGTAGGATTTTATAGTCTGCCAAGCAAAGAAATTTTGTGTCATGGAAATATGAGATGAGATTCAAATAATGAGATTCAGTAACTTCAGTTCTCAGATTGAAGTACAGGGAATTACCCACCTGAAAGGCGTGTACTGCTGCTGGTGTTATGAGCTGCGGATGGGCAGTTGCCATGGAAACAGGTAGAAGGGCAGAGGCTGAAACGGAAAGCACATATGATGTAAAAAGTTATAACACTTCATAAAATGTATGCTATAATTAAGCACAGCCTAATTACTAATTAGACACACTCTAATTAGAAATACATCTGTATATGTACTCAGTGATCAATTATCTAATGAATTATCTTTTGTGTTACACCACTGACCTGTATAAGAATCTGATTTGGTGTATGTGTTACCCTGCCCTGAGAGCGAGGAGTTAGAGGAGATGTGTACAGGCTGTGGTGATGACCCACTGCTACACTCCTTCAGTCTGGAAACACTCGGATCCTACAGCAATAACAAAGACCAAATTCACAGAGGAATATCTAAACACTTTCAAAACTATGCACCCTACAATATTGGTACTTTACATTTTTTATTTTATACCAAATTTTTGTACTGCTGTGGCATTTTATTGTCATATCCAATGATTGTTGCCATGCGTGATGCAAGTTTGCATCGACCTTTTTCCTGTCCTTACTGAAAGAACAAAGACTATGCAAAGCTTACCACAACTATTTCTGTAGGTCAAATGGAAGATATTTATTACTGTGTCATAGTGTTCAGTATTTATTACTGAAGACTTTGACACAGAACCTGGTTAGGATGCATGTATGAATTGCAATATATGACAATAAAGTACTGCAGATTATTTCTAGGTTAGGTAATAATAATAATTCTTACTTCAAGTTCTGAGTCACTAGTGTCTAGTTGTGAGGCTGAACCGGTGAGGAAGGGCAGCATTGGCTGGCCCATTTTGGCCATGCGTGAAATCAGTTTAGCTTTAGTGGCATCAGGATTCTGAAGACATAAGACAATTTACACACATAGTTATCATACTTTGTTGTTGTATCTACACTTATGTTATACAATGTGTGTAATTTTTTTGGCCTATTGTCATTTTTATTAAGAACGTTAACCAGATCAGGCAATGTTTCAGGCTAGGTTCGAACTCACATCACCCACCTGACAGCTCAATTTGTTGTGTGCTAAGTCATTCATCCAAAAGAATAAAAACTTACACTCAGCTGTTCATTCAGAGAGTTGGATTTTGCACGAAGAGGCGTCTCACTGTCAACAAAAAAGGAAACATATCAAACAGACAACCTTAGTCAAATGCTTCTGAATAAATGCACGTTAACCCCTAAAATCGCTGCAGAGTCAAGCCTGTGTTGCTTACCTCGGTTTGCTGGTTGGTGGGGTAGTGCTTAGTGGCTGACTGAGCTCAGAGGAGCCCAGGCTCTCCATGCTGGGAGCTGGAGAAGGAGCTGCAGAATCTCTGGAACTTCCATCCTTAGCAAACTTAACCTGCACATGCACCAATAAGAGTGCAGTTAGAAAAACAGTTTAAAACATGAGCAGCACTGGCAGCTTTGACCTTGCATTGCTATTTTTTTTTAAAAAAGGAAAAATTTGACCTTGCATTGCAGTGTTTATATAGCATGCAGATTGGAATACTTGTGACTGCTGGTACAAGGGACAAATATATGAACCATGATAAAGTGAAGAAGTCTGAAGGTGAAGATCTGTTTATGACAAACAATGACATACCCGACGGATTTCTGCTTCAAAGATCAGTGTGCTGTCTGGTGGGACACGGTTTGGGACACCCTGTGATCCGTATGCAAGGCTGGGTGGAATTACCATAAGCCGCCTCCCGCCTTTGCGCATGTTCAACATCCCTTCTTCCCAGCCCTAAGAGAGACAGAGAGAGGACAAGAGAGAGAGAGCTTAAGACTGCCATTCTGCTAATGATAACATTGTAAATATAAATAAATTCAGCCCAGCTCACTCACTTTAATGACTTTTCCAGCTCCAAGTTTCAGCCTTAGGAGTTTATCTTTATTCAGATTAGAGTCAAACATCTGGAAGAGATGAAAAACAACAAACAGAATGTTACATGATGGGTAGGAACGGAAAAAAACTGTTTATTTTTGGACAGTTTTCTTATAGAAAGAATCTAAATCAGAATTTTCTCCTATATCGAGTGTTTACGGCATGTGAATACCTTTAAGGTAGGTTTATGGTTAAAGGTAGGGAAATTGCTATCAGGATGTAAAGAGACTTTCAAACAGTATAACAAAAAATGTTTCTGGGAAAAATCACCTGCCCTGTCTTTTACCTGATTGTCATAACTTGATCAGGCCAATATATCAAACAAACAACCTCATAATAACATGTCACATTTAAAATGTTTGTGATGCACTCATACAGGATATAACCGATAGATAATGATTTGATTACACTTATGCATGTGGCAGAACTCATTGCGTATTAACTCAAAGTTATTAACTTAACTTAAAGTGCATTCACGGGTATACATTTTATTAGTATGTGCATTCCTTGGGAACTGACCCCGGGATCTTGGCATTGTTAGGATTTATTAAATACTGTGTAATAAATGACTAACAAGGAGTACCTTGAGTGTTCAAGTAAGGAACGAATACTGAAAAAATAAATGCACATCTTATTCATCTTGGAATAAATGGTAAATAAGAAAATGCCACATGCAGTCATTTATAAAACATCTTTACCAGTCCGATGGTTTGGTTTTGAAGTAGCCAGCCAGTGTAGGCAACTTCTAAAGAGTCTCCATTCTCCACACCTTGTCCCTCACCAAGCAGAAAGTCCTGGATCAGGACAGAGTCTAATGGACCACCGCTGTTCACTTTTGCAAGACAAACCTAAAACATTTGACACACATAATTGCGCCAGAGTAAACAGGTTCTTCTGTGTAAGAAATCTCTTCAAACAGTGTAACAAAGAATTAAAAAAACACAGACCTCTTTACAAAAGTCTGTAGCTGCTTTCTCGGAGTCAAACATCAGCGACCAATTCTGTCTCTGGTCATCATAAAATGTGCAGTAGTTACTGGGTTGGACCTGAGTGAGAGGAGAAAGAAAAAAACACTCGTAAACACATATATACAGTGTATACAGCAGGGCTATTCAGCTCCAGTCCAAGAAGGCCAATGTCCTGCAGAGTTTAGCTTCAACCCCAAACAAACAAACCTTTTAATGTTTAAGTAATATAACTGGTTGGAGCTAAACTCTGCAGGACAGTGACCCACCAGCACCGGAGCCAAACAGCCCTGTATACACAATATACATAGAAAACATGTATCATGTGTCATACAAGATCAAAAGCTTACAGTGAGGATGAAACCTGTGTGGATTCTGGCTGCCGTCACCTGCTTCTGTTGACTGACATATAGCAGGATCTTGTACTGAAGAATATGTGCGTTATAAACATAATTCATTCATAAATGTAACTTGATTGACACATGCAATTAAAACCAAAAACATAAGCATAAATTAACACTGATATTAACATTAAATTGTGAGAATGCCATTAGCAGACAATACAGTGTCAGCAAAACTGCTTTACTGTAGCTTAATTAACAAAATTAAAACAAAATTAAAACTAATTGAAACAAAAACATAGCAATAAATAACAATTTTCATAAAAATACTTAATACTGTACTACTGCAGTGAGTGAATCATTTCTTTTTGAACCCATTTTATGCACATAAACCCCTGATAAAAGTATGATTGGTGTAAAGAAATCTCACGACATATTCTAACCTCTTTCATGGTATGATTTCCAAGGACCGCCGCTCCCAGCTTTCCTTGTTTTACATACTGTCCGTTAACACTGCATAGAAGAAAACACGATTCATTAAAGTGTGCAAACTTTCTCAAAACATCAGTGTTTAGGATAAATTCCTAGATGTATATTAGCATATATTTTGATTTTTAATATTTCATGCCATATTTTGTTGCACTTACTAAGTGAAAGTCAGTGCTAAATGAAACATACTCTTATATGTCTTTCAGACTTACTATCTGTAGGCATGTACTGCAGTAACAAAGAGAACAGCAGGAGAGCTGGAGGGAGGGGTCATCTTTTGAGTGGGAGGTCCTTTTAAAAACAACAAAAATTAAACAATTAAAGGTAAGAAATAATTAGATTAAATGGGTAAATTTCAAACTTTTTTATGTGTGGTACACTTATGATATTAGACAAGTTTGGTGCCAGATTTTCCATCCTCTCTCTGAACCTATAAAAATGAAAGATTTTTTTCTTTGCTGTTGAGCCCTTTAAGAAGCAGTCCCTTCAGATGTGAAGAGCTGAAATGTGCTGCACAAACAGTGAATTTTTGAAATGACTAAAATGATCAAAGATCTTGTTTTAAAAAAGTTGTTTGTTTCCAACATTAGGATCCTTTGTAAAGATATGAAGAGCAGAAGGTGTTACACACAGCCAGGAATAGCACAAGGTTCTTTTGGTGTTTAGAAAAGAAATCTTGCTTTTCTCTTTTCTTATCTCACTGTGGCCAATTTTTCATTACCCTGTATGTGCCACTGACCTGTAAATGAGGATCTTCTCATGATGTTTGACATCAGAAAGTTGTTCAAGATGTTCAAAATGAGAAAGTTTTGTAGCTTAAGTTTAAAGAATATTCTTTTTGGACTGGAGAAGTTCTGCAATGTACTAAACTACATTTTAATAATATGTAGTACTAAAGTGAGATCTCTAAAGATCAAGCTAAATTTCTAGAAACATCTAGAAGTTCCTGCAGTCTCACCTCCAGAGTTCATGGAGCCCTTGCGAGGCTGTTTGGGAGCCGTGTACTGGAACGAGTCATTGCCCTGACTTGCTGCCTGGTCCAATCCAAAGAGAGAAGCTAACTTTGCCCTGAAATCACAAAAGGCACACAAAAAGAGTTAGAGAATTCTGCAGCAAATAAATCCACTTATCTCCACTGCATTGTTTCACCAGTGTGAGACCACATAAGACTCAGAACAAAGCTCCATTCTTAATTCCTAAAATTCCTGAGATTTTGACATCAACAAACACCTGCAATAAAACAACTCTCTGTAACAACATCAGAAAAACACATAGTCAATGTACACCGCACTGACCCATGTCTCTTTTTCCATTTGTAGTCATCTTCCTGCATTGCTGCCATGCTTAGCTAGGCCATCAACCCTGTGTGTATCATGCCAGCTTCAGCAAAACTGTGGAAGGATGACCAGTGACTCACTCCACAATGCGAGAGCTTCATATCACTACATTTCCATTGGCAGGTAATATCAGAAGCTTTTTGCAGATCTGTAAGAGTCTACAGTCACATAGGGTTTGGAGTTGTGTTCCTCGTGACCACAGATGCCCCATCCCCAGACTGAGGCCCTGCACATGCTGCCTGATCTGGCACCTCTAACCACCAGCATGTGAACAGTATTAACATACTAACTCTCCACCCCTCTACAATCCTTCCTAACAGTTTCTTTCCAAAACCACTCAGAAACTTGTGATCTAAATGAAATTATACCTTCATAATCCCATTTTGAGTTACAGTAGATTGAAAACTTGGATATAACATTAGATCACATTAGAGAGTACAACTAAAAATGTATTAAATTAATTTCACTGCATTAGATAACAAAATATCAAATCAAATTGCATGTATTAAGAGAAGGATACCACATGCACACTTTAAGCAAAGAATTCTCAAAAACATATTTTGAAGTTTTATGCTTAGCTATCTAATGCAATGACATTTAAAGCGTGGCTAAAATGTTTAATGGACTATTGTAGTTTTTGCTATTAAGACAAATTGTATAAATTTGTACAAAACCATTTGGGGAAGTATTTCAACGGGCGGTAAGATTTCAGGCTGTTAGTTCAGAACGAAACCAATTCAGTATTAGATCAGCTTAAAATGATTTCAGTGGAATGGTTGACATCGACCACCAAGAAACATCTTTAGCGGGACTGTTTAATGATCAGACATCATATCATTAAGAAAGTCATTCAAATGTAACATTAAAGTGTTGAAATCTAAACTGAAATCTCGTTGTTTTAACGCAATAAAGCTTTATTTGTCCGTTCCGCTTAAAGTTCCTCCAGATACATCTGTCATTCAGAAGAAGTTTACATTACAGCAAATATGCTATATTCGTGTATGATATTGAGAAATTAGTGACACTATTGCGCAGACATTTATTTCCTTCACATCGCTGCTGGATTACAGTTGTTTCGTTTATACAGATGTAAATAAAACTTGAAGTGAACGGCTCTTGTCTGATGACTTTAGCACGCATGATTGTGTGTCATTTTCCGTCCACGAACTCACCCGCCAGTGGGAGACAAGAAATCTCCGTCCTCATCGTCGGTTGCGAACATGTCTGCTGACCGATCTGCACACCAGACAGACAGATGCGTAGGATTTACTTTCAATAAACATATGAATTAACAAACGCCTGCACGGGGTAAGCAAATATTAACATTTAATATTTCCCTCCAGTCGCTTCCTGTTTCTGCTAGTGTCAGCTGACCCTCCACCTAATCACACGCGCTCGACGTCACTCGCCCTTCTGTACTTTGAGTTTTAACAACAAACGCTTTAAAACTAAACCCATAACACATATATTCATTTTAATGTTATGTGTTCTGCATTTATTAGGTGTTCCATTTTATTACATAACATTAACATATTATAGAATATTTTGTATATTTTAATATTTTATTTGTATATTTTAATATTTTATAACAATATAGCTGCATAACCTTTAAAATAGTATTTTTTATAATAGTATTTTTAAATAATTGTATTGCCAAAACATTAAATATCATTTATATTTACTGAACAATTCACCATTTTGCAAAGAATGAATGACAAAAATCTTACTGTCACCACAAACCTACAGTACCTGTATCTGTGCAAAAAATAAAATATGCTGTCAATTTAATTAAGTCATTTTTCACCCCCTGTAAGTCAGTTCCAAATCTTAGGTGAAAATTATTATTTTGACCCTTTTATTAAAAATGAAAAGGATTTCTCAGTAAATATTGATGGTGTGTAATATTTGCGTGTAATATTTCTGCTTTTATATATTTGTTTTTCTAAAATAAAAAAATAAAACAAAAAATCTTAGCCAGAGAAGTTTCTAAAATCTGGTTTATTTGATACCAAATGACCCAACTTTGAAAGAATTCAAAACCAATTTTATAAACGAATACTGAACTGTAATGCATGTATTTTATAATACAATTCATTGAAAGGAGCATAGCAAAGAACTAAATTCACAAGAATCGAATGAAGAACTACTTGCGGTGAACTTGTGAACTTGTCACACCAATAACATAAAACGTTAATAATGAGCATGTGTTGTCCCTCAAAACTTGTCTGTTTTCCCTGCCAGTGTGCTGGGTGCTGAGATGGATGAAGCTCACAGTCTGAGGGTTGTGTGTGCCCGCCCGTGTTGCTGGGACATTGAAAACCGCTTCACCAGAGGAATCCCATGTCACACTCTCTGTCTCACTCATCCTATGTCATTTGCAGCCAATATTTTCACTGACCAAGTGTCTACTGTGATTCAGTAATTTCTGGAGTTATTACTTTGTGATTTTGTCACCTGCATCCATAATTGTGATGTGTGTTGTGATTTTTAAATTTATTTTAATATTATTTTTTAATGTCTCTGACATTAAAAAATGTCTCATGGGTTGAACAGAGGAGACCACTGTATAAAGCTGAAACAGAAGCATCTTTGAATGGTGTCATGTTTGTTTCATTTACCAAACAGACAAATGAATTAGTGAACTGATCAGAGTCAGTCTCATACAAGTGTGAAAACTGATGGCCATGTTAAATTTATGGAGGAACACTCAGGGATGCCAAAATGATCAGATGTTGTCCCCTTACAACACTGAAATGTAAATGTAAATGTAAATTTCATTTGTAATATACTGGAAATTTTCCAGCTGGCTTATATTATTATGGAATTTATCTGTTTAGTTTATGTTATAAACTAAACAGATCTATACTGTGCATCTTGTCAAACCACCATGGAGGTTGTATATTTGTAAAATTTATACATTTAAATCTGCATCTGTTTTTCACATTAAAGAGTCAAATCTCCAAATGTTGCTATGAAAGAGTTAATCTGCCCTCCATTTTATAAGCCATCCAAGGTGGGGAAGTAACTATGAAAGTATCTGTTATTGTTATATAGCCAAAATATTATGCATCCACACAGACCTTACTGTATATCACCTGTCAAATTCTGTTGTAAGTCATGGCTTTGAGATTTTAAAGATGTGTGATTTAAAATTTACATTTTAAAGATCATACAAAAAGTGGTAATTTTGCTATATTAATTTTGTACAGTATGAATTTCATGTATGACTTCATTTTAATTGTCATTTTGTACAGTATTTTTAAATGAATAAACTAATAATTTATTATTTATTAACTTTTTTATGTGCCACTCCCAGTTATTCATGGGGCTGCATCTGTCAGTGCAGTTGATTCTGTTGGTATTGTTTGTTGTTCATATTTGTCAAATAGTTTTCTCTGTTGTACAAATATAATTGTCTTAAATATAATCGTCTTAAATGGAGAGAGCGGAGAGGTAGAAACTTTACACTAGAGGGCGCTGGCACTCCTCAAACACGTGTGGATTGTTGGATGGGCATTGGATTTCTCATTCCCAAAGTCACCCCACATCACCTCTCCCTCAGTTTAATGGTAGCATAGAGGTTATTTGGGATATGGCTGCCCATTATCCAACTGGTATTCAATTTTTCAGTTTAGTAATTTACTAAAGTAATGTACTTTAAATATTAGAGTACTTTGTAAATAAACAACCAAATTAGCTGGGGGAGCCCATAAAACCTCAGCATTTTAAGAAATGTGCATATGCCAAAGATAGTTATATGCAGTAGTATGTGTAATACTATCATATGTTCATTGAATGAATTAAATTATGCAATATTCAATCTTCTCAATATGTCCTATGCAGGTTTAGGGATTGCTCCCAGAACTCTTTTGATTAAATTTTTCATTGCTTTTGCATGGCTTCTTGCTACCCATATATTTTGTGTTATTTTGAGCATTGTTCAAAACAAATGCTTTCTTCTGCTTGTTTTTTTGGAGACTTTAGCAAAGTCGGACCAATCACAATGTTGCCCTGTTGGCTTGCTTACTGGGAGACTGCTGATATTAGCTTAGAACATTTGCTTTGTACATTGTGTTATTATCATTGTTTATTAATTTGATCAATTTTCCTAATTTTATCTCCTTCTTTCTCTTTCATTTTCAGTTTCAGTTTTCACTGTTATATATTTTTGGATATTTACTTAAACATCAGTTTTTACATGTTAAGTACTAATGTACCTGTCTGGCTACAGTCCTACGGCAGATGACCTGTTTTACATGACCCAATTTACATGATTTCAACCAATAATAAGTTTCTTAATGGTTTTTCTTCCACTTTTTGAACACTGCAGATACTGGGTGTGGATTATTGGATCAGAAACTGCCAAGGCTAATCACACCAAACCCAAACCCATAGCAGCAGTCTCCGTCACCCTTAAGCCAGAGTGTAGGATCAATGAAGTGCTGGGGAAGCAACAAAACCTGCAATGGATCTGGTCTTATCCTCCTCCAGGGCTAGTGATGGGTTAACCCTGATATATGGTCATAAAAACTAATTTTACAAAACTAATTAAAACATTTCTCTATAAAATGGATAATATGGAGCAGAGAATGTGTTAAAACATACACAGGAACCCTTCAAAGAATTATCAAAGAAGTATCCCAAGAGAATGCCAAGAGTGTGCAGAGCTGTAATCTAAACAAAACATGGCTACTTTGAAGAAGCTAAAATATAAAAGTTTTGATTTGTTTACCATTTGATTTATTACATTTTTAGCAGTAATAAAAATGAATACGTGTTTCTTGTGGAGATCTAGTGTATGGGTGGCAATGTGCTTCTCTCAGTGAACTGTAAGCACTTAGTGTCAACATAACTCTCTCTTCTGTGTGTTCTGTCACAGTTTTTCCTTGACAGCTGGCATGATGGCACAAACATACACATACTCGCTAATACACAGCTGCACAGTCCACTCTGGGTCATTTCTCACACCCAGCCACTGTCTAAGTGCCAGAGAACCTCCAGCGTCACCATACACTCATGTCCACACACCCATTGCTCTCTTCTTTCCATTAGCACAGGGAGTTTGAGTGTTTTATGTAGGAGAATGGGTGAAAAAATCTGGGAGTGAGAGATCAGGGCTTCCTCTGTAAACTGGGATTTCCAGTGTTGGCATTCAGAAGAGGATACAGTTTGATCCCCACTGGTCACAGATGCTGAGACTCATAAACATAATGTTTGTGGCACAGTCCAGGTGTGTGACCCCACAACTGCGTACCAACTCCAACTCTAAGGCTCACATGCAACATCGAGCCAAATGAGTTGTGTAATTTACTGCTTGGTTAGCGTGAGATCTTGTCTGTTTGTCTGTCAGGTTCCTCCCAAATGCGGGTGTTTCCTTTAAGCATGCATCTGAATCATAAGTATTGTTAATCTAGTCAGATACTTTGCAGTATATGCTAATCAGATACTTGTATGGTGCAATGTATATTTTATCATATCTACTATTTTGTTTTAGAAGAGTACGTAAAACAGTGTGCATTTTGCAGCAGTAAGCATTTTAAGCTGTAGTACTCTACATCGCTGTCACATGATGCATGTGTAAATCAAGTGACAGCTAGTTGTCATTTTAAAAATAAAAAGTAATTTAAATTACATTTAAATCCAATTTTGAGTAAAATATCGTAACATTTAGTAGTCCAATCAAAGTAGTCCCAAAAATGTTGAAAAGGTGATATCACTTAAAAAAAAAGCAGTTTCCAGTTCTGTATTACCATACTTGTTTCTTGTCTCTGTATTATGTAGTGTGTATACATTGCATAGTATCCAAATTTCCTTTATGCATCAAATACCCCAATAAATACATTTGCCAAAATGTGCATATATATATATATATATATATATATATATATATATATATATATATATATATATATATATTACCTACCCTACCCTAAAAACCTTCTATTTAATTTGTGTGTTTTAATTCTGTGTGTTGAATAAACTGGAAACAAATTAGTCACCATTACTTTTTTCTATTTATTAATTCATCATTTGATCAGACCATTTGTAAGGATTAGGCCATTTAAGCAAATATATGACCTGGTGGGTAGATTCTATGCTGTTGGAGCAGTAATGTGAGTCTTTAAGTTAGAATAAACATGGATAAAGTAATACATAAACATTTATGGGATCATATGTTGTATAAGTGCCATAGAAATTAAGTAATCAGTTTCTTGTTTTCTGGCTTGATAATTATATCTGTAATAATCTAGAAGGGAAATTGTCGGGGCACAACTAAATATTTGGTAGCTGGTCCTGGGATGAAGGGGCCCCCCAAGCCCTCTATGATATAGCCTACTCTAATTAGGTCTACTAATTAGACCTGCGGTAGAATGGGCCTACCGATAAAAATTGTCCCAGGCCCCATGAACATTAGCAACGGGTCTGTTTTAAGGTTGGTTTGATAAGGATATAGCCAGGCGGCCAGTGCTCATAAGCATGCTTTCAATGTCTCCTGTGAGAGGATGTGTGCACAACAGAGTTTGTTTGTAGGTTCCCCCTGCAGCTTGTTCTGGAACTCTCTGTAATAACAGTTTCCCTCCTGAAATCAACAGGCTGTGCTCTATAAGTAAAGGTGGCAGTGTGCACACAGTAAACAGCCTGGGCTGTGTAAGAGAGCCACGCCTGGCAAACCCCCACACTTTACTCACTTTGAAAACACTGTTTACCTTATTTTCTGTGTGCTCAGCCCACTAAATCCATCATATGAAGCCACTTCAGATTCCTCTATGAAATTACAAATCTTTGGCCAGTAACATCTCATAATGAAGAAAATCAGCACCCCGCAACTCTAATTTAGAACAATGGTTGTGGGATGGAATGCCAGATGGCTATTTATGGATTGTATTTCGCACATAGCATGGCAATGGTCTGCCAAACTGGCAAGCTACCATCTGATTGGCTAGTTTCCTCAGTGTGTGTAGGTTTTTATTAATTTGCCAGAATACAAAGTCGTGTTTATAAGGTGCCAGGCTACTTCAGAGGAAAAACTAGACACTACTGCACCTATTAAGCTTTATCTTTAGAGATAAATGTGATTATGGCTTGTGCCTCATGAATAACTGATTTGCTTCAAGTAAACCACAAAGGATTTGTCATAAGCTCTGTCACATTCAGCCATTTAGCAGTATCTAACTTAAGGGGATAGTTAACCTAAAAATGAAAATTCTTCCATTATTTACTCACCCTCATATCATTCCAAACCTATATAAATTTTCTTTTATGAAACACAATGGAAGTCAATGGGTGTCACTTTTGTTTTGTCACCAATGTACTTTAAATATCTTCTTTTGTGTTCCTCAAAAGTAAAAAAGTCATATATACCTATAGTAAACTATATTATATCTTTAAGAAAATGACACAATCTCCAACTGTACATTAGTTACATTACTGTTGCATTAGGTATAACGTGGACCAGCCTTCATGCAAACATCAGAGTTTGTTTTCCACATAAAGAGTACATACCAAATGGAATTATGGACATTGTTTTACCAAACATACACTCGTACCCTAAACTTTTGTCCACTTACACACACTGTGTGTGAACCTCAGCTCTCAGCACACCTGTTCAACAGGCTGTAACATCGGGCAGGTTATTGCTCTGCATCACAGCAGTGATGAAGGAGTTCATCTCACAGGCATTTTCACTGCCATTAGACCCACCACACCCTCTGTCACAGCCAACACCAAAAGAAAATTAAAGGTAAATAGCAGGATGATATAACTAGTGGAGGTCTGTCAGAGGGCGAAAGGGACCTAAGTCACTGAAAATATAAAAATGAACAACTGAATGTTATATATATATATATGGATTTTATATATTTTACATTTTATGCACAGTAGGGATGGCAAACTGTGAAATATGTTCTGTTTTCTCATAAAAACGTACTGCTTGCAAAGGCCCATCTTAAGTACTGCCACTTTTTGTGGCCCCCAGGGTTTCAGTACAACTGCAGAATATTTTCTAACATGTGTGATGACGTGAGAACTCTTTAGAGGTCTTTAGAACATCTTCATAAGGAATGTGTGTGACCTTTGACCTGTAGAGGGGGTGTCTGTAAAACACAGCTGGTTCTACACACCCTGACATCTGACACCCGCATGTTGCAAAATGAAAACTTGACAGATTGGCCATGTCTTTAAAAATGTTTTGTCCAAGTGTAGATTTATACAACATTACTTAATTGTTTTATTCCCGCAGATGGTTCTTTATTTAAGAGTTTATAATGTGCTGCTATAATATCTCTCTCTGTAAACATATGCTCACACAGTGTGACTGGCTTTGTTGTGCATGTCCGATGAGTCAGTCATTGAAACACAAATTCCATTACACTGCTGTGGAAAAAACATCCCCACTCATACACACTTCACACACCCAGTGTTCTGCATTACACCCTTATATCCATCACCACAGATATGTCTTTGCCATCATGTTAAGTGCAAAGATCTGAACAGAGGTGGTCAGACATTTCCAAACACACACACACACCCACACACAAGTTTATAACATTTCATTATTAAAAGCTGTGGGTGGTATATATATATATATATATATATATATATATATATATATATATATATATATATATATGAGCCCTTTATTACAAGCTAATGATATATATTTTTAGTATATAATGAAGGAATATAGTATATGTAGAATTTAATTTGTGAATTACATACCAGAGTTTGCATTCAATAGTGAAGGAGTCTTCTCCTCCTGCAACACTGCTGGTACCCATTGGAGGAAACTCGAGAGGCCCAGGTAACAGCAGTCTAAAAGTTCTTTCAGGGGTGGAAAATTATTACCTTTTGGTGAAAGATTACAAGGACAAACGTTTTTTCTTTAAAATAACATGCACTGATAAATTGTGCATAGCAAGACCAAGAATGTATATTAAGGACATAAATGGGGACAATTTAAATTTCATGCCAACTTTCTTAGAGTTTAACAAACTCTGTGTGTTACAGATATCATCTGTCTAATGACTGTAGGTAAATAACAGTAGTAAAAACCTTCAGTCCGGAACTGAGATAAAGCATATGGTAAATATTCAAACAGTGAAATTTAGTTCCTTAGTGCAAATGTGTTTATTTCAGATTGTATTGCACACTTTTAAAAAAAAAGTTCTTCAATGGTTTTGTGCAACTCCTTCAGCCTTTGGAGATAAAAAATGTTTAATGTTACAAACTGTATAGATTGTTCTGGTCAGTATATTATTGTCTAATTAGAACTAGATGGTTGTCTATAGAACTACAGAAGAAAATGTGGAAGTTATGTACAAGGTTTCTGCTAAAGCATCAGTTTATAAACCCTGTTTGGTTGCAACTGGAAACTGTAGTGTATTATTTAATTTACTGAGGTGTGTATAACCTTACCCACTTGATCACTACTCTGGAAATATTTGTATGGTCCAATAACAATGGCTGGGATTGGGCCAGACTGTTTAATAGAAAATGTTCATAACACCCCCCCCCGTCATAGCCTGGTTTTAATTACTTCTCTCCGTCATCATTCAGTGTGAGAGGATCAGTGCACACATCCTGCTTTTGTGGGACAGGAATCCTTGGAATTCTTGCCACCTCATTCTCTCCTCATTTTTCCTTCTCTCTGGGCCAATGCAAGGCCCTCACAAACTGTGCGAGGAGAAGAATTTCTGCTAAGCTGACCCTCCCACCCTATTTTGATTTCTATGACTGGATTTTTGGGCTATGTGTGTGGTGCATACCACACACAGACTCCAGCTCCCAGATGCACAATCATACCCCATGCTCACACTGCCAGTCTTTATTCATTTATACACACACACCTGTTCTCCTCCTACATGCTGATCATGTCTGGCTTCACTGCTCACCTGCCCCTATAGGTACTTATTCACATTTCTAAGCCACTCATATGGCCCCAAACTCAACTGTTACACTGAATTGCATCATTGATAGTTTAAACAAAAATGCAGCAGCTCAGCTGAACTAAAAAATTATGTACCACCACAGACCCATCAGTAAGATTAACATCATATGTTTTTGTCAACGTCAACATAACCGCAAATAACATATTTTTTTATTAATAAATTGTAGATTAGATGCTACAAAACTGAATAAAGATGTTTGGAAGCTATTTCACTGTGCTATTTGTAGTTTGGATATATAATATTTAATATGAGATTACTTTAATATGAGTTTGATATGCTTTTATTGCCTAAGTCTGTATTGAACCCATATGGGCCTAATAGAATATTAGACCAACAATATGTTAAATAAGAGATACAACAACGGAGTTCACTGCTGAAATATTTTAAATACCTGGGGCATTTTTATCACTTTCTGTGGTGTTTTTTAAACTTGTTAAACTGACTTTAAATCTTGGCAAATCTGAGCACAGGTAGGGAACGTTTTGCTCTTCATTTAATCTCATTCCTATCTAGATATAATTGTGATTTGTAAATGATATCTGAAATTTTTTCCTCAAACTGATAAACACCAGCACTATTATCAACCATCTATTGACCTAATTTTTAATTGATTCAGACATTATTCAAATAAATCATTTAAAATAACATAAACTGCTGCTCCATAGGGGACACTATAAAAATCATTGAGCTGTTATATGAATGACATGTTGGTTGGACATATTAGATCTTCTACTTCTGCTTGGTAGAACTTTCCCATGTTTACTTTACTGGGTTTCATAATACAAACCTGAGGGCCAATGAAGAGCTCTTCCTGTAAATGAATAGAAAACACATTTCATGTCCTAACAAGATGACAATGAGAATGTTTCGTTTTTCCCAACTAAAACACAGGAACCAGTGTGAGCGTCCAGGGTTTCCTGAATGTGGCCACTGGTAGGAAACAGTCAGAGGGGGTGAGAACCCAACAGGAGCAGGAGGTGTGCAAGGATATTAGAAAGTTTTTTTGTCTGTCTCCATATGGATGAGAAAGGTGTGTGTGTTTTTAAGTGCGTGTGTCTCATCTGAATTGTTTATGGGCATCAGGACTTCCCATCCACATGGAAAATGACAGGAATTCCCTTCTCAATTGTTCCACAATTATGACAATTTTTTATATACTCAAGGGCGAGTTTCCACATTGCATAACAAACAGGCATTTAAATTGTGTGGCCATGTAAACACCCTGCTTAAGTGTATTTGTTAACTCTTTATAAAGCGTCTCAGTGGTTTTATCCTGGAATTTGTTATATAGTTACTTTTATGTAACTGTTATTTCTAAAAAAACATTATTGAGATTGTTTGCAGCCTTGTGTTTTGTATTCTCACCCTGATCCCAAGAGAGCCCCAGCAACACAAATAAAGGGATCCCCTCACAATGTAAGAACACTCCCCCTTCTCTGATCTTTGCTGATGTCACAGAAGGCCAACCTCTCTCTCAGTCTATAAGGTGACTTGTCTCTGTGGAAATCCTCTGTAATACCGACGAGGCATTTGGGAGTCTTGCCATACCTTTTAGGTTAGAAACTAATCTTACCTGTGTGCTCTGTGATTGGATCACTTGCTCGAAAACAAGACAAATAGTTAAAAGACACTCTATTACACCATTTGAGGACTCTGTAAAGTGGATACCTGTTTTTGGCATTAAGGATCTTTTTTGCATTCATTTTTGGAATTTCTTGGAAATGTATTCAGGAAGGGATCTAAGGACTCGAGCAGTTATCTGCTCTCTCTTTCTGTTTTTTGTCTGTTCAGCTAAAGCAGAGGTAAGTAGATATGAACCATTTTAATGAGACATGCAACTGCAGATACTGCAGAAGAGATCCATTTATCTCTAATGGCTGTGCAAATCAAACACATGATGTAAGTTAGAGTCAGTTTATAGTACCAAATACAATTTTGCCAACTTGTATCAGGTCTCAGATGCTTCAATGCTCATTTAGTTCTGAAATTGTATTGAGCATGAAATCATTCATAAAGATATAAATTATAAAATATAAAAAGAACAAATAATAATAATACACAAAATATTTGTTTGGTTTTAGCTATTCCAAACTGCTCAAGTAATTTTGTCCAATGCTATCTGAGCTATTTGTCCCAAACTTATGCTGTATTTCTCAATATATGGGAACCAGATAAGTGTGCTTTATTTGGTAATAGATGTCAAAAATAATATATGACAGTAATAAAAGTAATTATGGATATTAAAGTAATTGTAAAGGGTCTATAACTGCATTGTTTCACTTGCTGAAGTTTAAAATTACAGTTTATGATGTAATATTTTTATTATAAATAATTTTATGTAATAATGCAAAAAGAATTCATGCTTCTATCTGACCTGTTGCACCTCCTTCTGTTGCTGTTCTTCAGGAGGCCAGAAACTGTTCTCGCCCCTGCTCTTGCCCCACGTCTCCACCCTCTTGCCCTGTTGGAGTGAGCTGGTTGTTGGATGAGTGTGGTTGCTGTAAGGTGTGTGCACAGCAGTTTAACCAAGACTGTGGCCCTGACCAACCCTGCGACCACATCAAGGGCCTGCATTGCCACCTAGGGGCCGGAGGAGACCCTCTACGTGGTCTCTGTAGAGGTGAGGAAAACACAAGGCTGAAACTGTTCTATGTAACCATGTATTAGGCAACATTTCTGATGATTTAAAGAAATAAATGGGGGAAAACATTCTAGTTTGATAGAATAGGAACTTATTTGTCTTTAATGTCCTTATTTAGTTTTTTCAGATGTTTTAAGTGCCCCAAACTAAAAAATATTCTTGTATATCATGACTTGATCTATCTAACATAGCTGTTAGATTGTTTTTAATATGCATGGGGATTATACAGTGTTATATTACAGAATTACTAAATCAGAGGCTCTTTTAAAAAATCACAGTCACAATGAATCACAGTTGTTATGTGCATCTTTAAGCTGATGCACAGGGACGGCCGTGTGAGTTTGGAGGTCAAATGTATCAGCACGGGGAGGATTTTCAGCCCAGCTGCCAGCACCAGTGCAGCTGTATGGATGGTGTGGTGGGCTGTATGCCCCTCTGTCCATACCACGTCCCTCTACCCACCAGGCACTGTGCCAATCCCCGTCTTGAGACTCTGCCAGGTCGCTGTTGTGAAGAGTGGGTGTGCGACGATGACAACAGCATCAGGGAAGATGCACTGGATCACCACTCTCATCTTCCCCCGACCAATCATATTAGCAAACTAGTACAGAATACTAAAAGCTTTCAATTGAGAATGGGCTCCTTTCAAGGTATGTGTGCTTTATATTTTTCTGTTCTTAATCCTAGTTTATTAGTTTATTGGTGTGAAGGGAACAACAGTATTACTTTTGATTGTATTGCAATTTTGGATTTTAAAAACCCTAACCGTAAAAACCCCAGCCACTCAAAACAGCCCAGCAACTGCCTAGAAACAACCTAGCAACCACCAAAACAGTACCAATCTCTTAACAGTCTCCCAGAATGCCCAGGCAGTTACACACTGGCAAACACACAGAAAACACTTAGAAAGTTGGCAGTGTTTGGTGCTCAAGCAAGCATCTCTCACACTTTGTTTTTGTGTATGCTTTTTAAATACTGTTACATATCATGGAGCAGTTTAATATTAATAGAGCTGTGTTGAGTTGAATTGTTTTCTATGTTTTTATGGTTTTCCTTTCTCATTCAGAGTCGGCATCCTTACCCGTGTCTCAGGTTCCATTTCCTGAATGTTTCCCACAGACCACTGACTGGACCGAATGCTCCGCCTCCTGTGGGTTTGGCATCTCAAGTCGTGTGACCAATAGTAATGAAGAATGCAAGCTCGTTAGAGAGACACGTCTTTGTCAGATCCGAGAATGTGACATCACTCCAGCTCTGAAGGTGAGAAGAACACATACAGTCAAGTATAATCAGTATATGGCTGAGCAATTGAATTATTTGTTAATGAATGAATGTGAATGAATGTCTAGGAGGTTTGTGGGTATATGATTTAATAATTATAGCAAATAGCATGCAGCCAATAGCATTTGGCGTTATTTGACTTAAAATATGGTGCATGTACTTAAATGCCATATTTGAACACATGCAACTGTAAATTTGACATTTTCATCTTCTTTTGTGGCCCATTGAAGAAAGAAAGTTTTACACAACACAATCTTACCAAATTTCGTAGCTATTCGCTTTTACAGGACCATTACAGGAAAGGGTTTCAACTACAAAACCATTACAAACCATCAGCCATTTACCATTAAAACAAAAAAAAAAACATTATGGCAGAATTTTCATTTATGGATAAACTAACCGTTTAATCCACTTAAACAACAATGATTGAAAACAAAAACAATGATTTTTGTTGCTTTCTATGTCTTGAAGAAAGGAAAAAAGTGTCGACGAACGGTGAGGTCTCGGGAACCAGAGCAGATTACGTTTGCTGGCTGCACCACGGCTCTCCGCTACCGTCCGCGCACTTGTGGCGCGTGCGTGGACGACAGGTGCTGTCAGCCTTCCGCATCCCGAACGGTGCGTCTGCGGTTCAGCTGCGCAGACGGAGAGAACATCACGCGGAACGTCATGTGGATCCAGCGCTGCCGCTGCAGCAAAGCATACTGTGGAGTGCAAAGAGACCGCTCACCCACCGTCAACCTTTACAATGACATACACACCTTCACTCACTGAGCACACACACTTAACCCACATCAGCCCTCAAACACTCCGACAAATAACTCGCCAACTTAGTTCTCACATCGCAAATACATTAGCGTTAGCTGGGAAGGCTCCTGGACTTAAACGTCCATTGACTTTGTGAACTGAATGTGTTTTCCCTCTGTAAGCTACTGTTTCCTGGGGTTTTTATTATTTGATTTCTCCAGTATATCTTAATGTTTCAGTCCATACAACCTATTTAGTTGTGTGTATATAGAACATATTTATGCACTTTATATGTTTCTACCTGCAGATCCTGTTCAAAGCAAAAACATGTCTGGATCACATTTCACCCCCAAATCAAAAGATATGTTCTTGGCAGGTTTTGCAAAATTCACCCAACTCTTCAAAGCTATTTTCCAGAAATATTCTCATGTTATGGTTATTACACAAGTGTCCTTCAAAAGCTCCTCAACACTTTCAGTTGCTTTAAGTCTGTGTCTTAGACCTTTCTGCTGCTTTGATTTATTTATTGTAATATTTTAGCTTTAAAGTGTTTCATTGTGTTTTGAAGGAAAAGTGAATTTGTTTTATAAGATTGACTTCCTGTCTTTGTTGATGGGTAAGAGAATGCACTAGATTGCTGTAACTAGGGATTATGTTACACACTTTAGTTTTTTATTGATCAATGGACAAACTATTTACTATATTTGTCTAATATTTTTGCTTCTAAACTAATATATTTTCTGTACATTCTTTAAACTGGTAAGTTTAATATATTCTGGTGTACAGATGTCTTTCATAAATTTTAGTATCTGTTTATGTAAGTGTATGTGTGGGGAAAAGCAGGATATAGACAGCACAGGTGTGTATCAGTGTATAAATATGAAAGACTATAGGATCTATGGATTGCTTTGTTTATTGTACCGTGTACAGGCTTCACTAGATGGAGTGACTCTTTTAAGACTGCTTCATTTTTCGGGGCATACATTAAATTCTAGATGCTCTCTTGTACTGGAGTGAACAACTGTTTGTAAAGTTAAGATATCTGAAAAAATGAGTTTGTGTCAAAAAAATTAAACATTATTAAGAAAAATGCTGTTCCGTGTCATCTGTCATTGATTAGGTTTAAACAGTTTAGTGCCACACTGTTTATAAGAGTTAAACTTTGTGTGTGTTGAGACAAAGAGATTGAGTCTAGCTTCAGACCCCAGCACAAAGTATTTGGCTATGTAACACAAACATCACAGTCAAGGCTCAGATTCCACACCCTCCTGTGCCAAACCATCCTTCCTCCACATACAGCTGCAGGACAATGTGTTTGTGGCTTTACCTGGATTTCTGCATAAGCTGCTTTTAAAAAATGATCTGATCTTCGGCTAAGTTACAAAAAAGGATAAACATTATTTGCTTAAACAAACAACATAAATAATAATATATGCAAAAAATTAATCAAATGTTTTTTGAGCAAGTCTTTCAAAGTGATGATTGATTCAGCTGCAGTCCGAATAACCAGCTAAACAAGGCCTTTATGATTACTTTACATTACAGACAAGTTTAAGGGATTAGGAATTGAACTCAGTTCTGTTCAAAAGTGGTCCTAATGACTTACCTAAAAGATCACTAGAATCAGGTATAACTAGAGTCAAGAGTCAATTAGACCAGGAGGGAAGTGCTGGTCAGATGCCCTGGCATCTAAGAAACACACTACCTTTTGAGTTTGATATTTCCTAAAAGCATTGCCTGATGTAAATATTGTCTGGAACAAAAGAGATCCACGAACACCTACGTTAATATTAGAAATGAATTAAATCAATGCACTCCAATTGTTTTACTATTCAATACAATGTCTTAGATTGTCTTATGAATAATTCGCATTGTGATGAAACAGGTCATAAAATATCTATAAAAGCCTTGATGTTCATTGGCGACACACAAAGGTGACCACAAGAGTACACTGCTAAATGCTTTGGAGCTGAGAAGATACGTAGAAGATGTGTCTGGAACATGCTAACATCTCTGTCAACATGTCTATGATACATAAAACATTAAACAAGAACGGTGTTCATGAGACAGTAAAAGCCAAAAAAAACTGGATCTTCCTTAGTCTTACTAGCAAAGTAGTCAGTGTATCCATGTGCACATAGCTTTCAGCCATCTCCTTAGACTACACAATTTGGGTGATCGCTAAAATCTAAACCACAAGTACAACAAGTCTGCGAATGTTTGCTCAGTTATAACCTAGCATGTTCTTAAGGCCTCCACATAAGTTACTTATGTGGAGGCTAATACTTCTAAACTAAATATATCATAATGACTAATGACTAACTGCTAAATAAATAATACCATTCAAAACGTGCAGCAAGTTGTTGCTCTTATGGGCTTTCTTGTTTTATTACAGAGGCAGTTGTGGCCTACTGGTAAGTGAGTCAGGCTTGTAATCAGACGGTTGCTGGTTTGATTCCAGTGCTGGCAGGTAGCGACTGAAGTGCCCTTGAGCAAGGCACCCAACCCCCAATTGCTCCCTGGGTGCAGCCCGTGTGTGCTGCCCACTGCCCTGGGTGTGTGTGTTCAGTTCTCACCAGTTATGGGTTACATGCAGAGGTCACATTTTGGGTTACCATATCTGACAAATATGTCACTTTCACTTTTATTAAATGATTTAAAGGGTTTTTGTTTCCATGATATTAAGAAATTGAGTTCATAAAGCTGTTTACCATCACCATGGACACAAAGCATTTTATCACCACCATGACCATGACAACCCTTTCACCAATTGCCAATGTCATCACTGATGTAAAATGTTCCTCTTTCTGGGATGTTTGCCCTAAGGGGGGAGGCTCACAGTCACCCAAGACCATTCAAATTGTTTGCCAAGTTGAAGTAACCATCTAGTTTAATTGTGTGGAGGCTGTTCTTAGAAGCCACTTTCAACTTTAAAATGTGTCAGTTGACGACACAAGCGCCTAACAAAAAGGGAAAAACTCTGTAGTAGTAAAATTCATAACAATGAGGAAAATAACAGAGGGTGGATGTTTGCAACCCAAGTGTCATAAACCGAAGTTACACAGTGAACAGTACGATTTATACACTGGCAGAGGCATGCGACTTTAAATAAAAAAAGGCCGATTAAATGAAGCACTTGACCTTCAGTAAATGCCGTTTGCCAACCTCAGGAGGTCAAACTACATAATGTATAAGAACTGTTTTGAGGGACTGGGTTGTGAGTACCCCAAATTTAAACTTTCACACAGCTGGGACAAGCTAGTAACCAAATGTAGTAGTTAATAAATGCATATTACCTGTATGTTAAGGGAAATACAATTCAATTTCAATATATGAAACACTGTACCTCTGGTCTAAGAGGTCTAAAACAAGCATTTAAAGACATTAAAGCAATTGTACTATTATGGCTGTATATGGGATTAGGGATCAGCATGCTGGGGTCATTACACTGGACCTGCAGCTTTGTGTCTATGTGAATCACAACCATATTGAATAGAACTACCTAAACAAAATTGTTATTATTACCACAGGCAACAGAGCATGCTATATGAGGATCTGTAGGGCATAAAAATAAGATTTAGATTTAGATTAGATTGGTACAATTGTCTGATTTAACAGTGTTGCTCAATAAGGCAAGATTATTTGGTTGTACCAGATTTATTGGCTGAGAAACACACCATGTGTTTCACCAGAGAGTGTCCAGAAAAACCCAAGACGACTGAAAGCTAGTGGAGGCTAACAGAGAGATGTGACTTTCAGCATGGATCTGACAGAGGAACTGGAAATATGTCGGAAACCAGAACACAGGGTTTAAGGCTAGCACACATACATGCGTGATTTTATATAATGAAGCAGACTTTCCAGTGATTTCTGCAGCTGTTGAACAGGTTGAGGTGTAGTAAATCACTTTTTATAAATTACTTTTAAAATATTTGCAAAACCATTATTACCTCATTACTTACTGTTATTTACAACACGCAAATTGATATTTAAAATGGGGAAAATCTCAGTAAGCAGATATGTTAATTTTCAATGGAACAGTATACTATAATATTAACAACAAAAAAGTTATATTACATTTTATATTTACATTAATGTTCGTTTTAACTAAATCACACCACAGATGTTCTATCCACTAGACAGCCACATTTCTTCTCAGCACCATCTGCCATGTTTTATGTGATTAAAAGACAAGTATTCAAATTGACACAACACTACCCTCTAGTGGTATCAAAAGAATTTACAAAATTTTACAAAACGGCAAAATAGTAAGTGCGGGACGTGTACATAAACATCACGTGACATCATCAGCTCTGACCGTAAAAAAGAGCATCTGTAAGTATCAGCAATGGGTTATATTAATTCTGTGTTTTGTGGTATCGGTTGGTTTATAATTTACATTCATTTTCATCCTGTTTCGCATCTTGTTTTGCTGCCTTTGTTTTAACGACTAAGTTATATAATACGGCTTGAGTGCCTTTACAACAGCCCAGTATTTCTAAAGTACTTTCTTAAATAACAGCACGTATTCATTTTTTAAGTTACAGTTAGAACATTAATGACCCAAATGATTTAATATGATATATGATATAAATTTTATATAATAATATAATATAATAACATTTTTAAAATTATATTTATAATAAAGAATGTATATTTTATATTCGGATTAAATAGACATTGCGGGTTAATACATTAATAATGTAATAATACACTAACGTAACACATGAATATATCATAAGATATTATGTGCCACGCCCCCAAATGATCAAACCTATGGAGGTAAAGTGCGGCTGTATTACGTCACTCCAATGATCCGATAAAAACTGCACGAGTCTAGTCGACTCGTTCGTCGCTTAAAGCTCACTGGTCTGATTGAACAACTTACGGAATAAATTTACGCCGTTGAAGCCGATTCACTCTTTCACTTTGTAGTGCTGCACCATGCAACGGAGCCTATAATCCTCAAATTCAAACACGCAATTCAGTTACCGTTTAGCAAAGCGCCGTTAATTAATCTGTGTGTACGATGTGGGCGTGGAGGCGCGCGGTGTGAATAAGACTGCCGTCACATCAGCGCGAGGTCTTACAGCGTCGTCAAGTGGATAACTTCATAAAGTCTGAGAACTCACTCGAATCACGAAGACCTTTAAAGGTACGTTGCTTTCATGTGCTCTTTGAAATGAACAAATATTAAACTGAGGATTACAGTAAGAATAAGAGTTACAATGTAGCATATAACCTAAACGTTCAAACGGATTTTTCCACATGAAAGTGAATTTAAAGATGTTTTGGATTTGTTAAATGTGTTACTGGTTGTAAAAATGTCAGGTATTATTATATTATGTTAGATGTTTTATTATCAGCTGTTTAAAACATCTAAACAATGTAAACGTCTGGATGTATTTAGCTTGCTCCATTTCCACATGTTAAATACACCTAGAGTCTTTCACCAGACATTTTCTTTGCCCTGGGTGGTCTAAAGAATTCATTGATTGATTACAATAGACAAAATGAGCGTTTATCACATGCGCTCGATTTGCAAATGCACATGTTGAATAAATGCACTTTTAGGTTAAAGCGTTACCGTCTTTACATACTAACTTTACATAATAACTGATGCTTTGCGGAGACAATATTATGTTTGGAACGATGACTACCACATCCAAAAGCAATCTCCTTTTTAGTTTGAATATATTGAAAATTATGGCCATGCTTCATTGATTGGATGTACTGACTAATTTGTTACGATCCTTATTAGCAGATAGTTGGTTGCTGTATTTCACACTTAATCACCTGTCCTGAATTTTAACATCAGCTGACTTTGCATCAACATCAACTTTGCACCACTGTATAATTTAGATGTAATTAAGCATCCATTAACTAGATGGATCATGATCATATAATAATGATCATCCCTTTAGCTACACAGCCACAGAATGGTGTACAGTACAGGTTACTGTACCTGTTAATGTTAATTTAAACATAATTGAAAAATACGTTTTAATTAACACTGTGAATCCAGTGCATTGTGTGTTACTGCAAATTACAGAAAGTTATCATCACTATGGTTTTCAAATCTAAGTTGTTTATAGTCGATACTGTTACATGGTTGCTACATGTGGTCTTCTAATTTTCCTCTGACAGCAATAGCTATGGTGAACAGCCAGGTTACAGGCGGAGCGTGTGTGTCCAGATCATGCGCAGGCTGTGGGGGTCGTATCGCTGATCGTTTCCTGCTCTTCTCCATGGATCGCTACTGGCACACACGCTGCCTCAAGTGTTCGTGCTGTCAGGCTCAGCTGGGAGATATCGGCACCACCTGCTACAGCAAAGGAGGCATGATCCTCTGCAGAACAGACTACATCAGGTCAGACATTACCACTCCTATATATAATCTCTATCTATATACACAAATGCTGTAAGCTTTGGAGTGGCTCCATATTTATGGCTCACTGATCCACAAACTGAAACTTCTGACTTTAAGTTAGGGGTCCCACAACCATGGAACACCTGGAAACATCAGGAAATTGTTTGTGTTCTCCAGGCATGAAAATTAATAAAAAGCTATGGAAAATAAATAGAAATGTCTAAAGCAAATGTAATGTTTTTAGTTTAACCTAAAACATTCCATCAGCTAGAGAATAACTAGTGAAATATTTAGGACAGTTTTTTTGTCTTGTCGCAGTCATTGGAGCACTAAAGATTATAAATATTTAAATTCTCACCTTGTAATAAAGAATGACTGTAAAGTTCATTCGTTGGTCAAAAAGGGTCAGAACCCTGTTAGCCAACTACACCTAAGAGCGCTGCCTGTTACAAACCAAACTTTCACTTAAAATTCCAGTGTGTAAAGTGATACAACTTTAACAACTGGTAATGAGTGTGAAAAAAGCACTTAACTCCAGTATTTTTTCACCTCACACAAGCTCTAAATTTAGTAGTGACCATATCCAAGATCTTAATCATTATAACAAGGACCCAAGTTGATAATGAGGCTGTTTGGAGCAAGAGTCTCCACAGTCATTTACAATGCAAATAGCCCAGCCAAAGTTGTCTGAAGCTGTAGTTGTCATGCTGGACAAGCATTTTGTTCTTGTGTTGATTTGCATGGGAATCATTTGCATCCACTGGGTGCTGATGCTCTCTGCAGATGCATGCTCACGTGCTCCCACAGAGAACATTATAGACCCTGCATGCTAGCTCACATACATGAGGATCATTTAATGATAAGCCAGTTGTGTAAATTCAGCGATACATTAACATTGCTTTAGTGCATAACGCAGCTGTCGCTTTGGCAAAGTCAACTTTCAACAGGATGTTCAAGGACATTTCTCCAAAATGGTACACCTTGGTGCCCCAATTTGTTTGATAAACTATTATAAAAAACAAAAAAATTACCATAGGATGAAAGAAGCTAAGAATAAGCACATCAGATATCTGATGTTTGATGTGATTTTGGCTTGCTATAATAACAATTATAGCCAGCAATGTAATAATTATGAAACCTGGTCTTTAATTTATATTATTGGTTATATATTCATTTATATAATAAATGAATATATTTATATACTATTAATTGTAGTGAAAACCTCAGTGTCAATCCTCAGCCCAGTTATAACCCAGATTTTAAAGATCCTAAATATGCAAAATGAGCTTAAAATAGTAATTGTAATTGTAAAAAAGTATTCCTTTAAGCACCTTCTTACATTAGCTATTTGTTAATAAATAAAAACAAAATGAACAGAATAAAGACTTTGGGAATGTTCCTTTTACTTGTTATAGTATGGAGAGAGTTTTAACCAAGAGCATGTGTGTGTTTTGTGTTCCAGGTTGTTTGGGCACACAGGTGCTTGCAGTGCATGTGGTCAGTCTATTCCTGCCAGTGAAATGGTCATGCGAGCACAAGGCAATGTCTATCACCTTAAGGTTAGTTATATAAATCACTACTTAAATACATGTTAACTTTATAGCTCTTGTATTTATCGCAGTATCAGCTCACATGACAGAAAAACCAAGCTGAATGAGACTCCCACAGATTTGGCTGTAGCCCCGCTCTAAAGCACCTATATAACAGATGTTCATTAGAGCTGAATTAAATGTGTGATTGTAAGGCTGGGCAAAGCCTGCTTTTATTACAGCTCCTCATTAAAACCTTATCCCAAAGATAACCTTATTCAGCACTTATTCCTTGAAAGCTGAACTGATCTTAATCACACAAGGAGTAACTCATTAAAAATCATTTTGAGCAATAAGAGGCCAAGGCAGTTCGCACACAGTGAGGCCTGACTAGCACCGATTTGCCCTGTACACCGTTAACGGGGTTAAATGTACACATCCTTTTTTAAAATGTAAGTTTGGTTCTTTGATGTCTGTTCCAGTGTTTCTCCTGTGCAACATGCAGAAACCAGTTGGTCCCGGGTGACCGCTTCCACTATGTGAACGGCACCATATTCTGTGAACACGACCGTCCAGGAGCCACAATTCTTACTACTCACCTGCAGAGTAACCCAGTGCTACCAGACCAGAAAGTAAGTGAATGTTTTTACCTGTTTAAATCAGACAGACAAGTGGATAGATGTCATGTCATGTTTTTATTGCTCTTTTGTCATTTTACAGTACAGTACACAGGTCTCCAATGAGGTCCACAGAGCTGCGGAGTTTAGCTTCAACCTTATGAACGTCCAGCACACCTCAACATCTAGAAATGTCCAGGCAGGTGTGTTGGAGTACATTGGAGCTAAACTCTCACAGGTCTGTGCACCTCCAGGAACATGGATTGGAGACCTCTGGTATAGAACATTGTTATAGTTCTATGTAACTAGTTATGGTCTGAAGGTCATCAGTAATAAAGTGTTGCCCTAGAGGATAAACATGCAGTAACAAATCTTATGTTTTGTAGGTTTGCTGAAGGTCTTCTTCCTTTCCTCAGAGGCCCTCCAGTGTCCTGCTCACCGCAGATCCATTCAACAGCACACTCCTTTCATGCACTTACGTTTTTACACCCTAAATTTACAGACCTACATTTCAAAGGTTCTGTGTAGCCACATAGTCTATGAGAGGGAGAACAAGCATGGGCTGGGAAAGTCAAGCCTGATGTTAATGTGGTGGACTGCATTTATTGTCTCTCATGATGAGATATTTACATGGCCTTCTTTCTCCCCCAGAAACAGAAATAACGACCCATTTTATTTTTGTAATCTGATGCAATCTGATTTGGGATAATGAAAAAAATTAAAATTGTCCTAAAAATTGTAGGACTTTATCCATTGGGAATTACTTGGAATGTAAAAGGTGGTTTTGTAGTTGAACTTTTGTAGCCAAAATTAAGAATTAGATTCCCAGGGAACACATATACTGAAAGTAATGCACTGCAAATTGCTTTGAATAAAAGCATCAATCAAAGTGGGCATCACACTAGAGTGCAGTCAGGTGGTGTCAGCCAATTTGTAAATGAAAAAAGGAAAAGTTGAAGTTTATTCCTTTGAAATAACATGTACCAATGAGCCGTTCACAATAAGACCAGAAATGTTTTTTATTTTATGGGTTAATTTTGATTTCTTGGTTAATTTGAATACAGAACATCTAATGTCAAAAACAAATCTTTGGACATCATTCAGGGTGTAGAATTGTAAATATGTTTTTATACTAGTACTTCCTGTAATGGCTGAATTATCCGCTTAACATGTGATGTCTATTTAAGGTGTAATTATCCAATAAATGATAAATCCATCGCCATTCCAGAGCCATCCATCGAGAGGGTTTTGTTGTTCCTTTTTACAATATAGATTTCACTGTTCTTTGTTTATTATTATTTTCTGCTAGTTATTTGCTGGTGGTCTCAGTGGTGGAAACCTGATTACCCAAAGGGTTAGTATGAATAGGGCTTAAGCTCGGACCATTACAGAAGCAATTAAATGTGAGCACGGAGTGTGCAAGTTTATTGTGAGTGTGGTATCTGTGCTGCTATTGCACTAGGGAGGCTGAACTTTACTCTGAACCCGTGTTTGAATTTAATAAGGACTAATCTGCCGCCTAGTTAATTAAGAGGCAGTCGCTCCTTTCCGTTCGTTGCCTCAAAACAATCACACACGTTAAATGTTTACCATGTCGCAATTAAAGTACACAGCACAACTTTCCCACCCCCTCTCTCTGCTGACAAACTGCTGCCCTTGATGAAGCTGCTCTGAGCTAGTGGAAAAAATTATTCCACTTGGTTTGGAAGCTGTTTAGAATTGACATTCTGAAAGACATTTCTAACAGAGGCCTTGTTCAGCTTCCTGTTTGTTTCACCCCATCTTGCTCTTCATGGTGACCTATAATGTTAAAGTTACATTTACGAAATTTGCAATCCTTTATTGGTGAACGTTGAGCTGCTGTGTACAAAAATTTGTGTGAATTTACAGTATATTCCTGGGTACTGTTATTTTTTACAGTAGTAGTTCTACTGAACTAGTATGACAATAAGTTGATCATTAAACTTCTAACACTATTACACAGGCTTGAAGAGTAAATAACATTAAAATTCACAACAAAAATAATACTAATCACCATAATGGTTTTTTTTAAACTATTTTAGTGCAAGGAGTTATGGATATTCCACTAATGCAATATCCCTCAATGCAAAACAATCTCTCATTTGTCTTTATCTTAATTTTTAATTTGCTGTTTTACACAGAAAATAACCTACTTAGCCTACTTAGATTTTAGATTACGATTCATTGTTAGATCTTGTCAAGCCCAGGTAATTTTTAAAGCGGATTTCTCATGTCAAGGAAGAGCACCATAAAATTTACAAGAGCAGAATCTTGTATGAAAACCTGTGGAGATACACTTTAATTTAGTGAGCTCTGAAATGGCACCTTAATGCGCTTAGCTAGGAATAAAGTGTTCCCTGATGTTGGAGTAGGTGCTGATACTGCATCAATTATTTATTTCACATTCGATTGAAAAGCATCAGGCAAATTCATTAACGTATGCAAATGATCACAATTGCAATTATCTTCATATCTTGATAAGTAAGGAAATCAAAACCTCGGCACAATTTGAATCCCACCGTGCCTCAACTTACACTCTGCATTCAAACCAATCAAGCTTCATCTGCATATCTCTAATTAACCACGCATATTTAGATGCCAATTAGGAGGTCTGAGAGAAAAAAGCCTCTTAGTCAACAGGCATTATCCTCTATCAGAAAAAGTTTGCAGGTGTATGAATTGCTATGCTGCTTCTGTCATGGAAAAAGTGTTTATGCTTACTAATTAATCATATTAACACATGCAAATGAGTCTAATTGCCTGAGTTTTCAAGCCTCACACTGTGAAAAAGTGGGAATGAGAGGAGTGAGGATATTTTTTTACCAACTAATCTCAAAGAACTTATATAAATGCTTTGCTTTTCCTCTGATAAGTCCAATATCAAAATAGCACAAGGAATTAAAAAAAATTCCTTGTATTTCAAGGTTAGGTTCAGGGTTAAGCTGGTGTTAAAAGCTGTAACCTAATTCTTGACAATTTTTCCTTCTGATTTTAGGGGCAGTTAATGGTTAAAGGTAGGAATAGGGTTAGGGAACTAGTGTTATTTGACAGGAATGTTGTTCCAGAACTAACAAAAGATGTTAAATAAGGAACACGCCACATAGCCAATTTGAAGTCACATTTTGATAGTATATTTTAATAGTAATATGAAGAATTAATGGAGGAACAGGAAATAACTGGATTAAACTCAAGCTGTCTGCTTAAGCACTACTTTTCAGTGTTTAAAATGAGTACATTGCTAGGCCACATCTCACTATCACATATCACAGCATTCTTATTTGTTGACCCTTATTGCTAGCATAAAGACGACAGGAAGCGATACAGGAAAAGGAAGTGACGTAGCTGGGCTGAGCATGAGCACAGGCAGCTAATGTATTGGAACACACATGCCAACCACTAAACCTCAGCTCTGACAGACCACAGGTCTGCTTGCATGGGTCTCTGTCTCCACAAGTTTCAACATTTTGGTGAAACAACACTCAAGTTGGCTTTTGGTGATCCTACGTGTAATATTAACTCATTAGACTTTCATATCACAGGGGGGTATGGCTGGCTGTTGCAAGCTCCCTCAGGTCTCCATCAGATCACTTTCTAGAACATGTCTCTTCAGTGTTAGTTAGTAATGAGCCACTTGTGTAGTGAATCAGTAGGGCCTCTGCGACAGAGAGACAGTCTTGACAACTGTGAACTTCCCAGAGCAGAGAATGTCAGTGAAGGAGATAGGCAGCGTGAAAAAAACAGCTCGGTGGCCAATCAGAGCGCTTTGAATAATTAAGGCGATCGGCTTAATTAGCTCAATTACGTTAATTTGACCACGGAACATGGCCATATGGTGAAAGGAAACAAAAGAGGGGGAACTAATTAAAAGTAAAATAATGAGGATTTTAATTAAGCTTTTCCCCAGACGTCAGTGAGAGGAGATCTGGTGCAGGAGAGAGTAATTAAAGTACTGTAACGCTGGCAACATTGCTCTCTTTCTCCCTGTCTCTCTCTCTCTCTTTCACTCACTCTCTCAGAACCGTGAGGGCTCAATCGGTCTAATTAAATCTGTAAATAAATTAGCTACATGGAAGCCTGCTTGAGTTGACACCCTACCCCCAACACAAACACTCACCCACACGCCTCTCCTATCTTTATCTCCCAACTCCATATAGCATTATAACTTACGGTTAGGGCGAGAGCTCTACTTTGGATTTGTTTTAAACAAAATACTAGCAGAAAATAGTGGAATCTTTGTGCACTCTGCTTGTTTTAAGAACACCATTGTCTTTGCTTTTATTGCATCAAAATGACATCCTAGCCTACAGTTGTTACAACTACATAACTATTTTATGAGGTAGCGATTTTGTATGAATTCTTATGATGTGATTGATAGAAAAAGCAAGCTTAAATGGTTGTGAAATGCTATGAGATTGTGTTGTAATAGCCATTGACTCAAGTTTATTGTTATTTCAACTACATACAAATATACAGAGTATGTAGTGCAACTTACAGACAGGTCAATATATACTGTAAACAACACACTGTAAACAATAAACAACAAACAAAAAATTCATAAATACAAAAAACAAGAAGAATTGGGAGCATATAGTGTATGTTCAATATGAACAATACAGCATGCAAAAGGTGATTGTGCTATTTTAGGTAAACAAAAATTGTATTAATTTTTGGTTTTAAATAACTGTAGCAGCTGTACTTAGTACTGCTATGGTGTAGCAGTTACCGCGGTACATTCTTAGGGTGTGTATGGGAACACAAAATGTGCATGCTTCCTTTTCATGCTCAATGTGACACAGCTGTGTGTTATGTGTGTTACCAGTATGTGTGTATGTGTGTCAGCTTGTTTCCTCGAAACTATTTGTTTCCCTTTCCCTATTTTGAGCACAATAAGCCTCCAACCTGTGACACATGAGTCTCCGACACCCCTCAACTCATCTACTCTATCTGCTTCTATATCTGTGGTCTCAAGTTTAAACAAGAGTCAGTGGCTACCTCAGGCATGGCATCAGACGCAAAACTAAGCCCTTTATATTACCCATGCTGCTTTGCTCATCCTGTTTATATTTCTGTTAGGGGGTCCACCTGCAGGTCCACTCTATATCAGACTAAACCTTCCCTTTAAATGGCTGATTTGACTGTAATATCCCATTAAATCAGAGCTTGATCACATTCTCTCTACTTCTGTACACCCCCCAGCCCCCAATCGTTTGTACTCGCATTGATAGCACATTTTTAATTAGAAAATGCATTCAGACTGGCAACAAAGTGATTTGCATATTAAATTAACAGCTACTTACATTCCATGGTGCCTGGCAAGGCAGCTAGTTACAAAGGGAGAATGAGAAAGAATTGTGTACACAAACAAATTTTCACCTTTTGTTTGTGTGCATCCTCAATTACATCCATAAAATGATCTTTTCAGTAGACTTTAGTCAGAGTAGATTCTGTAGGGTAAAAAAAGTACAGAAAAACAGTGTTCTAAAGTGTTGGGTATGTCCTCCAAATGTTTGGAAGGACTGAGAAAGATTGATTGTCTGAAATGAAAATAGGATAGGGTTTCTGTAGCTAAACTGCTAGAGCATGGCACTAGCAACGTCAAGGTCATGGGTTTGATGCTCGGGAAACAGATGAATTCATCAAATGTACAGGAAGTTGAATTAGACAGGAAGTGGCATGGATAAAAGTGTCTGCCAAATGCAGAATTGGAGTTTTCAGCCTTGCAAATATGTTATTTCCTCTTTTCACCTCAAACATGTAATGTTTCAGTTTTACAGCACCTTATCAGCCCCAATGTATTTAATATCTGGAAATGTTCCTTCCACGTCACTCTTTGGGCCAGATAAGACAGTTGAGGATGATAGTGGCACTGTTGTGTCGGTTTGAGGGCCCCAGAGAGCTCCGCTCTCCTCTCAGTCCCCAAGCCAGATGCTGCTATTCACCCTAGAGACTGAAGTGGAACAGGGGACCCTGACTTCATAAAAACATGAACAGTGACTTCATAGGGAACAATGTTTTGTATCTTCACAGTACTGCCAATCTGTGGACTAGAATGTGATTTGGAAATAAGGCAGTCCCCACTGTAGGTTTAGTTTATCATTAAGGGTAAAGTGTAAATTTACATTCCATTAGATGGTTCCAGGAGAAAGACTCATGTTTTGTTTTATACTGCCTCCTCTGGGAAAACACCCCTGCTCCCAAGTATTGGGTTCCAATAAGGAGGTTGTTGATGCACACCATTGACAGCTCTGGACTTTCAGGAGTGGTTGACATCATCAGACACATACCCTTGTCCCCTGTGAGGAAAGTAAACTAGAAAAACAAATTAATAAAGATACTGGTTAAGTCAAGTGGAGTGTCTAAAACTCCCTTAACCACTGTAAAGTGACTGTAGCATACAGACACGAGTGACTTGTTTCTTTAATTGAATATGGCTGTAAAAGACACTACTGATAAATGACACAGATGTTTCATAATAATCAAATTTATTCATATTAATGATCAAACATAGCTCTTTTTCTGAGAATATACCAGCTAACAATTTTAGGTTGTAAGATTGTTTCACTAATGTATCCATTAAGTAATTAATAAAAGTTCTTTTAAATGTTCTAGGAATGTTCAGAATGATTTTTAAAAGTTTTTTATACATATTAACATTATTACTTGGTTATAAGAACATTATTCAAACTTTTTTTAAAAACTGTAAAATTTTTAAAATGTTCCACTAACAACTTAAGAATAAGGTTTTTGATATTATATATAACATTTAAAAACACTGTACTAACATTACTGCAAGAAATTGTAGGTTCAGGGGAGAAGATTTTATTTTGCAGTTTTCTTTATGTTTTCTTTATGTAACGGTCAGATAATTAGCATAACAATTTAAGTGATCTGATTTGAAAAATGAACATAAATTTTAGGAATTTTTTACTATTTTATACTGATAGCAAGTAAATGACAGGTTGCCCTTAAACTGGCATGGGCAGATTTTGGTAAATAGAATTCACAATTCCAGATTTACAACATTGTCTCAAACTTTTGAACTTCACAGAATATGGATTTGCCAGCAGAATTTAATTGCGTTAATTGAGTATGTATATTCTTAAGCTTTTTGCCATATTGTGTGTATATTCCTCAAATGTAAAGAACTCTAATCTCAGCCCTCTGCATAGATGCTTCCTGTAGCTGAACTGGATGAGTTAACAAGGTCATGAGTTTGATTCCCAGGGCGAACACACACTAAAAAAATGCCAACATTGAATGTGCTGTAAATCGCTTTGGATATAAAAATCTACCAAATGCGTAAGTGTATCTGACATGCATCCTGTCTTTTGCTGTTTTGCTATCTCTCTCTCTTTATCTATCTATATCCCCCCACAGCCCAGGTGGGTTTGACTGTTCATTAGCACCCTGTGAAGAAGAACAGATGCAGATGGAAACACCTTCACACAAACACAAGCAGACTGACATCAGTAGCAGAGCACACAATTAAAGTTTCAAGACACTGAATATCACCAGGATTTAGATTGTAATTAGAAGACTTCACTTTGCTGTGTGTGAAAGTCACAATCTTTCATATCAGAATTGGGAGCTCATTGCACCTAATATGTTACCTAAGGAAAAGCTACTCTTTTAGCTTTTGTTCTCTATTTGATAAAAGAATAAAAAATTCTTTCAGAATTTCATTTAGACTATATTTTACTAGCATTAGCATGTGAATTCCAAAAGATTCAGACCTTGCTGTCATAGTACAAGACTCTAAATGAGATAAACTCTCATGTTGTGGTTTTAGCTGTATGATTCCTGGTGTTCGCAAAGATGAATGAATGCACATGAACGTGAACAACATGGAATAGTTCCAGTCCTTGATTATGATTGGTTTGAAGCCGTTGAAAATTATGAACATAGACCTGTGACCTCATTACATCAGTTTTACTGCGCCACAGTGTCATGTGTTGTGGTTTCTGAAGAACTACATTGCTTGATGGAAGAATATTATTTTTTAACTAATGAGTGCTAATGAGATTAGAGAGCTATGGTAGAGAGAAAGATTGACAGTGAACAATGACTGAAATTATGGCATGTTCCTCATGCAAAGCTGTTGTATGACCTCATGGACTTGGAATAAAGTAAAGCCAGTCTTTCATACACACTTTCATTTCATCAGTTACTCTGCTCTCAATGTGAAAAGACTTTCCGTAGTGAAATGTCAGTTGGTTTGGCATTTGAGTGAGAGATATCTGTCACAGAAAGGTGAAAAAGCAGACAGCCTTTCCTGTGGCCTCCAAACTCTCGGTCAACACTGCTGTTTTGAAACTGACAGGGTGTATCTGAAACAGACAGTGGAGAGGGCAGGCGTAAAAAACAAGAAGGGAAGGGGTCCTGCGGCCTGTGAACTGAGACGCTGCGAGAAAGAGGATGGACTCATAAACTGAGATAAGCGCGAGCTAAAGCCTTACGTATGCTATGGCTAACCTGGAAATGCCAAAGCAAAAGCTGAGAGCTCTGTGTGTGCATGGATGAGAAACATAAGCGTGTGTGTGTGTTCAAATGCCAGCACAGCTCTTCTGAGGCAGACCCACCTTACTGAACCACAGCGCATCTCTCTGTTATCACCATTCACACACCTGCTCACACAGACAATAGGGGCCACAGTGTGCAAGGTGTGTGTGTACGTGTGTATGTGTTTATAGAAGAGAAAGACTAGATCAAGCAAGGTCAGGAGAATCTTCATCTGAAGCGTGTTTTGGGCTCACCTGCTCTTTAATCTTTCTAAACAGTCAAACTGTGGTTTGTTCCATTGGTGTGTGTGTGTACATGTGACAGTTTTTTGTGTGTATATGCGCTCTGACAAACGGTCACTTCTGCATCTTTGCACTTGATCATTTTAGTTTGTAGCTGTTAGTGTGCATCGCACCACATCTAAACATGCTTGTGTTTGCATGAGCTTTATTAAGTATTTTCTGTTTTAGGTGTACAACATACTCAACACACGTGCAAATCTCTGTGTATTTGATTGTGTTATTGTGTGCTAAATTTATCACACTGTTTTCACACTTGGTTCAATTGTTTATTCTGAATTAGAATTTGATTCTAATCCCCTGCCACACTGGTCTCTTTCATACCTTTGCGTCCAAATCACAGTATGTTTTCATCATCAGCATAAGTATTATTGGCCCCTGTTTATCACTGTAACTAAGACCAACAAAACATCACACACACAGAACAAGACTTACGTTTGCAAGACATGCAAAGAATGGACAAGGCTTCATGCTTACATTTCAGTACAGGAGTAAAGTATGTTTTTGGCTGCACACTTGATCCGTGGTGCTCTGGCATGCTAAATGCATTAGAGAGGTTCACATGAACATATTCAACCAATGCAAAAGACTATCTCTCTCTTCTCTTTAGAGAAAATAGAAATTTAACAAATGTGTCAGCTGAGTTTGAATCAACAGACAAAATCAAGTGTAGTGTTCATGCATCTACGTGTGTGTGTGTGTGTGTGTCACAGTCACAGAGGAATTCTGATAAGACTTTTGGAGCCAGACTGTAGACACTGTGCAGTAGACAAGCCGATGACTGAGCAGATACTGTGCGGAACTGGTAATAGTGCTCGCTCTCACCCTCCCTCTCTCCCCTTTCATCCCCTTGCTTCTCCCTCTCTTATTTAAAAATCACTCACCCCTTTAGAACAGAATCTTGCACATGTATGTGCTGACAGCTTTACCTCACTTTAAAGTGACAGTTCATCTCAAATGGAAAATTCTGTCATTATTTACACACCCTCATGTTGTTTCATACCTGTATGACTTGTATGTTTCAGTAGAGGATCACTAGGAGTCGACTACTTTAGATGTGTCTCTGAGCTAAGTCCTCACAGTTAGCTATGTCCTTGCTGCATGGCTTCAGTACATTTGGACTAGTGTACTTATAGTATAGTATATCTGTTGTAGTGTAGAATATTTTGCAATGTAGTTGTATTAATAACACTTGTCATACTTTCTTCTTTTGTTTCATACGTACGTAAAACAACGCAGGGAATTTAGGACAAAATTTTCCTTTCTTAGCGGGAACAATTGCTATAAAAGAGGACAGTTGTGGTTGTGTGTTCTTTAGCTCATGGTAATATTCAATTAATCTCCTCATTCCACCATGCAGATGGACTCTGATCTATGGGGTAAACTCCTACCCTACCCTAATGTATGGCAGTGGTTAATAAACAGATATAAACAGATGCTTAAGAGGAACAGGGGCTGTGAATAATTGCTGAGCTGAAATGAAATAAAATATGACTGATTATTTTCATCATAAAATCATCCTCACTGTTGCATGCTACTGTGTTGATATGATATTCATTGACATGATTGCTGTCCTTTTCAACATTGTCAGAACTGACTGAAATCAATGCGACCTTCACTGTCCAGTCGGTAAGGGATTCATCTGCTGCTTGTTTACACAAGTAATCAGCAGTTTTGCTCAAGCACTAACCAGCCAGCAATTAACAGTTACTTAGTTTTGTTCCACACAAACTACATTACACTTTTAATAGCTAGCAAATGTATTTGTTAAAAGTGCAGATTTGCAGATGAGATGTTTAACTTCTAGTTTTATATAACAAAGTTTGTAAAATGGGCCAGGAATTAACGTTACCACTTAAACCACACTAATTACATATTCTCAGTTCAGTGTTGTTTTTAAATAAGCAGATGTCATGCTGTAATATGGCTCTGGAAAAACTGGTCATCTTTGGACATGATCTAGTTTCTAGATGGTCTCTGCTGAGTTGGCGATAGATGGACAAATGAATGGCAGAAATCAATACTGCGTCATTAGGAATGTAAGTTTCATCTTTCAGAGCCTCTATGACAGGGACATAAGAATTAGCTGTAACCTGAAAACTTAAGCCAAAGAAGCAATACCACTGATGTCCGACTTCATTGCTGATTTTGTTATTAAAATAGTTTAAATATAAGAATTTAGGAGCAGTTTATGTATTTCCCGCTGCAATCGGTAACTCCTGAGGTTAAAACAGTTATTAAAACAAAAATCAGTTATTGAATATAAAGTACATAAAACATCAGGGTTCAAAACTGTCTTATTACCTTTCCCATTAACAATGGTCAGTTTATAATAATCATTTATAATTTCCCAGGAAATGTCGGTTTTACTTGTGGTTACATAATGTTACGGAGGAGGTCTCTGCTCCACCTCCTCCGCACCACCAGAGGGAACAGTCTCCGGAGTAGACAGTTCCCGCTGCAAATGGATCCTCGTGCAATGCAAATGGATCCTTTAAATGCTGCAAATGGATCCTTGTGTGTCAGACTCATCATTACAGAAGACTTCGCCAGACAACGATCCAACAGCGATTTCTCAGCTGACCACAGAGCTATCGTTTCAAGCCTTTCAGTTGGCAGCTCATCATCAACAGCTAAATTGACTAACCATGCTAACTGGGGAGCTCATAAAGACTCTCCAGGGCATGTGTCTCTCTCCAATCAGCCAGCAACCTGCTCTCTATCCCATGGAATTTGGTCGCATAGCCTTCATCAGCTCTTTACTCACTGTAAAAACACTTGAATGGGTTACTGCTGTCTGGCGAGTGAATGGTACTATCCTTCTCACCTTCTACGCCTTCCTCAAACATTTCCGAGAGGTTTTCGAGCATCCTGCAGAGGGGAGATGTCCTGGGGAACAACTATTATCTCTATCACAGGGAGAACTAACAGCGTCAGAATACGCACTCACCTTTCGCACCCTTTCAGGTCAAACCGACTGGGTAGAAGATACATTCAAGTTACTGTTTCGTAAGGGATTAAATCAGAAGCTCCAATAACCAAAGAAGTTAAGCTGCAGGTTGGTGCATTACACTCTGAGGATATTCGCGTCTATGTCATTCCCTCACCTAATCATGCATTGATACTTGGTTGACCTTACCTACACATAATCCTGTTATTTCCTGGAAGGAGGGACAAATAATCCAATGGGGCTCAACATGTAATGAACTTTGTCTAACCAGAGTTATTTGCCAAATCTCTTGTCATAATCTACAGTAGGAGATTGTCAAGCCTGAATCAACTTTACCTTCTGAATATGCTGACCTAGGATAGGCGTTTAAGAAAGGAGCTTCTCAACTCCCTCTGCACAGAGCTACTGACTGTGCTATAGATTTAATTCCCGGCACAGTTCTCCCTAAAGGAAGGATTTTTCCTCTGTTCCAACCAGAATCAGAGGTTATGAGGGCTTACATTAAGGAGGAATTGGACCAATGGTCATCCAACCATCTCCAGTAGCAGCTGGGTTTTTTCTTGTAAAAACAGAAGGATGGTAGTCTATGACCATGCATTGATTACCAAGGTCTCAGCGATGTTACAGTCAAGTTTCGCTACCCCCTTCCCTTGGTCCCAGCCGCCTTAACGTAACTGTGCAGAGATAATTATTATGCTAAGCTGGATTTACACAGTGCTTACAATCTTGTTCACATTCGAAAGGGGAATGAATGGAAGACTTTTCCCACACTAGTGGACATTATGAATATTTAGTAATGCCATTCGGTCTTGCCAACAGTCCCTAAGTTTTCCAATTGTTCATGAACAACGTCTTCAGAGATATGCTTGATAAGTGGTTTATCATCTACATAGATGATATTCTGATCTACTCCAACACCTTGGGAGAACAAATTCGACATGTAAAAGCAGTTCTAGAACGTCTCATTCAAAATCTGCTCTACGCCAAAGAAGAGAAGTGTGAATTTCATCGTACCAGTACATCATTTGTAGGGTACATAATCAGTCATGAGGGGGTTGCAAAGGATGAGAGAAAGGTGAGAGCAGTAACTGAATGGCCAAGACCTCACACAGTGAAGGGGCTGCAACATTTCCTAGGCTTTGCTAACTTCTATAGAAATTTTTTAGAGGATTCAGTTCTGTAGCAGCACCACTAACAGCTTTTATCCTTTGAAGATTTCAAGTCTCGCTTTACTACAGCTCCCATTCTTCATCACCCAGATCCCGATTGGCTTCATTTTAGAGGTAGAAGCATCTATTACTGGAGTCGGCGCAATCCTCTCTCAATGCCACGGTTCACCTCCAAAGATGTAGCCATGTTTTTTTCCCGGAAGCTATCACCCATTTAACGGAATTACGACGTGGGGAATAGAGAACTTCTGGCCATGAAGCTAGCCATGGAGGAGTGGCAACACTGGCTCAAAGGGGTTACTCTTACTATCACGGTTCTAACTGACCACAAGAATCTAGAATATCTACAGTCTGCTAAACGTCTAAATCCAAGGCAGGCTAGATGGGTTTTGTTCTTCACTCATTTTGACTTCACAGTTACTTATCATCCAGGGTCTAAGAATACTTAGGCAGACACACTTTCTCATCAGACAGATGAAGCTCTACATTACTCTACCGAAGAGAGTATCATTCCAGAAAGACTCCTCGCTGCTCCCATACAATGGGATATTATTACTGAAATAAATCAAGCTAACAACCAAGATCCACCACCTACCGAGTGTCCTGATAACCGCATCTTTGTCCCAGAACCTCTGCGCAAACATCTTCTAACCCAGATCCATGAATCACCCAGCTCAGGTCATTCAGGTATTACAGCCACAATCCATTTTTTGGTGGTTTTGGTGGCCAACCTTACCCTCCGATACAACAACATTTGTAAGGAACTGTACCGTCTGCCAGAAGTCCAAAACACCCAGACACTCCCGGCAGGTTTATTGCAACCCTTACCCACACCACAGCACCCTTGGTCTCACATCGCCATTGATTTCATTACTGATTTGCCCAATTCCCTTGGAAACAACCATAGTTGACCATTCTCTAAGGCCTGCTATCTCATTCCATTACCCAAACTTCCCTCTGCCTTTGAAACCGCTGAACTCCTTCTCAGTTACGTCTTCAGATTCTACGGTTTACCCGAGGACATTGTTTCAGATCGAGGTCCCCAGTTTACAAGCCTACTACAGGAATGACTCCATTCAAATATATCCTTGGGTATCAACCACCACTATTTGCCTGGTCTGGCAAACCTACTAACCTCCCCTCTGTCACCGACTGGCTACAATGCATCAAGGAGGTATGGGATTGAGCACACACGCATCCACTGCATGCTGTAAGACACCAGACGCATCAAGCCAACCAGAACCATCATTCTGGTTGATGGCGAAGAGGCCTACCGAGTACAAAAGTTGCTCGACTCCAGGCGCCGGGGCAGTATGCTCCAGTATCTGTTATGGAGGTGGCCTCTGCTCCGCCTCCTCCGCACCACATGAGGGAACCGTCTCCTGAGTACTAGCCTATGTTTCAGACTCCATTACTCCATGACTACTTTCTGTACACCTGTATCTCTTTAAACTCTAGTATTTAAGCTGCTAACTGAGCTTTTTTTATTGCATGTGTTTACTGTGTTTTGATCTTGGACCTTTTATTCTGTTTTTGCCTGTTTGCTGCCTGCCCTGATTACTGGACTGATCTTGATTCTATGATCATTAGCTGCCTGCCACAACCTTTGCCTGTCCCTCATTTTTGCCTTTGCCTTGCCTCTACTATTCCTGTTTACTGGTGTTCGACCCTGCCTGTCTGTTTAACCAATAAATGCTGCAAATGGGTCTTCGTGCGTCAGACTCATCATTACACATAACATCTGTAAATAGAAAAAAGACCTGCCTAAAATATTGCCTGTGTATAGTTTGTAGTGTATTCGTACAGCATTTGTTTGAATTTAAACTTTCATTAACATTAAAAAAAAACATTTCAAGTACCCAGCAATTTTATGTTTCAACATAGAGGCAAAGGTTGTGGATTGCAACTATATGGATTAATACACTGAGTTTTGCACACTTTCATGATTTTTAAATAGCATACTTGAAAATCTTAATGCCTTCAGATCAGTGGTATCATCATAAGCAGCAATTTGTTCACCCAGTTGAGCTGAGTGTTCAGTAAACTAGCCATCATGTTAGCATTACAGACTAATTTAATGTAACATCTTTGAAAGATGAAAGACAGAGTAGGAGGTGAGAGAGAGAGAGAATAAGAGAAAAATCATGTACACAAGGACAAGCTGGAGGTTTGTTTATAACTGAGATGAAGTGGACCATCACAAAAGGAGTCAAGCAGAGGCTGTAACAGTGATAGAGAGACTGATTAGAAGAGGGAAACTCAGAGAGAAGGAGCCATAGTTGCATTCTTGCACTGAGCTTAGAGATGTACAGAAATGCTAAATGAGGCTTTGTTAAATATCTACTGCAACATCTAACTGCATGTATGAAGACTGGGAGCACAGCTTCAATGTCTGTCTGTTTAACTACAGGACAAGCTGTTGAGAGTAAGAGGCATGCTATCAGCTCCACCATCTAAATAGCATCTGCTGCTCTTAGCACAATAGATGAGTAGTTGGCAAGGTAATAAAACAACAAACAAAGGTAACATGAGTGCGGTCTCTAAGCGTACAGAAGCAGCACTGATCTGAGATAAGAAAGGCTGAAGTTCATCGTAATGGGATTATGCGATATGATTGCCTGATTTAGAAAGCATATGTGACAGATTTTTACATTTTCAAAAAAATTTAAAAACTTGCTATGACACTGCTAGAGTAGTCAGGGTGGCACCATTGGGTTACTATCCAGCTAACAATTTAAGGTTGTTTAAGGTTATTGCTTAGTTATCAGAAGGTATTCAAACATTTTACAATTAACATTCCACTAACAACTTAAGAATAACTTAAGAATAACATTTTTGATAACTTTGACAGAACCTTTAGAGAACATTAACCAACAATCTGAGAATGCTCCCTGTTAGCTGGGTATGTGGTTGCTAAATTGTTGTGTGTGTGTTGGGGGGGGTTTGCCTGTTGCTATGCAGTTCCTATGATGTTCTTAATCGGTGCAACAGTGTTGCTAGGTGGTTGCTAGAGTGTTTTTTGGGGTGGTTAGTAAGTGATTACTGGTCTAGAGCTCACCTCAAGTTCGAAGAGGTACAATTCATATCCATAGTACAAATGCAGGACATTGAAGTTATGTTGAAGTTAAATACTTAATAATTTGTTCAAATGTCTAAGTATGACCAATAGTAATAGTACATTAGATGCATGAATGGAATTGTTTTAGATTAATATTGCTTGATATTTAAAAACTGTTACTGATAATTAAATACTGTTATTTGTATGCAAGTGCTTATGTGCGTACACAGTATGTGCATGTTTCTGGGAAAAAGGCATTCACAGTTAAAAAAAAAGTTAAACAAATTGAATCTGTGTCAGATCTTTGTGTGGTCACACACACACAGCCACCCATCTTGCGTTTCCAAAACTCAATTCACACATAATCCCAAATTTCCTACAACATTCCATCATGATTTTTCCATTCTCTGTTCTCAACCCTTTCTCTCTGTGAGGCAATCCATCCACTCTCACCAACGCACAAACACAACCGAGCATACGCCTTAACGGTGCAATCTTCTAGTAATACAATTATTTTCAATATCTCTGGAACATTCTTATGGTTAATTTAAGATGTAACAAACAAACCGATCCACATGAGCAATATACACCCAATCCAAAAAACAGACTTTCACATTCTTTACTAGTGTAATCACTGATTTTTAGAGATCAGAGTGAATTAACAGAAATATGAAAGCTATCATGAAAAGGGAGGGACTCAGAATCCCACCACGTCATGCAGCAGTCAGTCGTTATTACTCTTATACAGCTTGACCTACAGGAATCAAAACAAGCTAATAAAATCGCCTTCAGTCCAACCCGTGAACCACTTTAGAGTTGTGGTAATGACACCCTAAGATCAGATTGCGTGTGTTGTTCTCCTAGCATGCTATGTTTTTGTGCTCCATCCTTCTGGATGTGTCCCATTGTTGCTCGACTCTGAGCGCCTCTTTTCCAGGCTCCCATCTGGACTTTGGGGGTGGGGAGGGTTTTTTTGTAACGGCTTTAATTGTGTAGGTGAGGCTATACTTAAAGCACTGCAGCTAATTGGCTGTAAATGAGTCCATCTGTTTTGATTCAGCTTTGGAGTGAGTCTGCAGTTCTCATGGTTTACAGTCTTTACATTTTCCATTGTTTCTTTCCATCTCACTGTTAGATATCTGCACATTGACAGTTTAAGTTGAAGGCTGAACCCAACATGTAAACAAGACCCTGTGACCTGACCTGAACCAGTTAAGTACTGTCAGATTGTAGGAATAAAACCAGACTCTAGATTTAGGCAGACTTAAACTACCCAGAGCTTATGACAGCGAAACAAAGATGAAACAAAAAGCAAAAATATATCAAAATAGAAATGTGCACTTCTAGTCACTTTGTACACATTCGATTTGAAAACCTTGATTTAAATACATGCTTTAATGCCTGAAATGAGTTTTAGCATGAAATAAAAACTATATATATATATATATATATATATATATATATATATATATTATTTATTCAAGTTTCAATATAATTGCCTCTCTATCACCATTTCTGTTTGAAACATAAAATTGCAATGTGCAATGTACTACAGTTACTTTCTTAACAAGGATTACGAGTTTAAATTCTAAACAACTGCTGTAAGAACAAGCTACAAATGCTGCACTGTCCTCAGCACCCATACATGCAATATAGTTATCGAGTCTTCTTTATGGACATGACATAAGCTGCCGAATGAGTCAAACTGACATTTCCCACAACATCGAATAAAAGAGCTCAAATTATAAATCATTACCATAAACTTATCATGGGGAATTGGGTACGATAAGGAGACAGTTTTAAACAATGATGTTACACCTATTTGCTGAATAACTGTGAATTTTTGTTTATTTTTAACCACAAGTTACATACTGCAACTTTATTATCATATGACATCATGAAGGTTGACATCATCCTCAAAGTGTGCAGAGCTGTAATCTAGGTAACAGTTACTTCAAAGGATATAACGATTTGATATGTTTGGTTAAACAGTACCTCCTGTTATTCAATTGTTTTGATTTCTTTACTATTTACTATTGTATTCTAACTTTTGAATTAATCAATATAAACAATGGTTATTGTTTATAGGTGATTTTGACAGGTGATTTTCTTCAAAAAAGGAAATACTCAGCTCTTAAATTTAATTAGATGAGCCATGTTCATACTGTGAAATGGGCGCTATATGCAGACACCTATATATTTGAATGCACCAATTTACTGCAAACCATTAAAACAGTAAACAGTCAGGTTTCATGTGGCAGAGGAATTGCTTATAATGGTGATTACCGTTATAATAAATGCAATTATTTTTGAAAACTAAAAGCTACCTGTGCATTACAGGAATTTTACCATGGCAACATAGGGCCATAAGTGGCTTATTTCTTTCATAGCACATTAAAACACAGCACAGGTAAATATTTTTGCAGCAACACCAGCGATAAAGCAGAGCTCAAATCCAAATGCATATAATACAGGCCTGATGTGTTAAACAGTCAGTAGTGAGTTTGTTCTTATCACCATCAAAACACCAGCATGAGTTTCCTGTTTGTCTCTTCAGTTCTTATCACTCCATCACGCAACAGACAGCTTTAGTGCAGCTTTTTCTCATGTGCTACAGGTCCAACATTTGGTATTATCTTCTATACCCATTCATTTGTTCTTGGAAATTTCTGGATCCTAATTTCTAGACCTGAAAAGAGATTGTACAATCTCTACAATCTTTCTGAGATGGGGAAAAAGACATTATCTTAATTAATTATCGCAACATGACAACATGGTTTATGGGAGCAGAGAGAGATTGAGAAGTGCATTTGTGCCTATGTTTAAGTGGAGTTCAGGCTCGATCATGTGATGTGTGGGCTAATTGAGAGCAGGCACTCCATGTGTAACGCTGTCGATTGAAAATAAAGCAATATGAAGCATGTTGATTTGTGTTTGTGGGAGATAACAGTTTGAAGTGCTGGTTGTTCCATTAGAAAACCTCTTCTCATACAACAACACTCATTAAAACTAATGGGCTTTATCATTAGTTACAAAAACACTTATTCATTAGTGGTGCTACATGCTTGCAATAGCTCCTGCTTAGAAAAACCTCTAACACTAAGTTTTTAATGTCCCTGCATGTTTGTGCTACAGAAGCAAATGCTACCTGAAAGAAGAGGTGTGCTGTGCTTTTCTAATCAACTGGCCTTACAACGTTCGCCTGGCGGACATACAAACTGGCGTAGAAATACAATAATACCAAATACAAAGATACCACACAGAACAATAATTATAACTGCAATGTCCTAGCAACCTGTCAATATGATTATCTGCATAAATTGGGTTACAAGAAAGTATATGACTTAACATCTGTAATGTCTTGGCCCCTAAAACGTCCTTGCATTTTGGCAAAGAAAAGCAATAATCACATACAACATATACATTTTTGTCCTAAACAACAATAACTGCAAAATGCCACATTTTATTAATCAATTGTTTGTTAAATGTTGTGCTGGACAGCACCACCCACTGTGAAATCTCATTGGTCCAATGTCCTGCTCCACAAACTGTATATTAAACATCAGATATGTTCTGATTGGCTGTGATTGTATCACATCAATGCAGATAGGCAGATTGTCACTGGAAAACCTTTTTTGGGTTAAGACACAATGTTTAGTCTGTATGTGAAGTGAGTTTATTTTGGACTACTCCAAAATTTCTCACCAAGAATATTATGTTAGCGTACTGTTTTTTTAACCAGTCCCCACTATTGTGCTTTACATTCCTTAGCAATTTATATATAATCACATCCACAACAAGCAGCTTGTATAAGCCAGTGTGTTTCAAAAATGTCTCCAGGTTCTGCAAAACTTGGTGCTGTAATAAAATAAAGGGTTTGGGATCAAAAAATCATTTTTCACCTAAGGATCCTCAATTTCCCCTTAACTACTCAAACTGCTGGTCCTGCTGGGCCCAAAGACACAAAGGCAGAACATCAATACATGCAATATACTGTGGCGGGGTCTTTGTGTGTGTGTGGTGGTGGGGTGATGGGATGGTCCCGCAAGCAGACAGTAATTGGGATGCCACCAGTTTGCATCAATTCTTTGCAGTAGGGGACAAAACTAGGGAGCATTTAATGTGCTTTAGAATAATAAGAGAAAAGCTTGTCCTTTGTTTGGCCTGGTGTGTGTGAAAGGCATAAAGATACAGGCCAACCAAGAAAGAGAGACGTTTTTTCATGCTTTGAGGGGATCGCAGCATAAGGTGTGATCGACATTTTAAATGACTAGAAGATTCTGTGTAATTTTTGCCATTCAGAGACCTGGATTCATACTGGGAGAGTAATAGAGGCCCTAGAGAGCGTCTGGATAATGGACGCTGTCCCTGCTGCTACGGCAGGGTGGAGTGGAGAGGGACACTGGGTAATCTCACACACCAATCTCCTTGTTAGCTCTCCTATGGTCACCTTCAGCCCACTGTCAACAAAAGTTATGAATGTATGGCTCAGTTTTACAAAAGTTTTAGAAGGTTGTTTGCAAGCTCACAGTGTATTTGAACAAAATTATTTAAATTAAGGTTTTTGGACAACATTTGGCCGACCAAAGGTAGCCAGATGTTATAAGTTACTAGTGTTATGGTGACAAAGAGACCAAAGGCATCTTACTGCCCTGCTGCCCAGTCAGTCAGTGACTTGTATGAAGCGTGCAATATTTTCAATGTTAAAATACTTTGTACTTGTTCTTACAGCAGTTGTTTAGAATTTAAACTTAAACGTCATCCACGTTAAGAAAGTAACTCGGCAAGTAACTTACAGTTTTGTCCAAACAAAAACTTTCATTTACACAGAAGAAATAACTAATGCATGTTGTATGTGGTTAGTGCTTTTCATTGCCAAAATTATAGGATGTTCTGGGTGCCAAGACTTTGCAGATGTTAAGTAATATACTTTCTTGTAACCCAATTTATGCAGATAGAACTATAAATAAACACTTTGTTGCACTAAAAAGTGTAAACACTATGACTCAAGGGTGCTTTCAATATACTCATAATATGACTATGACTTGATATGACAAAATATGGCTCATCTATTTTGGGTTGGGACTATCTGTTTGGCAATACCAGATTGTTCGAAAAGGGTCAATATTTTTTCAGTTTTGTTTGATGGTAGTGAAACAGAAATTATACACGTCATCTTAACAGACATTTTTTGTATGAAGACCAGCTTTCAATGTATTCCAATGCATAGGTCCTGTCTAATAATCCAAAACAATTTCACATGAGCTTGAGTGATACTCAAGCAAACATTTAATTACAACAAATACTGATTTAAAGCCTTTCCTCCAAGCACTACTGGGCATCACAACCTGATTTCAAGGCAAGCATAACTATTTTCAAAGTGGTGATTTTGTATAAATTTGTACGATGTGATGAACAAAAATAGAAAAAAGCAAGCATGAAGGTCCAAGCACACCCCTAAACCTAACCGTCACTGGGACACAGTCAGTTGATACAAAAACGTAAAAACAAACGATCATACAAATTAGCTACCAGTTTGCCAAAATATAACATTGTTATGAATTGCCATGAGAGACTGTGTTGTATATCACATATAGATAAGGATGCATCCATCTAAGTCTTCTTAGTAGACATGCCTTAGTAGATATGCCTAAATACACTTATTACGCTTTCTTATACTATCTGTTCTTATACTTGCATATTTTAGCCACAATCCACCAAGTTTCCTGCTCTGTTTCTTTCACAGATAAATGTGTTTCAATTGCAACTATATTCCAGCTGAAACAGCACATTCTAACCTGTGCCGGTCTCTACATGTCATTTATCTTTCATACACTGAATCTCTTCTATTCTCTTTATCCTGCTCTTAATGTGTCAATAGTAAGACTAAGCTATTGTTTGAGCTCAGCACTGGAGACCCAGTGAGGCTATTAGCCTAGCAGCAAGCCCCAAACATCTAAATTACACTCTTTCTCTTTCCTGCTCTTTCACACCCCTGTTCTTAAAGTAATAACACAGGGAAAATTTCCACTCTTTTCTTCCGTTCGATTCCGTGCTCCACTTTGCGAAAGGAGCGATTTAAGGAAGAGAAGGATGAACTGTGAGAAGTAGGGGTTTCGAATAAGTGAAAGCTGTATGGGAGGAGGGATTGGAAGGTGCCCTTGGTGCAATACAATAAAAACATCCTGTAATTTGCTGTGACATACTCTTCTGTCTATCAAATCAGACACGCTCAGCCGCTGAAGTGTACTTTATCCTTCTTTCATACCTCCTTTTTCTCTCCCTCCCTCTGTGTCACAAAAAAGGTTATTGATGTCTCCTAACCCATTTTAGAAATCGCAGTGAATGGTAAAGATTACATACAAGCATTACAGATGTGCCAGGAACTAAACAAGACGGTGTGTCAAAGTTATCTAAAAGAACATATTACTTTGGCATTACTTTTACCGCTAGTATGAAACAGAAAAGTCAAGGGTATTGTGTTTACTGAGAGAGAAAGAGCAAGAACGAGAGATATCAAGTACAGATAAAATTAAATACAAAGCCTCAGCTTCATTTATGCATTTTGCAAATGTCTGATCTAAAGCAACTTTATATATTATCATATATTTTATATTTGCTGAGATGTGTAAAGTATTTAATCACTAATATGGGCATCAAACTAACATTTCATACACCATATTTACATGCACATTATTTGCCATTTGAGGTCTATATTCTGGTTAAGACTTTATCAGAAAGACATTAGCACGCTTCACAGGTGATGGACTATTTCAGTATACAGGGTCATCAGCATATTCTACATGAACATGGCGTGACAGATTCTTTTCCTGTTATTCTTTCCTGGAAGTACTAAAGATGCTAATTAACTAAAAATTAAAACTTTTTATAGTGAATTCTCAAGGTCTATGTTGTGGTTAAGCTTTAATTCTGAAAAAAATGTTTAAATGCTCCACATCTATTGACATTCCACATAACATGGTATTTAGCTTTTTTTACTTAATGAAGACATGCATATTCTTTTTCTGCTGTTTTCTGAATAGTGGACATCATTATTTAATAACACAATAAAAGTTACACACAAGAGCTATGTAGAAATTGCAAAATGTTGGTCATGAGACTCTTAGAAATGATTTTTTTTAGTTATTTAAAAGTTAACATCTCTCTAAAATGTCTTTTTTGAAAGCTTGACTATTTAATTTAAGGCTGTGTTGGGAACCACAACAAATATGTGCATGTAAATGCAGTCACTAGTCATGGGACTATTGATAGTCAATATTTCAATAGTCAATAGTCATCTATTTATGTTTGTTTAT